>OX941092.1:60817500-61475000 GCA_954870635.1 Arctium minus
CCTGTTCATCAATATTGAGGTTGAGTGTGTAATCCTGTAACTTCAAAGTATTCAATACAAGTTTACAGTTTGTTCCTCATATTTTCGGTATTGATTTAATATTTCATTGAATATCAAAGTGTTATTCCGCAAACTTCTTTGATATTGTTTCTGAGAATTAATTCTTGTTGAGAATTCGATCCTGACAACATACCTTCATTTCAACTCTCCAGTATTTCTTCTTACATGTATAGTTTATTCTTGTTTGTACAATTGTCCTTCAATTTATTTCTTGTATTAAGTTCACTTGATTCTATGACTTGTACAAAGCTTATCTTTTGTTACTTCACAAATTTTGTAAGTATCATCAAGCCCAAGAAAATCTCTGAAGCCCTTGAAGACCCAAACTGAGTATATGCCATGCAAAAGGAGCTTCTGCAGTGTGAAAGGAACGAAGTATGGACCCTAGTGCCTCTGCCAAAATGCAAAACTGCAATAGGGACCAAATGGGTCTTCAGGAATAAGAAGGATGAAGATGGGGTGGTGATCAGGAACAAAACAAGATTGGTGGCTAAGGGATATTGTCAAGAAGACGGTATCGACTATGAAGAAACCTTTGCCCCTGTGGCAAGGCTCAAGGAAATAAGGATTTTCCTTGCCTTTGCAGCCCACAGAGGTTTTAAGGTATACCAAATGGATGTTATGTCGGCCTTTCTGAATGGGCAAATTCAAGAGGAAGTATATGTCCAACAACCACCAGGGCTTGAAAGTTCGAAAGTACCCAAATCATGTTTATTTCTTGGACAAGGCTCTGTATGGATTGAAGCAAGCCCCCAGATCCTGGTATGATAGAATTTCAAACTTTCTTCTTGCAGATGGTTTTGAAAGAGGTACAAGTGATACTACATTATTCTATTAAAAGAGAAAAGTTGAGATTCTGCTTGTATAGATCTATCTAGATGACATTATTTTTGGCTCTACAAATTATTCTTATTGTAAAAAGTTTGAAACATTGATGAAGATTGAGTTTGAGATAAGTATGATGGGAGAACTCACATTCTTCCTAGGATTACAAGTCAAACAAACCACATAGGATATTTCCTAAGTTAATCCAAATATGTATCTAACATACTTGAAAAATACAAACTCTCTAACTCTTCAGCAATGAAGACCCCTATGGCCACTGGATCAAAGCTCTATGTAGATCCAGAGGGAAAATCCGTGGAGAGTAAGCTCTACAGAGGTATGATAAGGTATATGTTGTATTTAACTGCTAGTAGACCTGATATAATGTTCGCTACATGCCTTTGTGCAAGATTTCAAGCTAACCCCAAAGAATCTCATCTTCTTACTGTTAAGAGGATCTTTAGATACCTAAAGGGCACCAAGAATCTTGGTCTTTAGTATCCAAAGAACTATAGCTTTGATCTTGTGGCTAATACAGATTCAGATTATGGAGGATGCAAACTTGACAGAAAGAGCACCTCTGGGAGTTGTCAATTTCTTGGAGGTATATTAGTAAGTTGGACTTGTAAGAAGCAAAACTGTTAAGTCTAAATATTGTTTCCAAAATTTAATGTGGAAAGTCAAAGATGTAAAAGTCAACATAGACTTTGTAATAGATAGTCAAAGCTTGTTTAGTTTTACTTAGGGGTTAAGTCTTGTTTATGTTAGTTGGTTTAAATAGCTTTTACTTCCTTGTAATCAAGTAAGCATGTTTTGTAACATTTCAGTTTGTAAGAGACTTGTGATTGGAATTCAAGATCTACTTTCTCTCTCTAGTTTCTCTCTCTAGTTCTTGATCATATTAGAAGTATTGCTTGATTTGTTTGGGATTTTATTGATTAACAATTGGTATCAAAGCTGAACCAAACCTTTCATAAATGATTTGATCAAAGTATGAATTGAAATCTGGAATTTTTGAATTGAAAATCATTTTTTTAAAATTTTTCAAGAACACGAGTTTGGGTACTGTTCATCCGAATTTTGGTGGAAAAATCATTTTTGTTGCAAGAAAATGGAATCATTGAGTTCGATTTGTGTTGTTGTTTGATTCTTGTTTTGATTACATATTGTAATTCGTTCAATTCAATGTCAATTTTCGATTTTTGAGTTTTTCTGGATATTCTTGTTCGAACTCTGTTCTTGAATGAAATTGTGCGAATTATTGTTTTTAATCGAAATTTGATAATAAATTTGTGTTTCGAAGTGTTTTTCGATGATTCTGATGTATTCTTGAGATCAATTTTGTAGATTTGAATCGATTTGGATCGAAATGTACAAGACAGTTACAAGTTTGCGCAAGATCCACGGTTTGCGTAAATTCATATGATTTGCGCAAGTTCATAGACGTTTGCGCAAGCATTTTTCGGACTGAGAATTTTATTTTGCGTTTGAAGATTTTCACGCAAAGCAAAGTTTGTGTATCCTCCTGCTCACGCAAATCGACTTTGAGCATCCTTCTTATCACACAAAGTTCACTTTGCGCATCATTCTTATCACGCAAAGTCACATTTGAGCATCCTACGACTTACACAAATCCTACTTTGCGCATCCTGCGTCTCACGCAAACTTACATTGCTCTATTCGAGGATCACGATAACTTCACTTTGCGCTACAAGGCACTTACGCAAAGCCTACTTTACGTCTTTAGTGGGTCACGCAAACCTACTTTGCGCATTTCACTTATCACGAGAACCTGACTTTGCGTATCACGTTGATTACGAGAAGTTATCTTTGTGCCATATCAAGTGTTATTCAATTTTTTTAAAATTTTGTGCTAGATTCCAATTTGATCTGATTTTTGATTTTCTGATATACAGTTTGGAACGATCATTCTTATCAAGCTGATTTATTTTTCAAGATGTCAAGTTTCTAAAAATCTGAGATTTCTATTATTGAAGCTGAACAAAATGATCTAAAAATTAAAAATTCAGAATATCTCAAAAGGATTCAGGAGTTGCAACTTAAATTGTTCAACTGTGTTAAAACTCCTGAATGTATAATGTGTACTAATAATATTTCTAAATTTTCAGGTATCGTCTATGAGAAGGAGAAAGAGATAAAAGAGAAAGAGAGGGAGATTATAATTCTTCAAAGCCAACTGAAGACTACTGAACAAAAATCACCTGAGTTACAAGCAGAATCAATTGAGCTTCAAAAGAAGTTGAAGGCTTTCAAAGAGAATATATCTGTCTTGGAAAGTTCAAATACTGAGCTTCAAAGAAGAATATATGACTTGGAACAGACGATGGTCAAAGAAAAATCTGATTTCGATAGTAAAAAGAAAGAGTTCACTAAGAAGTTTTCAGAGTTTTCCAGGAAAAGGTTTGAAGAAAAGAAGTCAGTTGAGCTTAAATGCATTAAGCTTTCTCAACAAATCTCTGATTTTGAGAAAGTACTTATCTTAGATAGAGAAAAGTTTTCTAAAGAAAAGAAGGTCATAGAACAGAAGAATGTGGGATTCTTTAAGGAATTATCTGGCCGGAGAAATGATTCAGAGAAAGGATTTGAAGAAGAAAGATCCATATTTGAGTCTGAAATAAAAAAGCTGACTTCAAAATTATCTGAACTATCTGCTACTGCACTGAAAGAGCAGAAGACGAAGTCTGAGTTCTCAAAGAAGATTGACCAGTTTGTGAAAGAAAGAGACAACTATGCTTCAAAGATCAAAGAGCTTGAGAAGTCTGTCTCAAGATCACATCAGAAATCTGTCTCTTCACAAAGGTCAGTGAAATCTTTTGATCAGATTCGTTGAACTAACATGTTCTATGATGGTTATTTAGATGGTTCAGATGCATATCCGAGGAGAAATAGTTACAAGAAAGAGAAACTAGTCTGGATGAAGAAATCAGTAAAAGATGACAAGAAAGATGAGCTGAAAGGAAACACATCATGTGTACATGTTCATAAAGCAAAGAAGAACAAAGAGTATAAAGGTAAACCTGACCTTAAATACTCAAAAGACCAATTACTCAGGTTTTCAGGTAATAAATTTTATTGTTCTTACTGCTGTACACATGATCATATCCACAAGACCAGTGATCATTTATGGTATGGTTCTTACTATATAACCCCCACACGAACTGCAACTAACATTTCTGGACCCAAATACTAGTGGGTACCAAAGAAGAAAACTGATTCTGTGTTGCAGGCACCTCAAGTCAAGGGGGAGTAAGAGAACAATGGCTTTTGAATAACACAGTTCAAGACCCGCACCTCAATGTCAAGATTATGGCTTTTGAACACAGTAGTTCAAAACCCGGACTTCAATGTCAAGATTATGGCTTCTAAGTACACGGATTAGGACCCGTGTTTCAAAGGAGTTTGACTTCTAAACATAACAGTTTAGGACTCGGACCTCAACGATCAAAAAGACCTTACTCCTGTGTTTTTGCATCCGATGGATATGATGGTCTACATCCCAAGAGAATTGATCTGATCTCTATCCTATATTTTTTCACTGATAGATTTTTCTGATATGATGGTCTACAATTCAAAAGGGAGTGTCTGATCTCTATCCTATTTTAACTGACATATTTCAGATGCCTAATTTAAGGGGGAGTAAAGGTGATGACTTCTGATTACTTAAGATCAGAACTCATACTATAAATTGTTTTACTGCTTTCTGTCATTTTATTTTTGAATAAATAATGTGAATAAAGTGGATTCTGATCACATGACAGATCAGGACCCGTTTTTCAATGTTCAAAGAAGGAGTTCTGATTTGAGGGGGAGCTTATAAGATTTAAATCATTCTTTCATGATTTGAGGGGGAGCTGAAAAGGTAAATACTTTATGATTCTTAGATCTCTGATTGTTTGAAAGAAGAACAACTTTCGAACTTGAAAAACAGTTTCTTAAATGTTCAAACCACTTCTTATTCTCAAAAGATTTCATAAATTTAGAAGTGAGATTTTAAATGTTTTTCAAATTTTGAGCGTTAATGTTTAACTGACCGTGTGTTTCCAAAGATCAATACTTGTGTTTCCAAAGATCATACACACCAGTTCAGTATTTCTTTATCAATTTGTTATTACCATGTCTCATATCGAACCAATTTTTCGATGGTAATACCCCCGTTTGCTTTCAAAGTTTTTGAGCATCATTCATCTTTTTCAAATTTATGCCTTTATTGCTAAATTGTTTATATTTGTTCATATAAACAAAATATCCAGTTCTTTGATACCCTAGCCATTGCATTTGATCTAATTTTAATCATTGTCAGATTCTCAAAACATTTATATTCTTTCTTGATTATTCATTCATATAAAGTTTTGAGAAATCTTAAATGTTTAAAAATGCTCAAATTTCATTTATGATTTCTGATGAGCATACATACACTGACATATGATTTCTTGTGCTTTACATATCAAGAAAATCATTGATCAGCATGTAATTTTAGGAACATGGGATTCAGTGTGAGTGCTTAATAGATCTTCCATGGATTCACGATAACCAGTGTTCCCTACCCCGAAAGAAATCCTTTGAATGATTGAGGGGAGAGGGGTCTAAAAGAATTGAGTATGGGAGTGATCTGAGGTAAAATGGAAATGAGAGATTGGTTAGATGTGAGCTTATATGTTTAAAAGAAAGAGGGTGTGAGAACAGAGTTAAAAGAAAATCAGAACTCTGCACTAAACATCTTTCTGAGCCGGGCAGCCACATTACTGATTGGTTCACATTTCTTTGGCGACCATCATTGAAATAGGCAAATAGCCCATGCCATCTCTTGCATACAACCCCACTAGCTACTCATTCTTTTCTTAAAAAGAGAATGTTTCACATTTTTTGGGGAAGCAGCATATAATCTATTGGTTCTTCTCTTGGAAGATATTGATATTGAAAAAGAAGGAAAGTTGCCCCACCTTCGACCCTTTCTCATGCACATTGAGTCAATGTACAATCATTGTTGTCTCAGTGATTTACATACTTCGAGCCTTATGAAACACAATCATTGTGCTAATTCTTTCATACACAAGCACGAGCACACATAATTTTTTTTTCTGTCAGAACATTCATAGATAAACCTTGTGTTTTTCAATGATTGAATGGAAGTCCTGGGGATTCATCATCAAACCAACTCCTTAAATTGTACATTCATTGTACACAATAACTTTGTGTTACTGACAAGCATTCCTAACTGTTTCATTTGTTGATTCAGGGTTACCATGTTTATTATGTCTGAATTTGAAAAGATTCGGATATATACATTTCATGAATTGACGGCTCTCAGATCAAAGCGCGGCGAATGTCAAAGTGGAGATTGTTATTTGAATACAAAGGGGTGATCAAAGTCTTTGCTGAAATTGATGAAATTTTGATGATCATGATGCTCACATTCATCAAAAAGGGGGAGAATTTTACAAAGATCAATTTCAAAGCTTCCGCTGTTTCTAAAGTTTCTGCAGAAAGATTGTTCAAAGTTAAATCAAGATGATCTGTTAAAGATGTTTTTATGAAGACAGTCAAGAGATCAATGTGATGAAGATACAGTTTTGATGAAGTTTCAAAGTTGTCAATGTTTTTGAGATTCAAGAATTCAGTTTTGCGTTCAAGACTTGTTGACTTTCAAAGCTTCAATGTGTAAAAGACTTTTCAAGAATCAAGAGCTGAAAGAGTAAAGACTGTGAATGCTTGAAAGTTAAAAGATAAAGAGATATATGCCGAAGAATCAAGAGCTAAAGATAAGTATCAAATTTTTATTAAATCTTGAATACAAAAGGGGATGATTGTTAAGTCTAAAAATTGTATCCAAGATTTAATGTGGAAAGTCAAAGATGTAAAATTCAACATAGTATTTGTAATAGATAGTCAAAGCTTGTTTAGTTTTACTCAGGGGTTAAGTCTTGTTTAGGTTAGTTGGTTTAAATAGCTTTTGCTTCCTTGTAATCAAGTAAGCACGTTTTGTAACATTTCAGTTTGTAAGAGACTTGTGATTGGAATTCAAGATCTACTTTCTCTCTCTAGTTTCTCTCTCTATTTCTTGATCATATTAGAAGTATTGCTTGATTTCTTTGGTATTTTATTGATTAACATAAATTGTGTATCAACCTCTACAGCAGAAGCTGAATATGTGGCTGCTACTAGTTGTTGTTCATAAGTTATGTGGATGAGAACCCAACTTAGAGACTATGGTTTTGATATTGACAAAATACCCATCCTCTGTGATTCAAAGAGTGCCATTGCGATCTCTTCCAATCTTATTCAGCACTCTAAAACCAAACACATCGATATCAGGTATCACTTTCTAAAACATTGTTGGGTCTGAATATGCTAAGTATGGTTTATGCTGCTGATTAATGTTACTAAGTGATTAATACTGCTAGGCTATCAAGATTACTACTGCTAGTAGAATTAATATGGCTTAAAGAGTTAGTACTGCTACTTGAATAGTTTGTACTGCTTGAAGAGTTAGTACTGCTAGTAGTTAGTACTGCTGATGATTAATGCTGCTGAAGATGGTTAATATTTCTGAAGATAAATAGTGCTGCTTATAAAGATAAAGATGCCTTGGAGATAAAGACAAGCTGGAGATAAAACTGAAGATAATTATGGAATTGATATTGAAGATCAAGTTTATTTTGATAATTATCTTGTAATCTACTATGTAAATATAGTCTAGATGATATAGATTATATAGTACATTATGAGAGAATAATTCATTAATATGTTTTGTTAGAGAGAATTTACCTCAAGACTAGTTTAGATACTTTCTATAGAGAAGTATAGAACACCTGTTGAGCCTGTTCAACAGATTGAGGTTTTGTGTGTAATCATCAAGTTGAATCAATATAAACTTGTGATTTGAGTTTTACATACTGTTTCATTGATTGTTAGTGTTAAAGTGTTTTTACGCAACTTCTTTTGCATTGATTCTGAGTGTGTGAGAATTAAATTCTTGTTTGAATTTCGATCCTGACAAGTGGTATCAGATCTTTGTTAAACTCGAAAAAACAACAATCATCATGGACAGTTCAAGTGATAGTGTTCTGGTATCAAAGGTTCCAATGCTCAGATCTAATGAGTTTGATATGCGGAAGATTAGGATCAGGCAATACATCCTTCTCACAGATTACTCTATGTGGGACATCATTAAGAATGGCCCATCTATTGAAGGAAAGATTGGAGCAGATTGAAAAATAATCCCACCAAAGACAGATGGGGAGAGGAAGATAAGGCAGACAGAGATGAAATCCTTGAGCACACTGCTCTTGGCTATTCCTAATGAGTATCAACACTATTAAGACACAGTCTCATTGGATTCAAGATCATCCAATCTAAAGATCGCAATCTGAAGCTAAAGTCGAAACGTCGACTCTCGATATTAAAGTCTATGTCATTTGTAATAAAAGTCAATGTAACTGTTTGTTATTGTATTATTTAATTAGTTAACTTAGTTAGAAATAATATCTATTTGTTAGATATTGTGTAGGTTTATTACTTTAATATGTTGCAAGTTGTTAGGAAGTGTGTAAGACACACTAGATTAGATATTAGGTGATCTCTAGTATCTCTCTAACATATCAGATAAGATTTTCACGCATACAAACACACACTAAAAGGTGTAAAAGAGAGAATACACAGAGAACACAAATAGCTTGAATCGATCAACCCTGTAACCATTTGTTATAATCAATACAGGTTGGTAATCTTATTGTGTTGTTAATCTAAGAACTTGATATAGTATTGTTGGACCCACAATTGGTATCAGAGTCTGATTAAGATCAAAATCAAGTTTTTCAGAAAACGACTCTGTGTTCTTCAAGAAAATTCGTTTTCAAGATTTAAAGTGTTTTAGGTGTTAAAATCGATCAGGTTGTGATCGATTAGCATGCTAGATCGAGTTGTGTGTAATTAATTTCAGTATAAAGCTTTAATCGAGTTCCATTTTGTGATTTAAGTGAGAAAACAGTCGAGTGGAAAAAGGTATTGTACGATCAAATTTTTCTTCAAAAAGTGTGTTTTATTGAGATCGAGTGCTCACATTCAGTTCTAGAAGTGATTCTAGACATAAGGGTAGAGTTTGGTATTGCTAATCGTTTCAGGAACAAGTTTTTAAGACAATTCTCGAAGTTCAGGACGAACTAGCGCAAAGCAGAAGACGAATAAATGCAAAATCCACCTTTGCGCGTCCAACAACAAACGCAAAGTCCAACTTTCCGTGTCCAACATCAAACGCAAAGTCCAACTTTGCGCGTCCAACATCAAACGCAAAGATCAACTTTGCGCACCCCAAGTGATACGCAAAGCTCAACTTTGCGCATCTCAAGCCATACGCAAAGCATACTTCTCGGATCCAATAGCATACGCAAACCTCGACCTCACTTCTCGCAACAAGTAGGTAACGCAAACCTCAGTTCACGTGTTCATCTCTTAACGAAAAGATCAAGTCTACTTTGCGCATCCCGTAAGAAACGCAAACCTTACTTTGCGCCTCCCACGTGAAACGCAAACTCAACTTTGCGGCTCCCACGTGAAACGCAAACTCAACTTTGCGCACTGTGCTTGACATTCAAACCTCAATTTGCGCACGCAAACCTTGACACGCAAACTGATGACCTCAAGAGAAGCTCTAGCTATCGGAACCGACACGACGCCACCTGTACTCTTTAGTGGAGAGTATGAGCAGTGGAAAGATCAGTTCATGGACTTTATTGAACGACATGATCTGGGTATATTCATTAGAAAATCTCTGAGTGAAGAGAGTATGATAGCTCCAAGGACAATGTGTTATACTACAAAGATGAATGGAGAAAGAGTAGATCTAGATTGTCCATTACCACTTCGTATGTACTTAGACGGGCAAAGAAAGAGATATGACACTGACAGCTTAGCATTATCTTTCCTACTGAATGGAATGTCTGAGGAGATTTCAAAAGAGATCTTTTTTACATTAGAAAGCAAAAAGACTAAAGGAAAGCTGTTATGGGAACATATTGAGAAGCTGATGAGAGGATAAATAATGTCATCAAGACTTAAGGTTTTGGAAGCTGAGAACTCTGAGCTACAAAAGAAAATATCTGAGTTTGAAAAGAAGTTCTCAGATCTGTCAAAGAAGGGTGTGGAGGAGAAGAAGGTGATTGAGCTTCAAAGTTTAATGCTTTCTCAAAAAGTTGAAGACTTTGAGAAAGTAATAATATTGGAAAGAGATCAGTTTGCCAAAGAGAGGAAGGCAAATGATCAGAAGGGTGCTAAGAAGGGATTCGAAGAAGAAAGAAGCATCCTTGAAGCTGCTATTAGGAAGCTTAATGCAAAGCTATCTAAATTGTCTAAATTTGCCCTGACAGAGAAGAAAAAGAAGTCTGCATTTGAGAAGAAGATTGAGCTCATTATCAAAGAACGAGACAGCTATTCTTCAAAGGCAAAAGAGCATCAAGATATTATTTCAAAGACGGTGGTGGTTACTGAGAGAACGACTCCAGAGTCAAAAATCCACTCACCTAGAAATAATTCTGTTGGTTCTAACAAACCAGCCGCAAGCTCACATCAGAAAACTGCTCTTTTCAAAAGGTCAGTTAAATCTTCTAATCAGATTCGTTCTACTAATCTTTTCTATGACATGAATAAAGATTTTTCAGGTACACATCAAAGAAGGAGAAGAAGCTTCCAGGAAGAAGCTGAACTGGTCTGGAACAGGAAACCAGTTAAAGAAGAGTTGAAATGTAAAAACTCATGTGTACATACGCCGATTGCCAAGAAGAACAATGCGCTGAAAGGTAAACCTGATTTTGTTTACTCAAGAGATAAATTAATCAGTTTGTCAGGTAAGAAATTCTATTGTTCTTATTGTCATACACATGATCCTGTTCATAAGACAAGTGACCATTACTGGTATGGTTCTTACTCAGTTACCCCCATACGAACTGCAACTAACTTTCATGGACCCAAATACCAGTGGGTACCAAAAAAAACTAAACCTGTGTTGCAGGCACCTACTGTCAAGGGGGAGTAGGAAGAATAATGACTTCTAAACACAACAGTTTAGGACTTGCACTTCAAAGATCAAAAGACCTTACTTCTGTGCTGATATGAGAAATTGTACTATGATACTCAAATAAGGAAATCAACCTTCAAGGGGGAGTACATACTTTTCTGAAATTTATGCATTGGATAGATATGATGAACTGCATTTCAAAAAGGGAAATTGTAGATCTCTATCATGTGTTTTTCACTGACATATTTTAGATGCATAATTACAGGGGGAGTATAAAAGGTGATGACTTCTGATTATTTCGGATCAGAACTCGTACATTAAAAGTTTTACTGCTTTTTGTCTTTTCAATTTAAGTGAATAAATTTTACTTTGACTTGACATAAGACTCTTGCAGAATTTTTGAGAGAAGCTTAAAAGTTCATATCTTTATGACTTTAGGCTTAGCTTCATGAGATGAAAGATCGCACATTAAGGTATAATCCTTTATCTTAATCTCATATATGGTTGAAAGAAGGACAACTTTCAATCATTGGAAAACATTGTTTTTAATGTTCAAACCACTTCCCGATTTTTTCAACAGATTTTATATTTTGGGAGTGGAATTTAAATGTTTTCAATGATCTAAATTGTGCTTTAACTTAAATAGTTAAACCAATCTGAGCATCACGTACATCATAAGAAAACAAAGAATCATTGTGCTAGGAATTAACACAAATTCTATGGAATCACCTTAACCAGTGATTTCTACCCAAGAAGTTAATCCTTAGTTATTGAGTGCGCAAAGCGAAAAGAAATGAGTGTGATTAGAGAAAGCTAAATGTTAAAAAGAAAGAGCGTGTGAGAACAGAGTTAAAGAGAATATCACAACTCTGCACCAACTTTTTCTGAGCCGGGTAGCCACCATTCTAGTGATTCATAATTCTTTGGTGATCATTATTGAAACAGGCAACTAGCCCATGCCAACTTTTGATCAAACCTCACCAACTACTCATTTTCTTCTCAACAAGAAAGTGTTTCACATTTTCAAAGGGGAAGCAGCACATTTGCTATCTGATTTTCATTTGCAAAATCTGGATATTGAAAAGAAGGAAGTCTACCCCACCTTCGCACTTCAATCATGCACATTGAGTCTGTGTTTAACTTACTATTGTCTCAGTGGTTTACACAATTTTGAGCATATAAGCAATCATCAAGTGCTTAATTCTTTCAACACAAGCACGAACACACAAGGAATTAGTTTCTTTGTCATAACGTTTATAGAAATTACCTTTGTGGTGTTTCGATGATTAAATGGAAGCCCTGGAGGAGTCAACATCAAACAACTCCTTTACAATGTGTATTCGTTACACACAGTGACTTAGTGTTACTGACAGGCATGTTAACTGATTCATTAGTTGATTCAGGTGTTACACGACTATTTTGTCTGTATTTGAAAAGATCTAGATGAATATCTTTTGAATTGACGGATCAGGTGCTCTAACCGCAAGATAGACATTTCTTAAAAATAATTTTGATGAAGTCGTTGCACTTAACATCAAAAAGGGGGAGAATAACTACACAAGAAATGGCAAAGATCACATGTTTCATGAATCACGTCAAAGATTGAAATCTTCAAAAGCAACTATTCTGAAGAAATGCTGATTTAAGAGCTAGAGAAAGAGATTGCATCTTCTGAGCTGAACAAGAAGACTGAATTGCTAAAATCATTTTCATAATGATCTTAATCCAAAGGGGGAGATTGTTAAGACACAGTCTCATTAGATTCAAGATCATCCAATCTGAAGATCACAATCTGAAGCTAAAGTCGAAACGTCGACTCTCAATATTAAAGTCTATGTCATTTGTAATAAATGTCAATGTAATTGTTTGTTATTGTATTATTTAATTAGTTAACTTAGTTACTTTTTAGTTTGGTTAGTTATATTAACTTAGTTAGAAATAATATCTATTTGTTAGATATTATGTAGGTTTATTAGTTTAATATGATGCAAGTTGTTAGGAAGTGTGTAAGACACACTAGATTAGATATTAGGTGATCTCTAGTATCTCTCTAACATATCAGATAAGATTTTCACACGTACAAACACACACTAAAAGGTGTAAAAGAGAGAATACACAGAGAACACAAATAGCTTGAATCGATCAACCTTGTAACCATTTGTTATAATCAATACAGGTTGGTAATCTTATTGTGTTGTTAATCTAAGAACTTGATATAGTATTGTTGGACCCACAAACACCAATTCTACAACTGCACTGATGCACAAATGCTTTGGAATGCTCTAGAGAAGAGATTCTCTGGTACCAAAAGTACCAAGAGAAATCAGAAGGCAATACTGAAGCAACAGTATGAAAACTTCATGTCAACTAAGAATGAGTCCATGACTCAAACTTTTGATAGGTTTAACAAGCTGATTGGTGAACTAGCTACTGTTGGAGTGCAGATTGATCAAGATGATGTAAACAGAAAGTTCTTAAGGTCCCTTGGAGATGAATGGACCATGTATATTGTCTCCTTCAGACAGGATGACAAGCTGGAGGACAAAGAACTAGATGGTCTTTATAATGACTTAAGGGTGTTTGAGGCTGAAGTTGAAGCCAAGAAAAGACCATCTGGATACACTCATAATGCTGCTCTTTTATCATCTTCTTCTTCTATTGTTTCTGTTGCTAATACAGAATCAGTTAGTACTGCTTATGTATCTAAGCAGGATGTATCTAATGACTCTGTAATAGAAGCTTTTCTTGCTAGTCATGCTAATTCTGGTTTAATTAATGATGATCTTGAACAAATTAATGCAGATGACCTTGAGGAGATGGATATAAAGTGGCAGATGGCCATGCTAACTATGAGTGTCAAGAGATTCATAAAGAGGACTGGCAGGAACAACTTTTATCATAGGAGACAAGATTTTGTTGGGTTTGACAAGTCAAAGGTGGAGTGCTACAAGTGTCACAAAATTGGACAATTTGCAAGAGAATGCAGAGGAGAAATTCCTCAACAACATGGCAGCAACCATCAACAAGCACATTCCTCAAGCTTCCAAAACAAAAGAAACTCCACTCAAGCTCTTGTTTCTCTAGAAGGAATAGGATTTGACTGGAGTGATCAAGCAGAAGAAGTTGTTCAGAATCAAGCCCTGATGGCAGAAGTCTCATAATCTTCAAGCACAGATATTCCAACAGAGGTAAAAACTAAACTGTGTACTGAAGAGTGTCTTCAGACTGTTAAAAAGTACAGGGATCATAACCAAAGCATGTGTGACGACCTTAAAAGGTTAGAAAGAGATATAAAAGAGTATAAAGTGATTGTTGAGAAGTTTGAAGATCAAATCAAGGCTTACAAGGCCAATGAACTTCAGCATTACTATGACACAAATTACTAGAAGTGGGAGAAAGATCAATTAGAGATTCATATAGAAAAATCTAAAGAGGAGTGTGAGAAGATAAAGAGTGAGTATGAGAAAGCTAAGCTTGACATTGAGAAGTTTTCTTATGCTTCCAAAGCAATGGAATCTTTGCTTAAAGCTCAAGTTCATGATAAGATCAAGAGTGGTATACGATACAATGCAACACCTCCACCTTATAACAATAATTATATCCCTCCCTCTTCAGATCTCTTAGAGAACCAAAATAAGAAGGACTTACCTATAGGAGCAACAGAAGTAGAACCTATAGATAGTGTGGTGGTTGAAGAAGAGAATGAGGAAGAGAATTCTGAGAATAAGAATGCAGAAGAGATTCCTGTAGAAAATCATATCCTTACCAATGAAGGGGAAGGGGTAAACCATTCATCAATAGTGAACAGGTGGATACCTCAAAGAGAGAAAAGGGAAAGGTACAGGGAGTCCACTATATGCAGACCATAGTTGTGAATCCCTGTACATGTAAACAACATCAGCCCCAAAAACATGATAAAACAAGGGGTAATCAAAGAAACTGGAATAATCAGTGGGCACAAAAACAAGGGGTTGATCTGAGTAAAATCAATAGACCAAAACCTTGTTTTATTTGTGGAAAGCTTAACCATATTGCCAAATACTGTGATTTCAATGCTATGAACCAGAGGATAAACTTTCAAAGACATATACAAAATCCTGTTGGTTATAGGAATCAAAAAAGGAATCATATGGCTGAAAATGTAAAAAGAGCACCTTTAAAAGCTCTTGCTCAAAACAAGTTTGCAAAATCAAAGAAAAATACTCCAAATAAGTCAAGGAGTAACTTAAAGAAAAATAAAGCAAACAATTTTGTTCAGGTTTGGGTTCCAATAGTAAAGAAATCTGTTAGTACTGCTACTTCAAATAGTACTGCTGACAAAATTAATGTTGTTGCAAGCAATACTACTGTTAATGAAGTTAGTACTGCTAACAAAATTAGTACTGCTTATCCAATTAGTATTGCTAATAATGTTAGTACTACTAACAAATTTAGTACTGCTAATTAAGTTAGTACTGCTTCCAGTAACAGACCCATTATTGTGACAAAGTATTCAAGCCATAAGATTCCCCAATCTAAAAAGCTCATCAAAACTGATTGTGAATATGTTGATGAGAATGTGAAACCCAAGACCACTTTGGCTTGGGTTCCTACTAAAAACTAATTGTTCCACTTTATGTGCAGGGCAACCAACAGCAAAAAGGGAAGAGCATTTGGCATGTTGATAGTGGTTGCTCTAGGCACGTGATAGGCAACAAGTCCTGCCTACAAAACTTCAAAAGAATTGATGGAGGACATGTTGCATTTGGTGATAATCCATCTGGAGGAAATATTAGTGGATAAGGTATTGTGTCAAAGGGTAAGATGACCTTTGAGGATGTCTACTATGTTGAGCAGTTGAGATACAACCTGTTAAGTGTATCACAAGTTTGTGACAAGAAACATAGTATATTGTTTACTGATACTGAATGTATTATCCTTGCTAAAGGGTTCAAGGTAGTTGATGAAAGTATGATACTACTGAGAACACCAAGAAAGGACAATGTTTATTTCTTAGATTTAGAGAATGTATCTAATGATTCATTATTTAATTGTCTATTTTCAAAAGCTTCTTTTGATGAATCATCTCTCTGGCACAGAAGGATGTGTCACATGAACTTTAAAACGATGAATAATCTTGTGAAAAACAACCTTGTAAGAGGTTTACCACAAAAGGTATTTTCATGTGATGATCATTGTGTTGCTTGTCTTAAAGGAAAACAGCACAAATCTTCTCATAAGTCCAAAGAGGTAAATACAACCTCTACACCTCTTTCTTTACTGCATATGGATTTGTTTGGTCCTACTAATGTGATGAGTATTGGCAAGAAATCTTACTGCTTGGTTATTGTTGATGATTTCTCTAGATTCACTTGGGTCTACTTTCTGAGTACTAAGGATGAGACAAGTGGACTGATCAAATCATTTGTTCTTAGAATTGAAAACCAAACAAATCAAAGAGTTAAAATCATCAGGTCTGATAATAGAACTGAATTTAAAAACAGTGACCTAAACAACTTCTATGAGGAAAAAGGTATTGAGAGACAATACAGTGCTCGTAGGACCCCTCAACAGAATGGAGTTGCTGAGAGGAGAAATAGGACACTGATTGAAGCTACAAGATCCCTGTTGGCAGATTCAAAACCGCCAGTTACATTTTGGGCAAAAGCAGTTAATACTGCTTGTTATGTTCAAAACAGGGTCCTAATAGTTAAAATCTCAAGGCAAGACACCATATGAACTTTTTAACAAGAAGAAACCTTTTATTGTATTTTTCAAACCATTTCGGTGTCCTTGCACAATTCTTAATACCAAAACTCACTTAGGCAAGTTTGGTAGCAAAGCAGATGATGGATTTCTGGTTGGTTACTCATCCCAAAGTAAGGCTTACAGAGTATTTAATACCTCTTCTAGAATAATTGAGGAAAGTGACAATGTCAAATGCAATGAGAGCACACCAAATAAACCTGGTACAGGCACTGATTGGCTTTTTGACATTGATTCACTAACTAATTCTTTGGGTTTCAGTTATGAGAATAATGCAGGAACAGGGACAGAATCAGTACAAGACAAAAGACAAGAGTTTGTGTTATTCCCAATCCCTACAGCAGATTCTACTTAACTCTGTGTTCAAGAGAAGAAAGTTGCTTCAGATTCAAAGGATACTGAAACTGCTCAGAATGAAGAGGAGAGAGGTGAAAAGGAGGATCAACTTTTGACTTCAGAACAACTAGAACCTGAGATGCCTGCATTGGCAGAAGATGATACTGATGATGAGAACTCCTCAGTGTTTGGTGGGATCTCTCCTGAAAAGAATGACTCTAATCGGGATGCAGAGATTAATGAAGAGGCTATTCATCAAACAAAAGTGCATAAACAAAAGGAATCAGAGTAAGTTGGGAGGATTAAAAGACATACAATCAGGCTTACTATCTTGCTTTCTATCTCAGGTTGAGCCCAAAAAGGCACATGATGTAATGAAAGACCCAAGCTGGATAGAAGCAATGCAAGAGGAGCTACTGCAGTTTGTACTGCAAAATGTATGGGATTTGGTAGAACTGCCTAAAGGACACAGAGCTATAGGGACAAAATGGATTTTCAGAAACAAGAAGGATGAGAGAGGAATAGTGATCAAGAACAAGGCTAGATTGGTAGCACAGGGGTACACTCAAGAAGAAGGAATTGATTATGAAGAGGTTTTTACACCTGTGGCTAGGATTGAGGCAATTAGGCTATTTTTAGCCTATACTTCTTTCATGAAGTTCAAAGTTTACCAAATGGATGTGAAAAGTGCTTTTCTATATGGCAAAATTGAAGAAGAAGTATATGTCTGTCAGCCTCCAGGGTTTGAAAATCCCAAGTATCCTGACACAGTATACAAATTGAAGAAAGCACTGTATGGACTACATCAAGCACCAAGAGCTTGGTATGACACCTTGTCTACCTATCTCTTGGAAATTTTTTTTGAGAGAGGAACCATTGACAAGACTCTGTTCATTCAAAGGAAGAAGAAGGACATCCTGTTAGTACAAATCTATGTGGATGACATCATCTTTGGATCCACAAAAGATCAATTGTGCAGAGATTTTGAAGAATTAATGCATAAGAGATTCAAGATGAGTTCTGTGGGTGAACTTACTTTTTTCCTTGGGCTACAAGTTAAGCAGCAACAAGATGGAATCTTCATAAGCCAAACCAAGTATGTGCAGGACATTTTAACCAAGTTTGGGTTCTTAGATTCTAAGCCTGCAAGCACACCCATGGAGACACACAAACAGATTACTGCAGATCTTGAGGGGGAGGATGTGGATGTTCATTATTACAGATCCATGATTGTCTATCTCATGTATCTCATAGTTTCTAGACCAGATATCATGTTCCCTGTTTGTGTGTGTGCAAGATTTCAAGTTAGGCCAAAGCAATCACATTTTCAAGCAGTCAAAAGGACATTCAGATATCTAAAAGGTCAACCCAGATTAGGACGTTGGTATCCTCATGACTCACCATTTGACCTCCTTGCATATTCTGTTAGTGATTTGGGTGGAGCAAACTTGGACAGAAAGTCTACAACTGGAGGATGTCAGTTTTTGGGTGCAAGACTAGTACCATGGCAGTGTAAGAAGCAAACCACAGTGTCCACTTCAACAACAGAAGCAGAATACATAGTTGCTGCAAGCTGCTGCTCACAAGTGCTATGGATTCAGAATCAAATGATGGACTATGGTATGACATTTCTTCACACTCCTATTTTCATAGACAACAACAGTGCTATTAGCATTGTTAATAATCCTGTCAAGCATTCAAAAACAAAGCATATAGAAATAAGGTACCACTTTATCAGAGACTGTAATGAGAAGAAGCTCATTCAGGTCCAGAAAGTACACACAAGTAATCAGTTTGTTGATCTATTCACAAAACCTTTTGATGTGGGTAGATTCACATTCTTGGTCACAAGTGTGGGCATGATGAACAATGAATAAGTATATTCTCATTCTCTTTATGTACCTATATAGATTCCTCCTTAGTTACTTTCATTAAATTGGTGCTATTAACGCCTGTGTGTTTAAGTGTTTCAGATTGTTTTGATTGGATACTGGGAACTTCTCGTTCAGTTAATACTGCTAACTGCATTACTCATAATAAAAGTTCAAAATGGTTAAGTATGGTTACTACTGCTGGTACATTTTAATACTGCTAGTCTGTGTTAATACTGCTAGTCTGTGTTAATACTGCTAGTATGTGTTAGTACTGCCAGTATGTGTTACTACTGCTATTGTGAGTTAATATTGCGAGTTCGTTAATACGGCTAGGGTAATTAGTGTTGCTTCTAACTGAAATCCTCCACCTATAAATACCCTGTGTGACCGCCAAAATCACAAACGGCTCTTTGAATATCCTACTAGTATACTCTCTCTCTCTTGTTCTCTTGAATTCTCTCTTACCAGTGCGTAACCCTCACTTCGACCAATCGCTCAAGAAGATGGCAGAAATGATGTTTGTTGATGAACACAATGAGTTGGCAATGCTACTTAAACCGAAGCAAGCAGAAGGATTCAATCAGATTGTAGATTTTCTACAATCCTCACACATCGCCCACGCTCTAACTGTCAACCCCATAATCTATGTGGAACACCAAAGGCAGTTCTGGGCCAATGCTGCTATTCATACTGAAGATGGCAATCAGGTCATCAAAACCAGGGTGTGTGATAAACCCCTAACAATCACAGAAGGAGCTATTCGCATTCATCTATGACTAGATGATGCCTCAGGTATAACCTTTTTACCCAAGGAATATCTCTTCCAAGCTCTTAGTCAAATGGGGTATGAAGGTCCCACTGATGTATTTAAGTTCTTCAAGAACAGGTTTTCACCACAGTGGAGATTCTTTGTTCATACCCTTCAGCACTGTATTTCAAGGAAAACAACTGGCTGGAGTGAGTTCAGCAGGACCATAGCCTATGCCTTGGTCTGCTTAGCTACCTCTAGAAAGTTCAACTTTGCTCAAATGATTTTATGTCAAACCTGGATACCAAAACCAAAAGCTTTTATATGTATCCCAGGTTTGTACAAGAGATTATACTGAATGAATTGACGAATATACCTTATTTCAATGAGGTATATGTACCAAAACCCCCAAAGGGGAAGGTGTTTTCTAATATGAGGAGGCCTAGTAAGGACTTCTCAGGTATTGACATGATGGGTGTGTCTCCTTCCCATGGTGAGGCATCAGTGTCAAAGCCCTCATCTGACAACCAAACTGATGACCTACCAACACCACTCATTTCTATTACCATCCCTTAGTCCCTTCTTCAAAAGCCAACATCACCCATCACTCACACCTATATAAGGAAAAAGGTAAAGAAGGTTCCTTCCCTTCTTATACCTTCACCCCCACAGCCTTTAAGCCCTCTAATGGAGCATTCTCCATTAGAGAATATCCAAAGGGAAACCACAGGGGTGTCTCCCAACCCTAAGAAGGTGCTCAATAAGGAGAAGGAAGAGCATATGGGCTATAAGGCTCACACTACTGACTTTGCACAAAGTGTAGGGTAGGACAATGTGAACATATCTAAGACCTTCCCCATGGCAACTTTGGGTGAGCAATCATCCAAAGGTCCCAGGTGCCAAGAAACCAAGGGGGTAGAGGGTGCTTCTGCTAGATAGAAGACCTCTACTACTAAAAGATCCAAGGATCCTCCAAGGGTGGTAAACACACTCAAAGGAGGTGAGGACATATATAACTACCAGGAATTGTTGGATACTATGGGAAACATTAATCTTGATGTCATCAAGCAGGGCTCAGATATAGAGGAGATCAAATTGGTAATTCTGTCTCAACAAGTACAGATTACCAAATTCAAAAAATGGTGATGAAGTTGGTACAGAAAAAGAAAAGAAAGCAGTATGTTTTGAAGAAGAGGGGAGATGCTTTTAACAAGGGGGAGAAACAAGATGAAGGGGAGAAACACAGTCCCATTAGCATGGAAACTCAGTTTGAGGGGGAGCTGAATACAGAAAAAGAAAATACAGAAGCAGAAAGTTCCAAAGCAGCAGAAACAGTTAAACTAGCAACAGAAAAAGCACAAGCAGCAGTAACAAAGCCAGCAGCAGTAACAGGGCTATCTGTTGAAGAGATAGAAATAGCAGAAACTCTTCTAAAGGCCAAATCAGACACTCCCAAAGCCACTCAAAAGGCCAAGGGAGTGGAAATTAAAGAAGGAGGTCTTGAGCAGATAAGAAAAGAAATCAGTGAGGCAGAAATGAAAAGAAAAGGCAAGGAAAAAGTGAATGAATCTGTACAACCTCCCAAGAAGCTAAAACAGATAGAGATTGATGAGGAATTGGCAAAGAGGCTGCAGGCTGAGATAGAACAAGAAGAAGAGACTCAACAGGCCAAAGATAGGCAGATTGCTCTAGATCTGTCCACTAAGCTGAATGAGGAATATCAAAAGAGCCTGAAAGCTGCAGCTGAGGTAAAGAAAAGTACAGTGAAAGCATCCAAGCACAGACTGCTAGCAAAGACTCAGAAAATACAACCTCTAAGACCTTCCTGGCCAATCAAGAAAGGAGGAAGATGATAAACTTCCTGAAAGGAGCTCTTGGAGTTCTTGAAGGAATGTTTACAAATATGCCTTATGGTAGGATTGAGGAACTGTATACAAAGGAGATGTCAAATCTGAAAGGGGATTCCACTCAAAGGGAAGAAGCTGAAAGGAAGATGAAAGAGAGGCATGATCTCAATATCCAACAACCCTTTCCTGAGAGTGAGGAAACCACTCCTTCAAAAGAAAAGACTAAAGAAAAGAAGGAAGAACATGTTAATGTGGAAGTTAAATCTGCCAAGAGAGTGAAAACTATAGCTTCCAAGAAACAGTCCAAAAAGCCAAGAGTTGAAGAAGCAGAAAAAGAGGCAGAACCATCTGTTGCATGTCAAAGTGCACAACAATCAAGTCAATCTGATATGCATTTTGGTCTTTACATAACCTTAACAGATGAAGAACCAGTACAAGTTGTTCCCATTTCTATGAAGGCACCAGAAATCATCTTTTGGGATATATTGAAGGACAACAGAAAAGAATACTTTAGACTCAAAAGAATTGGTGATTTGTTTGAAGTATATGCAACTTGGGGCAAAGTGATCAGAAGCTGTTCAAGGGCTAACTTAGAGGAAATGCACAAGGTGGGAATAAAGCTGTATGAGTCTGTGATGCAAGGAAATGAAATGAGTTTACTTAAAGTCGCCATGGAGTACTTATGTATGATGTTTGAGCCTGAAAAAGTGGTGTACAAGATCAAGGATTTGCATCATGAATATGGGTTTAAAAAGATTGATCATTGGATCCTATTTGAAAATTGTGGTGTCTACATGATCACAATAGATAAAAGCTATCATGAGTACTTTCTGGTTGATAAGGTATATGATCATAGCAAGAAGAAGCTGGAAGGGATGCTAAAAGCCAAGCTAGTATGTGCAAAAGGATCTGAAATGGCCAGAATTGTGATCAGAAGGACAATCAATCAAAGTCTGGGACTGGATCCAAATTTGGGCAACTGAGCGAAAGTGTTGAAAGCATCATGAGGACCATATCATGAAGAACTTAACTTCTCTTTCTAAAAAGTTAAGTTAGGGGGAGATTGTTGGGTCTGAATATGCTAAGTATGGTTTATGCTTCTGATTAATGTAACTAAGTGATTAATACTGCTAGGCTATCAAGATTACTACTGCTAGTAGAATTAATACTGCTTAAAGAGTTAGTACTGCTACTTGAATAGTTAGTACTGCTTGAAGAGTTAGTACTGCTAGTAGTTAGTACTGCTGATGATTAATGCTGCTGAAGATGGTTAATACTTCTGAAGATAATTAGTGCTGCTTATAAAGATAAAGATGCCTTGGAGATAAAGACATGCTGGAGATAAAGCTGAAGATAATTATGGAATTGATATTGAAGATCAAGTTTATTTTGATAATTATTTTGTAATCTACTCTGTAAATATAGTCTAGATGATATAGATTATATAGTACATTCTGAGAGAATAATTCATTAATATGTTTTGTTAGAGAGAATTAACCTCAAGACTATTTTAGATCCTTTCTATATAGAAGTATAGAACGTCTGTTGAGCCTGTTCAACAGATTGAGGTTTTGTGTGTAATCATCAAGTTGAATCAATATAAACTTGTGATTTGAGTTTTACATACTGTTTCATTGATTGTTAGTGTTAAAGTGTTTTTCCGCAACTTCTTTAGCATTGATTCTGAGTGTGTGTGAAATAAATTCTTGTTTGAATTTCGATCCTGACAAACATCATGTGGAGCATGGAACAATCGAGATGTACTTTGTGTCCACAGACTACCAATTTGTTGACCTTTTCCCAAAGGCTATAGATGAGAAGAGATTCACTTTCCTTGTTGGCAAGCTTGGCATGCTAAACTTGAGTTGATTCACATAGCCTCTATACCTTGGCACATAGCTTCTGTAGTACATATTTTCATTTCAATTCTCCAGTATTTCTTCTTGGATGTATAGTTTATTCTTGTTTGTAAAGTTGTCTTTCAATTCATTTCTTGTATTAAGTTCACTTGATTCTATGACTTGTACAAAGCTTATCTTTTGTTTCTTCACAAAATTTTGTAAGTTTCATCAAGCCCAATAAAATCTCTGAAGCCCTTGAAGACCCATACTGGGTAGAAGCCATGCAAGAGAAGATTCTGCAGTTTGAAAGGAACGAAGTATGGACCCAAGTGCCTCTGCCAAAAGGCAAAACTGTAATAGGGATCAAATGGGTCTTCAGGAATAAAAAGGATGAAGATGGGGTGGTGACCAGGAACAAAACAAGATTGGTGGCTAAGGGATATTGTCAAGAAGAGAGTATCGACTACGAAGAAACCATTGCCCCTGTGGCAAGGCTCGAGGCAATAAGGATTTTCCTTGCCTTTGCAGCCCATAGAGGTTTTATGGTATACCAAATGGATGTTAAGTCGGCCTTTCTGAATGGGCAAATTCAAGAGGAAGTATATGTCCAACAACCACCAGGGTTTGAAAGTTCTAAGTACCCAAATCATGTTTATTTCTTGGACAAGCCTCTGAATGGATTGAAGAAAGCCCCTAGAGCCTGGTATGATAAACTTTCAAACTTTCTTCTTGCAAATGGTTTTGAAAGAGGTACAACTGATACTACATTATTCTATAAAAAGAGAAAATATGAGGTTCTGCTTGTACATAACTATGTAGATGACATTATTTTTGGATCTACAAATGATTCATATTGCAAAAAGTTTGAAACATTGATGAAGAGTGAGTTTGAGATAAGTATGATGGGAGAACTCACATTCTTCCTAGGATTACAAGTCAAGCGAACCACAGAGGATATTTCCTAAATTAATCCAAATACAAACTCTCTAACTCTTCAGCAATGAAGACCCCTATGGCCACTGGATCAAAGCTCTATGCAGATCCAAAGGGATAATCCATGGAGTGTAAGCTCTACAGAGGTATGATAAGGTCTATGTTGTATTTAACTGCTAGTAGACCTGATATAATGTTTGTTACATGCCTCTGTGCAACATTTCAAGCTAACCCCAAAGAATCTCATCTTCTTGCTGTTAAGAGGATCTTTCGATACCTAAAGGGCACCAAGAATCTTCGTCTTTGGTATCCAAAGAACTTTGGCTTTGATCTTGTGGCTTATACAAATTCAGGTTATGGAGGGTGCAAACTTGACAGAAAGAGCACCTCTGGGAGTTGTCAATTTATTGGAGGTAAACTAGTCAGTTGGACTTCTAAGAAGCAAAATTGTGTATGAACCTCTACAGCAGAAGCTAAATATGTGGCTGCTGCTAGTTTTTGTTCACAAGTTATGTGGATGAGAACCCAACTTAGAGACTATGGTTTTGATATTGACAAAATACCCATCCTCTGTTATTCAAATAGTGCCATTGCGATCTCTGCCAATCCTATTCAGCACTCTAAAACCAAACACATCGATATCAGGTATCACTTTCTAAAACATCATGTGGACCATGGAATAATCGAGATGTACTTTGTGTCCACATACTACCAATTTGCTGACCTTTTCCCAAAGGATCTAGATGAGAAGAGATTCACTTTCCTTGTTGGCAAGCTTGGCATGCTAAATCTGAGTTGATTCACAGAGCCTCTGTACCTTGGCACATATCTTCTGTAGTACATATTTTCATTTCAATTCTCCATTATTTCTTCTTGCATGTATAGTTTATTCTTGTTTGTACAGTTGTCCTTCAATTTATTTCTTGTATTAAGTTCACTTGATTCTATGACTTGTACAAAGCTTGTCTTTTGTTTCTTCACAAATTTTGTAAGTATCATCGAGCCCAAGAAAATCTCTGAATCCCTTGAAGACCCAAACTGAGTAGAAGCCATGCAAGAGGAGCTTCTGCAGTTTGAAAGGAATGAAGTATGGACCCTAGTGCCTCTGCCAAAAGGCAAAACTGCAATAGGGACCAAATGGGTCTTCAGAAATAAGAAGGATGAAGATGGGGTGGTGATCAGGAACAAAACAAGATTGGTGGCTAAGGGATATTATCAAGAATAGGGTATCGACTACGAAGAAACCTTTGCCGCTGTGGCAAGGCTCGAGGCAATAAGGATTTTCCTTGCCTTTGCAGCCCACAGAGGTTTTAAGGTATACCAAATGGATGTTAAGTCGGCATTTCTGAATGGGAAAATTCGAGAGGAAGTATATGTCCAACAACCACCAAGGTTTGAAAGTTCGAAAGTACCCTAATCATATTTATTTCTTGGACAAGGTTCTGTATGGATTGAAGCAAGCCCAGAGCCTGGTATGATAGACTTTCAAACTTTCTTCTTGCAGATGGTTTTGAAAGAGGTACAACTGATACTACATTATTCTATTAAAAGAGAAAAGTTGAGATTCTGCTTGTACAGATCTATGTAGATGACATTATTTTTGGCTCTACAAGTGATTCTTATTGCAAAAAGTTTGAAACATTGATGAAGAGTGAGTTTGAGATAAGTATTATGGGAGAACTCACATTCTTCCTAGGATTACAAGTCAAACAAACCACAGAGGATATTTCCTAAATTAATCCAAATATATCTCTAACATACTTGAAAAATACAAACTCTCTAACTCTTCAGCAGTGAAGACCCCTATGGCCACTGGATCAAAGCTCTATGCAGATCCAGAGGGAAAATCCGTGGAGTGTAAGCTCTACACAGGTATGATAAGGTCTATGTTGTATTTAACTGCTAGTAGACCTGATATAATGTTTGCTACATGTCTTTGTGCAAGATTTCAAGCTAACCCCAAAGAATCTCATCTTCTTGCTATTAAGAGGATCTTTAGATACCTAAAGGGCACCAAGAATCTTGGTCTTTGGTATCCAAAGAACTCTGACATTGATCTTGTGGCTTATACAGATTTAGATTATGGAGGATGCAAACTTGACAGAAAGAGCACCTCTAGGAGTTGTCAATTTGTTAGAGGTAAATTAGTCAGTTGGACTTCTAAGAAGCAAAACTGTGTATCAACCTCTACAGCAGAAGGTGAATATGTGGCTTCTACTAGTTGTTGTTCACAAGTTATGTGGATGAGAACCCAACTTAGAGACTATGGTTTTGATATTGACAAAATACCCATCCTCTGTGATTCAAAGGGTGCCATTACGATCTCTTCCAATCCTATTCAGCACTCTAAAACCAAACACATCGATATCAGGTATCACTTTCTAAAACATCATGTGGAGCATGGAACAATCGAGATGTACTTTGTGTCCACAGACTACCAATTTGCTGACCTTTTCCCAAGGGCTCTAGATGAGAAGAGATTCACTTTCCTTGTTGGCAAGCTTGGTATGCTAAACTTGAGTTGATTCACAGTGCCTCTGTACCTTGGCATATAGCTTCTGTAGTACATATTTTCATTTCAATTCTCCAGTATTTCTTCTTGGATGTATAATTTATTCTTGTTTGTAACGTTGTCTTTTCAGTTCATTTCTTGTATTAAGTTCACTTGATTCTATGACTTGTACAAAGCTTATCTTTTTTGATCCAAGCATAGGTCAAGGGGGAGCAGAAGAAGATACTTGAAGAAAGGTAAGTCTTTCACACACCGAAGAGGTCAAAAAGAAAATTTACTTTTCTCGGACACTAGTTTTGACATATCCAAACTTTGGGTGATCAAAACTCTCAAATGTCTTCCCAAAATTAGAAAGTTTTTGGTCAAAGAGCCTCTATGAAACTCATTAGAGCCTCGGATTCTAAAAAAGGGACATATTGACCTCTGATGTCTAAATTGGATTCACTAACTTGATCACTTCATTGTCCTTAAATGACTTTGGCTTATGAAGGTGTCTTCATATGTGAAAGATCCAAACCCCTAACCTCAGAAGCTCCTAATAACCCACAGAGCTTTTGTAACTTTCAACACATGAATTTTTCAAGGTTATGGGTTACGGGTAATTTTTCAAAGTGACAGTCATATGGGTATAGTAACTGCCACGCGCGTGAGGATAATGGGAGGCGCACGTACTCGATCGTGCACCGCCCTAAATGACGTGGCACTTTATTAGTGGTGCCTAATATGTACCGTCGTTTTTCAAACGGATCACTACTCATAGGTACTTATTACGGATTTAAAATTTTATCTTTTACCGCTAATTAATTTTTACCCTCTCTCTCAGGATAAATACAAACCCCTTTCACTTTCTCCATTTTTTACCTGCAACTTTTTTCTCTGAGCATTCAAAGCAAGAACTTTCTTTCTACTCCCATTTTGTTTCTCAAATGGCTTCCAACTTCGTTTCTTCCAAGAACTCTCAAGGCTCCAATGCCTCAAACCACTCTCAACACTCCGTGGCCTAGAAAGAAAACTCAGGATCTGTTGACCAACAACAACCCTTAACAAGCCGAATGCTATCATTCACAAGACATGACTACCACACTACCTCATTGAACCTGAAACCAAACAACCACTATGTGGTTTTGGACCCAAGGGATACCCTACTGAAGCTGAACCCCTGATTAAGATTATGAAGAATCACTTTCTGTCAAACGCCCTAACTCTAAAAATGATTGATATCCCCGAAACATACATTCAATAATTCTGTCAGAGCTGTAGACACGAAAAAGTTAACGATTATGGATACTGTATCATGGGATATGCAACTCATCCTTCAACTGCCAAAATCTTGGACCTTTGAATCAATCAAAGAAGGGTATCTGAAATTTTTGATCTACCAACAAAGGACCAACTTAACTTAATGAAATTCTCAGAGGAACCCTCTGATGATGAAATCCTTGAATTTCTCAGATTCATTGGATATTCCCTGCCAATCACTAAGAGGACTGACTTTAGGCGACAGAGCCTTCCACCCCTGTGGAATGTGTTATTTTCCATCCTAAACAGGGCTCTCACTTGCAAGGTGAGAAGTCCAGACCAATCTAGCCACACAATACTGGCCGTCATGTATGGCATATACTACGATCTCCCACTCGACTACGCATGCCTTATCTTCAGGGAGATCAGAAACGCTGTGATTACGAATCAAGATGAGTAAGTGAGGGGTACAGAGCCCAAGAACCTTGTCTTCAACAGGTTCTTTGTTGTCCTTCTTAGGGATTAGCTAATTGGGGAAGGCAAATTACCCGCAGAGGGTAAGTTGATCAAGGTTTACGACATGAAATCTCAGAAACCCACGATCCTAAAGATAGGTTACCCCAATGCCAGCCCTCTGGCAGCAAGGTTGCTTACATATTTGGGTAGTGAAAGGGGTAGGATAGCATACATACGTGGGCACAGGACTCCTGAACCGAGTCCTGCAACCCCCCCACGTGTAGGTTTCCATGTGGGTGAGATAGCCATTTATTTGCAAGAGGATTTAGTAGAGGGAGCAGAAGATGTGGCCGCAAAGGCACATGTGAGATCTGAGAGATTAGGACCTGATAGTGGGTTGGGGGTGAGAGCTCAAGAAAAAAGTAAAAGAAAAATAAACACAAGAAGAGGGTCGAAGAACTAGAGGCCCCAAAACAAGTGACAGAGGTGATTGAGGTTTCAAAGCCTAAGAAGAAGAAGACTAAGAAAGATTAAGCCAAGAAGGTCACAGAGGAGGCCAAAGTTGAAGCTACAGAGGTTGTTAAGCCTCTGAAAGAGAAAAAGAAGGACAAGAGGCCTCATACTGAAATAACAGAGGTAGTCCAAGAAAAAGCCGCAGAGGCTTCCGCTGATGAGCCTTCGAAGAAGTCAAAGAAGAAGAGGCTTGTAAGACTGGCCGACAAAGAAAAAACCCATCCCTATGAAACTGCAACAGTTGTTCCACTAAAGGAACCTACAAAGGAAAAGGAAACTCCTCTGTAGAGGAGAAAGACAAAGAGGAAGCTTATTGTAGATGATTCTCCACCCACAGAGTCCTTTGATGGTGGCCACTAATATTGCCAAAGAAGTGGCTTAGCAGTATGGCTCAGTGGACATTGGGGTCACTGATGTCACTATGGAAATGGAAGACCTGACAGGGCTTCCAAGCAGTGATGAGGAGGCTGGAGGTGAAAAGAGAGAAGTAAAAAAATCAAAGGAGGAGATGATAAGAGAAAAAAGATGCCATGAGCACACATCCTAACCAACCTCCCGGTGCAAGCCACATTTCTACACCTGCAGTTCTAGTACATAGGGGTATTGAAGAAGGACCACACAGTCCGAACCTTAACCAGCTTAGCCGGACAGAAGACATTCCTTCTTCCTCTGTGCCAATCACACCCGGGGATCCCAAATCCACCCCATCCTCTCAAAAGGATGAAGGTGTAGAAATAAGTGTCCAATTACCCCAGGACACGATACTTACCTCTGCAGAGACATTTGTTGCTTCTGTTGCACTTATGAGTGACAACCAAACCACTTCAGAGGTGGTAGTGAGGGAGTACAATGACTCGGTGGGTCTAGATCACCCACAGAGTACACTTAACAAGGATCCTAGAGAAAACTCTGAATTCTCTCCCAAAAGACTTGTTGACAGAACCTCTATAGAAGATTCCTCAAAGGAACTTCGAGGATTAGAGGGAAATCCTCCAGAGCCCAATGTCAACACAGGCTCTGAAGGTGCCAAAAACTTATTGGCTAAATCTGGACCATGTGTTGTTCCAGAGGTTACCCTAGACAACTTATGTCACGAAGGATGAGTTTAAAACCTTTGCTGACTCCGTGCTCCAAAAACTAGAAGAGTTAAAAAGCTCAATCCCGGTTCCTCTTGTACCTGAAAATCCAAACCTTGTCGTAGAGGCTCTAAAGGCAAATACATAGGCTCTGTAAGAACTGAAGAAATCATGCGAACAGAACTCTGCCGACATAAAAAAGTTGATGGAAGCCTCTACAAATACTACCACGAAAAAAGACTTCAACGAGGTGGCCAAATCCGTGAACATCCAAACCGATGCCATCAAGAAACTTTGTGAAATAGTCATGGAAGAGGCCGGAAATTTTTCCACTGAGGTAACAAACTCTGGGTGAATGATCTCACTAAACTGAAGGACGAAATCAAGGACATGAATCGCAGTGTCATGGTCCCTATGAAAGCTCCATCAACATCCTCTGCATAAACGCCTTTAACTCCCACTCATATCCAGAATCTTGCAACCAAAGAGGAGCTCACTACCTTAGGGAAGATGCTTCTGCAGAATATGAACCTCTTAGGTTCTGGTATGATCAAAGAGGGCAAGGATGTCGCTGTTGAAATGAGGAGAACAATAGCAACTTTAAAGTTCAAATCAGCTAAGAGATTAACTGCACATACCTAGAGGCTAATGATGCAATGAAGAAGATCAAAGATCATGAAGAAGCCTATCTCTGTCGATGGAAAAAGAGGAAGGAACCTACTACCTTCCAAGCAGAGGCAGAGCAGAAGAAACCTAGGCATGACGACCAGGAGTTCGATGCCTCTGGCCCTTGCCATCATGAGGGGGAGAAGGCTACAACGATTACAACCTCTGAACCAATAGCTGTCACTCCTCTTCAGAAAATGCCTTTAAATAAAAGACACCTCAGAGGGCACCAAACAACGATATAAATCTTGTGCCTCTAAGGTAAAGACCAAAGAAGCTGTTGCATCACCAATGATAACCTCTGTCGGGACTACATCGAATGTTAAGGTCATTGTTGTCACCAACACTATAGCGGAAGAGGTTGAGAAGTTCGTTGAACCATCAAGTCCTGATCTAATGCCCACTGCACCTATTGCAATTGTACAATTCTCGAACCTTGATCCTGTGAATGCTCAAGATAATGCCGCAGAGATCCCTCCACAGAATACACCAAAGAAAAGCTCTGAACCCAAAGAACAGGTCAAGACACTCCCTATAGATGGTACCTCTAAACAAAAGGTCACAAAAGATAGAGTTAAAGAGATCGTTCAATCAATGGACGCTATGTGGATTCCTATCCCACGACCAGCACCGAAAGAACTGAAGTTTTATGAGAACATCCACAAGTATCTCTACAACGCAGAACCATAAGCTATGTTCATTGCACCAAACATGCATCCTCTGATAAGAGAAGATGTCAAAAGAAGGTTCGAGGAAAAAGCTCAAGACAGATCCAAGGTATTCTGTACAGAACACATCAAGCATGTAATGAGAATCACTCTGCACTCCTTCACAAACAAAACCATAATGTATGATAGGTACTTGGTTGAGAGAAAAAATGCGACTGCAATATACCTTCACAGATGCAGATCTGAAGAACCTCTACGCCTATGATCTTCCACAACTGCAAGCATTCACAGAGCAACGTTTAGAAAAGAGGAAGGAGTATATGATTGCAAAAGGGAGGATCAAAGAGCTCATGCACGAACATGTTAAGTATCATAGCAAGATGGACATCGAAGTAGCTCTGCAACTTGGAGTTGAAAAGTTACCGATCACAAGACCAGATGACCACTTTCCAAGAATAGAGGATGTACACTCCAACTCTGTAATCACATAACCTCAGTTTGGTTTTGTCTACAGCGATGATCATGACCAAAAGAAGATCTTCAAGCCTGATCAGTGCCACAAGTACTCAAACAACACTCTATTGAAAATCAAGAATACCATTTTGGGGAGGATTGGCAAAGAGAATGTGCAAAGGGGACTCGCAGAAAGGTTAATCAGAGACATAGACGCGCATATAAGGTATAGAGATCTCATTCTGTCAATGAGAAAAACACTTGCAGAGAGCTTCACTAACCCAATAAATGATTTTCTTAGTAACTTTTTGTAATAGTTTAGATTTTCATTCATGTAATTTTCTTTTATGTACTTGCCTTATGGCATTGTTCCTAAATATGACTGATAATCTTGTCTTCAGAGGTTGAGTTCCTTTCACCTCTTTTGTTTCTAACTTAGCCAAACACTCATCATTCCAAATTTTTATTTTTCAATACTTAGGAGGAGATTGTTAGATCCAACTCATTGTACCGATCACAAGACCAGATGACCACTTTCCAGGAATAGAGGATGTACACTCCAACATTGTAATCACATAACCTCAGTTTGGTTTTGTCTACAGCGATGATCATGACCAAAAGAAGATCTTCAAGCCTGATCAGTGCCACAAGTACTCAAACAGCACTCTGTTGAAAATCAAGAATACCATTTTGGGGAGGATTGGCAAAGAGAATGTGCAAAGGGGGATCGCAGAAAGGTTAATCAGAGACATAGACGGGCATATAAGGTATAGAGATCTCATTTTGTCAATGAGAAAAACACTTGCAGAGAGCTTCACCAACCCAATAAATGATTTTCCTCAGTAACTTTTTGTAATAGTTTAGATTTTCATTCATGTAATTTCCTTTATGAACTTGCCTTATGGCATTGTTCCAAAATATGAATGATAATCTTGTCTTCAGAGGTTGAGTTCCTTTCACCTCTTTTGTTTCTAACTTAGCCAAACACTCATCATTCCAAATTTTTATTTTTCAATACTGAGGAGGAGATTGTTAGATCCAACTCATTGTACCGATCACAAGACCAGATGACCACTTTCCAGGAATAGAGGATGTACACTCCAACTCTGTAATCACATAACCTCAGTTTGGTTTTGTCTACATCGATGATCATGACCAAAAGAAGATCTTCAAGCCTGATCAGTGCCACAAGTACTCAAACAGAACTCTGTTGAAAATCAAGAATACCATTTTGGGGAGGATTGGCAAAGAGAATGTGCAAAGGGGACTCGCAGAAAGGTTAATCAGAGACATAGACGGGCATATAAGGTATAGAGATCTCATTTTGTCAATGAGAAAAACACTTGCAGAGAGCTTCACCAACCCAATAAATGATTTTCCTCAGTAACTTTTTGTAATAGTTTAGATTTTCATTCATGTAATTTCCTTTATGAACTGGCCTTATGGCATTGTTCCTAAATATGAATGATAATCTTGTCTTCAGAGGTTGAGTTCCTTTCACCTCTTTTGTTTCTAACTTAGCCAAACACTCATCATTCCAAATTTTTATTTTTCAATACTTAGGAGGAGATTGTTAGACCCAACTCATTGTATAGAAGTATTGAAAAATAGGCTAAGTGCAGGAACCACAGAAGACTACAAAACACACCAAGATACACCACAGAAGTGCAAGGTTGAGAAGCTCTGTCAACCATCCACCTAATAAGTTCTCAACCTGAAGATCAATTTCAGATCACCGAGCCTCTGTGATCACTCACAGAGCCTCTGTGATGTCTAACCTCTGGAGATGGAAGACTTGAAGATTTCAAGACAATAGTCAAGACAAGAACACGTGCAGAACACGTGAGCCTACTGTAGGAAGATTCTAAGGATCATTTCATGGGCGTCCATGACGTTTTACTTTACAGGTGGCATTCCTTTTATGGAATGTCTGTCTTTGTCTTGTACTATTGTGTGCTCCTCGTCCTATATGAAGGGAGCACCTCTTGTTTTGTAAAACACGCGAGCACACACTATTGAGAGTACCGTTTGTAATTTCCAGATTATCCTTTGAGCATATTAGCATACACTTGTGCATGTTCTTGGTGTAATACTCATATCAATGGAGCATTTGATTCAGTGATAAATATATACTTGTTTATTGAATGTTTTATTAGATATTTAGTGTGTTTACTACCAAACCAAACTTCTTTACTACATCATAAATCGCTTCTGCACTCATATTACTCTCATTTGTGTAATTTAGAGGTTTATATCTTGAATAGAATACAACTTCGGATCAACATTATAGGCACCAAATGGGTGTATCGAAACAAGTTAGATGAAAATGGGACTATGACCCGCAACAAAGATAGGCTAGTTTCTTAGGGATACAGACAAGAGGAAGGCATAGATTATATTGAAACCTTTACCCCTGTGGCTAGTCTTGAAGCAATTCGACTATTCTTAGCCTATGCAGTTAACAAAGACTTAAAAGTATATCGAATGGATGTCAAATCATCATTCATAAATGGAAAGCTGAGTGAAAAAGTCTATATTGAACAACCCCCAGGGTTCTCTGACCCTAAGGGTTAAAACAAGCCCCTCATGATTGATATGATACTCTCTCCTCTTTTCTAATCTTTGAAAAATTTGAACGTGGAAAATTTGATAATACTCTATTCTTCAAAAAGATTAAAGGTCACATTATTCTTGTTCAAATATATGTTGATGACATTATATTTGGTTCTACTAACCAATATTTATGTACTCGATTCGCGAACGAATGAAGAAAGAATATAAAATGAGTATGATGGCTTGGCTAACTTACTTCATTGGACTTTAGATCAAGAAATCTGATAAAGGAACGTTTATTCATCAGGGAAAGTATGTTAATGATATGCTGAAAAAGTTTGGTCTTACTCAAAGATCAGCGATGAAAATTCCGATGGCACCACCGTTGACATTAAACAAGGATCCCGCTGGAAAACTGTTAATGTCACTACCTATAGAGGAATGATAGTCTTCCTTCTGCAATCCGACATGATATCATGTATTCTACTTGTCTTTGTGCACGATATCAATCAGAACCCAAGGAATCTCATCTGATCGCTGTAAAGCGAATTTTCATATACCTGAAAGGAACTCCTAACCTAGGTCTCTAATATCCTAAAGACTTAGGGTTCGACCTAACTGCCTATTCAGATAGTAATTTTGCAGGTTGCAAACTGGACATAAAAACCCCCACAGGAGGTTATCAACTCCTAGGTGGAAAGCTGGTAAGTTGGACAAGTAAAAAGCAAAACTAAGTGTCCACTTCCACCGCTGAAGTTGAGTACGTAGCTGCCGGTAGTTGTTGTGCTCAGGTCATATGGATGAGAAATCATCTATAAGCTATGACCTTCAGCTATCAAAGATCCCCATCCATTGCGACAACATTGGTGCCATCGCAATAACAAACAATCTAGTGCTACACTCAAAGACCAAACACATCGAAATTAGATACCATTTTTTCAGAGATCATGTGATGAATGGAGATATAGATCTTCATTTTGTTCCCACTGACTATCAACTAGCTGATCTCTTTACCAAACCTCTTGATGAGACAAGATTCAACTTTCTCATTAGCGAGCTTCGAATACTGAACCTTGAAGATTAACTCTTCAGCGATCATGCATTGTGTCAGTAATAAAATTCTTTCCTATTCATCCCTTAATCCCTGACTAAAATTTCTCTGATATTCAGGTTTGTCTCTTAACATTTCCTTATTGAATTTGTATTCAACGAGACGTTTTTCAAAAATCTCCAAACTTAATCACTGAATTTTTTCAAGTGATTTAAAGTTTTCTGTAAATAAAATTCATCACTGACTTTTTCCATCAGTGATTCTTCTAAAATAAAATTCATCAATGATTTTCTATCAAAGATGCTTTTAAAAATGAAAAGACACTTTTTCTCTGACGTCATCTATAACGATAATCCATGGCATGCATTTTTTTGTCTGACACGTTTGTCCATTGCACTTATTGACTAATCATCTTCGTGGGACGTGTCCTTGTAAAGATCAACAACTTTTCCCGCTCATCACCTTTTTCTTTCTCCTCACTCTCACATATATAAACAATTCTTCCTTTGTATTTCACTTTTTTACGCACACATAACTTTCTCTTAAGGTAAATATTTTCTCTCGGGCAAACAGAGTTTCCAAGAACACAAAAACTTAAGAACTGATCACCAAACTTCAATCAACATGTTCTTATTTCTCTTCTTAATTCTTCATAAAAACATTCTTTTGATCTTAAAAACCTTGTTTTTTAGATCATATACTGTTTTTTCTTTTAAAAAATCATTTCTTTCATGATTTTTATTCAAAAACCCTAAAAGGTTTTTAAGATTTAAAACTGCTTTTAAACTATTCATGTTTCCTTCTTAAAAAATAAACTGGTCAAATCTTCTTTGCTTGAAATTTTTCTACTCAAAAACACTGAAAAACTTTTTTTGCAAGTTTCTTTCCCATAAAGGAAACTGGTAATATTCCATGTTTTTTTCTAAAAAAAAATTTCTTTCTGATATTTTTTACTTTTCTCGGAAATGGCATCCCAAGCAACTCTTCTCAAATCCAAGAATGTCAACTTCGAACTCAGGGAAGACCAATTTGTAGGCAAAACCACTTGGCTTTACTCTCATTCCCTGCCAAGAAACCATCTCTCCATCTCCATGACGTTGTTGCATTCCTGAAAGCTTCCCCCATTGCTTACGCGTTGATTGTCTCTCCACCAATGCAAAAACACCTCCTTCAGTAGTTCTGGTACACTACTGAGAAGACAGAGAAGACCACACAGTCAGGGAAAAAGTTGACTGTCATTACTTTCCAAACTCAATATGGGGCAAGCAGTATAACTCTAACTGAAATCTATCGAATCCTCTGTCTTCCCTCTTAAGCATTCAAAGCTCTGCCTTCTGATGAGGAGCTGGTCCATTTCCTTGACCTCATGGAGTACGAATGGGACACCAAGCCGAGATCCAAGACGGTGGACAAGAGGCTGACCAAGATTATGAAGGCCCCAAAAAGCCTTTAGAGATCAACTATGTCTTCTCTCATGTTATTCAATGCATGAGTGGGAAGACAAGATCACTGGATCAGGACAGCAAAGCCCAACTCCAAATGGCGTACAACATCGTCGTTGGCCGAAACATAGATTTCACAGCGATGATCTTTGATGGCCTGATGACGAAGGTCGAGAAGCCGGATAGGGAAGTCAAAATTCCCTACGATCATTTCACCTCAGCTCTACTCACTTTCTTCCTTGACAAGCTCTACCCGACCGAGGGTGATTATCTGCTCCCAAAGCTCGGGGTTCGTATCCTCGATGTAGAGAGGGATGATAATGAGGTAAGTTTAGTTGAACTCCGCCACCGCTTCTCCTATACTATTTCTTCTACTTCCGCGACCATGCCTTCGGCACTTCCCACCGAGGCTACCTCTGCTGCTACAACCCCTTCCAAACGCAAATCTTCAGCTCTGTTTTGGCAAGCCTAGAAAGGCCAAGAAAACTAAGGAGTCATCCCCCTAAGAAAAAATGCCTACATCAGGGTTCGCCTCTCTACTGACGTTCCTGGATACTTTCGTGGAACGCTCCTCCACAACTGTTGTCGCCATCGGTTCAGTGCCTGTGAGCACTAACTTAACGCTGGTACATACCCACCAACTCTCAGTGCCTTAAAGCACTGTTGAGGTAATTTCAGGCAATACCAGTGCCTATATTTCTCTTTTCTTATCCGTCCAATATTCTTCTTTGGTCTCTAACACTGTTACATTACAGTTGTCGGAGATGTCACGCGGCTCTGTAGGACTTGATGACCTCCCTCTCGGAGTGTCACAACAGATAAATGGTTCCTAGACTCTTCTTGAGTGGGACATGGAATTTGTCAACCTCTTCTCTGCTCCATCAGATATAAACCCCATCCTATACACATCTTCCATCCTACTAAATTAGCCTCAACAACCTTTTGCTCAAAACTTTGATTATCTTACAGGTCCTACGTTGACACCTCACTCAGCAAGGTTCGTGACATGGTGGATTCTCTCTCCACCACCATCAACAACAACACATCAGCAGTCAACACAGTGGGTGAAGCACTGAAGGCCCTCACCTCCTCCCTCTCCTCAAAAGTTGAGAATTCCCATCTATCAGCTTTGTAGGAGGAGGCACCAAGCTGAAGGACGACGTGGTCAACAACACCACTGCCATTCAATTTCTCACTGGCCACATCAATGATTTAAGTGTTCATATCAAAGCCCTCAGTGCCAAAACTGACACAACAAATCAGCTGTTAGATGATATTCTAAAGTAGCTGAAGAAACCAGTTCTAGCACCGTCTCCCTCCTTCACAGTGGATGATCGCTTGTCCCTCAAGCTCGGTATCGATTTCGTGAACAAGGCGACCTTGTCCATCCCAAGCCTTCAAGACAGGGTTAAGCACTAGAAGCCGATTCCCCTTCAACCTCTACCGCAGCTGTTGATGTTGCTGGTGCTGATGTTGATATCTCTCTTCCCCCATGATGATGACAAATAGGGGGAGAAGACAATAGAGGATGTTGTGGAAGACCTCCCTCTAGATGATGGGGAGAAAGACACTGAGAAAACCACCCAAGCCCCTCCTTCCTCTTATAAGGTGATCACTAAAGAAGAAGAAGAAGAAGAAGAAGAAGAAGAAGAAGAAGAAGAAGAAGAAGAAGAAGAAGAAGAAGAAGAAGAAGAAGAAGAAGAAGAAGAATAGGAGGAAGAGGATGAAGAGTTGGATCTTGAAGATCAAGTCTCCAAGGGTGTTGGTGATGGAGTTGATGACGATGTAATGAAGCAGCCCTGTGGTTCACTCCCACTCCCTTCATCGTCTCGCAACTCAAGGGTGTGGTTATCAGCGAAGCAGTAGAGAGGACTGAAAGGACTTCAAAACCATCATCCAAACACAAGAAAAAGGGGATTGTTGCCGATGGTAAATTAAAGTATCTACATCTGAGGGGGAGAAACCTTCTCAGGTAGTTCTCTCCCCTGCTTGAGAGACAAGCAAGATTAACAAATAATCCCAGCGACCCCAGTCGAAGACCTCCAAATAATCCCAGTTTTTGTTCGAGAGACTGATGAACAAGAACAAGAAGAAGAAGAAGAAGAAGAAGAAAAAGAAGAAGAAGAAGAAGAATAGTCGCTGAGTCACCCAAAAAGACCCTCAATACTTATAAAAAGGTCTGAGGATGATATTTAGAAAAGATCCAACGATGATTCTACAGCTAGAGAGTCACCGGCTGAAGATCCCTCCTCAAAACACTAATGAAGACCTTGACTCCGGAAGAAAGAGAAGAGTCTATCAAGCTCAAGAAGTTGTACACTGCATGCCAAAAGGACGCTAATCTGGCCTTTAAGGTATCAACTAACATGGTCTCTGACAAGAAGCTGAAGAAGAATCCGATCAGAGTCCAAGAAGCCTTGCTGAAAGAAATTGAGAAGGAGGTACAAATAGCTAAAGAGGCCAGCGACTGTGAACTTGTGTGGTGCAAAAAGAATCTTGATCACAGAGTTTACCCATACAAGATCTCATCCGTGACCATATCAGGGAAGAGCAAGAAAAATTCAGTGACGGTGATGATGGAAATCTTCAGAGTAGATGGCACTGTGAAGACAATGTACCCGTCAAAGCTGGAAAACTTAGGATTCTATGATTGTTGGAGTTCAGGGAAGCGTTGAAGAAGTCCAAGTCTAAATACAAGGGTTATGTTGATTCGTTGCTCGAACTACTTATCAACAATGTCACTACAAAGATTGATATCACATCCCCTCTACCGCAAAAGCCAAGAACAACTAGACAAAATAAGCATGCCTCTACTTCTGACAACAATGTAGTGATCCGGAATGAAACGTATATAAAATTCTCTAGAGACGTTGTCATTGGACCTCCACTAGATCTATATGCTCTAGACTTATCACTGCCTCCTAGTGGACCTTTTGAACCTGGGCAGGTGATAAGTCATCCCTATGAAATAATCTTCCTGGACGATGCTGACTTCATCAGATTGCAACGAGTCTCAGAGATTCCTCTCTACCCTCTTACACATCTGAAGGATCTTCTCTATTGTCGGTGCGACGATTCAATATCATGAACTCTCATCAAATCTCTCATTCAAAAGGAGGCAGCTAACCGAAGACAGAGAGGAGAAGAGATAAATAATCATATGATCGATGAAGAAGAATTCCAAGTCAAGTAAGAACCGAGAAAGCTGATAGATTATCTTTCCTTCTTGTAATCTATTAGTTATACTTGTATTTGTATAGGACTTCACTTGTACTTTAAAATTTTCATATTCCCTGTGTAATCTTCTGTTACGAATTAATGGAAATTTTTAGTGAAGTACTTTACTCCGTCAGTACTGTAAAGATCCCTCAAAATAGTAATTGGGACATGTATGTTATGAGTCATGATTATCCTTATATTTTGAACTTAAAGTAATTTTCTCATATTTCTTTGTCATCATTCAAATAGGGGGAGATTGTTGTTCCAATCTCTTAGTGATTTGATGATGACCCTTTGAAAACACTTAGTGAAAATTACATTTAATATCTGTATGTATTATTGTTTCACCATCAGCAATTATATACTGAGTATGTTCAGTATCGTTGATGATCTCTGATGTATTTGTTAAATGTAATCCCTGAAGACAAGTTTCGCGAACAAAGACGTTCATCGCTGACATCGAAGAGAAAGCTGATGAACAAGTGACAAGTCTACTCATGATCTCATGTGAATATCAGTGAAACCAAGACAACTCCACTCACGCGACGAATCAAGAAGAGAACCTTCAGCGATAGCTGACTTTTATTCAGACTCTTTGATAGAAGACTTCATCAACAATCACTGATCATGAAGCTTACACTTCAAGGTTCGTTTGTTTTATCTTTTACACAAATAGTACAATTTGTGAGAAGAGACATGCTTTTGTCCAAGATCGTACAACAACTCTGAAGACTGCATTGTTCACCATACGGCTTGGAGCATGTTGCTAAAAGTCATAAGCATGCACCCAATCAAGTGATGAAACGTGTAAAGTACCTCTGTCATGCATTCAATGCATATGGTATAAATAGAAACGTTTTACTTCATCTTAAAGTATTGCCTTCTATCTTCTTATCTCTCAGTGTATCCTATAGAAACCCTTGGTTTCTATAAGTTGCTCAACCTTGCTCTCTTGTTCTAGTGCAACCCACTTAGCGTTTCTCGAGTTTGTTTAGATTAGGTTTCTTAATCTTATTCCGCAACAAACTGTAAATTGTAATTGGATTTATCAATAAACAATTTATTAACTTTAAAATTTGTGTTTGTATTCACCCCCCCCCCCCTTTTACAAACTTGTATATCACATTCGGGACCATCAACTTTTGAGTTTAAAAGGATCAAAACTATAAACTAGAATAAAAATAAACAAGTTTTTATCCTTACACAAAATGGCGGGCCTACTAAGGACCGAGCAGGTCTCGTGCAGCAGGTCACTTAATTACTGTAAAAGAAATAAATGTAAGCATCTTTAAAGTATACCCGCTTGATTTTGAGGATGCCCCTTAAATATTTTAAAACTAAACTTTTAATAAAAATGAGCCGCTAGCAAGATGGTTAGTCTTGACGGATTAAAACTTTCCTCATAAGGAGCTGGGGGTTTGATTCCTACGTGTACGACAAGTTTTTTTTCCTTAACAACTAGATTGCCAATAACTTCTCTGCTTAAATAACATTTACTAATACATTGAATACTCTATTAATTTCATATATAATGTGGTTTGATCATTAACTTTCCCTATGAGTATTAGTTTTTCATCTTGGTTAGTATGTATTTTTTAATTGTTGATTTGATTATTGTTACTCGTAATTTTAGATTCCTAAGAAAGTGAAATAAGATACATAGTTAATTTTGATTTGCAAAACATCTTATTTAATACTAGGAGTTCAAGATACATAAAGAAACGAAATTGAAAACCCAATAAAAAAACATAAGACAATCAATATCAAGTACTAAATAGTAAATATTGGAATATTTAATGAAATCAACCATAAAATACAAAAAAGAAAAAAAATAGTAACGGTAAAATTCAGCTAAAAACACGTATGAGTAGGACATACTCTTGTATTTTGCTCAAAAGGTCAATGTCTATTCAATTTGAAAAGGTGAATTATATCCATACCCCCTCCTATAAGGGGGTATGTGAGTTAGGTAGGAGGGGGTATATGAGTGAGAGGGGGGGTATGGGGGGTTTTGTGAGTGAGTAGGGGGTAGGGATAGCAACACCTGGAAAAAAATGTATTATTCTCGAAATCAACATAATTGACTTTCCCTTATGTCAAACCACATTGACTTTTCCTTCCAATCAAATCAAGCGTTTTTTATCCACCTTAAATATATACCCGTTTAAAAAAAATCTTGATTCCACTAAAAAAAATTTAGAGAGTACGACAATATACCAACCACCTATCATTCAATCCGAAATACTAAACATCATTTACTCAAAAGATTCCTTCAAAAAGACTTTAATTCCAAATATATATATAATTTGAAATATTTGGCTCTCATACTCCAAATCCTTTATGAGATCACCAATGTTTGTCACAATGTGCTTCGATTCATTTAAAGATATTTGTTGACAACTTCTTACATTTAGACTGTTGGTTTTTTTTTCCTGTTTTCAGAACCTCTTAACTCTTAAATGCTTCTTGAATAAGAAGTGGTGACCTAACTTCTTAAAACCATTTATCGCCACTTCAGTTCATATGCTCTTCTTTCTTTCAAGTCGTCTCTAGCTGTTACAGAAACATACAGTCTTGTTGATTTAGATTTCAGACTTCAGCACCACCTCTTATTAGTCAGAAGTAAAATAAGACTTCAGATCTCTTAAAAAACAAACGACACCTTAGAGTGCGTCATTTATGTTCTTTCCCATATTTCATGTTATAAACAAATATTTAATTTTTTACTTTTTAATATGTTTCTAGTATATTTTTGATTATATAGTGAAATTTACAATCTTTTAATCTTTATTGCTTATTTATATATGTTGTTTAGAATTTTTTTAATTTTCAATATTTACGTTCTTTTAGTAACAGTAAATTATAAATCAATAAAAATCTTCTTTGTTAATATGTTTTTCTAATTGTCGATAATGATTGCTTCTTTTTATATGAAATAGGATGATTTCAACTAGATTATTTGAATGGGATTATTCTAAACATCAGAAAAAAGGATGAAAGTTTAGAGTCAAAGAGAAGTCGCCGATCAATTTATTATCAAACAACTATAGAAATGTTACGTAACGACGAATCAGTCCGGATTACTTTTGTTGCTGTAACACCCTAAAAACTGCGGAAATAAAATTTCGAAGAAACAATTCGGCAATAGACTAACTTGCGGAATAAGGTGTGACAATTTCATTACACAAACAACCCAACGGGTATAGAGTAGCCAATATTGAGGTAGATAACTGAAGTATAAAATGACATCCTATTAATCTACAAAATATCTAGATTAGGGACGGGTGTCGCTATACTTCCAAAATGAATCTTTAAAAGAATCTCTCACGACCCCAAGGTCGCTCCCTCAGTCCCGACGAGCCCTACTGCTAAGATAACCTGCCAACATGACAACCAAGAGCAAGCGTTAGGCTAACGCCTAGTGAGAACAAGCAAAATAGAAGAGAGTACTAAACCCAATTGGTGCCACGCGGTAGTATAGCCATGAGCTAAGTCAAGAAATCCAATAAACCATTAGTGATTAAACATGGTATAAGTAATACCCAAAAATCACATAACGAGCTCAACCCCTCTAGATCTGTTGCTCAAAACATTCAAGTCAACCCCTCTGGATCTATCCTTGAGAGTTCCCAAAACAGGGGGAACTCAAGCACATAATGGGATTACACCTTACTGCACCATGAGACGTTGCCCGACCGTATAGGCCCACACCTTACTTATCATGGCAACCCGATGCCTATCCCGTGCTAAAACGTGAACCAAATGCCCAAAACAGTGGACATAGGAACACAGTGCCTATGGATCCATTGCACTAAGACTCAAAGCCAAAACATGTCATTTCAGAGCATACTCACATTAAATCAGCTATACAGGCAATTCATATGAACAACAGTTCAATTCTATAAATCGTGATTCTTGAAAATGTGAGATCTTTAAAAGGTATTTCCCAACGAAAATAAGTCACTTTGAAACCAGGTTTTCCACATTTCAAATAATACATTTATCACATAGCATTCGTAATACAGACCGATTTAGTTTAAAGGACTCACCTCAGATTTCTTCCTGATTATGGCCTGCTTCTGACGATTGCTACCTATGACAACACCGATAATCGGTAAGCTAAAATAAAGACAACTTAATGACTTAAAACTCAGGAATAAGAACACAACAACTGCCAAACACTGATCCGGTCGAGTACCCCATACGGTCGAACCCCACACCGGTCGAACGTCACACCGGTCGAACCCGATGTCCGGTCGAACCTATGTCCGGTCAAAGGACACATCGGTCGAACCCGATGTCCGGTCGAACCTATGTCCGGTCAAAGGACACATCGGTCGAACGATCAATCGGTCGAACGACCAACCGGTCGAAGGACCCCAGGCCGAAGGACCATCGGTCAAATGACCATCGTCTTGTTTCATCAAGAACACCATGAACAGATCGATGCAGAACCCAGATCCAAAATGAGAAATACCCAGATCTCACAATGGAACGGTTTAAAACCTTCACAACGAGATTCTACGCGGCTAAAAGCATTCAGATCAAAGCATTAAGCTAGATTTGTACCTTGATTTGGAGAAAACCCGAAGAACCACTTCACTGCTTCTTTTCTCTTTCTCTCTGACTTCTCAAAAAACCAAAATGATATTTTGTGATATTTCCAAAATATCTAAAATCTGATTTATATTTATATAATCCAAGTTACATTTTACCCCCTTGAACTTTGGGTAAAAGTCAACTTTTCACCCAACCCCAAAATAGCGGGTGTTACAATCCTCCCCAACTTGGAGAAGATTTCGTCCTCGAAATCTCGGCTATGGGAAGAGGTGAGGGTACCTCCGCCTCAAGTCCTCTTCTGATTCCCAAGTCACATTGGCACCTCGATGGTGCTTCCACTGAACCTTGACCATTGTGACTTCCCGGTGACGAAGCTTCTTCGTCTTCCTTTCTAATATCGCCTCAGGTTCTTCAACGCAACGATTTCCCTCATCCACTCTGATCTCGGAGAGTGGAATAACACTCTCCTTCTTTGCTAGACACTTCCGTAGATAGCACACGTGAAACGTGTTATGAATTCCCTTCATCTCCGGAGGAAGTTCCAGCTGGTAAGCTTGAAGTCCTACCCGCTTATTCACAGAGAACGGTCCAAGGAAACGGGGGCTCAACTTCCCACGCTTCCCAAATCTAATAATTCCCTTCCAAGGGGACACCTTCAACATAACCCGGTCTCCTACTTGGAATTCCATTGGCCGTCTTTTCTTATCGGCGTAACTTTTCTGTCGATCTTGAGCCGCCTTCAAACGTTCGCGGATGCCCTTGACCTTGTCCGCCGTTTCTTGTACAACTTCCGGTCCGGCGAACTGCTTTTCTCCCGCCTCGAGCCAACATACAGGAGTTCGACACTTGCGACCGTATAATGCTTCAAACGGTGCCATCCCTATACTTGAGTGGTAGCTATTATTGTATGCGAACTCCACCAAAGGCAGGTGCGTATCCCAACTACCCCCAAAGTCGATTACGCACGATCTTAACATATCTTCTAGCGTCTGGATTGTCCTCTCACTTTGTCCGTCGGTTTGAGGATGGTAGGCTGTGCTCAACTTCACTTGCAAACAAGTCACACACTGTTCCACATAGCGCGCCACATCGAGCTTCATGATTGGCCACCAATAATGCAATTTCAAATCTCTATACATTTTCGTGCTTCCTGGGTGAATGGAGTATTTTGACTTGTGGGCATCTTCGAGAAGAAGTTCTCTATTACCCCCAATCTTAGGCACCCAGACTCGCCCATTGAAAAGCTTCATCCCTCGACTATCTTCAGTCAACAGAAGATGTTGCTTCGCCATGACTTCTCCTTTGAGGTTTTCCTCTAGCAAGGCTTCGACTTGCGATTCCTTGATTCTGTCAATAAGCGTTGAAGTTATTTCAATCCGTGCAAAGGTAGCACGAGAATTTCCTCCGCAGACTTTCCGACTCAAGGCGTCGGCAACCACGTTTGCCTTACCCGGATGATAGAGCAATTCGCAGCCATAATCCTTCAACAACTCCAACCATCTCCGCTGCCTCATGTTTAGCTCTTTCTGATTAAAGATATGCTTCAGACTCTTGTGATCAGTATAAAGAGTGCACTTCGTACCGTAGAGGTAGTGCCGCCACAACTTCAGTGCAAACACCACTGCTGCCAATTCCAAGTCATGAGTAGGGTAGTTGACTTCGTGCACTTTAAGTTGCCTTGATGCGTAAGCGATCACCTTCCCCCTTTGCATCAGGACACAACCCAAACCCATCTTTGACGCATCGCTGTACACCACAAAATCTTCCGTCCCGTCTGGTAAGGATAGGATAGGAGCTTCACAAAGCTTCTTCTGTAAGGTGCGGAACGCCTCTTCTTGCCTCTCGGTCCACACAAATTTCACGTTCTTCCGGGTCAAGATAGTCAACGACGAGGCTATCTTCGAGAAATCTTGAATGAATCTCCGATAGTATCCTGCCAAACCTAGAAAACTTCGGATTTCAGACGGATTATTGGGAGGTTCCCAATTCGTCATTGCCTCAATCTTTGCGGGATCCACTTTCACTCCTTCTTTTGAAACTATATGCCCCAAAAATTGAACCTCTAGAAGCCAAAAGTCGCACTTTGAAAACTTTGCGTAAAGTCTTTCTCGCCTTAACACATCCAACACTTCACGGAGATGTTGCTCGTGCCCTTCTTCATCCTTGGAGTAAACTAGGATGTCGTCGATGAACACGATTACCGATTTGTCGAGGAACGGTCGGCACACTCGATTCATCAAGTCCATAAATATTGCCGGTGCGTTGGTTAGGCCGAATGGCATCACCAGAAACTCGTAGTGCCCATAGCGAGTTCTAAATGCCGTCTTTGGGATGTCGCTCTTTGCTACCTTCACTTGATGATACCCCGATCGAAGATCGATCTATGAAAAACAACCTGCTCCTTGAAGTTGATCGAACAGGTCGTCGATTCTTGGAAGTGGATACCTGTTCTTCACCGTCACTTTGTTCAGTTCCCTGTAGTCGATGCACATTCTCATTGCACCGTCCTTTTTCTTGACAAACAGAACCGGAGCTCCCCAAGGTGACGAGCTCGGTCGGATGAAACCTTTCTCGAGAAGATCTTGAAGTTGAACCACCATCTCTTGCATTTCGGTAGGAGCCAAACGATAAGGAGCTCGAGCAATCGGAGCCGCTCCAGGAATGAGGTCAATACGAAAGTCCACAACTCGATCGGGCGGCAACCCGGGCAAGTCTTCCGGAAACACATCGGGAAACTCGCGTACCACCCTAACCTCTTCCAACTTCCGTTGGTCGAGTTTGGTATCGATGGCATAAGCCAAGAAAGATACACATCCTTTCACCAAACACTTCCTAGCTTTGATTACTGAAATAATCGCCACGTCGCCTTTCCTTCCTTCGCCGTAGACTATAGTCGCTTCTCCGTTTGCCACCGGTAAACGGATCATTTTCTTGGAACATACAATTTCGGCCTGGTTCTTAGATAACCAGTCCATACCTACCACTACGTTGAATCCGCCAATTTGCATTGGTAATAGGTTAATGGGAAATTTCTTCCCCTTAAGCTCTAAGATGCAATCCTTCAGGATATTATGAATTAGAACTTGACCTGCATTTGCTATTTCTACCACAACAGCAATCTCTAGCATACTTTTAGACATAGCAAGCCTTTGACAGAACAAATAAGATATAAACGAGTAGCTAGCACCAGAATCAAATAGCACACGCGTAGGTACGGAATTTAGAAGAAACGTACCCGACACTACATCGGTCGATGCTTTAGCTTCTTCTGACGACATCTGGAAAGCCCTTCCAGTCGACCGCGGAGGTTCCATCTTCTTCCCGCTAACTCCCCCAATCTTGAGCTTCGGGCATTCCGCCCTTACGTGCCCCGGTTCCCTACACTTAAAACATACCTGTCCCTTGAGAGGGCAATCTCGGAACGTGTGACCCGTCTTCCCACACTTGTAGCACACTCCGGGAACAAAGTTGCACGGGCCGAAATGTTTGTTTCTACACCTGGAGCACCACTTGGCATCACGTCTAGGATCAGCTCCTCGCTGAGCGCTGTTGTTGGCATAAAAGGGTTTCTTTGAGGGCATCGAACTTCCCTCCCATTTCCGCTTCTCGATTTGGCGAACACTTTGCTCCTTGCCGAGACTGTAAGCATCTTCCATAAGTTGAGCTTCTTCCATTGCCTCCCGAAGGGTGGAGGTCTTTGTCACACGAACCATCGACATCATGTCCGATGGAAGACCCTTGATGTAAGCCTTTATCTTATCTTTCTCTGTCGGGACCAGATGTCCCACAAAGCCCAGCTTGTCCATGAAGAGACGGCTGTATTCCCTCACAGACATACCTCCCTTCTTCAAGTTCTGGAATTCATCCTTGATTCGGTCCAACGACCGCTCGTTACAGTATTCCTCTAGCAATTTCTCTTTAAAAGTAGACCAAGACAATTGGTCTAGAACAGTCGGCTCCAGCGAAGCAGAGTACACATCCCACCAGGTAAGAGCTATTCCCCGCAACATTCGGGAACCAAATATCACCCTCTGTTCCTCCCCACATTCGCTTGAGCGAAAAGCTTGCTCCATCTCTCGGACCCAGGCCATACAATCTAAGGGATTGTCCGAGCCTTTAAATTCTGGTGGTCGGCAACCCAGAAAAGCCTTGAACGTGCAAGTCCGCGCTGTTCGACTGACGCCCAGGGTTGCAGTTACCACAGGGGAAATTACAGGTCCGGTACCCCCGGATCCTGCAACAATCACATTCTCGCCAACCGTTTCGGGCCTACGGTTGTTAGTGTCTCGGTCCTCGAGGAGTTTCAAGAACACTTCCTGTTGTTGCGCCATGGCCCTATTCATGGCCAACATCATACGATCCATCATTCTCGTTTCGGCCGTCACTTCTTCTATAATAGGCTCATTAGCCTCCAAATTTCGTCGAGGAATATGCTCGGGTCCTCCACCCAGCACATTACTCACACGTACAGTTTCCCCCACTACGGTCGCCAGCGGATGGTCGGCCGTAGGTATGTCGGCCTCCTGGCCTTCCGGATGACTCCTGGTATTAACCATGGTTCTGCTGAACGCAATCATGCAAAAGAACGGGATAAGGATTACGGAAAACACAGAGAACGTACTTCTACACTTATCAATCGTTATAACAACAGTAATCTAAGTATGCTCACGTAAGACATTTTCATAATAACGTTAGTTAAGTGAAATTATGAACGTATAATACGCAAGAGTGCTTATTACCATCGTTACAACTTTCAACTTATGCAATTTTTCGTTGACCCTAAGACCATTCTATCTTACAAGATCTACCCCATCTCACGAGTCGTAACTTAATAGTCTCAGCTTAAGTCTAGGCATCTTACAGTCATACCTAGTTCACTTAAACCAAGGCTCTGATACCAACTTGTAACACCCTAAAAACTGCGGAAATAAAATTTCGAAGAAACAATTCGGCAATAGACTAACTTGCGGAATAAGGTGTGACAATTTCATTACACAAACAACCCAACGGGTATAGAGTAGCCAATATTGAGGTAGATAACTGAAGTATAAAATGACATCCTATTAATCTACAAAATATCTAGATTAGGGACGGGTGTCGCTATACTTCCAAAATGAATCTTTAAAAGAATCTCTCACGACCCCAAGGTCGCTCCCTCAGTCCCGACGAGCCCCACTGCTAAGATAACCTGCCAACATGACAACCAAGAGCAAGCGTTAGGCTAACGCCTAGTGAGAACAAGCAAAATAGAAGAGAGTACTAAACCCAATTGGTGCCACGCGGTAGTATAGCCATGAGCTAAGTCAAGAAATCCAATAAACCATTAGTGATTAAACATGGTATAAGTAATACCCAAAAATCACATAACGAGCTCAACCCCTCTAGATCTGTTGCTCAAAACATTCAAGTCAACCCCTCTGGATCTATCCTTGAGAGTTCCCAAAACAGGGGGAACTCAAGCACATAATGGGATTACACCTTACTGCACCATGAGACGCTGCCCGACCGTATAGGCCCACACCTTACTTATCATGGCAACCCGATGCCTATCCCGTGCTAAAACGTGAACCAAATGCCCAAAACAGTGGACATAGGAACACAGTGCCTATGGATCTATTGCACTAAGACTCAAAGCCAAAACATGTCATTTCAGAGCATACTCACATTAAATCAGCTATACAGGCAATTCATATGAACAACAGTTCAATTCTATAAATCGTGATTCTTGAAAATGTGAGATCTTTAAAAGGTATTTCCCAACGAAAATAAGTCACTTTGAAACCAGGTTTTCCACATTTCAAATAATACATTTATCACATAGCATTCGTAATACAGACCGATTTAGTTTAAAGGACTCACCTCAGATTTCTTCCTGATTATGGCCTGCTTCTGACGATTGCTACCTATGACAACACCGATAATCGGTAAGCTAAAATAAAGACAACTTAATGACTTAAAACTTAGGAATAAGAACACAACAACTGCCAAACACTGATCCGGTCGAGTACCCCATACGGTCGAACCCCACACCGGTCGAACGTCACACCGGTCGAACCCGATTTCCGGTCGAACCTATGTCCGGTCAAAGGACACATCGGTCGAACCCGATGTCCGGTCGAACCTATGTCCGGTCAAAGGACACATCGGTCGAACCCGATGTCCGGTCGAACCTATGTCCGGTCAAAGGACACATCGGTCGAACGATCAATCGGTCGAACGACCAACCGGTCGAAGGACCCCAGGCCGAAGGACCATCGGTCAAATGACCATCGTCTTGTTTCATCAAGAACACCATGAACAGATCGATGCAGAACCCAGATCCAAAATGAGAAATACCCAGATCTCACAATGGAACGGTTTAAAACCTTCACAACGAGATTCTACGCGGCTAAAAGCATTCAGATCAAAGCATTAAGCTAGATTCGTACCTTGATTTGGAGAAAACCCGAAGAACCACTTCACTGCTTCTTTTCTCTTTCTCTCTGACTTCTCAAAAAACCAAAATGATATTTTGTGATATTTCCAAAATATCTAAAATCTGATTTATATTTATATAATCCAAGTTACATTTTACCCCCTTGAACTTTGGGTAAAAGTCAACTTTTCACCCAACCCCAAAATAGCGGGTGTTACAGTTGCTCAGGGAGTTTGGGAGAATGTACATGAGAAGGGCAAATGGGTTAAAAAGAGTTTGAATGTAAACAACACCCAACAACCGGTTAAGCGAATAAGCCATTGGCTAACCAATTAAGCCATAACAAAACATGCTTTAATTTTTATTTTTTTTTGTACGGCAACTTGGGCCATGCCCACACTTACACGCACCCGCGGTATCCGGGCATCCAATTGGGCAGCACCGACTAATCCGCGGCGACCCGGCCCAGCCCAAATCGACTGGACCCGCCCAGGTACGACTGAGCCCGGCCAAGACCGAACCCGCATACCCATAGACTGGTATGCCCGTAAACCTGGACCCGAACCGACCCGAAGGCCGACCCAAGGTCTGGGTATCGCCAAAGTGCATCCCCCAGGATTCAAACCCTGGTAGATAGGCATACCATGAACTATCCCCCCAGGGTCTTACCACTAGGCTAGCACCTCTTTGATACAAAACATGTTTTATGCCTTATCGAATAAGCTATATAACCTATACAGTACATTAAGCTACAACGAACAACCCTAATTCTATAAAAACATTACCGGAATTAGAACAATACAAATAAAAAGTTAAAGATTCATTTTCATTACAAAATACAAATCTTACCATCAATTTCATATTGACTATGGATTCATGACTTTCAACATACATATCTATAACATCTAATCTACATTATTATCATTGTCCAAATACATATACACATCAAAATAGCTTCCAAAATCTTGAAACACTTCACAAGTAGTGATATAATCATGATTTTTTTTTGCCTTTACGTATTTCCTTTAATACATATATATAAATAATATTCAAATAATACACTACAACAAAATTGATTATAGGACGTGCGTCTAAAAGGTCTATCCAAATAAAATATTTTATAGAGCTTAAGTTTGAATCACCAAATCAAAAATTGTCATATCTAAAGTTTAATTAAATTATCTTAAAAATTACTAATATTAAATTATATAAAAAATGAGAATTTCATGCTATTCGATATGACATCCATCTCGATATAGTTTTTTTTTCGTTTTAACCTTTTTTTAGGTGAAATGTTATATATGTGTTATATTCATTACGAATATTTATGCACATTCATATGTTTACGACAACTCTTTAGTATTCATCTATTAGTATGAATATTTATCATGAATATACAACTTAGTATAACATTTATCATGAATAGTTATGTATTTTCACGTGTATTCAACAAATCTTCAGTATTCATACATCACTATGACGTTCATCATTAATATACATTTTTACTATAACATTCATTGTAACACCCACAAATTTGGTAAGAGCAACTAATTAAAATTTTCGATATAAATCAAGTAAAGGACAAACTTCCTCCTACAAATCAAAAATCTATATACTTCAAATTAAAATTCTATAATTATCCTCAACAATTATAACTCCAGTATTATACAAGGACTAAACCGAAGTCGGGTGTTATTTAACCCAAGTACAAGTTGCCCTTCTCAAAACAAATACGGAAGAATTCACCAAGCTATTCACTTCTCGTGCAGACAACTAGCACTCCTCTCTTCACAGTGTCACTAGAACTATTCCCAAACGATGCCTGTTGCACATGCCGACAAATAAAAAGGTTAGGCTAACGCCTAGATGGTTCACGAGTTTCAACATGAATAAATATATCTTTAAAAGGAAGAGTGCGACTTAAATCACGATCCTTCAAAATGATATACTTTAAATATGAAATTGTTATTCCCTGTTTCTAGATTCTAATCACAAACAAATCAACAAACAAGATTTATAAAACAATTACCTGTTTGATTTCAATTCACAAATCACAAGATTACAAACTTTTCTCTCTAGAAATCCCTTTCTCTCTCTACAAATTTCTCTCTCTAAACTTATTCTCTTAGATTCTCAATTAGACTTGTTAACAAACTAAAACAGAAAATACAAGGTATTTATACCTACACACAAAATACAAGGAAATAAAATACAAATGTTGACTTTGACTTTTATTACAAAAGACTTTGACTTTAATGAGAATTGACTTTCTCAGCTTTGACTTTCTTGACCTTTGACTTTAAGTCTTCTTGATCTTGTATCCAACAGATTTATGCTCTAACAATCTCCCCCTTTGGATTCAAGATCACTATTAAAAGATCTAGCAATTCAGCCTTCTCTTTTAAGCTCTGTCAGTACAATCTCCCCTTTTATTTGACGATATTCTTTCCAAAAATGTCTTCAAACGATTAACAATCTCCCCAAAACTTTCACAAAACATTTTTAGACTTTGGAAAGAAATTTTCTTTAGAATCAGCTCGGATTGCTGTAGCAAATAATCTTCAAAGAAAATTTCCTCAAAAATCAGCACATCTTCAGAAATTCTTTGATCTTCTTCAAATATTTACTTTGAATCTTCTGACTTGGACATTTCTGAAAATCATCTCTCAAAACTTTATCATTTCTTGATACCATCTCCCCCTTTTTGATGATTTGAGCATCTATATCATCAAAACTTTTCTTCCAAGAAATGTCTTTGACCATTCTGATTTGTCAAACTGAGCCTCTGATTCTGTGATCCATAACCAAGAATTCATCTAGATCTTTGCAAATCCAGACAAAATAAGAACATGTAACTCCTGAATCAACAAATGAATCAGTTAGAATGTCTGTCAGTAACACGAAGTCACTGTGTAACGAATACACAATATAAAGGAGCTTTTTGATGTTCACTCCCCCAGGGCTTCCATCCAATCATCGAAATACCACAAAGGCAATTTCTATGAATGTTATGACAAAGAAACAAATTCTTTGTTAGTTCGTGCAAGTGTAGAAAGAATTAAGCACGAATAATTGCTTTTTATGGCTCAACATAGTGTAAACCACTGAGACAACAGTAGATTAACACAGACTCATTGTGCATGATTGAAGTGCGAAGGTGGGGCAGACTTCCTTCTTTTTCAATATCCAGATTTTCCAAACGAAAACCAGATAGATTATATGCTGCGTCCCCTTGAAAATGTGAAACATTTTCTTTTTGAGAAGAAAATGAGTAGCTTGTGGGGTTTAGTCAAGAGTTGGCATGGTCTAGTTGCCTGTTTCAATAACGTTCACCAAAGAAGTGTGAAACATTAGTAATGTGGCTGCCCGACTCAGAAAGTATTTGGTGAAGAGTTTGATATTCTTTTACTCTGATCTCACACCCTCTTTCTTTTTAATCATTAAGCTCACATCTAACCAAACTCTCTTTTCCATTTTCCCTCAACTTACAACCCACACTCATTTCTTTTAGACTCCTCACACTCAATCACTAAGGATTAACTTCTTGGGTAGAAATCACTGGTTAACATGATTTCATAGAAGTTTCAATTAAGTCCTATCACAAAGAACCCATATAATCCTAGAAAGTATGTGTTGCTCAAATGGTTTAACTATAGCAGTTAAAGCTCATATACAAATGTCAGATGTAAATATGCTCAGAAATATAATCATGAAGATATGAGCATTTTAAAATATTGAAGATATTTCAAACAAGTTAATTGAATGAATGAACATGAATGCAAGAGACTTGTTTGAAAATCTGACATCATATGAAAATGATCAGAAAATGAATGATATAACAATTAAGGCTTATGGTAAAAAATAACGGATATTGTCTATATGAAACAAGATATAGACATTCTTTAAATGACGTTTCGAAATGAATTAACACTCAAAATTCATTGAAGTACAATCAGGGTGTCTTACCATCGAAAATATGTTTCAATATGAGACATGGTAAGAACTATTTGATAAAAAATAATGAAACCGATGTGTGTGAATACTTGAAAGTATATGAAAAGAAAATACGCAAGTATTTATCTTTGGAAACACACGGTTTATTCACAAATTTATTTGAAAAATAAAAGACATAAAGCAGTAAAACGACTAAAGTACGAGTTCTGATCTGAAATAATCAGAAATCATAGTCTTACTCCTTTTGATGTGACTTATAAGCTCCCCCTAAAATCATGCATCACAAAAATTTGTCAGTTAAACAAAATGCAGAAATTAGATATGTTCCCCCTCAAAAGAATGTAGATCATCTTAAAATGCATCTCACTCTCCCCCTGAAATCATGAGCAAATTATTAAAGTGCAAATACCTTTCAGAAATAATGATAAAGAAAATGATAAAAAATAACAATACTTAACTTTATTAGGTAACAACTGATTATGTCTTAAGATTTAACATACCACGCTTAGAACAAGAAAAGTAAATCTCTTTTCATCTCAGGGTTTGGTAAATAAATCTGCAAGCTGATAATATGTTTTTACAAAATAAAGTTCAATTGTTCCTTTTTCTACATTATCTTTTATAAAATGATATTTGACGTCAATGTGTTTGGTTTTCGTATGCTGGACAGGATTAGCAGATATCGCAATTGCACTCTTCGAGTCACTATATATTGGAATTTTATCAAACTTGAATCCACAGCCTCGCAGTTGTGTTCGCATCCACAGGACTTAAGAGCAGCAACTGGCAGCAGCTAGATACTCTGCTTCAGCAGTCGATGTGGAAACACATAATTGTTTCTTTAATGCCCAGCTAACAAGCTTGTCTCCAAGAAATTGAATGTGACCTGAAGTACTCTTTCTGTCCAACATGAAATCTGCATGATCTGCATCTGAATAGGCAGTCAATTGAAACCCAGTATCCTTAGGATACCACAGACCAAGATCTGCAATCCCCTTAAGATACCTAAAAATCCTTTTGACAACAGCCAAATGGGATTCTTTAGGAGCAGCCTGATATCTAGAACATAAGCATGTTGAAAACATAATATCTGGTCTACTAGATGTAAGATACATTAAAGACCCTATCATACCTCTATAAGTCCTAACATCAACACTTTTACCCGAAGGATCAGTGCTAATATTAGTACCTGGTGCCATCGGGGTTCCAATTGGTTTACAATTTTCCATTTTAAACTTCCGAAGAATATCCAAAATGTACTTAGATTGGTTAATGAAAATCCCCGTTGAAAACTGTTTAACTTGTAATCTGAGAAAGAAATTCATCTCTCCCATCATACTCATTTGAAAACGTGACACCATGAGGTTAGAAAAGTTTTTGCAGTATTTAGGATTAGTAGAGCCAAATATTATATCATCAACATATATTTGAATAAGGATGATATCGGCTTTTTCCTTTTTTTGATGAACAAAGTGGTATCAATTTTACCTTTGGAAAAACCTGACTTGACCAAAATCTTAGATAGAACATCATACCATGCTCGAGGGGCTTGTTTCAAACCATACAGGGCTTTGTCCAAGATGTATACATGATCTGGCTTATCTGGATTCACGAACCCTTCTGGTTGAGACACGTAGACTTCCTCCTTAAGAATGCCATTCAGAAAGGACGTTTTCACGTCCATCTGATAGACTGTGAAATTCTTGTGAGTTGCGTAGGCTAGAAACATGCGAATTGCCTCTATACGCGCTACTGGAGCATATGTCTCATCGTAGTCTATGCCTTCCTCTTGCCGGTAACCTTTGGCAACAAGTCTAGCTTTATTTCTTATGACGATACCATCTTCGTCCTTTTTATTTTTGAATACCCATTTAGTGCCAATTATGGATTTTTCTTCCGGTTTTAGAACTAATCTCCAGACCTTCAGGGCTTCAAACTGATTTAATTCTTCTTGCATAGTAGATACCCAATCCGAATCAGCTAAAGCCTCTGATACACGTGTGGGCTCTATCTTGCTGAGGAATGAGTCATGCAGACACTGATTCAAAGTCATTGACCTAGTTTGCACTGGTTTGTTTAGATCTCCAATTACTTGGTGTAAAGGGTGCTCTTTGGTCCAGCGATGCTCATGAGGGAGTGGATTAGATACTGATTGAACATGATCATCATCTTTGTCGGTCCAACAATACTTATATCAAGTTTTATAGAAACAATACAATAAGATTACCAACCTGTATTGATTATAACAAATGATTATAAGGTTGATCAATTCAAGCTATTTTGTGTGTTCTCTGTTTTCTCTCTGATTTACACCTTAAAGTGTGTGTTTTTGTGTTCTTGATAATATCTGATCTAAGTGAGTTGTTGAGAGATACACACTATCTAAAACTAAAGTGTGTCTAACACACTACCATAATATCTAGATATTATATCTAGATATTATTTCTAACTAAATAATATAACTAACTAAGTTAACTAATATCTAACAAACTAGATATTAACTTAACTAATACAATAACAAACAATTACATTGACATTTATTACAAACGACATAAACTTTAATATCGAGTGTCGACGTTTCGGCTTTAGCTTCAGATTGCGATCTTCAGTTTGGATGATATTGAATCCAATGAGACTTTGTCTTAACAATCTCCCCCTTTGGATCAAGATCATTACGAAAATGATTTTAGCAATTCAGTCTTTTTGTTCAACTCAGAAGATGCAATCTCTTTCTCTATCTCTGAAATCAGCATGTCTTCAGAATACTTGCTTTTGAAGATTTCAATCTTGGACGTGATTTTTGAAACATATGATCTTTTCCATTTCTTGTATAGACATGCTCCCCCTCGAAGTAATATTGACCACTTGTCAATTTCTTCTCATACTCCCCCTTGGTTCATGAACATAATAGAGAAGTGTAGATATCAATCAGAGTTAAGAATGAAGAAATGATGAAAAATGATACAATTTAGAAAACTTTTATATGTAACTACTGATTAGATTTTAAGATTTAGCATACCAAGCTTAGAGACAAGAAAGTTGAACCTATTTTCGTCTAAGGGTTTGGTGAACAAATCGGCAAGTTGATAATCAGTTTTTACAAAGAAAAGTTCAATTGTTCCTTTTTCCACATGATCTTTAATAAAATGATACCTGACGTCTATGTGCTTAGTTTTGGTGTGCTGAACAGGATTCGCTGATATTGCGATGGCGCTCTTGGAGTCACAGTATATCGGGATCTTAGTGAAGTGGAAACCGTAGTCGCGCAATTGAGTTCTCATCCATAAGACCTGAGAACAGCAGCTAGAAGCAGCTACATATTCTGCTTCGGCCGCGGAGGTTGAAACACAAAGTTTCTTCTTCGATGCCCAACTGACTAGCTTGTCACCGATGAACTGTACATGTCCCAACGTGCTCTTCCTGTCTAACATACAACCTGCATGATCTGCATCTGTGTAGGCTGTTAGTTCAAAACTAGTATCTTTAGGATACCACAGACCAAGATCTGCAGTGCCCTTTAGATACCTAAATATGCGCTTCACAACAGACATATGGATTTCTTTAGGATTGGCCTGATATCGTGCACATAAGCATGTTGAGAACATTATATCTGGCCGACTAGAAGTAAGATACATTAAAGAACCTATCATCCCTCTATAAGTCCAAACATCAACAGCCTTTCCCGAAGGATCGGTGCCAATCTTAGTACCTGGTGCCATTGGGGTACCAATCGGTTTTGAATTTTCCATTTGGAACTTCCGAAAAATATCCCTAATGTATTTTGATTGATTGATAAAAATACCCGTAGAAAACTGTTTGACTTGCAATCCGAGAAAGAAATTCATCTCTCCGATCATGTTCATCTGAAATCTAGACACCATAAGGTTTGCAAAATTCTTACAGTGCTTAGTATTTGTAGAGCCAAAGATAATATCATCTACATAGATTTGAATTAAAATGATATCAGCTTTTTCCTTTTTGATAAACAAAGTGGTATCCACTGTTCCTATTGCAAGGGCTTTGCATGTGTTCTTCTTCTGGTTTGCGCAAGTTCGTCCTGTACTTCGAAAAGCAACTAAAAACTTGTTTCTTCGTCGATTAGCAGTACCAAACTTTACCAATAAGTCTAAAAACACTTCTATAACAGTTTGCTATCACTCGATCTCGATAAAATACACTTTTTGAAATTAAATTTGATCGCACAGTGACTTTTTCAACTCGACTTTTAGACCACTAAGTCACCAAAATGGAACTCAATTTAAGCTTTATACTGAAATTAAACACTCACAACTCGATCTAGCATGTATATCGATCACAACCTGATAGATTTTAACACCTAAAACACTTAAAAACTAAAAATCGATTTTCAAATTAGAACACAGAGTCGTTTTTCTTAAAACTTGATTTTGATCTTAAACAGGCTCTAATACCAATTGTCGGTCCAACAATACTTATATCAAGTTTTATAGAAACAATACAATAAGATTACTAACCTGTATTGATTATAAAAATGATTACAAGGTTGATCGATTCAAGCTATTTTGTGTGTTCTCTGTTTTCTCTCTGATTTACACCTTAAAGTGTGTGTTTTTGTGTTCTTGATAATATCTGATCTAAGTGAGTTATTGAGAGATACACACTATCTAAAACTAAAGTATGTCTAACACACTACCATAATATCTAGATATTATATCTAGATATTATTTCTAACTAAATAATATAACTAACTAAGTTAACTAATATCTAACAAACTAGATATTAACTTAACTAATACAATAACAAACAATTACATTGACATTTATTACAAACGACATAGACTTTAATATCGAGAGTCGATGTTTCGGCTTTAGCTTCAGATTGCGATCTTCAGTTTGGATGATCTTGAATCCAATGAGACTGTGTCTTAACAGAGCTCATAAAATTTTGCATGTACCTTTTAATGCCAAATTTTTTTTAATGCAAAAATTTAGGGGGAGCTCTTCAAGACAAACGGGGAGTACGGATATGACTTCTGATTATTTCTGATCAGAACTCGTACTTTAAAAGTTTTACTGCTTTTTGTCTTTTCAATTTAAGTGAATAAATTTTACTTTGACTTGACATAAGACTTTTGCAGAATATATGAGAGATGCTTACAAGATCATATCTTTATGACTTTAAGCTTAGCTTCATGAGATGGAAGATCGTAAGTAAAGGTATAATTCTATATCTTCATCTTATATATGGTTGAAAGGACAACTTTCAATCATCGGAAAACACCGTTCTTAAAAGTTCAAACCACTTCCCGATTTTTTCAACATATTTTATATTATGGAAGTGTGATTTTAAATGTTTTCAAAATCAATTTTGTGCTTTAACTGAAATAGTTAAACCATTCTGAACTTCACGTGTATCGTAAGAAAACAAGGAATCATTGTTTTAGGAATTAACAAAACTTCTATTGAATCACCTTAACCAGTGATCTCTACCCAAGAAGTTAATCTTTAGTGATTGAGTGTGAGAAGTAGAAAAGAAATGAGTATGATTAGAGAGTAAGCCAAAAGTTTAAAAGAAAGAGAGTGTGAGAACAGAGTTAAAAGAATATCACAACTCTGCACCAACTTTTTCTGAGCCGGGTAGCCACATTACTAGTGTTTCACAATTCTTTGGTGAACATTATTGAAACAGGCAACTAGCCCATGTCAACTCTTGATCAAACCTCACTATCTACTCATTTTCTTCTCAACAAGAAAGTGTTTCACATTTTTCAAAGGGGAAGCAACACATTTGCTATCTGATTTTCATTTGGAAAATCTGGATATTGAAAAGAAGGAAGTCTGCCCCACCTTCGCACTTCAATCATGCACATTGAGTCTGTGTTTAACTTACTGTTGTCTCAGTGGTTTACACAATTTTGAGCCTAATAAGCAATCATCCGTGCTTAATTCTATCAAACACAAGCATGAACACACAAGGAATTAGTTTCTTTCTCATAACGTTTACAAAAATTACCTTTGTCGTGTTTCGATGATTAAATGGAAGCCCTGGGGGAGTCAACATCAAACAGCTCCTTTCCAATGTGTATTCGTTACACACAGTGACTTAGTGTTACTGACAGGCATGTTAACTGATTCATTAGTTGATTCAGGTGTTACACGACTATTTTGTCTGGATTTGCAAAGATCTGGGTGAATATCTATTGAATTGACGGATCAGTGGCTCCAAGTGGTTGACATTTTTTACAAAACGTTTTGATGAAGTCGTTACACTTATCATCAAAAAGGGGGAGAATGTCTACACAAGAAATGCCAAAGATCACATGTTTCAAGAATCACGTCCAAGATTGAAATCTTCAAAAGCAAGTATTCTGAAGACATGTTGATTTCAGAGCTAAAGAAAGAGATTGCATCTCCTGAGCTGAACAAGAAGACTGAATTGCTAAAATCATTTTCGTAATGTTCTTGATCCAAAGGGGGAGATTGTTAAGACACAGTCTCATTGGATTCAAGATCATCCAAACTGAAGATCGCAATCTGAAGCTAAAGCCGAAACGTCGACTCTCGCTATTAAAGTCTATGTCGTTTGTAATAAATGTCAATGTAATTGTTTGTTATTGTATTAGTTAAGTTAATATCTAGTTTGTTAGATATTAGTTAACTTAGTTAGTTATATTATTTAGTTAGAAATAATATCTAGATATAATATCTAGATATTATGGTAGTGTGTTAGACACACTTTAGTTTTAGATAGTGTGTATCTCTCAACAACTCACTTAGATCAGATATTATCAAGAACACAAAAACACACACTTTAAGGTGTAAATCAGAGAGAAAACAGAGAATATACAAAATAGCTTGAATCGATCAACCTTGTAATCATTTGTTATAATCAATACAGGTTGGTAATCTTATTGTATTGTTTCTATAAAACTTGATATAAGTATTGTTGGACCGACAATCTTGAAATCCACTATCAGGCTCTTCAGTTTGAATAATAGGAGGGGGGTTTGTAGTTGAAGTTTCAGGTGCAGAAGCATCAGTTGGAACAACAGACTCTGGCTGTTGAGTAGATAGTATATCAAACCCAACTGATATAGTTACTTCTGGCTCAACAATTACTTGTATATCTTCAACTATAGGAGTAGATGTTGGAATGTGAGTTTCTGACTGAACGGGGGATACAAGTTCAGTTAAAACTTCTGAAGTGACTGTATGATTACAACTTGTGTCTTCAGACATGTCAGTCACAGCAAATTTAGGCAAATTAGATCCTAGAAACTCATCATAAAAGAATTCAAATAACAGATCTAAATCAGATAAATGTAAAAGTGAAGTAAAAGCGTTATCCGAATTGTTCTTTGTAAAAACTGGTTCTGGACTGATCTGTCCAGAAGCTAATACTCCGGTGATTACGGGTTCTGAACTAAGTTGTTCAGAAGCCATGTCTTCATAGAATGTTACATCGACGCTCTCGACAACTGTCTTAGACTTCTTCAGATAAACACGGTATGCTGCAGCTGTTGAAGAATAGCCAATAAAGATACCCTCATCTGCCTTAGCACTGAATTTGTTCAAACTCTCTCTGTCGTTAAGCACAAAACACTTAAACCCAAATATATGAAAATACTTTATTGTCGGTGTTCTGTTGTTGATCAGCTCATATGGAGTCTTTTGCAAACGACGGTGTATCATGGATCGATTTTGAGTATGACATGCAGTTGACATAACTTCTGCCCACAGAAATAGAGGTAAGTCAGACTGGCTCAGCATAGTCCAAGCGGCCTCGACTAGCATCCGATTTCGCCTTTCGACTACTCCATTCTGTTCAGGTGTACGTGCAGCAGAGTATTGATGTGATATCCCAACTGATTCGAGATATTCTTCAACTGTTTTGTTTTTGAACTCTGTGCCGTTGTCAGTTCGAAAAAACTTGACTTGTCTCTGCATATTCACCTGTGTCGTCTTTAAGAAAGTAATGAGAACTTCGGGTGTCTCATCTTTTGATTGTAGAAATTTGACCCACGTGTATCTTCAATAATCGTCCACAATAACCAACACGTATTTCTTTCCACCTAATCTTTGTGTTCTCATCGGACCGCAGAGATCCATATGTAACAACTCTAGTGGAGAACTGGTGCTTGGTTCAAGCTTCGGTTTATGTGCGGCTCTCTTCATCTTACCCTTTTCACATGCAACACACAAGTGTTCTTTCACATATCTCAGCTCAGGAAGTCCTTTTACCAACTTTTCTTTGACCAACTTATTGATATAACGAAAATTCAGATGTGATAGTCGTCTGTGCCAAAGCCAACTTTGTTGCATCGAAGCTTTTGTCAATAAGCAAACGTAACTGTCATTCTGAACCTTTGAAAGATTGATAGTGTAGAGATTTGTCTTTCGCTTGCCAACTAAGAGTTATGTGCCGTCTTCAGAACGAACCGAACATCTCTTAGCTTTGAAGTTGACCTTTAACCCTTTGTCGCAAAATTTACCAATGCTAAACAAGTTGTGTCCTAAGCCTTCGACATAACTCACCTTCCTAATCGTTATGTTGTCTTGAATAATATCACCATATCCAAAGATTGGTGAAACTTGGTCGTTCCCAAATCTGACATTGCCGTTGAATTTCTCTATATAATTATACAATAAAGCTTTCTGCCCGGTCATATGCTTGGAACATCCGCTATCCAAGTACCACATATGCCGGGTCTGCAAGAGAAATCAGGAAACAATAACTTTAGGTACCCATTTAAAAACGGGTCCTAACAGATTAGCACATGATTTTGGTATCCATTTAAATATGGACCCTCCTTTTCTTTGAAAACTTTTAAAAACATTTGATCTTGAAGAATAAACATGATAAGATCCAAACCAATCAGTAGAATTATGATGATAAGCGAAATCATTTCTCCGATAATGATAAGATTGAATAGTAGTAAGAGATAATTGAATCAATTGCTTTATTGAATAACGCTTGTAAGAAGTTACAAGGTTTTGTTTATGAGAAGCAAGTTGACCAACTACATCAGTATCACTACTATCAGATCTATTACATGAGTTATCAGAAACTGATTCAGCTTTTTCATCATTCTTCCTTTTTGGTCTCCATTCAGATCTTGCTTTCGACCTTTTCTTCCTTAAATCTGAAACATAAGATTTAGAATTATTATGAAAATCAGATTTCTGAGATTGAGTTTTCTTTTGTGTACCAGTGTATTTCTGTTTCTGTAATCGCTGTTTCTTATGTTTCTTACCTTGTGCATAGTAATCAGCTGTTACAGAAACTGATTCACCAACCTTAGCTGATGATTCACCAATATTAAAACCACTTGGTGACACTTTTTCAGTTATAAGACAAGTAGAATGATCAGGAAGAGAAACATTGAAGTCAAACATATAAATTTCTTCTATGCACCCATCATCAAAATTAAGAAAGTCATTTGCAGACTCAAATAAGTCAACAAAATTATCAGACGAAGTTTGAGGTGTTTTTGAAACTGTAGAACACTTTGTAGATTTAGATTGAAAAATAGTGTTCTTTAAAACTGTAGAAAACACACATTGTTCAATATCTACCAAAATTATTTCATCAGAAACAACATTTTCAAGCTCAACTATTTTGCTTTCAAGAATGAGTGGAGGAACATAAACCTTTGCAGTTACAGGTTTTTCCTTCATCTCAAAAACAGAATAACTAGCAAAATAGTCATTTGAAAGAACTTTTGGTGTCTCAGAAATATAACTATCATTTAACTTTGCATAGTTAAATGGTAGTTGCATTTTCTATATATTCTTTCTATTTTCAGTTTCTTTGGCCTCAACTTCTTCTGGTAATTTGGTAACAAATTTGGGTTTTAAATGAGTATGTTTACCAGCACAGGCAAGAAAATCAAAATTATAAAGTGTTGGTTGTTTTCTGATGGCTTTCTTTAAGTAATAGGGGTTTTCAAAACCAAGTCCCTATTTTTCCTTAACATCAGCCTCTTCGTTAGGTGCATTGAGAAAAATGGTTTGATCTGTTTGGCCTCTTGCATAGAGTTTGGCTTCCAGACCATTTACCTTCTTATTCAAAAGCTTGTTCTCAACCTGCAATTTATGAATAGTTAGTGCAGATTCTTTCTTCTCAAACTCAGACTTAGAAAATTTAACTTCAAACTCAGAAACCTTCTTTTCAAAACAATCTACTTGAAGTTTAGAATCAGAAGCAGACTTGCGTAAAAATCAATTAGATCTTTGTTCCCAATAACTGACTTATTAAGCTCAAAGATCTTATTATTTCTTTTAAAAAACTCTGTCTTTTTCCTTTTTCAGTTTTATTTGAAGGTCATTAAGCTCAACCATCATGGCTTCCATTTTGGTTATGAAATCTTTTTCAGTTAAGTGCATTACCTCATCAACAACTTCATCATCTGACTCATCATATTTCACCGCTTTGCCCATTAAGCATATATGAGCAGCTTCTTCTTTCTCTTCCTCTTCACCATCTGAATGATCCAGCCAAAATTCGTCTTCAGCCATTAATGTTATTCCCGCTTCTTGTTGTTTGGCCAATAGCAGTTTGTTCTGATAGTACTGGGAGTTGCGAACCTTTGGCTTTTGACATTCTTTATCAAAATGTCCAATCTTGTCACAGTTGTAGCATTTGATAGGATCATTTGCTGGCTTTTCAACAATGGTGTAATCATTCACAAACTTCTTCTTTTCTTCCGGCTTCCTTTCCATATACCGTTTCTCTTCATGTCGCTTTCCTTCAACTCTTTCGTGGTGCTCATGGTTCTTAGAGCAGGATGAAGAGTATCTCTGAGAATTGGATCCCGGATTTTTGTAGAATTTCTTTTGAAATGCTCGGGTCAGTAAAAGCATAGCTTGTTTGAGAATTTCTCCATCATCTCCATCTGATTCAGATTCTGATTCAGAACTGGTAAGCACTTTCTTCTTTTTCTTCTTCTCTGTCTTTTCTTTCTTCTTCTCTCCGGCTACAAATGCAATAGGATCGGGAACTTTTTCAACCTTCTTTTTCTCAGCTCTTTTCTCTTCCACTTCTTCTTCATTTTGCCGCAGAGTCTCGTAAACCTCATGTAACGGAATGTCATTGAGATCCTTCATCTGTTTCATCATACGTGTATGCTTTTTCCACTCTGGTTGTAGGATGCTCAGAAATTTGACATTGTTTTCAATCTGCTTCTTCTTCACTTTGTTCTTTGACAACTCATTGAGAAGCAAGACAAAACATTCATAAATATCTTCCAAGCTTTCATTCTCTTTGGCTTTAAATTCTTCATAACTGTTAATGCAGTTAGCCACTTTCATTTGATTCCCGACCTTGGAACCCATCATCATCTTTTGTAACTGATCCCACATCTTTTTAGCATTTGCCTTGTAGCTGTCTATCTTGACGTAGATGTCATTCGGGATACTTTGAAGAATAAGGGATCTTGCTTGCTTGTCTGCTTTGAAACGACTCTTTTGTTCTTCAGAATACTGAGCATATTCAACTGGAACTGTTTTCATTTTCTGTTCTCTTTCTTCAGTACCATCTTCACTATCAGATGAGTCATCATCAGGTTATTGAACTGTGATTGGTCCCATAGGACCTTCTGTGATTGAAAGAAGAATATTCTCCCCATTTGCATGTCTATCCACAAAATCCAGAAATATGTCCTTCCACTGCTCGTACTCTCCTTTAAAATGAACTGGAGGCTTAATATCCGTGTCAATAGAAAGAGCGTCTTTGGAAGTCATCTTGAATATACCTGTTTGAAAAGATATGCAATAAGAAACTAGAAACTGATCGTTAGTACAATTATGAAATCACAAGAATATATAAAAATCAGAAATTTAAAATTTTTTTTGACTAAGTGACAAAACTCGCAAGTCACTGTAGAACTCGCAAGTCACTATTATTGAAAAACCCAAAGGCTAAGGCTTGCGCGTTTGTGAAACTCGCACGCAAAAACTTGCGTGTTCTGATAAACTCGCAGATAGCTGAAACTCGCTAGATGTTGAAACTCGCAAGAGACTGTTCTCGAAGAAACTCGCTAATGCCTGAACACGCATATCACTATTCACTGATAAACACGCAGGCTGAGGCGAGCGTGTTTGAGAAACTCGCTAGGCACCACTAGCACGTTTTGATAAAACTCACTAACCACTGTTTACTTATAAACTCGCACGCTGAGGCGTGCGCGTTTGAGAAACTCGCAAGATACTACTAGCGCCTTTGAGCAAACTCGCTAATCGCTACGTGCGTGTTTTGGTCCTTAGAAAAATTTCCAACTTTCAAAACTCGCAGACTTCAACCAGCGAGTTTCTAGAACTCGCTAATAACGCCTTGTGCGTTTGGTCCAAAAATGAGATTCTTCAGCTTGCGCGTTCTTGCGGATGAACTTGCGCGTTTTGCCGATCTAGCGCGTTCTTCAGTCTGACGAACCAAACCTTTATTTTTCCATCTGTTAGTCAATCAAACCTTTGTCAATTGGCTTGAAACTTTGTATGGATAATCGATTACAATACTAGAACTAATTAAAATACAAGAATTACAAAAACAAACTCAAATTGTAACATATTGATGCGATTTACAGTGCTCAAGAACTCGTGACTCAAAACTCAACAAAAATGATTTCAACTCCTATTTAACACAAACACTCGAAAATCGATCTGGATATTCAAGAACATAGTGTCGAACATTATCTTGAATTGATTTCACTTTTGGATCTGCTCTGATACCAATTGTTATTCCCTGTTTCTAGATTCTAATCACAAACAAATCAACAAACAAGATTTACAAAACAATTACCTGTTTGATTTCAATTCACAAATCACAAGATTACAAACTTTTCTCTCTAGAACTCTCTTTCTCTCTCTACAAATTTCTCTCTCTAAACGTATTCTCTCAGATTCTCAATTAGACTTGTTAACAAACTAAAACAAAAAATACAAGGTATTTATACCTACATACAAAATACAAGAAAATAAAATACAAATGTTGACTTTGACTTTTATTACAAAAGACTTTGACTTTAATGAGAATTGACTTTCTCAGCTTTGACTTTCTTGAGCTTTGACCTTAAGTCTTATTGATCTTGTATCCAACAGATTTATGCTCTAACAGAAGACGACCCATTTCGAATAACACACATTTTTAAAGATGAACACCCATACAAAACTTTCTTTCATGAAGTGATGCAATTCAAACTTACTCAAAACGTAAATAGAAATCGAACTCCCAATTTATGAAAACCCGGATAAAACTTTATATCCTAAACCACCCAAGACACGGGTGGGTATAATACACAACCCATAAATCATGGATAAAAATCCATACATATAAACGTCACCTAAAACATGGATACTAAAACTCAATACCCAAAACAATACCTTTTTTGTGACGGGGGAGACCTGATTCCATATAATGTGGCGAAACACAAAGTAAGTCACATATAATGTTATTGCGCTTCCATCACAGCACCAAGGTTATCGAGTTCAACCACCCACGATCTATACCTCGAGCTACCAATGGTCGAAGAAGGACTCACTGCTTCTATCACAGCACCAAGGTTATCGAGTTCAACCACCCACGATCTATACCTCGAGCTCCCAATGGTCTAAGAAGAATTTACTTGCTAGAATTGAAGTGTCATGGGGCACAAGGTTATCGCATTCAACCACCCATGGTCTATAGCACGAGGTCCCCAATATTTAAGGCCCCATGTCTAGCCATAATGAACGGACACCGAGTTCAACCACTTACTATCTATACCCCGAGTGCCCATTAACCATAGGGATAAAATTCCCAATTAAATCAACTGACTGACTCGTATGCCTATAGATCCAATGCACTACAGTCTAAAACATTACATGACTCCAAATGGATGACAGATGCACGCAAAACATGTGAATCCCAATTAAGATGCAATACGGAAAATCATAACCCAAGGCTCTACATCGAGCAAATGCCCCCAAGACCCAATAGAGTCAAAAACCGAGCCATAAGCTCAACCATTTAATTGACCATTTATTGAAAATTCATGATACGTACTAAAATGTAATTTAAACAAAATTTATGCAAACTTATGCCCCTAACGTATGATTAACCCAAAACCCATTGTTGGAATTTTCCATACGAAAACGTGCCATTTATCTCCAAAATACTTTATAACACAATAACATGTACATCCAAATGATTTATAATTTCAATGACATTAAGAATGCAAACATCAAATAGTCTCCACACTTTAAATAATTAATAAAGTAATACCCTTTCGAGATATATTTACCAAAGTGTCCAAAACCCCAAGTATGTGTATTTCACTAGTTTTATAAATCAAAATGTACCAAATACGTGAAACTCATCAAATGATCAAACATTTATAATTGTCAAGTAAACACATAAATACGTCAAAATGAACATTTTTGGCATGTACAACGTTTTTATAAAGCAACTTGAACTTACCTTGCTAGATTTAGGCTAAATCTAGGTTTTACCCCAAATCTCGAGCTTCCTTTGTTGAAGACTTTGGATCCATCAACACACACCTCTTTAAACTTTATCTAGGTCACAACCAAATTCTAGAGATGTACCAAAAGTAAACCCAAACTCAGATTCGTAAGAAACCTTAGTCAAATCCCCTAATCATTCAAAATACCCAAAATTGGTCAAAACATTAAAATATGGTAGATACATCAAAAGGGATATTATAGTAGGTTAAAATGAAAGGTTTTAACAAGAAAAAAGGTTTAAAAGGTTAAGATTGACTTACAATTCGTCTTTAGGAAAAACCCCAAAGCTAGGTCAACAATGGTGGAAAGCTTGGTGAGGAAGATGAAGATGTTGAGCTTCCACCCACAAGGCTTGAATATCTAGCTCCCAATCTTCTAAATGCACTAGAAGATTTTGATTTGGCGAAATAATTGGGTTACGACCAATTTGGAAGAGAGGGGAGAAGGGTTGGTGAAGAAACAAATGAAGAAATAAGAGGAAAGGTCAGATTTAAAGGGCTGCAACTTTCTGCCCACTTTTTGCACAAATCTCGCGGGCGCGAGCGAATGGCTGCACGGGCGCGAGCAAATGGCTGCGCAAGGCCAGAAGTGAAATTTTCGACCAAAAGTTGATTTTTTTTCCAAAACCGATATTCAACCCAACCAACACTCCTAATACTTCCAAAAGACCAATTTAAGGTTTAATTACCTATTAAACTTGAAATTATACTTACCCCAAAATCCGGGTGTTACAATCTTCCCAACCTTAAAAGAGATTTCGTCCACAAAATTTGGCACCGACCAAACACCCAATCGCTGTATTTAACGGAATTATTTGGTTCGCCATATTTCGGTCCTTCCTGATAAGCAAACATCGACTCAAGGATTTTCCTAACATTGATATCTTACCATTTTTCCCTTTCCATAGAGCACAAGAATTATAGAGGATGTGCCTGACAGTTCGAAAAGTTGTTCATCCCGAAAAACAAGTCTGACAACTGGCTTTTCATCCATTCACTTCGAAGAAGCTAACAATCATGCAGTGGGGACATTATATGACATCATTTTCTCAAAACGAATGGTTCCCTATCCAAAGGGATGCCTCAATAATACCTTACCCCAAATATGAAACCGATCACATCTCAATCAAGACTGCCACTGTGTTTCCCTTAACGAGCTGACATAAACCCAATCTCAACGCTCTATATATCTCACTGATGACGTGATGAATGTCGAGTCCTTATTTAATCAATTTTCTAGCGTTAAGATCTCGCTTGTCTCCCAACCTTAGATTGTTCATATTACCTCAAGAGTAACTTATGTCCTTAACTAACCATTTCCACCAAGGGTACCCATAGTGAACTTTAGCCTTAAATACTTCTAATCATGCCTCAACGAACCACGTTACACCCTTTACTTGCCTTCAAGAATACAACAACCTTTATAGATGGGATCCAGCCATAGCTTGACCTTACTCCTTTCAATTCCAAGTATCTGCAACCATGATGACTTTACCCGAGTGATGAAGGAATCCGTATAAAATTGCTGAGTTGATCAACCGTTGTTGTTACATAAACGGTATTTATAAACTCAGCAAATCAAGGCCTCTTCAATAACTGATTTCTACTTAAGGTCTACCTCGACAATTTCACTAATTTCTCCAATAATCAATACCATAAAAGATTTATCATCCTTTCCTTGACGAAATTCCTAACACTAGTTTGGTCCGATTCAACAAAACAACAAACCCGTTCCCCAAACCGTCCCAATACGCAAGATCTGGAAGGATTCCCAAAACTGACCTTAATCAAAGCATTGATTTGACGTTTTACCCAGAACGCACCATACTCTCTTTAAGCGGTCGATTATCCCAGACTCCATGGTTACACAACTCCCACACTGCATTCGAGCATCGATTGTCAAATCAGCGAAAGCCTTCTCGATTACAGAAATACCAATGATCGATCCCTAAATACCAACATCTAATCTCCTTTAGGTTACCACATAAATTTAGAACACACAGGATCTACTGGAAGTGCACTGAAGCACCCCCAACGGTTATTGTTCTTAAAATCAAGTGTCGACACCTATCCTCAAAATGACTATGCTGCAAACGTAGGTGTACCGTCAAATATTTCATTCCAGATTTGCATTGTCGAATTAAAGTTGACACCTAACATGGCACTAAAATTCCAATCTTACATCTCTAACAAACGAACAACAATATTTTCTTTATTCCTGAAGACTCACCCGGATGGCAAACCTCTAACACATACATGATGTCGAACAATCAACCCATAAACAAGCATAAAGATCACAACTTCAACCATAAGCAAGCAACCATACAATGCTTTAATCCGAAGATTTACCGAAACAGAAAGATCACCACTTAAATAACTGGGAGAATACATAAATCTAATACCTTAATTATTCATGCGTGCACCGATTCATAAAACTGAAATCCAAAATTCAAAACTGGCCACACATCAGATCATCCAACGCTTCAATTCCCAAGGACTCCTCTAGTCCTTAATTACAATTCATTTCACAAAAAGGGTTTAAATCTAAGGCTCCAATGAGTTCTCGGTTTTTCAATTACAAGACCCAACAAGTATGCCAATTCATAATTTTAAAAGATTTGTCGAACACAAAATATTTACAATCAATTTTACACACGCACCAAGTCTTTAGCACAACTAGGAAATCATTTGAAGTGGCCGAAATTGCCACACACGTAAAACCAATCAATATAACACATCTTTGTTGACCAATAGCAAGAACAACAATAGGTGAATACACATGAATATACATTCTATTCATCATGAATAATCATCATGAATATACATTTTTACTATAAACATTCATAATGAATATACATACTATTCATCATGAATATACATATTATTCATCATGAATATTTATGCATTATCATGTGTATACCATAACTCTCTAGTATTTATATTAGTATGATATTTATCATAAATATTAATTTTTACCATAATATTCATCGTGCATATACATGTAATTCATCATGCATATACATATTTGTCATCATGAATATACTACAACTTCAACTCTACATACTCTATTTTTCTTTCTTTTTCTTTATTGGATTATTGATTAATCTTGATGAGTTCCCGATTCATCTCGATAGATTTCTCGATCCATCTCGATAGATTTCCCGATCCATCTCGATAGATTTCCCGATCCATCTCGATAAAAGTTGAAAATGGTAGGATGTGGTTTTACACAAACAAACACACAATAAAATAATCAATAAGTTCTCAATCGGTCTCAATAAAAAATGAAGGTGTTAGGTTATGATTTCAACAGACAACCACACACCAAGTCAATGGATGAGTTCTTGATTAGTCTCGGTGGGTTATCGATTAGTCTCGATTGGTGTTGATCGGTCCTGATGGGTTCTAAATCGATGTTGATGTGTTCTTGATTGGTCTTAATGGGTTCTGGGTTCCTAATCCGTCTCGATAAAAACATAAAGTGATAGGCTATGATTTTACACAGACAAACAAATAGTAAATCAATCGATAGGTTCGTGATGGAAAATGAAAATGGTAGGTTATGGTTTAACACACATAAACACACACCAAATCAATGAATTGATTCTCGACCTTTCTCGATAGGTTCGCACTCGGTCTCGATGGGTTCTTGAGTGGTCTCGATGGGTGTTGGGTTACGGTGATGAAGAACTTGGTGGCTTACGACGTTGAAGAAAATGTTGAAGAAGGTAATGCCGAGTTACGAACTTACGGTGTTGAGCTGTTGTACACATTTGAACGTACATAAATATTCATACTGAATATTCATAAGGTAATCTTGTTGAATCCGAAGTATAGTTTATCTTTAGGAGAAAAAAATAAGAATATGATTTTTTTGTAAATATCTTAGTATTGGTACAGAGCAAAATGCCTTTTTATAATCGAAGACTAGTTGGAGTGAATTCAAGATATACACCAAAGAGGATTGATGTAAAGACCCGCTACAGACATGGCATAATAATAAAGATAAATCCCAAATCGGTTCCCAATACATTTCAAAGTAAGGATCAACATAAATTTAAATGACAAGAGTTCTATCACAGTCGAGACATCTAAAAGGTCCGCGCCTAACACCGCCACTAACCAAGCGCCTCTGACTCCCTAACTCTCAAAATTTCTCCTTTGCCTTTACAGAAGCACCAACGATCCCCTTACCTGAACATGGTTTTTAAGAAAATTGAAAGTAAGGGTTAGACCGGAAGGTCTAGTGAATTCCCTCTCTCAAGCATTTTAGAACAATTAAAGAATCTAAAATTCGCAAGCATTTGATTTTATAAATATCCATGACATCACAATAATGAAACCATACTCAATTCCATGCTCGGGAACAATGCACCAACAAATCTCGCCAACTCATGTGATAATCACACTCGAGGCCCCTAGTAGATCCCTATTCGGCCCCCTAGTAGATGTCGTCCGTGTGCACAGGAAACGAATTCCGGGCACATGGTTTAACCATCCCCGATGGTTTCCATTAAGCCATGGCTCTCACTCCTCATAGTGCAACAAGAGTTCACATAGGAAATATATGTACAACAATATTAGTAAGAAAATTATTTCATAGTTCCAAATAACATATTTCATTTAAAGAGAACATGATGAAAACCATCACGACTTCCATTTCCAGTTAACAGTGATTCGAGTAAGGGAACTCACCTGATAGACAAGGATTTGGCGCTAACCCAAGAGCCTACTTCAGAAAATTCGAACACCTAAAGTTATAAATTGGAAATTAATGGAGACCCTAATTAATTGGATTTAATAAGGTTTAACAGGTTATCGAGCTCCTCCTCACAACCTCCGGTTCATCCAAGTCAAGAGGCCCCCGCTTCCCCGGCCCTGCCACACGCGACTTGCCCGGGCGTGACTCCCGGATTGCCTCCCGGATTGGCTTCCCGGTCGAGTGCCTACCGAGTTCTCTTCCCGGTCATTGTCCTCCCGGGTCCCCTTCCCAGATCGGTGGTCTATCGGGTTAGGTTCTCGGATCAACAAACCCCCAGGATCGATCTCCCGGTTCATCTCATTCCCGGGGTCGATTCCCGGTTCCCTACAAATCCCGGGTAGAACCCCGGTTCTTCACACTCCCGTATGGACTCCTGGTTTCTCACACTCCCGGTTCTTCACATTCCCGGGTTCGATTCTCGATTTCTCATGCCTATAGGGTTTCACCCGGGTTCGGCGATTTTCCAAATGGCGTACAACCTTTGACCAAAGAGAGTTTTCACCACCATTTTTTATCCAAGTTCTCACTTGATAAAATCCCCAAAACAAAAGAAGAATTTCCAAATCAATGAACAACATCTACATATAAAATCAACTATCCTCTTCTAAACAAGAGATCAACACTCAACTTCCTTTGGCAGTTAGAGTGTGGATTTCTTTCCAAGAACTTCATCTTCCTTGATTCAAAATTAACACTACAACAGGAAAAGGAAACTAGGGTAATGAATAAATTACTTGTGTTGATCCCTAGTAGTGTTTTATTCAAGACGTAGAACCTCAAAACTACACAAATCGAATTAAGTTTTCAAAGTTTTGTTCAAGACTTGTTGACTTTCCGAGATGCAAAGTATTAAAGACTTTTCAAGATTATTCAACAACTTCAGAAAGAGCTTCAAAGTTCAAAACCGTCAAAGATAAAAGTTGAAGAATCAAGCAATGAAGACTAGTGTCAATTTTTTTTAAATCTTGAATACAAAGGGGGAGAATGTTCGTGTATTTTATTGTATCCAAGATTTAATAGGGAAAGTCAAAGTCTGTAAAGTCAACAAAGTCAAAGTTTGTCTAAATCAATGTTAGCAATGTCAATCTTAATGTTTGTAGGTTTAATATTCTGTTAGCATCCTTGGTATAAATACCTTAGGTGCTTTGTAATCTTGGAACTAGAAGTATTGTATGCTTTCATTGTCAGATTAATAGACTTGTGATACTTTCTCTCTCTACTCTCTCTCTAAGATCTTGATATTGTCAAATATTGAATTGAGAATTGCTTGATTGTAATCTGGGAATACAATTTCAATTGGTATCAGAGAAAACCAAACAAATTCAGAAGGATCAAATCATCAGATTGAATCAAATTTGAGAAATTTTAATTTTCACGAACTCGTTTCTTTAAAATTCACTGTTTGATCAATTTTTTTGTTGAAAAAACGTTTTTAGTACAAGTAAATGGAATCATTTCATTCGATTTATGTTTTGGATCATTTCTTGTGTTGATCATATCTCAAAATTCACATTAAATCAGATTCAATTTTTGAATTTTTAGATTTTTTTAAAAAAATGGACTCGAACACTATTTTTGAATCAGATTGTTGCATTTTGGTGTTTTTAATCAAAATCTTGTGATAGAATTTTGTTCTAATTGGTATCAGAGAAAACCAAAATAATTCAGAAAGAATTTCACGTAAAAATGGATCAATTTTCTGGAAATTTTGTCAAGAATAGTCGTTTCTTGAAAATTTCACTGTTCAATCGATTTTTTTTGTGATTTGTTGAAATTGTTGTGTTTTCTTGTAATCATTGTGTTCGATTTGTGATAGATTACATTTTGTATTCACACACAAACACAAATTAATCACAAATTGTGTTGTAATTTTGGATTTCATCGTTTTTTTTAAGAACAAGAACTCAGAACCTGTATTTTGATCAAACTCACTGTACTTTGCTGTTTTTAATCATGTTTAGTGTTTAGAAAAGTATTTGATATCATATTCGATCATTGTGATACAAATATTGAGAGTAAATTGCAGGTGAAAATCGATTTGGATTGATTTCGTGAACAAGTGTTAAAAACGCACAAGATCCGTAGAACGCGCAAGCTTCATAAAGTGAAGAACGCGCAAGTGTCTGAAGAACGCGCAAGCAAAACGTGCGAGTTTGTTAAAACGCACTAGAAGCATCTTGCGAGTTTGAGAAACGCGCAAAACAAGACTTGCGAATTCTGTGGTGAATAGGTCTTTGCGAGTTTCATCATCGTGCGAGTTTATTGATTAGCGAGTTCTCGAAACGCGCACACAATGGCCTGCGAGTTTTTCAAACGCGCACATAACGCCTAGCGAGTTTCTCAGTGAACAGTACTTTGTGAGTTTACTTGGTCTGCGAGTTTAGTGCTTTGCGAGTTCCAGAGGTAAAAAATTTCTGAATTTTTTTTTCAAGTGGTGATCCAAGTTTGACTTTCAGTCAATTTTTATGAATTGGTTTAGGAACGATCATTTTATTCAAGCATTTCGTTCAAGAGAAAAATATGTCAGAAAAATTTTCTCTAGGGACCTCCGTGCTAAGTCTGCGGAGGGTGACATATTTTGATAATGGTCATAATTTTCTGATTTTTGAAGATCATTTTTTTTAAGCTAACATTCTATTCAAGATGCCAAAGACAGACGAGAGAGGAAATACTGTACTTTCAGCTAGAGATATGGCAGTCTTGTACATGCCTGAGATACCTGTTCTAGAAGCAGAAAGAGACAAACTGAAAAATCAGAATTCAAAGCTTCAAAAGCAGATTCAGGAGTTGAAATTAAATTTGTCAAATTCTGATAAAACTCCTGTTTGTGCAAAATGTACTGAAATTGCTAAATCTGATTTTGCAGGTATCATCAGTGCAAAAGAGAAAGAGATAAAAGAACAAGAGAAAGAGATTAAAGATAGAGAGAAAATGATGGAAATAAAAGATAATACTATTCAGTCTCTTGAAGAAGTAATCAAGCTCAAGGAGTCTTATGTTACAAATCTTCAGAGCCAATTGAAGAAAACTGAACAAAGATCTTCAGAACTACAAGATGAATCAGTTGAGCTTCAACAAAAGTATATGGCTTCTGAAGAAAATGCATATACATTGAAAGTGAAAAATGTTGAGTTGATGAAAAGCATCAAATAAGATAAAGTTAAAGCGTATCTTCAAAGCCAACTGAAGACGACTGAACATAAATCATTAGAATTGCAAGATGAATCAGTCAAGTTTCAAAACAAGTTGAAGGATTTTGAAGATCAGATATCTGCTATGGAGAAGAAAAATGCTGAACTGAAAACAAGCCTCCAAGCAGAAAAAGAAAAATCAAATGTGAAGACATCTTCAACTCAACAGTCATCTGAAATTTCCAAGAAAACTTTACAAGAGAAAAAGGATCTTGAGCTGAGATGTTCAAAACTTTCTAAGCAAGTGTCTGAATTCAAAAAGATAATAATCACTAAAAGAGACACTTTTGCCAAAGAAAGAAAAGTTCTTGAAGATAAAAATTATGAATTTCCCAAATAGATCTCTATTCTACAAGACTTACTTGGGCAAGAAAGAATAGCTTTTCAAGAAAACAAAAAGTCTTTGGAGATTGAAAAGAAGAAATATGAAAAGAGAAATGTTGGGATCTTCAATGAAATTTCTGATAAAACCAAGAACTTACAAAGCTCATATCCAAAATCATTGTTCTATCATCAGATGTCCAAAAAGAACAGAAAGCCAAATCTGATTTGAAACAAAAGTTTGACACACTAACTTCTGAAAGAAACATTTTATCCGAAAAGATAAAAAGTTTGGAAGCTACAAACGTTAATTTGTTAGAAAATATTACAGCTGATGTGATTAGTCAATCACTTGTTGATAATTCAACAGAATTAGTATGTTCTTTCAAAACATCTTCAAGTTCAATTCATGACAAAAATGTTTTCAAAAAGAAAAGTGTCAAACCTAAAATTGTCAAATCAAGTTAGATTCGACCATCAAATCTATTTTATTATAAATCTGTTGATGGTTCAGCAAATTTTTATATAAAATCTCTTGGAAAGCAATCGAAGAAAAATCAGATGGTCTGGAGAGTGAAGAGTTCTTCAGTTGATGAGCAGATGAAGGACAAAGCATTCAATTCCACATCCAAAGTCAAAAAGAACAGAACACATAAAGGTAAATCTTTTGGTAATTCTGATATATATTACTCGACTAATCATTTGATTAGGATTGCTCGAAAGAAAATCTGTTGTTCTTACTCTGGAGAGAATGACTTCGTTCAGAAAGAAAATGCTCATAACTGGTACGGTTCTTACAGAATTACTTCTCAGATTTCTGGATTTAAAAGACATAAGTCTAAGGAGAAGTGAATTCCTAAATCTAACATACCAGGACCCAAATACCAGTGGGTACCAAAGCCTGTTAAATCTGTTTCCCAGGTACCACAGGTTTAGGGGGAGCATGATGTATGACTTCTAGACAAAGCAGTCTAGATCTCGTACTTCAACGTACAAGTTATGGCTTTTGAACAAAACAATTCAAAACCCAGACTTAAGTGTCAAGATTGTGGCTTCTGTTCATATGACAGATCAGGACCCGTTCTTCAATGTTTAGACAAGAATATTTTTAAAAGTATCCAGGGGGAGCTTAAAAGAAAACAAATCATGATATACTGATTTGAGGGGGAGTTAAAAAGTAAATATCTTTTGATCTTGATCTCTGATTGTTTGAAAGAAGAACAACTTTCAAGCATGAAAAACATTTTTTTTAAATGTTCGAACCACTTCTGATTCTCAAAAGGTTTCATCAATTTTGAAGTGTGATTTTAAATGTTTTTAAATTTTGAGCTTTAATGTTTAACTGACCGTGTGTTTCCAAAGATCAATACTTGTGTATTATCTTATCTATATACTGTCAAGTATTCATACACACCAGTTCAGTCCTTCATTTGAAATTGTTATTACCATGTCTCTAAATGAAACAACTTTTCGATGGTAATACCCCCGTTTGTTTTCAATGTTGTTGAGCATCATTCATCATTTCAATCTTTGTGTTTTCATTGCATAATTGTTTATATTCGTTCATATAAACAAAATATCCAATTATTTGATACCCTAACCATTGTATTTGATCTGATTGATACATTGTCAGATTCTAAAAACAATTCTCTTGATTTCATTTCATTCACTCAATATCTTTGTTTTGAGAGATCTTCAAAGTACAAATGCTCAAATTTCATTCATATTCTTAAATGAGCATAAGTTTTGACAATGTTATCATTTTTGTGCTTAATTGTTCAAGTTAACCTGTTGAACAACCATTCTTTATAGGATAAATTACATGGGATTCGTGTGAGAGCTTAAACAGAACTTCCATATATTCACGTTAACCTGTGTTTCCTACCCCGGAAGTTATCCTTGAGTGATTGAGGGGTGAGGGGTTATAAATCAAAGAGTGGGGGAGATAACTCATCCGGTTGAGTTTTTCTCATTGTGTGGAGCGGAAAAATGTAAATGAGAGTTTGGTTAGAAGTGAGCTTTAATGTTAAAAAGAAAGAGGGTGTGAGAACAGAGTTAAAAGAATATCAGAACTCTGCACCAACCACTTCCTGAGCCGGGCAGCCACATCTACTGATTGGTTCACATTCTTTGGTGACCATCATTGAAATAGGCAGTGAGCCCATGCCAACTCTTGTATTAACCTCACCAGCCACTCATTTCTTTCCCGATAAAGAAATGTTTCAATTTTCTTGGGGACGCAGCACATCTACTATCTGATCTTCACTCAGAAGATTTAGATATTGAAAAAGAAGGAAAGTTGCCCCACCTTCGCACCTCTTTCATGTACATTGAGTCTGTGTAATACTTGTTACTGTCTCAACAGTTTACAAAATTTGAGCCTTATGAAACACAATCATTGTGCTAAATTCTTTCATACACAAGCACAAGCACACAAAAAATATGTTTTTCTGTCAGAACATTCATAGATAAATCTTGTGTTTTTCAATGATTGAATGGAAGTCCTGGGGAGTCATCATCAAACCAGCTCCTTAAATTGTACATTCGTTGTACACAGTAACTCCGTATTACTGACAGACACTCCTAACTGTTTCATTTGTTGAATCAGGGTTACCAAGTTCATTATGTCTGAATTTGAAAAGATTCGGTTATATACAGTTCATGATTCAGATACTCAGATCAAAGGATGAATTACGTTGAATATAAAGGGGGATGATCAAAGAGAATGTTGAAATTGAAGATGTTTTTGATGATTATGAAGCTCACAATCATCAAAAAGGGGGAGAAATCTACAAAGATCAATTTCAAAGATTTAAAGTTCAAAATTCAATCAAGTCTTCAAATGATTCTGAAGATGATTTCTGAAGAAAGATGATTCGAGAAAGTTTGTTTTTCTAAAGACTGATAAGAGATTACAGTGATGAAGATACATGATTTTCAGAGATCCCTCGAGTTAAGTTTTCAAAGTTTTGTTCAAGACTTGTTGACTTTCCGAGATGCAAAGTGTTAAAGACTTTTCAAGATTCTTCAACAACTTCACAAAGAGCTTCAAAGTTCAAAACCATCAAAGATAAAAGTTGAAGAATCAAGCAATGAAGACTAGTGTCAATTTTTTTTAAATCTTGAATACGAAGGGGGAGATTGTTAGTGTATTATTGTATCCAAGATTTAATAGGAATAGTCAAGTCAAGTAAAGTCAACAAAGTCAAAGTCTGTAAAGTCAATATGGTGTTTAGTCTTGTGAGATTGTCTTGTATAGCTTTGTTGTTAATCTTGTGTTAGCATCCTTGGTATAAATAGCTTAGGTTCTTTTTAATCTTGTAACTAGAAGTATTGTAAGCTTTCATTGTCAGATTAATAGACTTGTGATACTTTCTCTCTCTACTCTCTCTCTAAGATCTTGATATTGTCAAATATTGAATTGAGAATTGCTTGATTGTAATCTGGGAATACAATTTCAGTGAAGAGGTATGATTTGGTAGTAAACATACTAAGTATCTAATAAGGCATTCAATAAACAAGTATATATTTATTACTGAATCAAATGCTTCATTGAAATAAGTATTTCACCAAGAACACGCACTTGTGTGTGCTAATATGTTCAAAGATTTACAAGATGCTCTCTAATTAGTGTGTGCTCTCATGATTTACAAAACAGGAGGTGCTCCCCTCATATAGGACGAGGAGCACACAATATACAAGACAAAGGCTGACATTTCCACAAAAGGAATGCCACCTGTAAAGTAAAACAATATGGGACGTGCACAAATGATCCTTAGAATCTTCGTACAGCAGGATCACGTGTTCTGCATGTGGTCTTGTCTTGACACTTGAATATGAAATCTTTAAGTCTTCCATATCTAGAGGTTTTCCACCATAGAGGCTCTGTGAGTGATCACAGAGGTTCTGCAGTCTGAGAGTGATCTTCAGGTTTTGAACTTCTCGGGTAGATGGTTTTCAGAGCTTCTGAGCTTTTATCTTCTGTGGTGCACTTAGTGTATGAACCGTCTTCTGAAGCTTCTATACTTAGCCTATTTTTCAATACTTCTATACATTGATTTGGAGCTAAGTTAGAAAGCTAAGAGGTGAAAGGAACTCAACCTCTAAATACTATTTTTCATTCAAAATAAAGAAATGCCAGAAGGAAAGTACATGAACTTTAATTATATTGAATGAAAATCTAAACTATTACAAGGATTACTGAGGGAAATCATTTATCAGATTGGTAAAGCTTTCGGCTAAGCTCCCTATATTTTATATGAGCATCAATCAACTTTATCATCTTCTCTGCAGGTCCTTCTTGCACATTCTCAGTTCCCCTATTCCTTAGAATCATGTACTTAATCTTTAATAGAGTGCTATTCGAATATTTTTGACTTTGAGTGGGCTTGAATATCTTATTGCATCCATCATCGTCTTTGTAGAAAAATCCAAGTTCAGGCTATGTGATTAGTGAGTTTGACAGTATTTCATCGATTCCAAGGAATTGGTCATCTGGTTTAGTGATCGATAGCTTTTCAACTCCGAGCTCCAGAGCCACCTCGATCTCCGTATTTCTATGATATCTGACATGTTAGCGCATGACCTCCTTGATCCTGCCATTTGCAATCATGTACTCCTTCCTCTTTTACAAACGTTGCTCTGTGAATGTGTGCAGTTATGGAAGATCATAGGCACAGAGGTTCTTCAGATCTACATCTGTGAAGGTATATTGCAATCAATCTTTTTCTCTCAACCAAGCAGTTAACATACATTATGGTTTTGTTTGCGAAGGAGTGCAGATTGATTCTCATTACATGCTTGATGTCTTCTGTAGAGAATACCTTGGATTTATCTTGAGTTGTTTCCTCGAACTTTCTTTTGACATCTTCTTTTCTCAGAGGATGCATGTTTGGTGCAATGAACACAACTTCTGGTTCTGCGTTGTAGAGATACTTGTGGATGTTCTCATCAAACATTAGTTCTTTAACTATATCTTTTGTGACCTTTTATTCAGAGGTACCAGCTACAGAGAGTGTTTTGACCTGTTCTTTGGGCTCAAAGGTTTTCTTTGGTGTGCTATGTGGAGGGATCCTTGTGGCATATTCTCTAGCATTTACTAGATCAAGGCTTGAGTACTGTACTTTAGGAATGGATGCAGTGGGTATTATCTCAGGACTTGAAGGTTCAATAAATTTCGCAAGTCCTTCAACTATTTCTTCAGAGCCAACACTGATCCTTGTCTTCTGTGGTTCTACAAAGGTGATTGATTGAGATATGACAGTTGTTGCTTCAGCTTCCTTGTTCTTTCCCTTGGACGCACAAGACTTGTATCTTTGAGTTTTGTGGGCCTCTGAGGTTTCCTTCTGTAAGGGTATGGCCCGAAGAGGAGTGACAGCTATTGGCGCAGAGATTGCGGTCGTCATAGCCTTCTCCCTCTCATGATGCCCAGGGCCAGAGGCACCAGGGTCCTAGTCATCATGCTTGGCCCTCTTCTGCTCTGCCTCTGCTTGGCAAGAAGCAGGTTCATTCTTTCTCTTTCTCTTGAAGAGCTTGTTGACCTCGTAATCAGATTTGAACTTTAAGGAGGCCACAGTCTTTTTCAGCTCTGTTGCAACGGATTTTCCCTCTTTGGCAATGTCAAAGCCGATCAGATTTATGTTGTTCAGAAGCATTCGTCCTATGGTTTCAAGCTCTTTCTTGGTTGCCAGATTATTGAGATTTGTTGCAGTGGGTGGTGCTTGTACAGAAGAAGAAGTTGGGCTTGTAGTGGGACCATGACACTGTGATTCATGTCCTTAATATCGTCCTTCAACTTGGCAAGATCGTTTACCCAGAGGCTGTAACTTCTGCGGTGAACTTTCCCATTTCTTCTATTTCAATCTGACCAACATCTTTGATGGCGTTGGTTTGGATGTTTATGGATTTGGCACATTCATTGAAGTCGTCCTTTGTAGCATTCGATGAAGTGGCTTCCACTAACTTTTTGATGTCTGCAGAGTTCTGCTCCGATATTCTCCTCAATTCTTGCAGAGCTTCAGTTTTGGTCCTCAGAGCCTCTGCGACATGATTTAGATTTTTGGGTGTAAGGGGAGCAGGGATAGAGCTTTTCAACTCTTCGCACAGAGTCAGCAAAGGTTTTAAACTTATCCTTTGGGACATAAGTGTCCAGGGTAACCTCTGGACCAACACAATGTCCAAATTTTTCCAATTAGTTTTTGGCACCTTCAGACCCTGTGTTGACGATGAGCTCTGGAGGATTTCCCATTAATCCTTGAAGTTCTTTGAGGAACCTTCTATAATGGTTCTATCAACAAGTCTCTTGGGGGAAGATTCAGAGTCTCTCCCAAGGTCCTTGTTGAGTGTACTCTGTAGATGTTTTAGATCCACAGAGTTGGTGTTTGTTCTCACTACCACCTTTGAAGTGGTTTGTTCTTCACTCATAAGTGCATCAGAGGCAACAGATGGCTCTATAGAGTTAAGTATCGTGTCCTGGGGAAATGGAACACTTTTTTCTGCACCTCCATCCTTTTTAGAGGATGGGGTGGATTTGGGATCCCTGGTTGTGAATGGTAAAGAGGAGGAAGGAATATCCTCTGTCCGGTTTGGCAGGTTAAGGTTCGGACTGTGCGGTCCTTCTTTAATACCTTGCTGCACTATAACTGCAGAGGTAGACATGTGGGTTGCACTGGGAGTTGGTAGAGGTTGTGTGCTCAAGGCATCTTTTTCTCCTATAATCTTCTCCTTCGATTTTTCTCCTCTATTACCCTCTCTCTCCTCGTCACTACTCGGATGTCCTGTGAAGTCCTCCATTTCCATTTCCACAGTTTCTCCAATATCCACAGAGTATTGTTTAAACACCACTTTGGCTATATCAGTGGCCACCTTCAGAGGACTTTTTGGCCTCTCTTCTTGTTGAGGAGTCTCATCCTCAAAGATCAAAACCCGCTACCTTCTCTTCGGCAGAGGTTCTTCTGCCACCTCTGCAAGTTCATTCTCATAGATTATATGTTCAGCTTATGAGGGTTTGACCTTTTCCTTATCGGCTAGTTTCCTTAGCTTTTTCTTCTTCAGCCTCTTTGAAGGCTCTTTAGTAGAGGCCTCTTTGGCCTTTTCAGCTTCTGCAGAGGGTTTGACCAACTCTGCAGCTTGAGCTTCTTTGGCTATTCCCTTGGCCTTTTTCTTTTTCTTAGGCTCTTCAACCTCTTTTACTTCAGGTTCAGATCTTGATTCCTCTGTGACAACTTTCACTTCCTTGTCCTTCTTCTTCTTAGGCTTTTTAGCCTTTGACACCTCTACCATACCAACATCATCAACCACTCCCTCTATTCTTGGAGCCTCTACCTCTTTTTATGTTTTCTTCGACCCTCACACCCCCTTCCCACTCTCGGACGCTATTATCACACGTCTCACATGTTATGCATCTGTGGCCAAACCTTCATCTCCCTATGCTCTCTCTTCCCTACGATAAACTTCTACCTGACCATCTTGGAATCCTACACGTAGGGGGGTTGCAGGACTCGGTGCAGGAGTCCTGATAAATGCATAACCTGTTACATTCTAGCACTTATTTGTTTTACATTTGCTCTTATTTTTAGTCTCCCAAACACCAAATTTGAGTCTTTTAGTCTGTTTTTACCCTTTATTGTAGTTTGGAGCTAAGTGAGAGGAATGTACTATGTTTGTGCTAATTTTGATGAAAATGTAACAGTTTGGTTTGCTGCAGCAGGACGCTACAACATGTTCGCAGTTTCAGCAAGTACAAGACATCACTTCATAATCTTTTTGTTGGAGAATCTTTTTGGTGCCACCTGGACCCGTTTTGCAAGCTGTAGCTGAAGGCATATTTTGAAGAATATAATCATATTATGCTCATGTTAAAGAAAACATCTTGTAAACCCATTCCCCTTTGGGTAAAGACCATTGGTTAAAGGAATATTTGTATGTTGTATTTGACATTAGATGCCCTTTAGATGCCCTCCCCTTGTATAAATAGGGGCTTAATTTCAGTAGTTTAACAACAACTTTCAGCTTGCTTTTCCAAGTAAACATTGGCTTTAACTAGTAGTTTAATTGTACTTGTAGTTTCTTTGACAAGGGAAACAACTAAGTGGTTGCTCTAATTACTTAGTAGCTATTGTCAGTTTTTACTTGCTTTAATCTAAGTAATCTTTTGGTACTTTATTTCATGTCTTTACATTTCACATTTACATTCATGTCTTGTATTTATTTTCAAGCGATGATGGGCTAATACCCCTAGCTTGGGTGTAAATAAAGGTTGTGAAATAAAGGCCTTTGTGGTAGTGGACGATTTCTTTCGCTATTGGCAATCCTCCTTGCTATTCACCCCTTGTTTCTAAGTTTCATCTAAGTGTTTCTTGACAAAGTGACGAGTGTTATTCCACTTAAATGAGTTGGACTTGAATGCAAGCCAACGTAAATTTTAGAACACTGAAGTGTTGTAGTGGTAATTATGGACCGTGTCAATCCTATGGGATTGAGAATTACATTAAAGGAGCAGTAAGATTTTCACGACATTGGTTGGGTCTCCCGAATGCGTGGAGCTACCAGTACATAGTCTCATTTGCACCTTGAAAGAGGGCTTCTCAAATCAGTAGTAAGGTCGAGAACCAATGTTGTAGCTTCATGCTGTAACAATCTACCTAAACACACTGTAGCTAAACTCCAGCCTGAACCTACACCATTGCACTTCCTTTACTATTTTAAATCCATTTCAAAGTTGTTAGCTGACTCAAAGATCATTCCTTCGAATTCTCTAATTGAAATCACCTTTTAAGTTGACTTGGATTAATTGCTTGCTTTAATTGTCTATGTGGGATCGTATTCGGTACTTAGTACCACTTTATTACTTTTTTTTTAAAAAAGAGAGTGGTTTGGCATGTATACTTGTGTGCTATTCCATTATTGAAAAATAGGGATACATTTCCTAGAGACCAAGTTTTTGGCGCCATTGTCGGGGACAAGCCAAAGCAAGAATTTTCTTAAGTCACTTTTAATCTGATTTTTCTGGTCAACCTTGTTACTGATTTTGGTTGCATGCCACGTTTGTTTCACGGTGAAATATTTAAATTTGATCTTGATATTGAAAGAACATTTCGAAGAAGGAGAAGAATTCAAAGAAATTTAGCATCGATTCTTGAAACAATTGTAATGGATGAACCTCTGCATGGACCACATCCGAGGCCTGACGCCCAAGACATTATTCATATTGCAAACTCTAAAGAGGGAAGGATTATGGACTATGCTATGCCTATGCTTGATCAGTTGCATACTGGAATAGTTAGAACACATATTTAGTGTGCCCATTTTGAACTGAAACCTGTAATGTTTAACATGTTACAATCCAGTGGACAGTTCAGTGGCATGCCATCTGAAGACCCTCAATTGCATCTTAAAACTTTCATGGAAATCACTAACTCTTTTCAACTCAGTGGAGTAACTGATGAAGCCTTAAGGCTAAAGTTATTTCCTTTTTCACTCAGAGATAGAGCAAGATCATGGTATAATTCTTTGCAACCTAACTCAATTGAAACATGGAATGAAATGGCTGAAAGATTTAAAAAAAAAATTCCACCAACACGGAATGCTAAGTCCAGAAATGAGATAAGCATGTTTAGACAAATGGACGATGAAGCAATTCTGGATGCTTGGGAAAGGTTTAAAGAGTTTTTAAGGAAATACCCTCACCCTGGCATACCCTACTGTATACAGATAGAGACATTCTACAATGGTTTAATTACCACTGCTAAACAGATGCTCCATGCTACTGCAGTAGGAGCCTTCACCTCTAGTACCTATAATGATGGTTTTGACATTTTGGAAAAGATTTCAAGTAACAATGGTTATTGGTCAGATCCACGTGCACTAGTACCTAGAAAGGCAACTAGTATTCATGAAGTAGATCCTTATACTGCACTTACTGCACATAGCTTACCTCAATGGCCAACATGATTAAAAATAAGTCTGTTGCCACTTGTACTGTTGCTGCAGCATCTATTCCTGAACCTCTACCTGTACAATGTGTAGTCAGTGGTGAAGGACATACCTATGACCAATGTATCCATAATACTGAATCTGTGAACTATTTGCATAACATAAATGGACAATTTTCAAACAACTATAACTCAAGTTGGAAGCATCATCCCAATTTTTCTTCGAATAGTCCTAGTTTGAGCCCAACTAATGAAAAAGAACAAATAACTTCCAATTTTCAGAACCAACTAAGCAGCTCCCAGAATCATTTTCAGCAAAATCAATCATCTTTTCAAGCGAAATCAAACCAACATGCTGATTCACCAGCTTCTTTGGAGGCAATGTTGAAAGGTTTTATAAACCACACAAACTCAGCAATTAATCATCAAAATACAACTTTGATGACCTTGGAAACACATATTGGACAGATTGCTTTGGAACCGAGAAACAGACTTGTTGGAACCTTGCCTAGTGATACTGGGACTCCCAAGAACACAAACAAAGAACATGTTAAAGTTGTGTCCCTTAGGAAAGGAAAAGGATTAGTGGATACCATACCAAAAGAACCCCAGACTATTAGCAACACATACAAGGAAAGGAGTGTTACTGTAGTGCCCCCAACTATTGTTACACCTCTGAATAAAGTCCTTGGACCCACATCAATCCCTAATTCTATGTCTATACCTGATATGTCTGAGTTGCCTCTGTTATTCCCTGATGATAACATGAAGGACAAATCTACTAGAGTAGATGCTACAACATCAACTAGCAGAACTGAAAAACCAAAAACAACAAGTGAACAGATAACACCTACTGTTCCAACCACTTCTGATCCCAAGAAGGTTGTTGTCCCACCAATACCCCTTTACATTCCATACCCCCAGAGGCTAAGGAATCAAAAGGATGAAGAAAAATTCAAGAAGTTTCTAGATGTGTTCAAACAATTGCACATCAACATCCCTTTGGTTGAGGCAATTGAAAACATGCCTAGTTATGCCAAATTCCTTATGGATATTTTGAGTAAGAAAAAGAAACTCAATGAATATCAGACCGTAGCCTTGACAGAAGGGTGTAGTGCCTTCTTGACCAACAAACTTCCCCCTAAGCAGAAAGACCCAAGTAGTTTCACAATTCCCTGTTCTATAGGAGGAAAAGAGGTTGGAAAATCTTTGTGTGATCTAGGAGCTATCATCAATCTTATGCCTTTGTCTGTTTTCAACACACTAGGGATAGGAGAGGATAGACCCACAACTGTTACCTTACAGTTAGCTGACAGATCCATAGCTTACCCCAAAGGAAAGATTGAAGATGTCTTGGTGCAAGTAGACAAATTCATATCTCCTGCTGATTTCATCATTTTAGATTTTGAAGCTGACAAAAACACTCCTATTTTGTTAGGAAGACCATTCTTAGCCACTGGTAGAACCCTCATAGATGTCTAGAAAGGAGTGTTGACCATGAGAGTTCAAGACCAAAATGTCACCTTCAATGTATTTACTGCTATGAAATTTCCAGATGGAAAAGAAGATTGTTATAGCCTAAGCTCTATAGACTCTTTATGTCATGAGGAATCCTTAGAAGAAATTCTAGGAGAAGTGATAAAAGATGAAGAGTATGATGAAGATGACTTGAATGTAGATGACTTATAAGATGTGGAATATGATGATGTCTTACATGAAAGTGATGGCCATCATAGTGTGAATATGCTAAAGCCTGTGGCAGCATATGAAATGTTGTAAGAAAGCACTAGAGAAAACCCCTTATCATCCATTGAAGTACCACCAAATTTTGTACTTAAACAACTTCCTGTACATCTCAAATATGTTTTTCTAAGTAAAGGAGACAAATTACCTGTAATTATTTCTGCCACTTTGGAACAAAAACAGGAAGAACAATTAGTGAGAGTACTTCAAGCCCACACTAAGGCCATAGGTTGGACAATTTATGACCTAAAAGGCATCAGTCCATCAATCTGCTAGCACAAAATCATTTTAGAGGATAAGGACATCAGATCTGTAGAACCACAAAGAAGACTGAACCCTGTGATGAAAGAGATAGTTAAGAAAGAGATACTTAAGTGGTTAGATGATGGAATAATTTACCCCATTTCTGGTAGTTCTTGGGTAAGTCCTGTCTAATGTGTCCCTAAGAAAGGAGGTGTGACAGTGGTGGAGAATGAAAAAAAAATGAGTTGATCCCAACTAGGGTAGTGTCAGGATGGAGAATCTGTATGGATTATAGGAAGCTCAACAAAGCAACCCACAAGGACCATTTTCCATTGCCTTTCATTGACCAAATGTTGGATAGACTCGCTGGTAAGGAGTATTACTGTTTTCTAGATGGATATTATGGCTACAATCAGATTGCCATAGCACCTGAGGACCAAGAGAAAATCACTTTCACTTGTCCTTTTGTACTTTTGATTTTAGGAGAATGCCTTTTGGACTATGCAATGCACCAACTACATTTCAAAGATGCATGATGTCCATATTCTCTGACATGTTGGAAACTTCTATGGAAATATTCATGGGTGATTTTTCTATCTATGGATCTTCCTATGAAGAATGTTTGAAAAATCTTGAATAATGCCTTAAAAGATGTGAAGAGAGTGAACACTATCTTTCACTCTTTCATTGCTGAGTCTAGGAATTCGCAACCTAGTGTTCTGCAAAAATTTTCAAGAATTGTTTCTAACTTGTTGGACTTTGTCCAAACCTTTCTGTTTCATCTTTCAGGTCTTATGGCATCAAGCAACTCACCAAATGTTCAGATGGATTAAAACTCTATTCAAGAGGCTGAGCAAGAGCACTCAATTCCATCTCAAAGAACAGTTGAACTTCCACCTCCAAATGTCAACCCTGACATGCTGCTCATATTGCCATCTGAGATGATGCCTCAAACTCCTAACAACCACAAGTTTGAGTTTAAGCTGAACATTGATCCCTTGGTGAATCTAATTCTTCAAAATCACCCACTCAGCAAAGCACTGTCTGAGAGTGTTGATGTGCCAGAGATTTATGTCGAACAAGCCTGGAAGACAATGCATCTATCTCACATCACTGTTGGGCAAATCAAATGTCCAATCCTGAAGGTCACAGTTGACTTCTTCTCTGCTAACATAGAACTTGAACTGTTCAGAAGATTACTCCAACTGCCTGAAGCTGACTCTAGGGAAGGCAAAACTAGATTTGATGACCTACCCACTGAAGAAACTACTCTTGCTGGAATAAGAGATATGAGATATGTTGGCGATCTCACCAAAGTCAGCCAGTTCAAGAAGAACAACCTGCCACCTTTTTACTATGCATTGTTTTCAGTCATTAACATATGCCTAACAGCTAAAACTTATGGGACTGACAATGCAAGCAACAACATTCTGAAGCTATTCAATTCTGTTGTGCATGATCTGCACATAGACTATGCAATAATCTTCTGGACTGAACTGCTCGAGAAGATCTCTGCTAAGAAAAATACTGTCAAAGTCCTCAACTACCTACCCTATCAGAGGTTCATGACACTCTTAGTTAGAAGTGTATTAAGGGGGAACAGGCAGATCCCAAGACGAAGTTCTCATGATGTGGTTGTAATGAATGAGATGAAGTTCCTAGTCAGACAGAAGAAACAGTTTGACTATTCCATGCCTATCCCGTAAGTTTTACTCAGTTATGTTGATCCAGAGGCCGAGTGTCTTGTAGAATATAGAGAATTTATGGCACAGCCAGAACCGGCTGTACCTACCCAAGGTTCATCCCCTAGGAGAGAGGTGTCTGTGAGGGTGTCTGTGACTCAGGGAGTTCGGGTATGGTGAGTGAAGAGGAAAAATTCCGAGAGGGGAACCGGTGCGAGTCGGATACTACGACTGGAGACTTCAGGGTCATGGGTTCTTACCCCACCTCGTGTGACACCTGTGGTCAGTGAAAGTCTAGGCTCTGAAAATGCCTTTGATCAACCAGAACAACTTTTTGTAGAGGAGTAAGCTAGAGAAGAATAAACTGCTGAAGAAGTACATTCTATTGACAGTACACCTGACAGAATAACATAAAATGTTGATTTGGGCAGTGATAGTTCAGATTCTGAAAATACAAACACTGAGATTAGAGAAGAAGATGATGGAAATGATAAAGATGATGATGATGATGATTTCCATGGTATGGATATGGATACCAGTGCTCCAGAGCTTACTACTACAACTGTGGCTGCAATTACTGTTAGTAATATTGGAGAAATAAGGAGAATAGAGGGAGAAATAGTTGAAGATGTCAGTGAGACTGTGAGAGAAGGGGAAAGAAAAGAACAAGAGGGGAGAGAGAGACCTTCAACCCACTACACCAGAAGATCAACCAAATCTCACACTTTAGTGTATTTGTTGCCTGAAGATGTAGACATGAGCCGATCACTCATGCATGTGCACACCCAAGCCACCCACTCTGATTCCTCTCAACAGGAATTAGTTTCATTTTCTTACGGGGATACAACACACAATCTATTAATGTCTAACTTGGAGACATCTGATATTGAAACTATAGATCAGCTGCCCCAGATCTGAATTCCTTTCAGTGCACAAGTCCTAGAACCTATTGTTAGTCAACCTATTTTTGTTGATAGGACACTTTTTGCAGGTCTTGATCTCAGTCATCTTCGTGACATAAGCGAAACATCCAGATTAGATCCGTAATCCGGACTACGACCGGATGGATGTCCTATCATTGCTAACACTATGTCAGCTCTGAGTACACGCCTCACAGTTGAATCTTCGACTGTTGTGCGAACGAAAAGTCTAAGTGACCCCAGAGTTAATTTACCTGACTTTGTGTCAATGGAATATCTCAACGGTGGTCTAAAGGCTGTTGAAACCAAGTGGTCGGAAAAGTTTGATCATATAGAGAAAGAACTAGGAGATATCAAAATATTGTTAAAGGGGAAGCAAGTTGTTGAACCAGAGTCTAAAAGGAGAACCCCAGTACCATCAACTCCACCACCGATTACTCCTAATCCTTCTGATCTGTCCATAGACGAGCTAAAATCATTGCTTCTCGCCAAACTGCTATCTCAAGCTCCTGACAACCAACAGGATGCAGATCTCTTCTACATTCTCATCATCATCAACAACAACAAAAACCATCAGAGGCAGATGTACTGACGGCTTATAATCTGCTCAATCAAGCTTTCCAGTTGTCTTGCCAGACTCAAGCAACTGTTCCATCTACAAGGCATGACCATGATTCTGATCATGATCATGAGGGGGAGACCCGGGAAGAACAGTCTGCTACAGGAAGAGAGTTAGTAGTGGTTGAAAGTGCTATGCCTATCAGTACTGTACCCAGAAGACAAAGTTCTAGCAATCAAGGTACAAGTACTAGTCAAGAACAAGGAACATCACGGAGCTTAATTGTCTATACAGCTGATGATGAGTCAAGGGTTAAAAGCCTAAAACTGCAACTTGTGAAGAGGTCATGAAAGCAATGGGAATATCAGCTTACAATATCATTGATATTGATGATCTTGACACTGACGAACAAGCTGAAGCAAAATATGAGATGTTCTGGAGGATGAAAGAGGAAGGAGAAAGAGAGATGGATTTCGGTCTTCAAAGTCCAACAAAACCTGAGAACTCTGTGAACGTTGAAGATTTTGTCAAACATGCATCAGAAACAGAAGTTCCCGGTAATGTTCTAAATGATAGTATTCTTGAAGATATTTTTGGGGATGACTTTGGAAGAGACGATCAGGAAGAAGATCAAGATGATGAACCAGTACAGGTTGCTGAATAGGTATAGGTGAATGTAGCAGCTCAAGTAGATGATCCCTACATTCCGACTGCGATTCCGATATTCTCACCGGACAGAAACTGTGTTTTTCCATCAGCCAGTGAAGCTTCAATACCTTCTGCTCAAAACATTGCTTTGCCCTTGCATAAGTCTGTAGAAAAAGTTCTAAGTACAAATGTCTCAGATCCTACTGCTTCGATTGTGATTGATATGGAGAAGCTAAGAAAATCTCTACGCAGAGAAAGGAGAAAGATGGAGAAAGAAGAAAGAAGAAGAAAAAGAGAAGCTGAAGAAAGAAAAGAAAAGGAGAGAGCTGAAAGAGAAAGAACTGAAGCTGAAGCCCTACGTTACATCAGAAACCCAGATAGTCCAAGAATTTTGAGCTCAGCTGAAAGACCCAAGCATGTATTCGTTACTCCTACGGAAGCAGAATCTCTTGCAAAGAAACATCATGATATAGATGAAGGTCCCTCTGTTCCAGTCAGAGTTGGATCTACACCTTTCACAGGGTATGATGAACAGGGTACTTCTCTTGAACTTATCCGGCTGATCTGAAAGTCTCTCAGGGTTCCATTTCTTAAGGAATCTATCAGAATTTATGCGAAAGAACATGCAGTGATTGATCCTTGCAAGTTATATGGAGTGAATGACCGACCTCTGGACTACCAGAGAAACTACCTAAAGTTTGTTGAGAACTTCTCAAGAACAAAGGGTTATGCTTATAGACCTGGAATCCTTCAGATCAAAGAAGTTAGAATGAACAACTACTTTGCGGTCTGGTATCCAGAGTTTGACATTCAAAGAAGAGATCTAAAGGAATCTACCTTTAGTGAAGCAAATTTTGAAAATTTGAACGTAGCTGACCTGGAGTTTATTTATCACGAATTCAGAAGTAGAGAGATCAGACCCAGAGCTGTGGTATTTGCGCTGGAAGCCGTAAAAAGGTTCATGAGGTATCAAGTCAACAACTCCTACATTCTTGATTTTCAATTGGGAGCAGAGACTAACCAGAACAACATAAACCTGACTGCCCACAACTTCAGTCACTACCTAATGAGAGACTTGGACTTCTTCAAGCCTGTCGTAACTCCTGAGCTCAGTGTTATCTATGTCAATACTGATACTCACAAGAAGCAATTCATGCGAGCCAGTGAGGTTGCCAAGTTCTCTGATGGAACCTTGAAAATGGTGCTGAAAGAGCTTGAAGGTCGGCACAAACACTCTGAGATGAAAGGACTATAAATGGGTGATCACATGCCGAAATATGACAGAATTGCAATGAAGAAGATGATACAAGCTATCAAAGAAAGGATCAGATTAAGAGAATGAATCCGAAGGTTTGAAAGATTCTTGGGGAATGAGGAAAACCAGTTTTAGCCGATGGAACCGTTGATGATTACAACATTGATTAAAAGGGGGAGATTGTTATATCATAGTTTAATCAAGTTGTAATATCTTGTCCCTGGTTATCTTTTGTTAAGTTTTGGTTATGTTTGACTTGTGTAGGTGTCAAGTTATTTGACTCTATATATAGTCCCTTGCTTTTCCTTTTTAGGTTAACCTTGTAGCAACTTTCTTTATCATCCTATTCAATCATTGTAGCAGCCTCTCTTGTGAGATTTATGACATCAATATTTCCCAATCAGTATTTTTCTTTCCTTTGATTCATATTTGATAATATTCTGATTTTGTCTATGTGTGCTTGAATCTGGAACAACACGAGACTATGGATTCCAAGTTTAACAAGATTCCGATATATTGTGACTCGAAAAGTGTGATTGCCATATCAGCAAATCCTGTTCAGCACACTAAAACGAAACACATAGACGTCATATATCATTTTATAAAGGACCATGTTGAGAAAGGTACGATCGAATTGTACTTTATGAATACAGATTATCAACTTGCATATTTTTTCACTAAGGTATGATGAAAAGCGATTTAACTTTCTAATTTCAAAATTAGGCATGCTGAATCATAAAACCTAATTTGAATCAGTATTTGCTTAGTATAAAATGGTTTACAAATGTTTACTTCATGTCTTTATTTTTAATTCTGAAAGATATATGCACTGAAGGTTTGCTGATTATTTTAGGGAATGTGTGACAATAGAAGATGATCAACATTCAAGGGGGAGTTTATAGAATATATTTCATACTGACAAATATTTTTTTGAATGCAAAGTTTCAGGGGGATGATGACTTCTAGATAAATCTGTATAGAACTCAAATCTTCAATGATTTTGACTTCTGGTCAATTCAGATCAGGACTCGTTTTTCAATGTTTTTTGACTATGACTTTGATACTTTGATGAAATTTTGACTTTATGCATATATTGAGGGGGAAGTTATCTGATTTTTAGTCAATTGTCAAGATTTGAGGGGGAGTTATGAATGTTATACTTCCATTTGGTATATTTTCTGATCTTAATCTCTAACTTTTCAAACAATCTAAGATTGTTAAATTGTTTGAATGAAGGACAACTTTCAAACATGAAAACATGTTTCTAAATTTTCAAACCACTTCTCGATTGTCAAATGATTTCATGAATTTAGAAGTGTGATTTTAAATGTTTTCGTATATGAGCGTTATTGATTAACTGGCCGTGTGTTTCCAAAGATTAATACTTGTATATTATATTTTCTATATACTTTCAAGTATTAATACACACCGGTTCAACTTTTTTATTGATCTTTGTTATTACCATGGGTCAAAATGAAACAATTTTTTGATAGTAATACTCTCGTTTGAATTCTAATGTTGTTGAGCATCATATTCATTCAAACATAAGCAATTCTTTCATGATTGTTTGTATTTGTTCATACAAACAAAATTCCAATTCTATCATGACCTAATCTATCATGCTTATCATTCATAATATTTGATCTTTCTAATATATTGTCAGATTCTCAAACAAGTATTTCAAATTCATTTCATTCATTCAATATTCTTATTGTGAGAAATCTTCAAAGTTCAAAAGATCTCATACTATTGATATCTTTATAAAGCATACATTCAATTGACAATGTAATTAATGTTCTGAGATTCTTAATTGTTCAAGTTAGACTGTTGAACAACATTATTCTTTTTAGGACAAAATTTCATGGGATGAATGTGTGAATTTAAAGAACTTCTTTGGATTGATTTCAACCAGTGTTTCCTACCCAAGAAGGTATCCTTGAGTGATTGAGGGGTGAAGGGTCTACATCAAAGAGTGGGGGAGGAAGTTCATCCGGTTGAACGACCTCATTGTGCTGAGCGGTAAAAATGAAAACGAGAGTTTGGTTAGAAGTGAGCAAAATGAAAAGACAGAGCGTGAGAGAACATAGTTAAAATGAATAAGAGTACTTTGCACCAACCACTTCTTGAGTCGGGAAACCACATTACTGACTGTTTCACATTTCTTTCTTGAACATCATTGAAATAGGTAGTGAGCCCATTTAACCCCACCAACTACTCATTTCTTTCTCAACAAAGAAATGTTTCAACTCTTTATGGGGATGCATCATATAATCTATAGGGTGTTCATTCGGAAGATTTAGATATTGAAAAGGGACGTTTGCCCCACCTTCACACTTCAATCATGCACATTGAGTCGTGGAAAACTTGTTGTTGTCTCAATAGTTTACACAATTTGATCCTGATAAAGCACATGATGCTTAAATTCTATCATACACAAGCACGTGCACACAGAAAATTCGTTTTTCTGTCGGAACGTTCATAGAAATTCTTTGTGTTTTCGGTGGTTGAATGGAAGTCCTAGAGAGTGAACATCAATAAAACTCTTTGTCAGGATCAAATTCTTAACAAGGATTATAAATACTCAGAAACAATATCAAAGAAGTTTGCGGAATAACACTTTGATATTTAATGAAACAGTAAACAAACAGTAAATCTGATGAATAACTTGCAAACTTATATTGAATGATTGAAGTTACAAGATTACACACACAACCTCAATCTTGAAGAACAGACTCTTTCAAGACGAATTCTACTTCTCTAGAATTAGGAACTATGCCTTGAGGTTGATTCTCTCTAAAACAAAAACTCAGCATTAAAGTTCTATTTAACTATTCTAAGCAATTATATATATACTAAATAATAAAAGATAATTACAAAACTTAAAAAGATCTTCAAGATAATCTTCATAATTATCTCCAAGCTTTCCATGTAATATCTTCAGACGCGGTCTCTTCAATATTATCTTCAGTTTATCTCAGAAGCTGTATTAATTACCTTGGAAGTATTAACTGAATCTTGGCAGCATTAACTACTAAGCAGCACTAACCTCTAGCAGTACTAACTAGCTAAGCAGTACTAACTTTGACTAGCAGTATTAATTCTACTAGAAGTAGTAATACCTAGCAGTATTAATCTTTGAAATCCTCTGCAGCACTAACTCTGAACTGGCAGCATTAATGACTTAGTCACATCTTCAGTTCCCAACAATCTCCCCCTAACTTGACTTTTATAAGAGAAGTCAAGTTCTTCAGATGCTTCCAAAACCATCAGTGATTCAAATTCTAATGTTTGCATCTAACCCCGAACTCTGATTGATTGTTCTTTGGATCAAATACTTAGCCATTTCTGAATTTTCAACACATCCAAGATTCTTCTTCAACATTGAATGAAGTTTCAATCAGCTATGGTTGTATACTTTATCCAGTAGGAAGTATTCTATGTGATTTCTATCCAAAGTCACAGAATATACTCCACTAGTTTCATATAAAGTCCAACTGGTAACTGCTTGAAAAACATTCCTTATTATCTCCTCCACTTCATCAGATTTGAACATCATACACAGATACTCCATCACCAGTTTTGTAATTGAAATCCCTGGAGCTTTTAACTTATCTGTGTACAACTTCATCCCTATATCAAACATTTCTTCAATATCTGATCTTGAGCATGTTCTGACAATTTTAGCCCAAGTACTGTAGACTTCATATTTTTCATCTTTCCTCTTCAGCCTAATGTACTCTTTTCCATCTACCTCTAGTACATCCCAGTGAATAACTTCAGGAGGTTTAACTCCTACTGGTTCTGCTGAAATTGGTTCAGGAACTTTGTCCATCACAACCATGTACATCTTTACATCCTCAGTGCTCAACTGCTCTTTCTTTTCTGATGGTTCAGGTGCCTCTTCTTCTCCAGCAACCTTTTTCTCTTCTTCTATTCTGGGCTTCTTTACAGTTTTCTTTCTTCTAGCCATCATCTTAGTTCTTTTCAGAATCCTTTGACTTTGCCCTAGAGTAGCTTCCTTCTTCTTTTCTACCTTTTCTTTTGTAGGAGTTCCCTCTTCACTTTCAGGGAAGGGTTGATTGATATTCACATCATGTCTCTCCTTGGCTTTCTTTTCAAATTCCACTCTATCCTTTTCATTACTCTTCAGCTTTCCCATTTCTTTCTCATAGAGATCCTTGATTTGATCAAAAGTCATCTTCACAAACATTTCTTTCTTTACACCAATTGCACTCCTCAAGAAAGTTATCATCTTGTTTTTTTCCTGAGTTGCAAGGTAAGTTTGTGAAGGTCTTCTCTTCTTTGCACTTGATCTGGCCATCATAGCCTTTCTCATGCTTATAGCTCTTTGCTTTGCTTTTTCTGTTTCCAACCCTTTCTGAAAAGCTTCATTTAGTTCATTTGCAAGTGCTCTGGCTATTTCTCTGTCTTTCTCAACCTGCTCTTTTTCTGCTTGATCTATCTCTTCTTGCAGTTTCTTAGCTAATGCCTCATCTGACTCAACCATCTTTTTCTTTTTGGATGGTTGATCAGATTCTATCATCTTTTCTTTTCCCTTTTTCTTTGCATCTGCAACCATTTCTTTCTTTTCTGTTTTCTTTGCTCCCCCTTCATTTATGACCACTCCCTTTGCTTTGGGAGTGTCATTCTTTGCTTTGACAAGCATTTCTGCTACTTCAATCTCTGCTGGTGTTAACCCTGTTACTGCTGCTTTTGATGTTACAGCAGCACTAACAGTTTCTGCTGCTGGGGTTGTTACTGCTGCTGGTGTTGTTACTGCTGCTGGTACACCTTCAGCTTTTTCTTCATCAAACTCTCCTTGTACTTCAACAAACTCCCCTTCAATCTGTTGATCTGACTTTTCTGAGCTTGAACTCTCCCCCTTTTTGGAAGCATTGTCAGTTTCCTTTTTGGTTGCCCCCTTTCTCCTCCTTAGAACAAATTTACTTCTTCTTTTCTTGGCCATGAGCTTTCCCACCAGTTGCTTGAGTTTGGAAATCTGCTGTTGTTGGGAGATGACCACTTGCTGCAAGGCTTTGATTTCTTTTCCTTGATTAACCACATCAACATTGATGTTGGCTATTGTTTCCATCAATTCTAAGTAAGTATAGCTGTCCTCACCTTCTTTGGGTGTTTTATCCACCCTTGAAGGATCATTGGAATCTTTTTCCATCAATCCATCAGTTTCAGATTTGTCCTCACCCTTTTTGGATGTTTTGCCCATCCTTGAGGGATCCTTGGATCTTGTAGTAGTGGCCTTCTGCCTAGCAGAAGCACCAACTACCCCTTGGTTTCTTGGAACCGGGGTCCTTTGGTTGATTTCTCAGCCAAAGTTGCCATGGGGAAGGTCTTAGAGATGTTACCACTATCCTTCTCTATGCTAGCAGAAGTAGTGGCAGCCTTCTCACCCATATGCTCCTCCATCTCCTGAGAGAGCACCTCCTCAGGGTTGGGAGATACCCTATGGGATTCCCTTTGGATATTCTCTATTGGAGAATGCTCCAATAGAGGGCTTAAAGGTGCAGTGGGTGATGGTACAAGAAGGGAAGGAGCCTTCTTTACCTGTTTCCTTGTATAGGTTTGGGTAATAGGAGAAGTGGGTTTATGAAGTAGGGACTGTGGGATAGATATAGAGTGGGAAGGTTAGGATTGGCTAGCAGTGGGATGGTCTGAGGAGGGCCTTGACCCTGCTGCCATACCTTCATCAGTGTGGGACACCACCATCATTGTAGAGAACAATGGGGTGTCAACTCCTTTCGAGTCCCTAGCAGATCTTCTCATATTTGAGAAAACCTTGCCTTTACGGGGTTTAGGTACATATACCCCATCAAAGTGAGGTATATCCATCAATTCATTTGTGATAACTGCCTGTACAAACCTGGGATATATGAAGAAACTCTTCTTGTTGTCCAGGTTTGAGACAAGATCATTAAAGATCATCAGAGAAAAATTATATTTTCTAGCAGTAGATAAACAAACCAAAGCATATGCAATGAGACTGCTAAATTGGCTCCAGCCAGTGGTTTTCTTGAAAATACAGTGCGTCAGGGTATGAACAAAGAACCTCCATTGGGGTGAAAGTTGTGCTTTAAAAAACTTGAAAATCCCCAATTGGCCTTCATACCCCATTCTGGTGAGGTTTGAAAACAAATCCTCATTTGGAATAGAAGATATACCTGAAGCATCGTCTAGACGTAGACAGATGAGAATGGTCTCCTCAGTAACTGTCAAGGGTTTGTCCCAAACCCTTGTTTTGATGCACGACACTCCATTTTCAGAGCTAGTAGTGGCATTGGCCCAGAACTGCCTTTGATGCTCTATGTAGATGGTAGGAGACACAGTGAGAGCATGAGCGATGTGGCTGGACTTCAGAAAGTCGACTATCTGGTGAAAACCTTCAGCTTGGTTTGGCTTTTGAAGCATGTCGATCTCGTTGTGCTCATCGATAAATGCCATTGAAGCCATCTGTATGCAAGGATTCTTGACTATCGAGCACTGGATACTTAAGAGACAAGAGTGAGAGAGAAGATGAACAGTAGACAAAGAGTCGTTATGATCTTTTAGGCGGGGAAAGGATATTTATAGCTTTTGGATTAGAAGCAGTATTAACCTTAAAAAGATACTGAAAGCGGTATTAACAGTGGGCAGTATTAACTACTAGAAGTATTAACTGAGAGCAGTATTAACTACTTAGCAGTATTAACTAACTAGCAGTATTAACTGAGAGCAGTATTAACCACTAGCAGTATTAACTAACTAGCAGTATTAACTGAGAGCAGTATTACCCACTAGCATTATTAACTAACTAGCAGTATTAACTGAGAGCAGTATTAACCACTAGCAGTATTAACTAACTAGCAGTATTAACTGAGTACTGGCAGTAGTAACACTGTAATGGCAGTACTAAAACTATACTGGCAGTGTTAACCATACTTACACTTTTAAGCTTGTGATAAACTGAGTACTGCTATACATTTCCTGAGAAAGAAAGTTAGTAACACCAAGAATAACCAATATACAGGTATTGAACCACATTTTAAGTAGGATCTTATTTAGAGTTGATCATTCCCACACTTGTTACCAAGAAAGTGAATCTACCCACATCAAAGGCTTTGGTGAATAGATCAGCAAACTGGTTATTAGTATGAACTTTTACAACTTGAATAAGCTTCTTTTCATTGCAGTCTCTTATAAAGTGATACCTGATCTCAATGTGCTTTGTCTTTGAGTGCTTGACAGGATTATTAACAATGCTAATAGCACTGCTATTATCAATAAAGCTTGGAGTGTGTAGAAAGGTTACCCCATAGTCCAGCATTTGATTCTGAATCCATAAGACTTGAGAACAGCAACTTGCAGCTGCTATGTACTCTGCTTCTGTTGTAGATGTGGACACTGTGGTTTGTTTCTTGCACTGCCATGAAACTAGTCTTGCACCCAAAAACTGACATCCTCCAGAAGTAGATTTTATGTCCAAGTTTGCTCCACCTAAGTCACTGTCTGAGTACGCAAGTAGGTCAAATGATGAGTCATAAGGATACCAAAGTCCTAATCTAGGTTGCCCTTTGAGATATCTGAATATCCTCTTAACAGCTTGATAGTGTGATTGCTTTGGCCTAACTTGAAATCTTACACACACACAGACTGGAAACATTATATCTGGCGTAGAGGCTGTAAGATACATGAGAGAGCCAATCATGGATCTATAGTGATGAACATCCATATTCTCCCCCTCAAGATCTGTTGTTATCTGCTTGTGTGTCTCCATAGGTGTGCTGGCAGGCTTTGAGTCTGAGAAACCAAACTTGTTTAGAATGTCCTGCACATACTTGGATTGACAAATAAAAATACCATCTGAATTCTGTTGGACTTGGAGTCCAAGGAAGAAAGTAAGTTCCCCCATGGAACTCATTTCGAACCTTTGATGCATGAGATCCTCAAACTCCTTGCACATATTGTCTCTTGTGGATCCAAAGATGATATCATCTACATAGATTTGGACCAGCAAGATGTCCTTCTTCTTTCTCTTTATGAACAGAGTCTTATCAATGACTCCTCTTTCAAAGCCATTTTCCAAGAGATAGGATGACAGAGTGTCATACCATGCTCTTGGTGCTTGATGCAGTCCATAAAGTGCTTTCTTCAGTTTGTATACTCTGTCTGGATAGTTTGGATTTTCAAACCCTGGTGGTTGACAGACATATACTTCTTCTTCAATTGATCCATATAAAAATGCACTTTTTACATCCATTTGATAGACTTTGAACTTCATATAAGAAGCATAGGCCAGGAACAATCTGATTGCTTCTATCCTAGCCATTGGTGCAAATACTTCTTCATAATCTATTCCTTCTTCTTGTATATACCCTTGAGCCACCAACCTTGCTTTGTTCTTTATTACTATTCCTCTCTCATCTCTCTTATTTCTGAAGACCCATTTTGTGCCTATTGCTCTTTGACCTTTAGGAAGGTCTACCAGATCCCAAACATCTTGCAGCTTGAATTGGAGCAGCTCTTCTTGCATAGCTTCTATCCAACTGGAATCTTTCATAGCATCAAGAGCCTTCTTAGGCTCAAGCTGGGATAGAAAGCAAGAGAGCACTGTATGATGTTGGTCTTGTATATCTTGCAGCCTGCTTTGATTTCTAGTCATCATAGGAGAAGGGATATCTCCTATTACCAGCTGAGGAGGATGATTCTTTTGTGTTCTTGTTTGATGACTAGGTTCTTCATTTAGTCCCACTTCTAGATTGGAGTCATTCAACTCAACTGAGGTGATGTCAGCAGTTACTTCTGGTTCTTTATTCTCTTGATTCTCTTGATTCTCCTCATCTATCCTTTCTTCTTCACTCTGATTTGGTTCAGTAGATGGCTCCTTTTCACAGTCTTCAATAGGATCCACTGTTGGTATGGGAAAAATTACAGACTGAGGTATATTTTCTTGAACTTGTGTAGTCCCTGATACTCCACTACCTGGTCTTGCATAATCATCACTACTGAAACCAAAAGAGTTAGTTAGTGAATCAATGTCAAACAGCCACTGAGGACCAGACCCAATAGGATTTGGTGTGTTCTCATTACATTTGACATTGTCACTTTCCTCAATTATTCTAGAAGAAGTATTAAAAACTCTGTAGGCTTTACTTTGAGATGAGTAACCCACAAGGAATCCATCATCTGCCTTGCTATCAAACTTCCCTAAGTGAGATTTTGTATTGAGAATTGTACAAGGACACCCAAATGGTTTAAAAAATCCAATAAAGGGTTTTATTTTATTTAAGAGCTCATAAGGTGTCTTGTTCTTTGGCTTGACCACTAGCACTCTGTTTTGGACATAACAGGCAGTATTAACTGCTTCAGCCCAGAAAGTAATTGGCAGTTTTGAATCAGCTAACAGAGATCTAGCAGCCTCAATTAGTGTCTTATTCCTTCTCTCAGCAACCCCATTTTGTTGTGTAGTCCTAGGAGCACTATATTGTCTCTCAATGCCTTTTTCTTCACAAAAGTTGTTTAGATCAAGATTTTTAAATTCAGTTCCATTGTCTGATCTAATGACTTTTACTTTTTGATTAGTTTGGTTTTCAATTCTTAGAATAAAGGATTTGATCAGTCCACTTGTCTCATCCTTAGTCCTTAGAAAATATACCCAAGTAAATCTGGAGTAATCATCAACAATAACTAGGCAATATGATTTCTTCCCTATGCTCATCACATTTGTAGGGCCAAACAGATCCATATGTAATACTTGGAGACAAGAAGAAATTGAATTTAACTATTTGGTCTTATGAGAAGTTTTGTGCTGTTTGCCTTTAAGACAAGCAACACAATGATCATCACATGAAAAGACTTTTGATGGTAAACCTCTTACAAAGTTGTTTTTAACAAGTTTGTTCATTGTCTTGAAATTCATGTGACACATCCTTCTGTGCCAAAGAGAGGATTCATCCACAGAAGCTTTTGAAACAAGACAGTTTAGGGATGAATCACTTGAAACATTGTCCATATCTAGACAGTAAACATTGTCCTTTCTTGGAGTTCTAAGTAGTATCATGCTTTCATCAACTACCTTGAATCCTGGAGCAAGGATCATACATTCTGTATTTGTAAATAATATACTATGTTGTTTGTCACAAACCTGTGATACACTTAACAGGTTGTACTTTAACTGATCAACATAGTAGACATCCTCAAATGTCATCTTACCTTTTGTGACATTACCTTTTCCACTTATTTTTCCACCTGCAAGATTGTCTCCAAATGCAACATGTCCTCCATTGATATGCTTGAAATCCTGAAGGCATGACATGTTGCCTGTCATGTGCCTAGAGCAACCACTATCCACATGCCAGATGCTCTTCCCCTTGAGTTGTCGGTTGCCCTGCGCATAAGATAAATCAGTTAGTATGGATTAGGAACCCAAGCCAAAGTGGTATTGGGTACCCCTTTCTCATCAAAATATTTGCATTCCTTTTTGACAAGATTTTTAAACTTTGACTCCTCATTGCTGGAGTACTTTGTCACAATAATGGGTTTTGCAGCACATTTGCTAGAAGCAGTACTGGTTTTAGAAGAACTAACTGCATTAGCAGTACTTGCATGCTTAGCAGTATTAACCTTGTTAGAAGTAGTAACTGCATCAGCAGCAGTAACTGTGTTAGCAGTAGTAACCTTTGAAGAAGTACTAACAGTATTAGAAGCATTAATCTTCTCAGCAGTACTAACACTGGTAGCAGCAGTATTGCTCCTGGCAGCACTATCCCTGTCAGCAGTATTATTGGATGTAGCAGTACTAACAGTTTTAGTGCTTCTGGGCACCCACATTTTAATACTCTCGTTTAAAACCTTTTTCTTCATTTGGCATTTGGTTTCAACAGATTTCTTAGCCACATGTTTCTTTCCAGCCTTCCTATAACCAAAAGGTTTTTGCACACATCTTTGAAAGCTCATTCTTTGGTTAATAGGATTAAAGAAACAGTACTTAGCCAAATGATTTAACTTGCCACATATGAAACATGGTTTTGGTATGATTATCTTACTCAGATCAACTCCTTGTTTCTGAGCCCATTGATTATTCCAGTTTATTTGATTACCTCTCTTTGTACCAGAATTTGGGCTCTCAGTTTTATTGCAAGCACGCTATTTACAAGGGCCAGGATTCACAACCGTGGTCTGTTTGTAATGGACCTTGTTATCCTTTCCTTTGGTCTTCTCTATCTCTTTAGACTTGACCCAGATTTTTCCACATCCCTTATTGGTGATAATGTTGTTTTCTAAGGGTATCTCTTTACTCACAGCATTATTCCTATTCTCACTAGCTTCTTTCTCAGTCAGATCCTTAACCACCACCTCGTCCAAATGATCTATCTTAAATTCTTTCTCAGACAAGTCCTTTTTCTCCTTGGTCTCTAACAGGTCTGATGTAGGAGGGATATAGTTGTTGTTATAAGGAGGAGGTGTGTTGTTGTATCCAACACCAGGCTTCATCTTATCATGAATCTGAGCCTTTAGAAGATAATCCATTGCTTTTGAGGCATATGAAAACTTTTCTATATCAAGCTTAACCTTAGCTAATTCTTCTTTCAACTTATCATTCTCTTCTTTGGACTTAGACAGTTTGGTCTCTAACTCATTCTTTTCCCACTTCTAGTAGTTTGTGTCATAAGAGTGTTGAAGTTCATTGGCTTGAAAGCCTTTGATTTGTTCTTCAAACCTCTCCACTATCAAGCTCTTCTGTCCTTTTCTAATCTTTTGAGGTCATCACATGTTTTGGTTGTGATCCCTGTACCTTTTGACAGTATCTATGCAAGATTGAGTACAAAGATTAGAACTTACCTCAGAGGGAAGATCAGATACCTCTGCCATAAGAGCTTGATTCTGAATGGCTTCCTCAGTTTGGTCACTCGAGTCAAACCCCATTCCTTGTTGAGAAACACGGGCTTGAGCAGAGTTCTTGTTTTGATTGTAGCCTCCATTCTGGGCTTGTTGGTGGTTGTTATTTGGCACACCACTTCTGCATTCTCTAGCAAAGTGTCCCTTCATGTGGCACTTATAGCATTCCACCTTTATCTTGTCAAAACCAGCACCATCTTCTCTTCTTTGAGAGAAGTTGTTCCTCCCAGTTCTTTTTAATAAACTTCTTCACCCTCATAGATAACATGGCCATCTTCCATTTAATGTCCATCTCCTCCAAGTCATCAGTGTGAATTTGTTCCAGATCATCATTAATCAAAGAGTTGTTGCTATGACTTGACAAAAAGGCTTCAAAGACAGTTTCAGTGCCTTTTTCTGAATTTACTCCACTAGCAGCACTAACTGCTTCAGGGTTGGCAGTAGTATCAACAGATGCTGATAGAAGTGTTGCATTATGAATATACCCAGTGGGCTTCTTCTTAGCTTCTACCTCTGATTCAAAAACTCTTAGATCATTATAGAGATCATCTAGTTCCTTCTCTTCCAGATTGTCACTCTGTCTATATGAGACAGTGTACATAGTCCATTCTTCTCCAAGAGATCAGAGGAATTTCCTGTTGATATCATCTTGCTCCATCTTCACTCCCACAGTAGCCATTTCACCAATAAGCTTGTTGAACCTGTCAAAAGTTTGAGTCATGGACTCATTCTTTGAAGAAGTGAAGTTCTCATACTGCTGCTTCAGAACATCCCTTTGATTTCTTTTGGTTCTTTTAGTTCCAGCAAATCTTTTCTATAGAGCATTCCAGAGAATCTGAGCATCTGTGCAGTTACAGAATTGATGCTGATATTCATTGGGGATGGCCAAGAGCAGTGTGCTCAAGGCCTTCATCTCTGTCTGTCTAAACTTCCTCTCACCATCTGTCTTTGGTGGAGATCTTTTACCATCTGGTCCAATCTGACCTTCAGTAGAGGGGCCATTCTCTATGACATCCCACATTGAGTAGTCAGTAAGGAGAATGTATTGCCTGATTCTGATCTTCGACATGTCAAACTCATTGGGTTTGAGCATTGGAACCTTAGAGACAAGAGTACTGTTTGATTCTGCAAAGTTTTCCATGATGAATGAATGAATGTTTCTGAGAGAACCGGCTCTGATACCACTTGTCAGGAACGAATTCTTAACAAGGATTATAAATACTCAGAAACAATATCAAAGAAGTTTGCGGAATAACACTTTGATATTTAATGAAACAATAAACAAACAGTAAATCTGATGAATAACTTGCAAACTTATATTGAATGATTGAAGTTACAAGATTACACACACAACCTCAATCTTGAAGAATAGACTCTTTCAAGACGAATTCTACTTCTTTAGAATTAGGAACTATGCCTTGAGGTTGATTCTCTCTAAAACAAAAACTCAGCATTAAAGTTCTATCTAACTATTCTAAGCAATTATATATATACTGAATAATAAAAGATAATTACAAAACTTAAAAAGATCTTCAAGATAATCTTCATAATTATCTACAAGCTTTCCATGTATATCTTCAGACGCGGTCTCTTCAATATTATCTTCAGTTTATCTCAGAAGCAGTATTAATGACCTTGGAAGTATTAACTGAATCTTGGCAGCATTTACTACTAAGCAACACTAACCTCTAGCAGTACTAACTAGCTAAGCAGTACTAACTTTGACTAGCAGTATTAATTCTACTAGAAGTAGTAATACCTAGCAATATTAATCTTTGAAATCCTCTGGCAGCACTAACTCTGAACTGGCAGCATTAATGACTTAGACACATCTTCAGTTCCCAAGACTCTTTCGAAAGTATATTCGTTATACTAAGTGGCTTCGTGCTACTTACATGCATGTTAACTATTTAATTTGTTGATTCAGGTTTACAACTCTATTTCTGAATTTGAAAAGATATGGAATCATTTTGAATTGACGGATGTTACTGTTAGCTCCATCTGCAATGTATAGAAGTATTGAAAAATAGGCTAAGTTTAGAAACCACAGAAGACTTCTACCTTACACCAATACTCAACAGAAGTGCATTGCTCAGAAACTCTGTCGACCATCATCGACAAAGAACTTAACCAGAAGACGATCTTCAGACCGCAGAGCCTCTGTGATCCTCCACAGAGCCTTTGTGGTGGCTACCTCTAGAAAATGGAAGACTTGTGAAATTAATGGAGAAACAAGACCACGCACATATCACTTGCCTCCCTGCTGTACAAAGATTCACCATATCAATAGTACACACACGTTGTCTCTACTTTCGAGGTATCATTCTGTTTATGGAATGTCAGCCTTTGTCTTGTATGTTTGTGTGCTCCACTAATATGTATATGTAGGGAGCACCTCCTGAATTCACAATGCACGCACACAAATCACCCACACTTGTCTAGTAGTGAGAAATCTATTTAGAGAAAATACTACACACACAACTACGTGTTTTTGGTGTATTTGGCAAGTCAATGAAGATGAACTTTCTATTTGCATTTGTTTTGGTTGAATCATTGTTAGACCCAAACTGGGAACCAACAATTGGTACAGAGTATACTTTGATGTTCAATATCAAAGGATCATGTTCTGTAATGATTCAAAGTCATTTTGGTAGTAGTTTGATTAATTTTAGCCTTGCATCTCATTCAAAAGTGACAGACCCTGTTTTCTGTGTTTTCATTAACAAGTTTGATTCTAACATAGATATAGGGAAAGTTTCTTGTCTCAAATCATTCAAAAGTTTGTCATAAGTGTTACAATACTATTTTTCTTCCTTATTTGAACCAAATCTCTTCCTATTTCATCCAAGGTTCATCAAAATCTTTCATTATAGTTTGTACTCTGTTTTTCACTTCAAAACACCTCGTCTACTTCAAAATGGCAAATACTGCTAAATTCTTCACAGCTGAGTCTCAAACAAAACCCCCCACTCTCCTGAGGGATGAATATCCTCAGTGGAAGATTCGTATGGTCCATTTCCTGAAGGGGGTTGACCAAAAGCTTGTTGAGTACCTTCACAACCAACCATATGTGCCTATGGTCACTGTTCCCAGGGTTCCAGCAACTGCTACTACCCCTGAAGTCCCAGAATATCAAATACCCAAACCAATCGCTGAATGGGGAGAACAAGACTAGGAAAAACATGAAATGGCAAAGAAAACCAAAAGACTACTCATTATGGCCATTGCCAATGACATTTTCCAATCTCTTGACTCATGTGAAACTTCCAAGGACTTATGGGTGGAACTAGAGAAACAGTTGGAGGGGGAGCTAAAACTCAAAAGAACAATCGAGCTCAATGCATCAATGAATACTATGCATTCAAGGCTCTGCCAAGCGAACCCCTACAAAGCACCTATGACAGATTCAACTCTCTTATCAACAAGTGCAGAAAGTTTAGGATTCAAAGAACTTCTGAGGAAAATAATGTCATTTTCCTTAAGAGCTTGAATGATGAGTGGCTCCAACTATCTATGTCTCAACAAACAACACAAGATCTAGATACTTAGACCTTGTCAAACCTCTTTGGTACTCTAGCTGGCCAAGAACAATGTATAGTCTAGGACAAAACCCAAGCGGGTGGGCCTCTGGCACTGGTAGGAAAGGCCAAAGAGGTTCATGACAAGCCTCAGAAAAACAAGCCTACGGAAGAAGGAGTGAAGAAGAAAAAAGGTGAAAAAGGTTATGGTAGCAGAAAGTGAAGAAGAGGAAAGTTCTGATGAAGAGGAGTTGAACATGGCTTCCCTTGCCAAGACTCTGACACTGATAACAAAGGAGTTCAACAGAGGTTCCAACAGGAAGCCCATGTTCAACAGAGGACGCGATGAAAGAGAAGAGATAAGTGGTCGGTTCCATGGTCATGGACCATAAAACGATAGATCTTTCCGTGACTAGAAGGGATATGGACCACCACAGGGTTTTGAGCAAAGAGGATATGGAAGGGAAGAGTTTGTGGATCAACATAGGATGCTTGAGCAAAGAGGAGACTAGAGAAGGATGGTGTATAATCAACAGAGGAACATTGAGTACCCACAGAGAGGAACTCAGAAAGATGATGTCAGAGGAAGAGAGAAGACAACAACAAACACCCCACAACACATTGGATGGTTTAAGGGTGAAAACTCCATACACTACGTTGCAGAGTGTCGAAGTCAAGCTCCCAGAGGCCACGCTGTCATAGATGTTGCCTTTTATAAATAGAAGGCAGAGTACTACGCCCAGAAGTTCTTGATGGCTGAGCAGAGCAACTGGGTCTCTGACGAATCCTCTGATGAAGGAGACAGGAATGCCTTGTTCTGTGGAATGGCAAAACTCAACTCCTCTGATGTTGATAATGAGGTATCCACATCTAACTCAGACACTCATGACACATAATGTAAATTATTTAAACTAACAGAGGAATTCCAAGCCTTCAAAATTACATGCTCAGATCTTGGAAAGAAACTTGCCTTTTATGAGCGAGAAGATAGACTTCTCACTCAAGAAAAGGACAAGTTGTTCCTTGAAATGACAAATCTTGAGGATGAGCACATTAAAGACAAGAAATCTTTAAAAGAAAAGGTCATTTCTCTTGATCAAGCTTTGAAAATTAAGATCAAGGAGCTAAAGGACAATGAAAGTGATAGATTAAATGCACTTGCTCTGAAAAACTTTTTCCAAGAAGAAAGAGAAGTCCTCCATCAGGATTTGCTCGACAGAGATCTGTTGATTAGGAAATATCAAGATGCACAGAAGGTGCATGAAAAGGTCAACACCCAAGTCGGCAGAAGGGGTATAGGGTTCTGTGACATTGATCCTTATATCGGAGGCAAACAAAATCAATCCTTATCTAACATCTTATGAACATGGGAAAGTACAGAAAACATTGATCCTTAATTTCTACTTTTAAAAGGTGCAGAACCTCTGGAGAACCACATGAGAGGAATCCATTGATTATGACAAATGTTTGGTATGAAAACAAAGATTTGTCACCTTCAACATCTGTGAAGAGTAAATCTATTCCAAAGAAGTATTTGTCTCAAAAACAGATAGGACTCTTCAAATTTGGTCATCCAGAAACACAAACTCAAATGGCCTTTGTGTGCATGATAACTCTTGAAAATAAACTGTCCGTAGAGACACCTGAGTTTGTTCCTGCCTCTGTAGAAGGAAAGTTTGTTGAAATTTTCGAGAAAGATTTAAAAGAAGCCTATGAAAACCACCTTTTCAATAGTCCTAGTATGACCTCTGTTAAATCTAAATATTGTATCCAAGATTTAATAGGAAAGTCAACATTGTAAAAGTCAACTTTGTCTTTCTTAAAGCATGTTTAGTTTCCTTAGCCGTTAAGGCTTTGTAATAGATAGGTTGTATATAAAGAGTTATCTTTGAAATCTTGTAGAAACGTATAGTGCATTGTATTGAAAATATTCAGAGACATGTGATATGAATACAAGATCTACTTTCTCTCTCTAGTTCTTGAGCTTTATTGTCATATATTGTGTAATTGCTTGTTGTGATTGGGATTTATTGATTATAAATTGGTATCAAAGTTGAACCAAACTTTTCAGAAAAGATTTGATCATGATTTGAATTGAAATCTGGTATTTTGGATCGAAAATTTGAGTTTTTCAAAAGTTTTTCAAGAAAACGAGTTTCTTACTGTTTTATCTGAATTTCTTGTGAAAAATCATTTTTAATACATGAAAATGGTTTCTTTAGATGCGATTTATATTTGTGATTGATTCTTGTTTGTATTACATCTAGTAATTCGAACAAAATCGGTTTCAATTTTTCGAATTTTGAGTTTTTCTTGAACTCGAGTTTGGTGTATGTTCTTGATTGAAAATATATGATTTGATGTTTTTAATCGAAATTTGTTTGTATTTCTGTGTTTCGTACTGTTTGTTGTTGATGCTGATAAGTTTTTGAGATCAAATTCGCAGGTTTGAATCATTTTGAGTTTGAAACATCCAAGAAATTGACTTTGCGCAAGGTTCATATGGTTTGCGCAACATTCAACTGGTTTGCGCAAGATTCATAGTCACGCAAAGTACAGTGTTTATTTCAAGAAATAGCTAAGTTTGCGCATCAAGTCTCATACGCAAATCTAGTTTGCGTATCTCACGGGTTCTGAAAACCTTCTTTTGCGTATCCTTTTTTTATACCCAAAGTGTACTTTGCGCATCCTTAAGTGTACGCAAAGTCTCCTTTGCGCATCAAGGCAGATACGCAAAGTGTCATTTGCGCATCAAGGCACATTCACAAACTTATTTTGCATATCATATAGGATCCGAGAAACATATTTTGCGTAACGCACAGGATCCGAGAACCTCATTTGCGCATCATTGCTAATACGCAAAGTTCTTCTTTGCGTATCAAGACCTATACGCAAACTAGGTTTGCGTATCATTCGGGATCCGAGAAACTCTCTTTGCGTTTCATTTTGCATACGAGAAACTCAACTTTGAGTCTGGAATTTTTTTTCTTTTTTGTGTGTCATCTATATTTTTTTTTAAACTTTGTGTCATAACAAGTGTTGTTCAAATTTTCATTTTTTAATATTTTTCGAAAATTTTCAATTCAATCTGTTTTTTTGTTTTTCTGATATATAGTTTGGAACGGTCATTCACATCAAGCTGATTACTTTTTGAAGATGTCAATACTGTACAAGCCTGATATATCTGTAATATAAGTTGAACGAAGGACTCTGCAATTTAAAAATTCAGAGTAATCCAGAAGGATTCAGGAGTTGGAACTAAAATTGTACAACTGTGTTAAAACTCCTGAATGTATAAATTGTACTAAAAATAGATATAATTTTGCAGGTATTCTTTATGAAAAGGAGAAAGAGATAAAAGAGAAAGAAAGAGAGATTATGAATCTTCAAATCCAACTGAAGACAACTGATCAGAAATCACCTGAGCTACAAGCAGAATCAGTTGAGCTTCAAAACAAGTTGAAGGTTTTAAAAGAAAAAATGAAGGGATTGGAATCTGAGAATGCTGAGCTTAGAAAGACTATATCTGATTTGGAGCAAAAGATTACTGAAGATAAAGCTGATTTTGAAAAAGAAAAGAAAAGTTTTTCAAAGAAATTCTCAGATTTCTCAAAGAAGTGTTATGAATAAAAGAAATCAGTAGAGCTTAAATGCATTAAGCTTTCTCAACAAATCTCCGATTTTGTGAAAGTACTGATATTAGAAAGAGAGAAATTTGCTCAGGAAAAGAAGGCCATAGACCAGAAGAATGTAAGATTCTTTAAAGAATTATCCGGCCAGAGAAATGAGTCAGAAAAAGGATTTGAAGAAGAACGCTCAATCTTTGAAACTGAAATCAAAAGGTTGACTTCAAGATTATCTGAACTATCTGCTTCTGCACTAAAAGAGCAAAAGACGAAGTCTGAATTCTCAAAGAAGATTGACCAAATTGTGAAAGAAAGAGACACTTTTGCTTCAAAGATCAAAGAGCTTGAAAAGTCTATTTCAAGTTCAAATCAGAAATTCGTCTCTTCACAAAGGTCAGTCAAATCCTTTAATCAGATTCGTCGCACTAACCTTTTCAATGATGAATATTTAGATGGTTCAGATACTTATCCGAGAAAAAGTTTCAAGAAAGAGAAATTGGTTTGGCAAAAGAAACTAGTCAAAGATGATAAAGAAAAAGAGCTGAACGAAAATAAATCATGTGTACATGTTCACAAAACAAAGAAGAACAAAGCACATAACGGTAAGAAATATTATTGTTCTATCTGTTGTACACATGATCATATTCACGAAACAAATGATCATTTCTGGTATGGTTCTTACTCTGTAACCCCTACACGAACTGCAACTAATATTCATGGACCCAAATACCAGTGGGTACCAAATCTGAAATCTGATTCTGTGTTGCAGGCACATCTAGCCAAGGGGGAGTAAGAGAACTATGGCTCTTGAATACTACAGTTCAAGACCCGCACCTAAATGTCAAGATTATGGCTTCTAAGCACATCAGCTTAGGACCCGGTCTTCCAAGGAGTTTGACTTCTAAACATAACAGTTTAGGACTCAAACATTAGCGATCAGAAAGGACCTTACTCCTGTGTTTTTGCATCCGATGGATATTGATGGTCTCCATCCCAAGAGAATTGATTTGATCTCTATCCTATACTTTTTCTTTGCTAGATTTTTGTGATATTGATGGTCTAACAATTCAAAGGGAGTGTTTGATCTCTATCCTGTTATAACTGATATATTTCAGATGCTTAATTTAAGGGGGAGTAAAGGTGATGACTTCTGATTACTTCAGATCAGAACTCATACTATAAACTGTTTTACTGCTTTCTGTCTTTTATTTTTTAATAAATGTTCTGAATAAATTGGCTTCTGATCACATGACAGATCAAGACCCGTTTTTCAATGTTCAAAGAAGGATATTGTGCTAATATCCAGGGGGAGCTGAAAAGGTAAATATCTTCTGATCTAGATCTCTTATTGTTTGAAAGAAGGACAACTTTCGAACAATGAAAAACAATTTCTAAAATGTTCAAACCACTTCTTATTCTCAAAAGTTTTATGAATTTAGAAGTGTACTTTTAAATGTTTTTCTAAAATCTTTGAGTTGATTGTTTAACTGACCGTGTGTTTCCAAAGATCAATACTTGTGTATTATCTTGTCCATATAGTGTCAAGTATTCATACACACCGGTTCAGTATTTTATTTGTATTTGTTATTACCATGTCTCAAATTCAAACAATTTTTCGATGGTAATACCCCCGTTTGAAATTCAAAGTTGTTGAGCATCATTCATCTTTTTCAAATTTGTGCTTTCATTGATAAATTGTTTATATTTGTTCATATAAACAAATATCCAATTCTTTGATACCCTATCCATTTGATTTGATCTGTTTAATTCATTGTCAGATTCTCAAAAACAATTCTCTTGACTTCATATCATTCATTCAATATTCTTGTTTTGAGAAATCTTCAAAACTTCAAATGCTCAAATTTCATTTCTGATTTTTGATGAGCATATATACACTGACATATGATTTCTTGTGATTTACATGTCAAGAAAATCATTGACCAGCATGTACTTTTAGGAACATAGGATTATGTGTGAGTACTTAATAGATCTTCTATGGATTCACGATAACCAGTGTTTCCTACCCCGGAAGAAATCCTTTGAGTGATTGAGGGGAGAGGGGTCTAAAAGAATTGAGTGTGGGAGTGATCTGAGGTAAAATGAAAATGAGAGATTGGTTAGATGTGAGCTTATATGTTTAAAAGTAAGAGGGTGAGAGATCAGAGTTAAAAGAATATCAGAACTCTGCACCAAACATCTTTCTGAGCCGGGCAGCCACATTACTGATTGGTTCACATTTCTTTGGTGACTATCATTGAAATAGGCAAATAGCCCATGCCATCTCTTGTATACAACCCCACCAGCTACTCATTCTTTTCTTAAAAAGAGAATGTTTCACATTTTCTGGGGAAGCAACATATAATCTATCGGATCTTCTTTTGGAAGATACTGATATTGAAAAAGAAGGAAAGTTGCCCCACCTTCGACCCTTTCTCATGCACATTGATTCCATGTATAATCATTGTTGTCTCAGTGATTTACACAATTTGAGCCTTAATGAAACACAATCATTGTGCTAAAATTATTTCATACACAAGCACGAGCACACAGAAAATCTATTTTTCTGTCAGAACATTCATAGAATTACCTTGTGTTTTTCAATGATTGAATGGATGTCCTGGGGAGTCAACATCAAGCCAGCTCCTTAAATTGTACATCCGTTGTACACAGTAACTTTGTGTTACTGACAGGCATTTCTAACTGTTTCATTTGTTGAATCAGGGTTACACGATCATTATGTCTGAATTTGAAAAGATTCGGATATTTACAGTTCATGATTCGGCTCTTCAGATCAAAGTACCGCATCTGTCAAAAGGGGAGATTGTTAGATGTTCAAAAGGGGAGAAATTAAAGTCTGTGATGAAATTGAAGATGTTTTGATGATAATGATGCTCACATCATCAAAAAGGGCGAGAATTTTATAAAGATTCAATTTCAAGTTCAAAGTTCAAGACAAAATTTCAAATTGCTTCCACTGCTGATTCATATTTTGTTAAAGAAAATTCAGATTCAAGAAGTTTTGTTCTTCCAAAGATGATTCAGAGATCAAAAGTGATGTAGAGATAGTTTTGTTCAAAGACGAAAGAAGTTTCAGAGATAAAGTTTCAAGTTTCCAGATTTATGTTCGAGGCATGTTGACTTTTCAAAGCTTCAATGTTTAAAAAGACTTTTCAAAATTCTTCAAAGGCTGCAAAATTAAAAGATTGTGAAAGCTTCATTGAGACAAAAGCTGAAGAATCAAGAGTTGAAGATATCTACATTTTTTTTATTAAATCTTGAATACAAAGGGGGAGATTGTTAAGTCTAAATATTGTATCCAAGATTTAATAGGAAAGTCAACATTGTAAAAGTCAACTTTGTCTTTCTTAAAGCATGTTTAGTTTCCTTAGTCGTTAAGGCTTTGTAATAGATAGGTTGTATATAAAGGGTTGTCTTTGTAATCTTGTAGAAACGTCTAGTGCATTGTTTTGAAAATATTCAGAGACATGTGATATGAATACAAGATCTACTTTCTCTCTCTAGACTTTCTCTCTCTAGTTCTTGAGCTTTATTGTCATATATTGTGTAATTGCTTGTTGTGATTGGGATTTATTGATTATCAACCTCTATCGTACATGAAATATTTGAGCAAGATTTGATGGACGGTTTAAAAATTCCTGAAGTTGTCCCATGCATTCTAAAAGATTTAAATACCTCAAAGGACAATGGTGACGGAAAATGTAGTACATATCCATAAAATCATGGCTCCAGTCACAGAGATTTTCTTGACTCTGACTCTGAATCTGAGAATGAAACATCCTCTATCGACATGGAGACTGGCTCTGTCGAGCTAGAAGTAGTTCCTTGCAAACTCAAGGGTTTTAGACGACCCTCTAGCATTCCTAACAGAATGGTTTCTCCTATAGTGAGCTCTGCAAGGATTCCCATTTGCCCTGATTATATAGTTATGTGTCTATAAGCTAAAACTTCTCTTGAGCTTGAAAATATAAACAAACAAAAAGAGTTGTCACCTCAGAAGCCTAAAGCTCAAAGACCTACAAAGCCTATTCAAGAAAAATTCACTTGGCAGCAAAAGCAGAAATGGGTTAATAATGACAAATCTTTTGCTTCTGTGACAGTTAATCCAAAGGAAGGATCCCACAGAGAAAGGGTACAACCTAAGATCCATCCGAAGAGGATTTTTTTATAAACATCAGTCTAGCCTAGATAGGAATTTATGTAAAAAGAAGTCCAATGCTAGAAGAGATTGTAATAAAAATTTCTCTGTACCCAACTTTGATGATTTTAATGAGAAGTTTAAACAACTTGCTTCTAGTGTCTCAAACTGCAAATGTTTCCATCTCATGCATGCTTTAAGCCAACATTTTTCAAGCCCTCACTACTTCCTCTCTCATCCTAAATCTAAGAATGCAAAATTCAAGGGTGAGAAGAAGCAAAATGGTTCTTCTACCTCAGAAGGTAAAACCAAACCTAAGGATGCTAAGGCAACCTTAAAGACCCCTAACAAGAATGGACCCATTTGGAAATGGGTACCTAAATCTCCTTAATCTATACAGCAGAAGCAGTGTGTGCCTATTTGGTACCTAGAACCCGGGTGCTCAAGGATCATGATTGGCGACAAATGGTTACTCTTCTCGTACAACGAAAAATTAGGAGGAGGTTTTGTAACCTTTGGAAACAACAAGAAAGGTCAAATCAAAGGCTACGGAGTCATAACCAAAGAAGACATCGATGTCTGCAGAGTTGCATATGTGGATGGCCTTAAACACAATCTGCTTAGTGTTAGCCAACACTACGACAATGGCTTCAATGTTATGTTCAAGCGTAAATACTGCTCTCTGCTAAGTGAAGGAACAACCATAAATCTTCTTCGTGCCAATAGAAGAGGTGACTTGTACCTCATGAACTTTAAAGCCACCAACAAAGAAGAAAATCTTTGTTTGGTCTCATGTTAGAACGAAGAAGCTTAGCTCTAGCATAACACGTTCTATCATCTAAACTTTAATACTCTTGACAAGCTTGTTAAATTGAATTTGGTAAGTTGTCTGCCCAACATAAAATTTGACAGAGATCATCTATGCTTTGCTTACGACATGGGCAAACTCAAAAGAGTCGCCCATAAATCCAAGTCAGATGTATCATGCACTAGACCTCTGTACATGCTTCATGTCGATCTCTGCGGTCCTATTTCAGTACAGAGCCTAGGTAGCAAAAAGTACGTTCTTGTACTCATAGATGAATTCTCTCGATATACATGGGTTGAATTTGTCCGAAAGAAGTCTGGTGTTCCTTTAGTACTAATAAATCTTAAGAAGAGAATACAAGTTCTTTATGACAGCAAGGTTCAGAAGCTAAGAAGTGACAATGGCACATATTTCAAGAACTTAACCATTGAAGAGGGCATATCACAGAACTTCTCTGATGCAAGGACTCCACAACAAAATGGTGTTGTCGAACGCAAGAATCGAACACTTGTGGAGGCTGTGAGAACTATGCTCACTACTTCAGGATTATCCACTGCTTTTTGGGAAGAAGCCATATCAACATCATGTTTCATTCAGAACAGGTCTCTGATAGTGAAGAGGCATTCAAAGGCCCCCTAACATCTAATCAACCAGAGTAAGCCGAATATCAAGTTCTATAACGTATTCCGATGCAGATGCTTTGTCCTAAACGACAGAGAGCACGTTGGGAAGTTTGATCGTAAGGATGATGAAGCCAAGTTCATTGGCTACTAAGCAACCTCTAAGCCTTCCAGAGTCTATGTTCTGAAATCAAAACTTATACTTGAAAGTATTAATGTTTCATTTGATGACTCTTTTTAGGTGACTTCTGAGCAAATTAGCTCTAAAATTGGTCAACAACTGAAAGGCTCTAGTGAAACATCTAGTCGAGCCAATGAGTTAAATCACTTGTTCAAAGAAATGTTCAATGAAAATGACCCCTCTGAAGATGATCACAGAGCCTCTGGAGTCGAGGCCTGTGCGGACCAAACAGGTACATCCCTAACCGGTCCTAATGTTATCTCACCCTCTTCCACTCCTTGTGTAGAAGAAATTGTTGAGGGGGAGCAAGCAGAACATGCAGAGATGGAAGACTCTATGCCAACTCAAGCCAATGATCATACTCCATCAACAACAGATGAGTCAACACCGGAGCAAGCCGAGAACTCCAACCAAGTCACAACAGAGGCTTCTACATCGACTCAAGAGCAAACTCTACACCTGTGATGAGCACGAACGATAAGCCCTCTATCTCAGAAGATGTCCAAGAACCTAAAGATCTATCTACAGAAGTTCAATTTGATGCTTTTAATGACCATCTTTCAAGAATAACAAGATGGACCAAATGTCACCCATATAGCCAAACCATTGGTGAACCATCTGACAGTGTCAAGACTCGCTCTTCTACTGCCAACTTTTGTTTCTTTACAAACTTTGTTAGTATTATCGAGCCAACAAGGTTTCTGAGGCGCTTGATGATACAAACTGGATAGAAGCTATGCAAGAGGAGTTTCTGCAGTTTAAGCGCGACAAGGAATGGACCCTAGTGCCTCTATCGAAAGTCAAAAACGCAATAGGGACCAAATGGGTCTTCAAGAACAAAAATGATGAAGATGGGGTGGTCGTTCGAAACAAAGCAAGGCTTGTGGCTAACGGATATTTCCAAGAAGATAGGATTGAATACGAAGAAACTTTTTCCCCTGTTGCACGACTCAAAGTAATTAGGATCTTCCTAGCCTTTGCAGCCCACAGAGGTTTTAAAGTCTATCAAATGGATGTCGAGTCATCCTTTCTGAATGGACAAATACAAGAAAAAGTCTATGTCCAACAACCACCAGGGTTTGAGAGATCCAAGTATCCTAACTATGTGTACTATCTGGACAAGGCTTTGTATAGACTGAAACAAGCCCCCAGAGCATGGTATGATATGCTCTCCAACTTTATGTTTGCTAACAATTTCGAAAGAGGTACAACTGATACAACTTTATTCTTCAAGAAGAGAAAAGGTGAGATTCTGCTTGTGCAAATATATGTGGATGATATTATCTTTGGTTCTACAAATGAATCTTACTGCAAAAAGTTTGAAACATTGATGAAGAGTGAGTTTGAAATCAGCATGATGGGAGAACTAACATTCTTCCTTGGGCTTCAAGTCAAACAAACCACCGAGGGTATTTTCATAAACCAGTCCAAATATGTCTCTGACATACTTTCAAAATACAAACTCCCTGATTGTTCTGCAATGAAAACCCCCATGGCCACTGGATCCAAGCTCTATGCAGACCCAAAGGGAAAATATGTGGAGTGTAAACTCTACAGAGGCGTGATTGGGTCTTATTAGAGCATAAATATGTTGGATGCAAGATCATAGAAGACTGAAGGTCAAAGTTCAAGAAAGTCAAAGCTGAAAGTCAACTCTCTTAATGAAAGTTAAAGTCTTTGTTGTTTACTTTTGTTTGTAAGCGTGTGTAGTTTTGTATTTCTTTTAATAGACTTGTGGCTTAGTGTTGTGTTGTACAACTTGTAACAACTAGAACAGAGAACATTCTTCATTCATTGTAGAGAGAGAAAGCCAGTGTGAGAAAGTCATCTATACGAGATCTTGAATTGAATTGAATTAACAGGTTTGATAATAAATCTGTAGTCATCATCTTGTTTGTGTGTGATTGTTGAATTTTAGTAAGAACTTGAATCAGGGACATTAACAATTGGTATCAGAGCAGATCCAATTAAAATCAAGAAAATAGAGTTCAACATTGTTTCATCGAGTTCATATTCATTTTTGAGTTTGTGTTGGTAATTCGAGTTGTAATTGGTTGATTTATGTTCGAATTGCATAGTAGATCGAGTTTGTATAGTTTAATTAGAGTTTTGCACTGTAAATTGATTCAATTTGTAACTGTCAGTGTTCATTATCGAAATTCATTGTTTGAATTCGATTCTAAAAGAGTAAAAGATCGAATTGTTGAATTCTCAATTCTCAATTCGATGTGTAGATAGATTTTTGAGCGAATCAGTGAGGTTTTTCAAACAGATCTGAAGAACTCGCAGAATGTTCAAGAACTCGAAGTATTACACGAAGAACTCGCAGAAATAATTCGTAGAATTGATGGATCTTGCAGATTCATTGGGTTTCGTAGGAATTATAGAGGATTTCGCATAGTTTTGATTTCTGAAAGTTTATAAGTGTAGAATTCGCAAGTGTGTCTCTGACGAATTTCATAGAATTCGCATATCATTGTGTTAAGAATTCTTCAGAATTCGTATTGCCTTGTCTGCGAATTTCTAAGAATTCGCATAAGCCTTGTCTGCGAATTTACAAGAATTCGCATAAGCCTAATTTGAGAAAAGTGTTGATAAAATTTTAATAAGGGCAGAATTCGCATAAGTTTTTGTTACGAATTCCTTAAGATTTCACATAATTTTCTAAGTACAAAATTCGTGAGATTTATGTTTGCGAATTCTAGTGTGGGAATTATGAAATTTTTGTTGTTTGCAAATTCTGAATTCTTTGGTATCTGCGAATTCTTGAATTGCGTTTACTTGCGAATTCTGAAGTTTGTTTACTTACGAATTATGTGTGTATCACAGTGTTTTGCGAATTTCTTGTCCTTCATTGTGATTTGTGAATTCCTTACTTGGCGATTTTTGGAAATTTTGATTTCTGAAAGTTTTCTGTATTTTTATCATTTTAAATTGGCCTAACGATCATTTTCAAGTTTCTTATTGAATATTTCTAATAACAGAATGACTTCTAAGGATTCTCTTTCTATTGGTACTGATGTAAAGCCCCTTGTTCTATTCAAAGGGGAATACGAGCAGTGGAAAGACAGATTTCTCGACTTTTTTGACCGGCACGCGAATGGGGAAAATATTTTGTTGTCAATTACTGAAGGTCCTATGATTCCTTCTATTATAGAGATACCGGATGATGAATCTTTAGACATTGAGGATGGAGATGAGGACATGGTGAGAAAGACAAAGACTGTTGCTAAGGATTTTGCTCAGTACACTGACGAACAGAAGAGCAGATTCAAAGCTGATAAACAAGCCAGATCTCTTCTACTTCAGAGTATCCCGAATGAGATCTATATTAAGATAGACAGCTACAAAGAGAATGCGAAAAAGATGTGGGATCAGTTACAGAAGATGATGATGGGCTCCAAGGTGGGAAATCAGATGAAAGTGACAAATTGTATAAACAGTTATGAAGAGTTTAAGGCTAAGGACAATGAGAGCCTGGAGGAAACGTATGAGAGATTCGTGCTTCTTCTGAACGAACTTTCAAAGAACAAAGTCAAGAAGAAGCAGATTGAGAACAATGTCAAATTTCTGAGTATACTGCAACCCGAGTGGAAGAAGCACACTCGGAGAATGAAGCAAATTAAAGACTTGAGTGACATACCTCTTCACGAAGTTTATGAGACATTAAGGCAAAATGAAGAGGAGGTTGAAGAGAAACAGGGTGAGAAGAAGAAATCTGAGAAACCAACTGACCCCATTGCCTTGGTAGCTGGTAAGAAAGAGAAAGAGAAGAAAAAGAAGAAGAAGATTGTGCTCCCTAGCTCAGATGATTCTGATTCTACAAGAAAAAGTTTTACAAGAAACCAAGGTCAAACTCTCAGAGGTACTCTTCTTCTAGTTCAAAGAATCATGAGCATCGGGAAAGAATAGAAGGAAAAAGATTTGAAGAAAAGAGATATGGGGACAGAAAACCAGATGAGAAGAAGAAATATCTGAATGACTATAGGACTGAAAAGAAGAATGATGACCTGATCAAATGCTACAACTGTGGAAAGGTCGGTCATTACGCCAAAGATTGTAGGAAGCCCAAAGTCAGAAACTCAGAGTATTATAAGAACAAAATGCTCTTGGCTAAACAACAAGAGGCTGGCCAGGCATTGTTGGCTGAAGATGAGTTCTAGCTGGATTATTCAGATGAAGAAGCAAAGGATGAGACAACACACATGTGCTTGATGGGCAACATAGTGAAATATGATGATTCTGATGAGGTATTAAATCTATCTGAATCTGATTTTATGAACAAAATGGAAGCTGTGATGGTCGAACTTCAAGACCTACAATCTAAACTGAAAAAGGAAAGAACAGAGTTTTAAAGAAAAATCAAAAGATCTTTGAACTTAACAAAGAACTTGTTGGGAACAAAGATCTGATTGATTCTCTAAACAAATCTACTTCTAATCTTAAATTGCAAAAAGATTGTTTTGAATGTTAGAATTATGATTTTGAATCTAAAGTATCTAAGTATGATCTTGAAAGGCATGAATGTGTTCTAAAATCTCATATTTTGCAGGTAGAAAACAAGAACTTTGAGAAAAAGGTAAATGGTTTGGAAGCCAAACTTTATGTACGACGCCAAACAGATCAAACTATTTTCCTAAATATACCTAACGAAGAGGCTGGTTTTAAAGAGAAATGGGGACTCGGTTACGATAACCCCCATTACTTAAAGAAAGCCATCAGAAAACAACCAGCATTGTATAGTTTTGATTTTCTTTTTGCTGCTGGTAAATATTGTTAAGTCAGATTTTATAGTAATCATTGTATTTATAGACTTGGTCTAATACTGTGTTCTTAGTTGTGTACTGTGTAGTATTGGCCAGGGTATTTAAGTCCCTTGTGGCTTTGTGTTTTGCAAGAACATTAACGCATATCTCATAGAAATAATAATTTGCGCTTTCAACTCTCTCTCTAGTTCTCTCTCTAAGATTTGGTTGATTTTGGGATTATCAATTGGTATCAAAGCCATTCTAAATCTGAGAGAATTGAGAGAATCGATTTTTAAAACTGAATTTGTAAACAATTCAGAAAATTTGATTGATTTTCTTGATTTCGATCAAGAAAATCTCGTTTTCTGAATTTTCACATATTCTTGCTATTTTCTGAACGAATTTTCTTGAAATCTGGTTTCTTGGATTCGATTTTAATAGTATAACACTTTTGATTCACATCGATTTGCAAGAAAATCAATCTTTGAAGTTCAATTTTGAGAATTTTCATGTTTCAGGAAAAGTTCGTTGAACGAACTGTGTGTTTCTCGATTTTTCGATTTTGTGGTTTTTGATCAAATTGTTTGATTCAAAGTGGTTAGAAACTGTTTTTCGAACATATCTGTGTGAGAAAATTTTCATTAAATTCGATTTTGTAATCGAATTTAGAAGGATTCTGAGGTTTTCATCGTCTTTGTGCCAGATCCGAGTTTTGCGCGAGTTCATAAGGTTTGCGCGAGTTCATCAGGGATTTTGTGCCAGTTCATACTAAGGTTACCAAAGTTTTCGCCAAGTTCAGGATTTCAGTTCATCGCGCAAAAGTGAAAGTGTGCGCCATCTTAAGCTCACGCAAATCAAAGTTTACGTTACATACTTCTTGCGCAAAGTCTAAAATGCGCCAACAACATCTCACGCAAAGATCAGTGTGCACCATCATTATCTAACGCTAAACTATGTTTGCGCCAGATTCTTCTCAAGCAAAAGTCATCTTTGCGCCAACTTTGTATTGTGCAAAGTTACATTTGTGCCATCTTCGTCTCGCGCAAATCAGTTTTGCGCCATCTACTTATCACGCGAAGAAAGGTTTTCGTCATCATCATATCACGCAAAGCGTCTTTGCGTCACTCTCATCTCACGCAAAGTCAAGGTTTGCGCCACAAACTTCTAACGCAAAAAAAGGTTTGCGTCACCAACGTATCACGCAAAAGAAAGTTTGCACCATCCTAAGTTCGCGCAATTCTCAGTTTGCGCCAGTCACTGTTCACGCAAAACTCTAGTTTGTGCCAGCTCCTTTGTTTCAGACGACATTTTTCTGAAGCTTTTCTCTATGGATTCTGCAAAGTTTGCTTTTTAAGCTCAGTTCTACAAGAGTGATATCATGATGTCATTAGGCACATAAACTCGTCCTCTGGTTCTGGTTGATGGGAATGAGTTTACTCAATGGCAAGATCGGTTTCTTAATTTAATCGAGCGTCAAAAGAACAGAGATGACATGATGAAGATTCTAACTGAAGAATGTTTTGTAAAACCCACTCTGGCTTCTGGATAATCAAAGCCTAACGTCGAGTACACACCCGATGATTTGGTGCAATATAAAGTTGATCGTGATATAAAGGCAAATCTGATGCTAGACTTGCCAAATTCTATCTACAACAGGATTGATTGTTTCAAAAACAATCCTAAACTAATGTGGGCACAACTAGAGAAGATTATGCTTGGGTCTACAGTTGCAACACAACTTCGGCATACACACTACATGAACAACTTTGAAGAATTCAAAGCCAAAGATGGGAAGTCACTGAAAAATGTTTATGACAGGTTCTGTGCGGTGATAAATGATCTGAGAAAGATAAAAGTGGAAAAGACTGAGCTAGAGACTAATCTAAAGTTCCTCAACTCTCTTCAACCGGAATGGAATAAATCTTGCCACCGATTGAGGAATGATGTCAGGATATCTACCATGCAAAACCAAGAGATGTATGAAATATTGCTGACAGATGAGTGCATAGTCACAGAGAAGAAAGCCAAACATGACAAGAAAAACAAGAAGACAGTGGACCCTGTTGCACTTCTCACAAGCAAATTATCTGAACAAGCATTATCCGAGAATGCTTATGACGGTGTAATTGATGATGATGGCGAGGCACTTCAGAAAGCTATGATTCTTCTTTCTCAACACTACAACAAAAAGTTCCAACCTCGTTCGGGTTCCAACAATCTTCGCTTCACTTCTGGATCTAAGAATGTCAAAGTGACCGAAGATAAGAAAGCAACTGCATGTTTTAATTGTGGAAAGCCGGGTCACATCGCTAAGGAGTGTCGAGTGAAGAAAGTTCGGGATTCGGCATATTATCGGAAGAAATTGGAACTGGCCGAAAAGAGAGAGAATGGAACTGCTTTGTTAGCTGAAGAAGAATTTTGGCTAGATCACTCTGAACACGAAGTTGATAATGTGGAGACTACTCATATGTGCTTCATCGGAGATGATCAGAGTGATGATGATGATTCTTCCACTGCTGAAGATGAGGTACTTTCTGAGTTTGATTACACATTTATTTCATCAGAGATGAACATTATTATAACTGCTTTACATGATCTTAAAGTTATTATCTGAAAAACAATTAAATTTAGAAAAGTCAAATTTGATTGATAAATTACAAATTTCTTTGAAAGATGAAAAATCTATTTTGGATCATACAAAAGACATCTTTCAAAAGAAATTGGATGTTTAAGAAAAATCAAATCTGATTTATCTTGATTCTTTGACTGAAATGACCAAACAAAAAGAAATTTTTTAGGATAAAGTAAATGAGTTGGAAAAAAAATTATATCGAAGGAATCAAACTGAACAAACTATTTATTTGAACAAACCGCGAAGTTATGAGTCTATAAAAGAAAAATGGGACTTGGTTTTGAAAATCCACATTGTTTAAACAATGCGATCGAAAAATCCCCTACTTTATATAAATTCGATTATTTAACTCTTGCTAAATATGCTCCTCAATTTAAAATTGATTGGATGAATGAAAAGCAAGTGTTATAAATCGAAAATGAGAAAATGATGAATAATAAGAAAAAGGAAATTTCTTTCGTATACACGAGTGAAAATGCCAAATATTTTCCCGAAAAATCAAAGAAGAACAGAAATAATTTAAATGACATATCTCCCATTAAATCTTCATTATCTGATGATTATTTTGATATTTGTGCTACTAACACTAATAAAGAAAATATATCTCCAGTTTTTTATGATTCTAAGAGATATATTCCTCTATTAGTGTTAGAAAGCAAAATCATTAATCTTGAAGATAAAATGGAAGATCAAAATATTCAAAGAGAAATTGAATCAGATGTATTTCTTTCTTTCATGATTTCAAGTGTTGAAGAAAAATTAATTTCTCAAAAACAAGATTTTCAATCTGTTTCTGTTCCTTCTTCTGTTTTTAAAGAAAACAAAACGAAAGTTCTAAAATCTGAAAACTTTTCTCAAAATTTTTCTGACTCCGAGGCCAGTTCAGATTTATTAACTGATCAGTTGGGTTTCATAGGTAAAATTGCTTCTTCTGATTCAATTCCTAAATCGAAATTCTTGATGAATCTTTTACGCTAAATGATGATTATTATAAACCAAAGCGTAAAAGAAGATGGTCAAAGAAGTCAAAGAAACAAGCTAAAGTCATTTCTGACAGTTCTAATTCTTGTGATTCAAATATTTCAGATAGGACTTTGAGCACACCTTCAAGGCAGATATGAAGGGTCAAGCGGACATCTGATGAATCTGCGACTAAAGAGGATCGAAATGTAGACAACTTTTGTAAAAGTGATTCATATGCTTCTTGTAATAAAATTTCAAAATACTCAATAAAGCAAATGATTCGAATTTCAAAAGATGTCTCCTATTCCTCCTCTGGTTCAAGTTCAGATGATTATGCTTCGCCTAGACTTTGAGTTCGCACCGGACCGCATAAGTCCATATGCAATAACTCTAACGGAGCATTGGTAGTTGGTTCAGGCTTCGGTTTATGAGGTGCCCTCTTGATCTTGCCCTTTTCACAGGCTGCACATAGATGTTCTCTTTCGTATTTCAGCTCTGGAAGTCCTTTGACGAGCTTTCCACTGACCAGATTGTTGTTGTACCGAAAGTTGAGGTGAGAAAGACATCGATTCCATAACCAACTTTGTTGCATCGAAGCTTTCGATAGTAGACGCACTTGCTTGTCAGCCTGGACATTTGACAGATTGATTGTGTAGAGGTATGATTCTCGAGTACCGACCAAGAGTTCTTCGCCTTCTTCATTGCGAACTGAACATCTATTGGCTTTGAAGTTGACCTCTAACTCTTTGTCACATAACTGGCCTATACTTAATAAGTTGTGTCGTAAGCCTTCAACATAGCTCACCTTCTTGATAGTGACATTGTTCTGTTGTACATCACCGTATCCCATGATTGGAGAAAGCTGTTCGTTCCCAAATCTTACTGTTCCACAAAATTTGTCTTTGAAATTGGACAGTATCTCTTTTTGCCCTGTCATGTGCTTGGAACATCCGCTGTCCAAGAACCATGTATGACTAGTCTGCATAAGAGAAATTGCAAATTTAGATATTTATACGACTACTTTGGAATTTTCACTTTGATTATCGAAGTGCGGGTCTTGAACTGATTTGTTCAAAAGCCTATTTTGACTTTGATGTTCGGGTTTTGAACTGCATTATCAAAAAACCTATTTTGACATTGAAGAACGAGTCCTGATCTGTACATAATCAGAAGTCGCTTCTCTTTAAGCTTTGTGTGCCTGCAACACAGATTTAGCCTTAGGTACCCACTGGAATTTGGGTCCTGCTGTGTTAGCACAAGATTTTGGTAACCATTTCAAATTGGTTCCTCTTTTCTTTTGAAATGTATGAGAAGAATTAATATGATATGAATGCACATGGTAATTTCCAAACCAATCTCCAGAATCTTGACAAGTGATAGAAACATGTTTATCATAGATAGAGGACTTTCCAGCAGATAAAGATAACTGAAATAATTGCTTCATTGAATATTGTTTACGAGAAACAACAAGTTTTAAGTTCAAAAGAGCAATATCAGGAATTAGGACATCTTTACTAAGCGAAGTCTTATTACAATTAACACTACTAAGCGATAAAACGGTCTTGTCAAGCTTCCGTTTGGGTTGCCATTGAGAATTTACTTCTGGCCTTTGCTTGCGCAGATATGAAACATGTGTAACTGGTGAGTTAGACTTCTGAGCAACAAATGAATTCACCTTCTTTGGCTTACCAGTAGTGATCAGTTTCTATGAATGCTGAGATATTTTCTTACCTTTAGCATTTTTGGCTTTCACAGAGACTGACTTATCAACTTTCGTTGATTTTACACTGTTAACAGGCATACTGGTTTTTCCCAAAGATTTCACAACAAAAGATGAATGGTTTGAAAGTTTAGCATTAAAATCAAATTGTTCAAAACAACCATCCAAACCACCGTCAGAATTAAGAAAATCAAACCCTTCGTTTGATGAACCAAACATGTCATCAGATTTAGAAGCTTTTGTAAAAACAACATTTTTCATAACGGTTAAAAAAACTTTTTGTTGAATCTCAATCAAAAGTCTTTCATCTGATAAAGAGTTCTCGAGTTCAGAAATTTTACTTTCTAACACGAGAGAAGGGACAAATATTTTACCTATAACAGGCTTTGCCTCCATCTCTTTTACAGAATAACTTTGAAAGTAGTCAGTTGAAAGAGATTTCTTTTCATTATTTGGATAGTCATAACTATTATTCAACTTCGCATAATAAAATGGAAGGTGAACTTTAGATGACTTTTTCCGTTTTTCAATTTCGTTTGCTTCATCCTCCTTTGATAGTTTAGTATTAAAAACTTTAAGTGAAAAGATTCGGTGAGAAACTAGCATAGAGGTGTAATCATAAAGTGCAGGCACTTCTCTTATACCCTTTTTAAGGCAATGAGGTTTCACATAACCGATTCCCCAATTTTCTTTATTCTTTTTTCGGTTTGTTAAGATGAATGGTTTGCTCACTTTGACCTAATGAGTACAAATTCTTTTCCAAAGCATCTAGTTTTGCAATTAAAGACTTGTTTTCTTTAGTACATGAAGAATGCATTTTAGTCAGCTTATATAAGTCAAGCTCACTATTTCTCAGTTTTGACTTGAGTTAAGAATTCTCTTTTAGAATTATAGTCTGTTCTTTTGCATTGGTGTCAACGTTTGTATGTAAAACCTCAATTAATACTTTCTTCTCAGCAATTTCATTGCTAAGTTTTTGTATCAATTGGTTTTTGTTAATAATAACACCATTTTCTCGCTTAAGATTAGATTCTAACTCTTCTTGTTTTAAACTCATGGTATGCATTTTATTCATGAAATCTTTATACGATAAATCACATACCTCCTCTTCTTCATTTTCTGAATCAGCTTCAGCATCTGATTCCATCTTGCCCATCAAGCACATATTGACAGCTTCATCTTTATCTTCATCTTCTTCTTCTTCATCTGAGTGATCAAGCCAGTATTCATCCTCAGCCATCAGTGCCTTGCCTGCCTCCTGTTGCTTTGCAAGAAGCATCTTGTTCTTGTAGTAATCGGAGTTTCTGACCTTTGATCTTCGGTAATCCTTGGCAAAGTGACCTGTTTTGCCACAGTTGTAGCACATCGGTGGACCTGGCTGACTTGATCCTTCATCCTTGTACTTTCTTTCTTCGGGTTTCTTCTCCTCTATCCTCTTTTCTTCAGACTGGTACCTTTTCTCTTCCGTTTTCTTCGCATCTAATCTCTTTCCTTCAAACTTTTTCCCTTCAAACCTACTACCTTCAACCCTTTCCTTATGAGCGTAGTTGTTGGGTCCAGAAGAGTACCTCTGACTGTTTGATGTTGGATTCCTGTAGAACTTTTTCTGAAACGCATTTGTCAGAAACAACATTGCTTTCTTCATTTGTTCATTTTCATCCATGTCAGAGTTTGCATAAGCTTCATCTTCTTCTGTTTCATATACAATCGTCTTGTTCTTCTTCTTGACTACAAGAGCGACTGTATCTTCAACTGTCTTTCCTTTCTGTCTTTTCTCAGCTAGAATTTCATCCACCTCTTCTTCATTTTGACGGAGGGTTTCATACACCTCGTGAAATGGAATCTCATTCAAATCTTTTATCTGCCGCATCTGTCTGGCAAAACTTTTCCATTCTGGTTGTAGAATACTCAGGAATTTGATATTCAGTTCGATTTGAGATTTGTTGACCTTGTTCTTGCTCAATTCGTTTAGCAAGGTCACGAATCTATCATATGTTTCTTCTAGATTTTCTCCAGTTCTGCCTTTAAATTCTTCAAAACTGTGCAGGCAGTTAGAGATTTTAAGCTGATTCCCTATCTTTGAACCCAACATCATCTTCTCGAGTTGATCCCACATTTGTTTGCCGGAGTCTTTATAACTGTCAATCTTTATGTAGATTTCGTTCGGAATCCCTTGTAGAATGTATAACTTGGCCAGTCTGTCTACTTTTGCTCTTAACTTATTATCACCGGTTAGTTCTTCATAAGTCAGTGCATGTCTTACTTCTTCAGTTCCTTCTGCTGGTTCTCTATATTTTGTTTCCATGGGGCCTTCTTCTAAGGATTGTTTTATGAAATCACCCAAATCCTGTCTTTCGATGAAGTTTAGGAACCTATCCTTCCACTGTTCATATTCACCTCTAAAGAGAACTGGTGGCTTGGTGTCAGTTCCTATTGCAAGAGCTTCTCTGGATGTCATCCTGTATTGATTATAGAGAAAACTTGACAGATATGATCGTTAATCCAAATAAAATTTGATCACACAAGAAATTTTGTCCCCCTAGGCAGACTTAGCACGGGGGTCAAGGGGCAACGCCCTTGTGGGGGTATGGGGGCAGCGCCCCTAGAGAAAAGATTTATGACAATTAAAGACCCTATTGCAGTTTCGAAAAATTCTCAGAAAAATATTCTAAGTATGGATTGGAGCAGAGAGGTTTGCGGGTCTAGTTGGACGCGCACAATGGAGTTGTGTGGGTCTGGTTAGGAGCGCACAATTGAGGTGTGCGGGTCTAGTTGGACGCGGACAATGGAGTTGTGCGGGTCTGGTTAGGAGCGCACAATTGAGGTGTGCGGGTCTAGTTGGACGCGCACAATGGAGTTGTGCGAGTCTGGTTAGGAGAGCACAATTGAGGTGTGCGGGTCTAGTTGGACGCGCACAATGGAGTTGTGCGGGTCTGGTTAGGAGCGCACAATTGAGGTGTGCGGGTCTAGTTGGACGCGCACAATGGAGTTGTGCGTTTCAAGAGGGAACCACACAATTGAGATATGCGATTCAAATGGGACACGCAAGGTTGACTTGTTCTTTTTAAGAGATGAACTCGATGTCTTGAGGTATGCGTGTGCTTTGGAACCTGAGGAGTAAGGAATGCGTTTCCTTTGGGACGCGCACAATAGAATATGCGTTTCCTTTGAGACGCGCACAGCAAGGTATGCGGGTTATTCTTCCTCCGTTGTGAGGGTGTTCGTCCTGTACTTCTGAAAATCGACTGAATCTTGTTCCTGAAACGATTTAGCAATACCAAACTCTACCAATATGTCTAGAATCACTTCTAGAACTGAATGTAAGCACTTGATCTCACTAAAACACTCTTTTTAGAATTTAATCTGATCGCACAGTGACTTACCCACTTCGACTGTTTTCAATCAAAATCCATAAATTGGAACTCGATTTAAGCTTAAAAGTGAAATTAAATAGCAACAATTCGATCTAGCATGTAGTACGATCACACTCTGATCGATTCTAACACCTAAAACAGTTTAAATCACAAACTCAAATTTTCTTGAAGAACACAGAGACGTTTTTCTTTTATAAAACTTGTTTTGATCTTAATCAGGCTCTGATACCAATTGTCGGTCCAACAATACTTATCAAGTTTATAGAAACAACAACACAATATGATTACCAACCTGTATTGATTATAACAAACGAGTTACAAGGTTGATCGATTAAGCATGAAATGTGTTCTCTATGTTTTCTCTCTTTTACACCTTCAAGTGTGTGTTTGTATTTGTGAATTGTTATCTGATCTTTTTGAGAGATGTTAGAGATACACTTAATCTAACCAAGTGTGTTAGACACACTTCCTACAACTTGCAATATAAAACTATAAACCTACCTAATATCTAATCTAATAATATACATAATATCTAAGTTTAGATATTATGTAAACTAACTAAATACTAGAAACTAACCAAGTTAGCTTTATCTAACTATTACAATGTTATAACTTAGATATTAAATCTAAGTAAACTAATACAATTACATTGACATTTATTACAAACGACATAGACCTTAATATCGAGAGTCGACGTTTCGGCTTTAGCTTCAGATTGCGATCTTCAGTTTGGATGATCTTGAATCCAATGAGACTGTGGTCTAACAGGCTTTCTATGTCAAATCTAACAAGTTTTCTCCCATAAGAACTGCATCTAACAAACTTTGACCCAAATATAAGTGGGTACCAAAATCAAAGATTAATTCTAAGTTGCAGGCACCTAATGTGAAGGGGGAGTAGGAGAACTATGGCTTCTGAGTAAATGAGCTCAGAACCCGTACTTCAATGGACTTCGACTTCTAAACATATCAGTTTAGGACTCGTTCTTCAATGCATTTAAGCTTCTAGACAAATGAGAAACTGTGAGTGCATCTACTTTTTCCGCTGCATTTATCTCTGTCTGTGATGTTGTTCCAGTTATCTCATTATTATTTTTTAGAATCTGAGCATGTTTGACCAGATCCAAAACATTGATATGAGACACCAATTCATTATATATTATGTGGAAGATGATATTATTGAATTTTATTTTGTTACGATTAAATATCAATTTGCCAATATTTTTACAAAAGCCTTTCATAAAAATTGCTTTAATTTTCTACTTTTAAAACTTGGCATATTGAATTTAAAAATTTTAATCTTTACAAATTTTATTCTATAAAGTAAAAGTTTTACAAATTTTCTTTCTTTTGAATAAAATGTGTGTCTAGGATAAATTTTTAAGTTGCTTTGTTTATATTGAAGTTATATATGTTCAAATTTCAAGTCTAACAAAATTCGAAAAGTCAGCAACATGTTTGAAGCTTTTGATACTGTTTTAAAGTTGTGTTATTCGGAATATGTATAGTTTACAATGCTTAGAAAACCTAAAAAGTCAGAATTATGGATCGTAATGAAAATATGGGCTAAGCACTTTAATGTAAAACCGAGTGATTGAGATGATTATTAAATACATGAAATCCAGAAATCTCTAAGTTTAAAAGTTTGTACCTGTGACCTTTCTGGTTTGGGAAAGTAAGTTCCGTGGGATGATTGTCATCTGGTCCCCTAAGGTCAATTGATCTGGGAGTGATCGAACCCAAATCCTTCTATAGAATTAGATAGAAAATCATGTTCTACTGGTATGAATGGGTTTAGGATGTGTCGATGTAGCCTTTATGATCTGGGAGAGTAAGTTCCAAGGGGTGCTTGACACCTAGTCCCCTAAGGCCAACTGGTTTGGCAGTGGCTGACCCAAATCCTGGAATAGGATCATATAGAAAGTTACGTTTACGACATGTTTTTTACTTACCAAACTTTTTGATTAAAAGATGCCAAAGTGCACAAGCTTAAAAGATGCCAAAGAGCACACTCATGTGAAGATGCCAATGTGCACAATGCTAAAAGATGCCAATGAGCACACATCTCATGATACTTGGTGATATGTTTGAGTTGCGATAAACCAATAAATTTGTGAAAATCTTAATTTTTGATGGCTTAGTGTGAGTACATGCAAAGTTTTCTATTATATTTTTAGAATTGCATTTTCTTGAAGCTAATCGAAGTTCGCATGATAGCACACTAAATAAATTAATGAATGTTTTTGAAACTGAACATGTCTTAACTTGATATACAATGGAACTTGTATTTGTATCCAACAACATACATTTGACTTCAACTGATCGATTAATCTGTGATATTTTACTGAGTAGAATTTAATTTGTTTAGTGTTTAAAATTTTATATGTTTAGTTGTTTCAAAATACATATTCAATATATTTTTCTTTCTATATTGATGTTTCGATTCTTGTGTTCTCATATCTTTGTAAATGGGTTTGTGCATTATTCAAGGGGGAGTGAATAAGGAGAATATTCTGAAAGATCATATCTCATTTCGAGGGGGAGTATCTGATTATCTATACGAATGCTAACTTGAATTGTCATATTTAGTGCATTTGTGTAGGGGGAGTCAAAGAGCTTAACAAGTGAAAATTTTAAGATTTCAAGTCAGCTTTGCGCCAACAGTTGGTAGCGCAAAACTCAATTTTGCGCCACCTTCAGCTAGTGCAAAACTAAGTTTGCGCCACCAACATGTAGCGCAAAACTTCCCTCTTTCTCCTTTATTCTGATTTTGCAGATCTTAAGTTGTCTCGTCTCCAACATTTGCATGACCAACTTGATCCAGATCAACAAGGTCATGAGGGGGAGAAGTTAAGGAGAAGATAAAGAGACAAAGAGTTCAAATATTTATTTGCTGCTCAAGATTCGCTCAATATTCTATTCTCTTAGCTACTAATTCTTTTGCTGTTCCAGCTCCGACCACCACAGCTTATTCGAGTTCATTTGAAAGAGGTGTGTCATCTAGAGCACAAGCTGATGAACCGATTGTTCTTTCAAGCTAATTACAAACAGGTCCAGTCTTGTCAAAGGCAGCAAAGGCAACATAGATTGAAAGATGCTAAGAAGAAATTTTTTTAAAAGTCAAGAAGCTTCGCTAAATCTCTTAGATGGTCTGTGTTGATTTACAAGATTGATATTGAAGACCACAACGCCAATGATTACTAAGGGGGAGATTGTTAAGTCAGATTTTATAGTAATCATTGTATTTATAGACTTGGTCTAATAATGTGTTCTTAATTGTGTACTGTGTAGTATTGGCTAGGGTATTTAAGTCCCTTGTGGCTTTGTGTTTTGCAAGAACATTAACGCATATCTCATAGAAATCATACTTTGCGCTTTCAACTCTCTCTCTACTTTCTCTCTCTAAGATTTGGTTGATTTTGGGATTATCAAATATCATCATTTAAAACCCAAATTTGTTACCAAGTCATCTTATGAGATTGAGGCTAACGAAGATGAAAAGAGAAAGGATTTAAAGAAAATGCAACTACCGTTCTGCTATCAAAAGTTGAATGATAATTATATTACTGAACAACCAAAATTTCTTTCAAATGATTATTTTGAAAGCTATTCGACAAAAGAGTTGGAGGCAAAACTTTTAAAAGCGAAAATTTATGTTCCTCCACTTATTTTAGAAAGCAAAATAATCGAGCTTGAAAATCTTTTATCTGATGAAAGAATATTGGTTGATATGAAACAAAATGTATTTTCTACTGTATTAAAGAATATTTTTTTCAAATCTGAATCTAATAATTGTTCAACATCTTCTAAAGCATCTCAAACCTCTGAAGTTGATCTTGGTGACTTATTTGCGTCTGCAAATGATTTTTTAAATTCTGATGATGGGTGTGTTGATGAGATTGATATGTTTGACTTTAATGCTCAACTTCCAAGTCATTCTACTTTTGTTATAAATGGTGAAACATTACCAAGTGTGCATGAAATAGGTGAATCATCCACTAAGGTTGGTGAATCAGTTTCTGTGAATGCTGATTACTATGCAAAAGGTAAGAAGCAAACGAAACGGCGCTCACAGAAACCGAACAACACTGGTAAGCTTACAAAAAGTCAATCTCAGAAATCTAATTTTCCTAATAAATCTAAATCTTTTGTTTCAGATTTAAGAAAGAAAAGGTCGGAAGGTCGAACTGAATGGAGACCAAAACAGAAGATAGATGAGAGTTCAGAATCTATTCCTAATATGAATTGTATTAGATCTACTAGTAGTATTTCTGATGAAATTGGTTATGTTGCTTCAAATAAACAAAAACTTGTAACTTCTTACAAGAGATATACAATAAAACAATTATTCCAATTATCTCAGTCTTCTACTAAGTTATTTACTTATAGACGGAATGATTTTGTCTCTTACCGATATTCTGATGATTGGTTTGGTACTTATCATGTTGGTTCTTATAAGTCTTTTACATCAAAAGTTTTTCAAAAGTTCAGAGGATCGATATACAAATGGATACCAAAATCTTGTGCTAATCCAATAGGACCTACTTTTAAATGGGTACCTAAAGTTGTTATTCCCTGATTTCTCTTATGCAGACCCGTCATATATTGTACATGGATAGCGGGTGTTCCAAGCATATGCACTGGCAAAAGGATTTATTGTCTAATTATACAGAGAAATTCTGTAGAAATATGAGATTTGGCAATGATCAGTTTTCACCGATTCTATGCTACGGTGATGTGATTCAAGATAATGTGACGATTACGAAGGTGATTTACGTGGAAGGATTAGGACATAACCTGTTCATTATTGGCCAGTTATGCGACAAAGATTTAGAGGTAAATTTCAAGGCCAAGAGATGTTCTGTACGCATTGAAGATGGACAAGAACTCTTGGTCGACACTAGAAAGTCCAACCTCTACACCATTAATCTGTCAACAGTCCAGACTGACAATCAAGTTTGTCTACTATCAGAAGCCTTGCTGCAACAAAGATGGTTATGGCATCGAAGGCTTTCTCACCTAAATTTTCGTTACATCAATAAACTGGTCGTGGGCAAATTAGTCAAAGGATTCCCTGAGCTCAAATATGAGAAAGAACATATGTGTACGGCATGTGAAAAAGGAAAAATGAAGAGAGTTGCTCACAAGCCGAAGCCTGAACAAAGTACAAGTTCTCCATTGGAATTGCTTCACATGGATCTCTGTGGTCTGATGACAACACAAGAAATATGTTTTAGTTATTGTGGACGATTATTCTAGATATACACGGGTCAAATTTTTGAGATCTAAAGATGAGACGCCTGAAGTCATCATCAGCTTCTTAAAGACTACCCAAGTAAATCTACAAAAACCAATCATGTTTTTAAGAACAGATAACGGGACAGAGTTTAAGAATAAAATTGTTGAAGATTATCTCGTATCGGTCGGGATAACACATCAATTCTCTGCTACTAGAACGCCAGAACATAACGGATTAGTAGAAAGACGTAATCGGACGCTAGTCGAGGCCGCTCGTACTATGCTGAGTCAATCCGATCTACCTATATTTCTGTGGGTAGAAGCTATTTTGACTGCGTGTTATACACAAAATGGGTCCATCATACATCGCCGGTTTGGAAAAACTCGTTATGCTTTGATTAATAATCGTACACCTAATATCAAATACTTTCATATCTTTAGATGTAGGTGTTTCATACTTAAAGATCGAGAGAACTTGAACAAGTTTGGACCAAAGGCTGATGAAGGCATCTTCATTGGATATTCTCAAACATCTGCTGCATACCGGGTGTACTTGAAGAAGTCCAATACTGTTATCGAAAGTGTTAATGTTACATTTGACGAAGAGGTGGTTTCTGAACAAAACAGTTCAGAACCCGTGATTACAGGAGTTTTAGCTTCTGGATAGATCAGTCCAGAACTTGCGTCTAATGAGACTAATTCGGATAAACCCTCAACTTCTACATCTCACTTATCTGAATTAGATTTGTTGTTTGAATTCTTTTATGATGAGTTTCTTGGATCTAAATTGCCTAAACCTGTTGTGGTTGATAGGTCGGAAGATTCAATGACTAATCATCCGACTACTTCAGATGTATCTTCTAAACTAGTTCCCCCGGTTCAGACAGAAACTCCAGTTCAAACAATTACTCCTTCAGTTGAAGTTGCACCTAAAAATGTTGAACTAGAAGTTCATACTTCAGTTGGCTGCACTGTGATGGATAATCAACACACTAAGCAAGATGTCCCAACTGAAACTTTTGTACAAGAAACTTCAACTGCACCCCCAACAAATGTTGAACAAGAAGAAGATGACAGTGGATATCTCGATGATAATCACGACCAATCTACATCGAATCCACTCCCTCACGAACATAAGTGGACCAAAGAGCACCCGATAAGTCAAATTATTGGAGATCCAACTTTACCGGTGAAAACTAGGTCTGTTACATTGAATATATGTATGCATGACTCATTGAGTAAGATAGAGCCCACTCGAGTATCAGAAGCTCTAGCTGGCTCGGATTGGGCAACTGCAATGCAAGAGGAGTTGAATCAGTTTGAAGCTTTAAAAGTCTAGAGACTTATGCCAAGACCGAAAGGAAAATCTATTATCGGCACAAAATAGGTATTCAACAATAAAAAGGACGAAGATGGTATCGTAATTAGAAACAAAGAATGACTTGTTGCAAAAGGCTACCGACAAGAGGAAGGCATTGATTATGATGATACTTACGCTCTAGTGGCACGCATTGAAGCAATCAGAATGTTTCTTGCGTATGCTTCTCATAAAAACTTCACTGTTTATCAAATAGATGTGAAGACTGCCTTTCTAAATGGAATTCTTAAGGAGTAAGTCTACGTATCACAACCTGAAGGCTTTGTCAATCAAGAGAAACCGGATCATGTCTACATTCTTGATAAAGCACTTTACGGTCTGAAACAAGTGCCTCGAGCCTGGTACGAAGTATTATCAAAGTTTTTGGTCAAGTCGGGCTTCATGAAAGGTAAAATCGATACTACTTTGTTCATTAAAAAGGAAAATTCCGATATCATTCTTATTCAAATATATGTGGATGACATCATATTTGGCTCTACAAATTCTAAATTATGTAAGAATTTTTCTAACCTTATGGTGTCACGTTTTCAGATGAGTATGATGGGAGAGATGAACTTCTTTCTCGGATTACAAGTCAAGTACATTTTCAATATATTAAGAAAATTCAAAATGGAAAATTGTACAACAATTGGAACCCCGATGGCACCGGAAACTAAGATCAGCATGGATCCTTCGGGAAAAGTTGTCGATATTAGAACCTATAGAGGGATGATTGGTTCTTTGATGTATTTGACTTCAAGTACGCCAGATATAATGTTTTCTACTTGTTTATGTGCTAGATATCAGGCTAATCCAAAAGAATCTCATTTGTCCGCGGTCAAAATGATATTTAGATATCTGAAGGGGACTGCAGATCTTGGTCTATGGTATCCTAAAGATACTGGTTTTGAACTGACGGCTTACACAGACGCATATCATGCACGTTGTATGTTAGACAGGAAGAGCACATCGGGTCATATACAGTTTCTTAGAGATAAACTCGTAGGTTGGGCATCAAAGAAACAATTGTGTGGTTCCACGTCAACGGCTGAAGCAGAGTATGTTGCTACTGCAAGCTGCTGCTCTCAGGTGTTGTGGATGAGGACACAACTACGAGATTATGGCTTCAAATTTTACAAGATCACGATATACTGTGACTTTATGTGTGCCATTGCAATATCAGCAAATCCTGTGCAACATACATAGACCAAACACATAGACGTACGATATCACTTTATCAAAGATAATGTGGAAAAAGGTACAATAGAACTTTATTTTGTAAACACTGATTATCATCTTGCAGATTTATTTACCAAGCCTTTAGACGAAAATAGATTTAATTTTCTTGTCTCTAAACTTGGTATGTTAAATCTTAAGACATAATCGGTGATTACCTATGTTATTTTTCTTCATTTCTTTATTTTTATTCTGAAAAGATATTTGCACTTTAAAGTTTGTTCATGATCTCAGGGGAGTGAGAGAAGATGAATATGTGATCTACATCCATTTGAGGGGGAGTTAATCATTTTTGCATATGTTTTTCGTTGATAAAGTTTTATGATGCATAAATGCAGGGGGGGTATAAGAGTAAAAGTATGAAAAAGGAATATTGAATATGACTTCTGATTACTTTAGATCGGAACTTGTATATTCAAAGTTTTACTGCTTTATGTCTTTTATTTTTCAATAAAGTTGTGAATAAATTTTGCACTTTGACGGACTTTGTGACTGTTTGTAGATTGAGAGGATGCTTACAAGATCATATCTTATATGACTTGATGCTTGACTTCATGACATTTAAGACTGAATGAAGATGTTTATTTCTAATCTTAATCTCATACGTATCTGAAAGAAGGACGACTTTCAGGTATGAAAACATATTTTTTAAATGTTCAAACCACTTCTAATTCTTAAACGATGTCATGAATATAGAAGTGTGCTTTTAAATGTTTTCATGATACTTGTGCTTTAATTGTTATATCAACCGTGTGTTTCCAAAGATAATTACTTGTGTATTGTCTTTTCCATATACTGTCAAGTATTAACAAACATCGGTTTAATCTTTTGTTGAATATTGAACTTCAATAAATTTTGAGCGTTATTTCATTTTGAAACGTTCTTTCAAGAATGTATATATTTTGGTTCGTATAGACAATATCCAGTTTTTGCTGACCTAAGCTTTAATCGATAAATCATTTCAATTTGATCTTTATCATATATAGTCAAATTTTCAAACAAGTGTTCTTGTATTCATTCCATTCTTTCAATATACTTCTTTTGAAAAGTCTTCAATGTTTAAAATGCTCAAATCTTCATGATTATATCTATGAGCATACAGACATCTGACTTGTATATTTTGTGTTTTAACTGACAAGTTAAACCAATTGAGCAACATGTTTTTCTAGGATTACATGGGTTCATTTTGTGAGGACTTAGCTGAAACTTCTATGGATTCACGTTAACCAGTGTTTCCTACCCAAGAAGTTAATCCTTGAGTGATCGAATGTGTGAGGAGTCAAATACTGAGTGTGGGTTGAGTGTTGAGGTAAAATGTAAAAGAGATTTTGGTTAGAAGAGAGCTCAATGAATAAAAAGAAAGAGGGTGAGCGATCAGAGTAAAAGAATATCAAACTTTGCACCAACTTTTTCTTAGCCGGGCAGCCACATTACTAGTATTTCCCAATTCTTCGTGAACATTATTGAAACAGGCAACTAGCCCATGCCAACTCTTGATACAAACCCCACCATCTACTCATTTTCTTCTCAAAAAGAAAATGTTTCATGTTTCAAGGGTACGCAACACATATGCTATCTGATTTTCATTTGGAAAATCTGGATATTGAAAAAGAAGGAAGTCTGCTCCACATTCGCACTTCGATCATGCACAATAGAGTTTGTGTTTAACGGTTGTTGTCTCAATGGTTTACACAATTTGAGCCTTATAAAAAGCAATCATCATGTGCTTAATTCTTTCAAACACGTGCACGAACACACAAGGAAATTTATTTTTCTTGTCATAACGTTCATAGAAGTATCTTTGTGGTGTTTCGATGATTGAATGGAAGACCTAGGGGAGTGAACATCACAAAAGCTCCTTTCCAATGTGTATTCGTTACACACAGTGACTTTGTGTTACTGACAGGCATCATAACTGATTCATTTGTTGATTCAGGTGTTACACTCTTATTTGTCTGGATTTGAAAAGATCTAGATGAATACATTATTATGAGTTGACGAATCATAGGCTCTTGATAAGATCAGTGGTCAGGATAGATGTAGTGACATTTATTGTTGAAGGTTTTTATGATCTCGATGCCACAATCATCAAAAAGGGGGAGATGACAAAGTTAAAGAAATGTCTGAAAACAAAAGTTTGTGTTTGTTATGGGAGATGATCAAGACATATGTGAGAAATTTCAAGAATTGTTGAAGGAGATAGAAGAGTTCAAAGAATGGTTACAAAGTTTTGACAAAGATTGTACAAGTTTGATCAAGAAAGTTCAAAGATTTCTGAAGATGAGCTGAATTTTTCAGAAATTTTCTTTGAAGACAAGTTTGATGAAGCAAATTGAGATGAAACTGAAGATAATTTCTTTCCATTGTTTGAAAGAGGTTTTTATAACCTTAGGGGAGATTGCTACTTTGTTTGAAGACAGGTTTTGGAAAGAATACTGAAAATTGTGAAGATTGTTTTGTGTACAAAAAGGGGAAACTAAGTTTAGATGTCTATGTTGTTAAAGTTGATTAAAGGGGGAGATTACATTTATTGAGCTTAAAGAGGGAAGATTAAATTGCAAAACCTTTTTATGATGATCTTGAATCCAAAGGGGGAGATTGTTAGAGCATAAATATGTTGGATGCAAGATCATAGAAGATTGAAGGTCAAAGTTCAAGAAACTCAGAACTGAAAGTCAACTCTCTTAATGAAAGTCAAAGTCTTTGTTGTTTACTTTTGTTTGTAAGCGTGTGTAGTTTGTATTTCTTTTAATAGACTTGTGGCTTAGTGTTGTGTTGTAGAACTTGTAACAACTAGAATAGAGAACATTCTTCATTCATTATAGAGAGAGAAAGATAGTGTGAGAAAGTCATCTATACGAGATCTTGATTTGAATTGAATTAACAGGTTTGATAATAAACCTGTAATCATCATCTTGTTTGTGTGTGATTGTTGAATTTTAGTAAGAACTTGAATCAGGGACATTAACAGGTCTCTTCTGTACTTAACTGCTAGTAGACCATATATAATATTTACCACATGTCTCTGTGCAAGATTTCAAGCTAACCCAAAGGAACCCCATCTTTATGCTATGAAGAGGATCTTTAGATATCTTAAGGGAACCAAGAATCATGGCCTCTGGCTTATACAGATTCAAATTACGGAGGATGTAAGCTAGACTGAAAGAACACCTCTAGGAGTTGCCAATTCCTAGGAGGAAAACTCGTAAGTTGGACTTATAAGAAGCAGAATTACGTGTCTAGTTCTATGGTAGTAGCCAAATACATAGCTGCCGCTAGTTGTTGTTCAGAAGTTCTATGGATGAGAACTCAACTAAGGGACTACGGTCTGGATAACGAGAAGATTCACATCCTCTGCGACTCAAAGAGTGCTATTGTGATCTCTACCAATCCAGTTCAGCACTCAAAGAAAAAATACATAGATATCAGGTACTACTTTCGTAAGCATCATGTAGAACAGGGCACAATAGAGATGTACTTCGTGTCCATAGATTATTAGCTTGTCGACTTGTTCACTAAAGCTCTAGATGAGAAGAGATTCTCATTTCTAGTTGGCAAGTTGGGGATGCCTAATTGAGTTGATCCACAGAACCTCTGCACTTTGTCTCAGAGCTTCTATTGTACATATCTTTGCTTCAGTATGTATAGGTTCTTTACTGCGTGTACAGTTTTACTTCAACGTGTATTGTTGTTTCGTATTCATTGGTTTTGTCATTCTTAATATATCTTGGTTCTCTAATCTATGTCTTGTGCAAAACTTATCACACTTGATCCAAGCATAGGTCAAGGGGGAGAAGAAGGAGACCTTGAATCTGATCACAGAAGTTGATCATTCAAGGGGAGCCAAAGAAGCCATTTCTATTGAGAAGATTGCTATATAAGGTAAGCTATTCGTACAACCATGTATCAAAAACACTTTTCTCAGTCACCAATTTTGAAATATGTCCAAAATTACCAGAATAAACAGGACTCCAGAATCGAGTCCTGTAACCCCTCCACGAATAGAAGCCAGAGAAGGTGAGGTAGTTATATTTCTTAGGCCTAGTATAGAACAGGGAGAACAAGGAGGAGGTCCTAGTGAGGTGAGAGTAGAACATATGGAAAAACCATAGTGAGGGGAAGGGAGTGAGAAACCCAATAAGCAAAAGAAAAAGAAACCCAAAAAGGGGACTGTAGAAGAAGAAGTCCCAATCCCAACAGAGGTTCAACTACCAGAAGTTCAAGAGCCTCAGAAGATGAAAAGAAAAAAATCACATAAGAGGGTAGAGCCTGAAGAACCACGTGATACAACCTCTGTACCATCTCCTAAGGTACAAGCTATAGAAGAACCCTCCAAGAAGATGAAGAAGAAGAAGCTGGGGAAATTGGCCGATAAGGCCCAAGCTGAACCTGCCTCTATGCCCTCTGAAAAGGCACAAGCAGATTTTGATACGGAGGAACCTGTAGAGGTTGAGGAAGCACCTCTTGAGAGGAGAAGAAGAAGAAGGGTTGTTATTGATGAGGCTCAGAATACAGAGGTTGTGGCTACAATAGAAGAAAGTCCTTAGAGCTCTATAGACTTGGCATTAGCAATTGCCAATGAGGTGGTGGAACAACTAATAACACCACCTACAGACGACTTTGCTGAAAAACCACAACCATAGGCTCTGGCAAGCCTATCCCCCTTCTATGAGGATTTGCCAAAGCCAGAACCATCACCAAAGAGAGCACCACCAATAGAAGAAGAAGAGGTTATGTTGGAAGATGTGAAAAAAGACGAAAAGAGTGGTGGTAAGGAGAGGGAAAATGAGAAGGAGGAGACCTTAAGGGAAAAATATGCCAATGGCACACCAACCAACCCCCCTCCCTGTGCAAACCACCCATCTACCTCTTCAGGTTTAGTCAGCAAGGTATTGAAGAAGGAGTACACACTCCAAACTCAACCCCATCCAGCTGGGCAAAGGAACCTTTTTCCTCGTTTGTGCCACTTATATATGGGGAAAACCAAACAACCACATCCTCTCAAAAGGATGTTAGTGGGTATATTAATGCTGACTCGCCTAAGAGCATGCCAGTTCAATAGACTGAGGCATTTGTTGCCTTTGTCACACACGAGTGAACAACCCAAGGTCATTTAGAGTGACCTGAGAGCTCAATTGCACACGAAGAGGTTCTAGACCAACCTACGACTACATCTCCTATCACTCTGCAGAAGGACTTTGAATCCCCTATAGATGATGATATGGACGAAACGTTCGCAGACAGCTCTCCTTCTGGATGTTTGGCTGCATCGGACGGAAAACCTAAAGATCCCAATCTCAACACAAGATCTTTAGGTGCCAAAGTTGATTTGGCCCAATCTGGACCATGTGTTGGTCCAGAGGGTGACCCCCCTACACATGTCACAAGGGTTGAATTTAAAGCCTTTGCGGACATTGTGTCTTCTGCACTGGGTGAGTTGAAAAGCTTAGTCGAAGACGCAGAAGACAAGACGAAGCATTCCGGGGTGCTCTCCAACAGGGTCACAAATGTATATTTAGAGGTGTTAGATCAAGTTTTGAGTCAATTTGTAATGTAAGTTTACTTTGTTTAGTTGAATTTTCAATGTATGCTTGTATAGAGGTCAAGGTATGTTTGACCATATATATAGCTTTCTTTAGTCTTGTATTTGTATGCTTGTGAGTACGCATGTCATTTGAGTCATTAATGTTTGTAATGTGTTTTTGTGAGATATATGACTATAGTGACATTTGATCCAAATTTTCTCATCTTTGTTCAATGATTGTTTTTTAATTTGTTATGATTGCTTGAAACCTGGGATCACAATTGGTATCAGAGCTATATGAGATTCAATCAGAAGAATCAACATCATGATTTGAAGCAGAAAATTACTGAATTTCCAGAAAAAGAAAGTTCATTGTTCCATTGAAATCAATATTTCGAATTAGTGATGGATTGAATGTAAATTTTTGTACACTGTGTTCGCCCAATGTAGAAGAACAATTCTTGTTTGAATTGGATGCTCAAATAACCAACAGATTAGAAGAATTGGATAATTCTTTCCAATTTTGGAAGTTTTATGTTCACGGACTGTGAAGATCTAATTCCCACAATCCTGATTATTGTTTGGAAAATTCACTTCACAGGGTTGTTCACGATGTCAAAGTGATTGATTCTACCACGATGTCAAAGTGATTGATTCTACAAAGTTTCAGAGTCAAACATCAACTTTTGGGTAGAATTCAGTGTTATTTTTCGAAAAAATGTCTAAGATATAAAGAATTCGCACGAGCCATGAAGAACTCACACGAAGAACTAGCAGGGCTGAAGAATTCGCAAAATAGTTCATCCTATTGATTCCAAGGATAGAATTTGCAGGGTTGAAGAATTCGCACATGAGTATGTACGAGAAGTATAGAATTCGCACAAGAGACACATACGAAATGTGTGGAATTCACATCTGAGTCTTATACGAATTTCAAATTATTTGCATACTCTTTCATGCGAAAAGCTCAGAATTCGCATATAGTTATATGCGAAAAGCTCAGAATTCGCATATAGTTATATGCGAAAAGTGAAGACTTCGTATCCTTTTCTTATGCGAATTGTTGTAAATTTCATACGAATTCTTGCTTGTGAGTGCCATACAAATTGTTTCATACGAATTCTTGCATGCGAATTGTGTGTTGTGAGTGTTATACGATTCTTTAAGTGCATATGAATTCTGTACTTGAAATCAATTTTGAGTGATTTTTCTGTATTTTTACTGTTAATTTTTCTGATTTTCTGACTAACGATCTTTTCAAGCTATATTTTTCAGATAAACACTAATCATGCCTTATACAAATGAGAAGGGAAATCTGTTTCTCACCAACAGAGACTGTGCATTGTCATACATGCCAGAAATACCAAAGATTGAGGATGAGAATGAAAAGCTCAAAATTCAGAATTCAAAGCTGAAAGCAGAGATTGATACGTTAATTGTCAAACTTCCAAAGGCTGAGACACGAGTATCAACATATCAAGCAAAAGGCAAAGAATGGCTGAAGAAAGTAAATGAGAGACACAAGAATGAGAAAGTTGAACTTGAGAAATCTTTCAACCAGAAGTTATCTGAACTTTCAAAGAAAGTTGAGTTAGAGAAGAAAGAGTTAGAAATCAAGTGTGCCAAACTTTTTAAACAAGTTTCTGACTTTGAAAAAATTGTTATTACTGAAAGAGATATCTTTGACAAAGAAAATAAAAATACTGAAAAAAAAATTCTTTACTGTTCAAAGAGATATCTGAAAAAAATCAGAACATGGAAATAGAGTTTGAAACTGAAAGAAAACATTTTGAATCTGAGGTTTCTAAACTCACTGGAAAGTTGGCTATCTTATCTTCAGATATACAAAGAGGACAGAAGAATAAATATGATCTGCAAAGTAAATTTGATAAACTTTGTAATGAGAAATCCAAGTTTAATGACAAGATCAATCAACTTGAGAAATCTAATGTTGATCTATCTGACAAGTTAGCATCTGAAACACCTGTATTATCTTCTTATGATGATGATTCAGTTGAACAAGTTTCCTCATTTCAATCAGTATCAAGCTTATTACAAAAGACGGTTTTCAAGAAACAAGTTGTCAAACCTGATGTCCTGAAAACAGATCAGTTTAAATCTTCTAGTCAATTTTATGTTAAATCTGCTGATAAATATGTTGCTTATTCTGGACTCAAGACTTCTAAGAAAGAGAAGATGATTTGGCTTGTTAATAGATCTTCTGAGTCAGTAAAATACCATAAATCATTTGCACAAGCTGAACAGAGAAAGAAGAACAAAGCTCGAAAAGGTAAAGCTTTTACACCTGATGCTGTCAAGTCTACCAAGCATCTGATCAGGTTAGCTAGAAGCAAACTTTGTTGTTCTCATTGATGCAATGATGATTTTATACACAAAGCACATATCCACAAAAGGTATTATTCTCATAAGAACTTTAATGATACTGCATATCACAGAGGTGGAAACCGCTCAAAGAAGTTTTCACATACTAACCAGACAAAACACAAATTAATATGGGTACCAAAACCAGTTAAACCTGTGATGCAGGAGCCTTAACTCAAAAAGGATTAAGAAGGATTATGACTTCTGAGTAAATTAACTCAGGACTCGGACTTCAATGTCAAGATTCTTACAAGATCTTTGAATGTCAAATCATAACAGGGAGTTTTTCTTAAAATTGTTTTAGAAAAGAAAGAAACTGATCTAAATTGTTATATTTATACATGTATGCAGATATGAAGAGGGAGCATATCCATACATCAAGAAAGATCCACAACATGTCAAGGGGGAGCTAGCAAAGAAAACACAACAAGATACATCAAGAAAGAAACATCAAGTCAAGGGGGAGCTCAACAGATCAAATCTAAAAAGGGTTGTAAGTGTAAAGTGTGTGTGAATATTTTTTGGAACTTAAAAACAGTTAAACATGTCATTTTTGGAAATTTTCCATTTATGGAAAGTTTCTATTTTTGGCAAGTTTTTTAAAAAATTCCAAAAATAGCAAATTTCCAAGTTTAGAATGTTTTTCAAAAGATGGAAATGTTTCTAAGGCCAGAATTCGCATAACACTATCATGCGAAATCTTTAGAATTTGCATGTGTGTGTTTCACGAATTATTGGAATTCGCATGTGTGTCTCATACGGATTCTAACTTTTCGCATGTGCCTTTATGCGAGAAGTGAAGAATTCTCATCACACTGTCATATGAATTCTTATGATTCACACAGAATTCGCATATCGAGCCGTGCGGATTCTCACACACATTGTCTAATATTTCATAGACAATTCACATATGTGTCATCTGCGAAAAGTGAGTGGTCCAATAAACTCGTGCCACATGTCTCTTTCATTCCTGAGTATATATAGGTGGTTTTCATACGAAACCCTCACTTTTCGTAAAATCTCTTAAGTGTACGAATTCTTCAGAGCACTAAACCCTTCCTTGCGACTTTTATCTGTTCTTCAATTTCTTCGAGATTTCTTGTTCAAAAGGTGTTATTTTTGTTCTGATTGATTGTATTTTGTTTATTTGTTTGTTTGTATCTTTGATTTCTTTGCAGAGTTACCCTATCTGGATTTTAGTTTGGGTTTTGGAATTCTTGGACTGTTCGTATTCAAGAACTTTATCTCGACTTTAAATATATTCGACAAATCTTGAACTTGATGAATTTCTAGATGTTAATTTGAACTTAAATGAATGTTAAGATGATAAAATCGAACCCTAATAATCATGAATTTTAATATAAATCGATACTTTTGGGATTGGATTTTGAATCTAACTTTTTAACTCTTCGACTGTTGTTGGTGTTCTTGGTTGGAAATCAAGATTAAGGGTCTATTTGTTGTTTAATCTCAAATTTCTTGGTTAAAACAGTGTTCACAATCACCAATCGATCTTAAAAGATACAAGATTTAAGGTTAAATTTCAAAATATAAAGATTTGAGAATCTGGGTTTCGTTTGAAGGTTTGAAGATATTCATGATATTCTTGAAGTTCATATTAACATTTAGAAATTTTCAAGAATTTTAAAAGTTCATGCGAATTCTTGACATACTAGTGCCATACGAATTCTGTAATCCCAGTGTCAAAATTTTCAAGTCCACAATTCGTACATATTATTCATATGAATTCTTCGGATTGTTTTGATAAATTCTAAGTGAAGAATCCGTATAAGGTGTCATACGAATTCTTGTCATACGAATTCTTGGTTGTGTTTCATTTCCTAAGTGCAGAATTCGCATACCTCATTTTTCACTAACCATTTGGATCTTGTCCAACATTGTTAATCTTTTTCAGGTACCAATGACAGAACCATCGGTTGAGCAACATGTTCAGACTGGTGAGAATTCACCACATGAGGATTCTGAGCAGTTTCCAATGCCATCATCCATATCATATTTTCAAGTGCCACAAGATGCCAATCCTGATCTCTTTCTGATTTCACCAGCTGAGATGAGCAACATAAGAATCATCATCTGCAATTCAGCATCCGAATTAATCCCTAGGTACTGGATATCTTGAAGAACCATCCTCTCAGGAATGCTCTAACAGCAGTTGCAGTAGTTCCTGAACTTTATGTTTGTTAGTGCACATATTTGTTGGATACAAGATCATAAAGATCGTAGATCAAAGGCAAGCTAAGTCAAAGCGCAAAGTCAACTCTCAAAGAGAAAGTCAAAGTCTTTTGTAATAAAAAGTCAAAGCTAGTTGTGTGAGTGTTTATGTAGTTTGTGCGTTATAGTGGTGTGAGTGTTTCTGTGTTGGGTATAAATAGGGATATGAATTGTGTGCGTGTAGTAGATCTATCAGAGTGACATATGAGTTCATAGTTAGAGAGAGAAAGTGTCAAAGTTGTCATCTTGTTTACAATGGAAATTGTTTGAAATCAAAGTTGTCATCTTTGTAAAGAATTTGAATTGAGAAATACAATGGAAATTGTTTGAAATCAAAGTTGTCATCTTGTTTACATCGTTATCTGGGATAACAATTGGTATCCGAGCAGATCAAATTCAGAAAAACAAGGATCAATTTCGATTTTCTTGATCGAGAGTTTTTCAAGAACTCGCAAGTCGACATGAACAGATTCGAATTATGAGTTTACTGTTGTTTTTGACTTGATTTTTGTTCTGTGGTACTCAAATAGGTGTTTAGAACAAGTTTCATGTATATCAATTAGACCAATTCACATCTGTTAGAATGAATGTTTTTGAATTTGGTTGTATTTTGGTTCGAAGTCTGTTATTGCACTGTGTTAGAATCAAATTGTAATTTTTAGTCTTTTAGGTTGAAATTTGTGTGTTGTAATCTGTTCGAGATCAGTTTTTGAGCAAATCTACAAAGTTTCAAGCCAATTGGAAAAGGTTTGAATCGAAATCAGGAAGATAAACTTGGTTTTTGTTCGAAGAAAAACCAAGAACTCGCTAGATTCAAAGTTCACGCATCTCACGAACACGCAGAGGAAGAACTCGCATGTCTGAAGAACTCGCAAAGGCCTAAAAACTCGTTTGAAGTGAAGAACTCGCAAACAGTTTTTTGCGAGAAGTCAAAACTCGCACATCAGGGAAGATGGAGATGAGGATAGAGTACAAAGGAAAAATGTGGGATCAACTTCAGAAAATGAAGATGGGTTCGAAGGTTGGATACCAAATGAAGGTAGCAAACTGTATTAACAGCTACGAAGAGTTTATGGAAAAAGAGAATGAGAGTCTTGAGGATACATACAAACGATTTGTTCTTCTTCTGAATGAGCTTTCAAAGAACAAAGTCAAAAATAAGCAAATCGAAAATAATGTCAAATTCCTCAGCATTCTTCATCCTTAGTGGAAAAATCACACGAGACGAATGAAACAGATGAAAAACCTAAGTGATATTCCACTCCATGAGGTCTATGAGACATTGAGGCAGAATGAAGAGGAGGTTGAAGAGAAAAGAAGTGAGAAAAAGAAAGCTGAGAAAACTGCTGACCCGATTGCATTGGTAGCTAGTCAGACAGAGAAGGAGAAGCAGGCAATGCTACTTCTCACCCGTGCCTTTCAAAAGAACTTCTATAAGAAGTCGGGTTCAAATTCGCAAAGATACTCGTCTGGATCAATGAATCACGAACATAGAGAACGAGTTGAAGGAAGGAGATTTGAAGAAAAGAGATATGTGGAGAGAAAGTCTGAAGAGAAGAAGAGATTTGTCAATGACTATGGTTCTGAGAAGAAGAGTGAAGAACTGACCAAGTGCTACAATTGCGGGAAAGTTATTCATTTCGCCAAGGACTGTCGGAAGCCTATAGTCAAAAATTCCGACTACTACAAACAGAAGATGCTTTTATCCAAATAGAAGGAAGCTGGAAAAGCATTAATGGTTGAAGACGAGTTCTGGTTGGACCATTCCGATGTGGAAAAAGAAGAAACAACACATATGTGCTTGATGGGAAAGGAGGTGAAGTTTGATGAATCTGATGAAGAAACATCCGATGAGGTACTAAACTATTATGAAAATGATTTTATAACCAAAATGGAAGTCATGATGGTCGAAATTCAAGATCTTCAATCTAAACTAAAAAAGGAAAAGAGCAGAGTTGCAAAGAAAAGTCAAAAGATTTTTGAACTCAACAAGGAGCTTGTTGGGAACAAAAGTTTAATTGACTCTCTGAAACAAATCTACTTGTGATTTAAAGCTGCGAAAAGATTGTTTTGAAAATAAGATTTCTGAATTTGTTACTAAACTTTCTAAGTCTGATCTTGAAAAGCAACAATGTGTTCTAAAAGCTCATAAATTGCAGGTTGAAAATAAGAGCCTGGTGAAAAAGGTAAATGGTTTGGAAGCCAAATTGTATATTATAGGACAAACAGATCAAACCATTTTCTTAAACACACCTAATGAGGAAGCTAATGTGAAAGAGAAGTGGGGACTCAGTTATGATAACCCCCACTACTTAAAGAAAGCCATCAGAAAACAACCAGCTTTATATAATTTTGATTTTCTATTTGCGGCTGGTAAATATCCTCATTTAAAACCCAAATTTGTTACCAAGTCATCTGATGAGGTAGAGACCAACGAAGATGAAAACAGAAAGAATACAAAGAAAATGCAACTATCATTCTTTTACCAAAAGCTGAATGATAGTTATCTTTCAGAAAAACCAAAGTTTATTTCAAATGTTATGTTGCTAGTTATTCTACTACAGAGATGGAGACAGAACCGATTAAAGCTAAACTTTATGTTCCTCCACTTGTGTTAGAAAGCAAAATAATTGATCTTGAAAATGCTTTATATGATGAAAGAATTTTGGTTGATATTGAACAAAGTGTATTTTCTATTGTAATGAAGAACACCGTGTTTAAAACTGAATCCAAAGAGTGTTCAACATCTTGTAAGGCACCTCAAACTTCGGAAGTTGATTTTGATGACTTATTTGCGTCTGCAAATGATTTTTTAAATTCTGATGAAGGGTGTGTAGATGAAAGTGTTGATATGTTTGACTTCAATGCTAAACTTCCAGATCATTCTGCTTTGATCATTAACGGTGAAGTTTACCTAGTTTGTATGAAGTTGGTGAATCATCAACTAAGGTTGGTGAATCAGTTTCTGTGAGTACTGATTACTATGATAAAGATAAGAAACAAACTAAACGACACTCACAGAAACGGAACAACACTGGTAAGCTCAAGAAAAGACAGACTTATAAATCTGAGTTTCCTAATAAATCTAAATTTTTTGATTCAGATTTGAAAAAGAAAAGGTCGGAAGAACGAACTGAATGGCGACCAAAATAGAAGGTTGATGAGAACTTAGAATCATGTCCTGAAAATGTTTGTAATAAATCGACTGATAGTAGTTCTGATGTAGTTGGTACAGTTGCTTCTAATAAACAAAAACTTGTAATTCCTTACAAGAGATATACAATAAAGCAATTACTCCAATTATCTCGGTCTGCTACTAAGTCATCTAACTATAGACGGAATGATTTTGTTTCTCACTGATATTCTGATGTTTGGTTTGGTACTTATCATGTCTATTCTTATTAGTCATATTCTTTAAATGTTTCAAACGTTTTTCAAAAGATTAGAGGATCCATATACAAATGGATGCCAAAATAGTGTGCTAACAATGTAGGACCCAAATTTAAATGGGTACCTAAAGTTATTGTTCCCTGATTTCTCCTGTGCAGATCCGTCATATGTGGTACTTGGATTTTGGTTGCTCCAAGCATATGAATGGGCAGAAAGATATTTTGTCTAGTTATACAGATAAATACTGCGGGAACATGCGATTCGGAAACGACCAATTTTGACCGATTTTGGGCTACGGTGACGTGATTCATGACAACGTGACGATTATGAAGGTGAGCTACGTGGAAGGATTAGGAGATAACCTGTTCAGTATTGGCCAGTTCTACGACAAAGATCTAGAGGTAAAATTCAAGGCCAAGAGATGTTCTGTGCGTACTGAAGATGGTAAGGAACTCTTTGTCGGCACAAGAAAGTCTAATCTCTACACGATTAATCTGTCAAAAGTCCAGATTGATAATGAGGTATGTCTACTGTCAAAATTCTCGTTGCAACAAAGTTGGTTATGGCACCGAAGGCTTTCTCACTTGAATTTTCGTTACAACAACAAATTGGTCATCGAAAAGTTAGTGAAAGGACTATCTGAGCTTAAATACGAGAAAGAACATCTGTGTGCAGCATGTGAAAAAGGTAAGATGAAGAGAGTTGCCCATAAGCCAAAGCCTGAGCCTAGTACAAGTTCTCCACTTGAGTTGTTGCATATGGATCTCTGTGATCCTATGCGTACACAAAGATTTAACGGCAAAAAGTATGTTTTAGTTATTTTGGACGATTACTCGCGGTACACATGGGTCAAATTTCTGAGAACTAAAGATGAGATGCCCGAAGTCATCATCAATTTCTTAAAGACTACCCAAGTGAATCTGCAAAAGTCAGTCAAGCTTCTAAGAACGGATAACGGCACATAATTCAAGAATAAAACTGTTGAAGATTATCTCGAATTGGTCGGGATAACACATCAGTTTTCTGCTGCCAGAACGCTAGAACATAACGGAGTAGTAGAAAGACGCAACAGAATGCTAGTCGAGGACGCTCGAACTATGCTTAGTCAATCGGATCTACCTCTGTTTCTATAGGCTGAAGCTGTATCGACTGCCTGCTACACGCAAAATCGCTCCATAATACACCGCCGGTTTGATAAAACTCCTTATGCTTTGATAAATAATCGTACACCTAGCATTAAGTACTTTCATATTTTTGGATTCAGGTGCTTCGTGCTGAACGATAAAGAGAACTTGAACAAGTTCAATCCAAAGGCTGAAGAAGGCATCTTCAATGGATACACTCAAACGTCTGCTGTCTACAGAGTCCCTTTGAAGAAATGAAAGACTGTCATAGAAAGCGTCAACGTCACATTCGATGAGGAGTTGGCTTCTGAACAAAGCAGTTCAGAACCCGTACTTACAGGAGTGTTAGCTTTTGGACAAATCAGTCGAGAACCTGTGGTTAATGCAAATAATTCGGATAAAGCATCTAATTCTACATCTCATTTATCAGAATTAGATTTATTCTTTGAATTATTTTATGATGAGTTTATTGGTTCTAAATTGCCTAAATCTTTTGTGATTGACAGACCTGAATAGTCAAGCAGTCATCATCCAATCACTTCAGATGTGTCTACTGAATTTGTTCCCCCGGTTCAGCAAGAAACTAAGGTTCAAACAACTACTCCTTCAGTTGAATATGTACATGAAAATGTCGAGACAAAAGTTGCGGACTGAGTTGGTTACACTGTAACGTCTACTCAACAGTCAGATATTGTTGTACCAACTGATGCTTCTGCACCAAATACTTCAACTGAACCACTCCCTGAACAAGAGGAAACTGAAAGTAGATACTTAGATGAGAATCATGATCAATCTACATCAAATCCACTCCCTCGTGAACATAAGTGGACCAAAGAGCACCCGATAAGCCATATCATTGGAGATCCATCGAAACCGGTGCAAACTAGGTCTTCTACATTAAATATGTGTATGCATGACTCATTTTTGAGCAAGCTAGAGCCAACACACGTATCTGAAGCTCTAGCCGACTTAGATTAGGTAACTGTCATGCAAGATGAGATGAACCAGTTTGAAGCACTGAAAGTTTAGAGACTTGTACCTAAGCCTGAACGAAAGACTATTATTGGCACGAAATGGTTATTCAAGAACAAAAAGGACAAAGATGTTATCATGATCAGAAATAAAGCAAGACTAGTGGCTAAGGGATATAGGCAATAGGAAGGTATTGTCTATGACGAGACTTATGCTCCAGTGTCGCGCATTGAGGCTATTCGCATGTTTCTTACATATGCCGCCCACAAGAACTTCACCGTCTACCAAATGGATGTGAATACTGCCATTCTAAACGGCATTCTCAAGGAGGAAGTCTACGTCTCACATCCTGAAGGCTTTGTCAATCCAGAGAAACCAAATCACGTGTACATTCTCGACAAAGCTCTTTACGGTCTGAAGCAAGCTCCTCGAGCCTGGTATGAAGTTCTATCTAAATTCCTAGTCAAGTTTGGCTTCTCGAAAGGTAAGATCGATACTACTTTGTTTATCAAAAAGGAAAAAGACGATATCATTTTAATTCAGATATGTGTGGATGACATAATATTTGGCTCAACAAATCCAAAATACTGTAAGAATTTTTCTAACCACATGGTGTCACGTTTTTATATGAGTATGATGGGAGAGATGAATTTCTTTCTCGGATTACAAGTCAAACAATTTTCAACGGGGATTTTTATTAATCAATTAAAGTACATTTTCGATATTCTTAGAAAATTCAAAATGGAAAATTATACAACTATCGGAACCCCGATGGCACCAGGAACTAAGATCGGCATTGATCCTTTGGGAATAGTTGTCGATGTTAGAACCTACAGAGGGATGATTGGTTCTTTGATGTATTTAACTTCTAGTAGGCTAGATATAATGTTCTCTACATGTCTATGAGCTCGATATCAGGCTAAGACAGAATAATCCCATTTGTCTATGGTCAAAAGAATATTTAGATATCTGAAGGGCACTGCAGATCTTGGTCTGTGGTATCCTAAGGATACAGGTTTTGAACTGACAACATATTTAGATGAAGACCATGCAGGTTGTATGCTTGACAGGAAAAGTACATCGGGTCACATACAATTTCTGGGTGATAAACTCGTGAGTTGGGTTTCAAAGAAACAACTCCGTGTTTCCACGTCAACAACTAAGGAAGAGTACGTCGCTGCAGCGAGAAGCTGTTCTCAAGTGTTGTTGATGAGAACACAACTCCGAGATTATGGCTTCAAATTCAACAAGATTCCGATATACTGTGATTCTAAGAGCGCCATTGCTATATCTGCGAATCCTGTTCAACATACAAAGATCAAACACATCGACGCACGATATCACTTTATCAAAGATAGTGTAGAAAAAGGTACAATCGAACTTTATTTTGTAAACACTGATTACCAGCTTGCTGGTTTATTTACCAAGCCTCTGATGAAAAGAGATTTAATTTTCTCGTTTCAAAACTTGGTATGTTAAATCTCAAGACTTAATCTGTGATTACCTACTAAACTTCAGTTATTGTTATTTTTCTTCATTTCTTTATTTCTATTCTAAAAAGATATTTGCACTTAAAATGTGTTCATGATCTCAGGGGGAGTGTGAGAAGATGAAAAAATGTTCTACATATATTTTAGGGGGAGTTTACAAACTTTTACATATGTTTATCATTGATAAATTTTCTAATGCATAATTGCATGGGGAGTAAGATAATGGAGTACTGAATATTGTTAGAGCACAGATTTATTGGATTCAAGATCATTAAGATTGAAGACAAAAGTTCAAGAAGTCAAAGTTGGAAAAGTCAACTCTCACTTAAAGTCAAAGTCTTTTGTTAATAAAGTCAAACTCAATGTATTTGTATTTTGTTTCTTTGTAATTGTTGGAGGTATAAATACCTTGTTTTCTTTGTAATCATTAAGTAAGTAAGATTGTAAGTGTGTTAATTCAGATTGTGATTGAGAGAGAATATTAGAGAAGAGTTCATTGAATATTATTCTAGTGTGAGAAAGAAGAGAGAGAAAGTTGTAAGTTTGTAATCTTGATGAATGAATCAATGACATATGATTTCGAATTCTCATCTTGATTGTTTGTTAGCGATTAGAACTTAAAAATAGGGAATAACAATTGGTATCAGAGCAGATCCAACTATGAAATCAGATCAAGAAATGTTCGACACTGTGTTCATCAAAGTCCAGATTGATTTCTGAGTTTTAGTGTGATTTAAAAGTTGTAATCGATCAGGTTTTGTGTGATTAGTGATTTCGATCGAGTCTGTATGGTTTAATTTCAGTATTGCACTGTAATAGATTTGTAATTTTGGATTGTGTTGAAGTTTTTGTTCACGAGTTCATACGCACTGTATCATCGATCGTTTTGTATTTTGAGTGTTTATTTTTGAAATTCTTGCTTTGTATGTGTTGAATTCGAGGATGTCTGCAAAGTTTTGGGACAATTGAAGAAGATTTGAGTAGAAATTCGAGGAAAAAGTGAAGTTTTGATCGACTTTCTGAAGAACGCGCTAGATCTACAAAACGCGCAAGTTCATCCGCAAGAACGCGCAAGCTGAAGAATTTCATTTTTGGTCAAAACGCGCAGAGGTTTATATGCGAGTTTTAGAAACGCGTAGATCGAAGTCTGCGAGTTTGAAGATTGGGAAAATTTTCTAAGTATGGAAACGCGCACGTAGTTGTTAGCGAGTTCTACAAACGCGCAAGTCTAAGCGTGCGAGTTCCAGCGGAACAGTGATCTGCGAGTTCATTTGACTTGCGAGTTTGTTCAAACGTGCATCTAGGCATCTGCGCGTTCAAGAAAACCGCATGCCTCACTTTGCGAGTTTCACTGTGAATAGTGATCTGCGTGTTTAGGAGTTAGTGAGTTTCTTCGAGAACATTCTCTTGCGAGTTTCAATGATTAGCGAGTTTCAGCTATCTGCGAGTTTATTAGAACACGCAAGTCTTTGGGTGCGAGTTTCACAAACGCGCAAGCTTTTGTCTGCGAGTTTTTCTGTGAATAGTGACTTGCGAGTTTTTTTTTTTGAGAATTTTTCAAAACTGTAATATGGCTTTTAATAGTGAAATTTTTTTCTCTAGGGGCGCTGCCCCTCGACCCCACAAGGGGGACATAGTTTTTTTTTTGTGTTCAAAATCTCTGAATTTTTAGTTCAAGTTTTTCTGTATTCTTGAGATTTCATTTGGATTAACGATCAAGTTCAAGTTCTTTTTGTAACAGATATTCAAGATGGAATATTTTTTTGATGATGATGAAAAGAAGATTGAAAAGCTCAAATTAGAAAAAAAAAATCTTGCTTCCTCAGTTGATTACTACACCAAGAGGTCAAAGAAATATTCTGATGAAAGGAAACTACTGAGAGAAGAAGTAAGTGGATTAAAGAAAATAAATGAAGATCTGCTGAAAAAAAATTCTAGGCTAAATGATGAACAATTAGTGAGTTTAGAAGCTGAAAATACTCAGATGAACAAGAAGATTACTGGTGTGGAGATGCAGATAGTCAAAGATAGAGATAATTTTGAGATTGAGAAGAAATCATTTGAAAATAAATTCTCAGATCTTTCCAGGAAGAGTGTTGAAGAAAAGAAAACAATTGAGCTTAAATGCATCAAGATTTCTCAGCAAGTTTCAGATTTTGAGAAAGTTATCATTTTGGAAAGGGAAAAGTTTGGAAAAGAGAAAAAGGCCGTAGAACAGAATAATGTTGGAATCTTCAAAGAAATATACGGCCAGAGAAACAATGTGGAGAAGGACTTTGAAGAAGAAAGAAATATATTTGAGGAAGAAATCAAGAAGCTTACTAAGAAGTTATCTGAACTGTCTGAGAGTGCACTGAAAGAGCAGATAACGAAGTCTGAATTCAAGAAGAAGATTGACCTACTCATTGAAGAAAGAGACAATTTATCTTTAAAGATAAAAGAGCTTGAAAATATTGTTTCCAAGGTGGTGGTGACTGAGCAAACGACATTAGAGTCAAAAATCCACACACCTAGAAATAGTTCAGTTGGTTATAACAAGCCAGCCTCAAGTTCACATTTGAAAACTGTTTCTTCAAGAAGGTTAGTTAATTCATTTGATCAAATTCGTACTACTAACACTTTCTATGATCAAAATGTAGATGGTTCAAATACACAAAGAAGAAGGAGAAGAAAAATATATGAAAAAGAGAAGCTGGTTTGGAAGGTAAAACCAGTTGAAGATGAGAAGAATGATGAGAAGAAAGAAGAAAAGAAAGGAAAGAAGGAAGAGAAGACAGGTAACAAATCATCTGTATCTGCCTCAAATGCAAAGAAGAACAAAGTGCTGAAAGGTAAACCTGATCTTGCTTATTCGAGAGATCAATTGTTTATGTTGTCAAAGAAAAGGTATTGTTCTTACTGTAATACATATGATTTTGTTCATAAAATAAGTGATCATTTCTGGTATGGTTCTTATTCAGTTACTCCCATAAGAACTGCAACTAACACACATGGACCCAAATACCAGTGGGTACCAAAGCTGGAAAGTGAATCTGTGTTGCAGGCACCTACAGTCAAGGGGGAGTAAGAGAACCAAGGTTTCTGAATAAATCAGTTCAGGACCCGTACTTCAAGGGAGTTTGACTTCTAAACATAACAGTTTAGGACTCGTACTTCAATGATGAAAAAGAGATGCTACTCCCGGGCTGATAAGAGATTGTACTCCAACACTCAGATGAGGAAATCAACCTTCAAGGGGGAGTACATATGTTTCTGAAAATATGTATTCGGAAGATATGACGAACTACACTTCAAAGGGAGTTGTAGATCTCTCTCATCTGCTTTATCACTGATAAACTACAGATGCATATTTTTAGGGGGAGTAAAAGGATTATGATTTCTGATTATTTCATATCAGAACTCGTACTTTAATCGTTTTACTGTTTTATGTCTTTTATTTTTCAAATAAATTTGTGAATAAAGTTGCTTTGACTAGACTTTGAGACTTATATAGGATGAGAGAAGCTGACAAGATCATATCTTAATGACTTCAGCTTGACTTCATGAGATTTAGGATTGCGCGTAAAGGTAAATTTCTTATCTTAATCTAAAATATATCTGAAAGAAGGACAACTTTCAGATATAGAAAACATGTTCTGAAATGTTCAAACCACTTCCCGATTCTTAAACAGATTTTATAATTTGGAAGTGTGATTTTAAATGTTTTCATTTTATTTTTGTGCTTAATTGATAAACAAACCGTGTGTTTCCAAAGATATATACTTGTGTATTATCTTTTCTATATACTTTCAAGTATTCACACACATCGGTTCGATTTTTTGTTCACATTGTTCTTACCATGTCTCATATTGAAACATATTTTCGATGGTAAGACACCTCACTTGTACTTCAATGAATTTTGTGCGTCATTTCATTTTGAAGCATTCATTTCAAGAATGTCTATATTTTTGTTTCATATAGACAATATCCATTATTCTTGACCATAAGCCTTAATTGATAAATCATTTCATTTCTGATCATATTCATACAATGATAGATTTTCAAACAGGTCTTTTGCATTCATGTTCATTCATTCAATATACTTGATTGAAAATACTTCAATGTTTTCAAATGCTCAAATCTTCATGATTATATTTTATGAGCATACATTCATCTGACATTTGTATATGAGTTTTAACTGCTAAAGTTAAATCATTATGAGCAACACGTTCTTTTAGGATCATATATGTGTTCTTTGTGCTAGGACTTAAATGAACTTCTATGGAATCACGTTAACCAGTGATTTCTACCCATGAAGTTAATCCATAGAGATTGAGTGTGAGGAGTCTAAAAAGAAATGAGTGTGGATTGTGTGTTGAGGTAAAATGGAAAAGAGAGTTTGGTTAGATGTGAGCTTAATGATTAAAAGAAAGAGGGTGTGTGATCAGAGTAAAAGAATATCAAACTCCGCACCAACTACTTTCTGAGTCGGGCAGCCACATTACTAGCGTTTCACAATTCTTTGGTGAACGTTATTGAAACAGGCAACTAGCCCATGCCAACTCTTGCTAAAACCCCACAAGCCACTCATTTTCTTCTCAAAAAGAAAATGTTTCACATTTTCAAGGGGACACAGCATAAGATCTATCTGATTTTCATTTGGAAAATCTGGATATTGAAAAAGAAGAAATTATGCCCCACCTTCGCACTTTAATCATGCACATTGAGTCTGTGTTTATACTACTGTTGCCTCAGTGGTTTACACAATGTTGAGCTTTACTTAAAGCAATCATTCATGCTTAATTCTTTCTACACTTGCACGAACACACAAGGAATTTTTTTCTTTGTCATAACGTTCATAGAAATTGTCTTTGTGGTGTTTCGATGATTGGATGGAAGCCCTGGGGGAGTAAACATCAAAAAGCTCCTTTCCAATGTGTATTTGTTACACACAGTGACTTCGTGTTACTGACAGGCATATTAACTTATTCATTTGTTGATTCAGGTGTTACATTCTTATTTTGTCTAGATTTGAAAAGATCTGGATGAATACTTTGTTCGAAATGGCAATGAATCAGAGGCTCATCTTGAAAGATCAGTGGTCAGAAAGATTTCAAAGATATTTCTTGATGAGAAAGTTTTGATGATCAGATACTCTATTCATCAAAAATGGGGAGAAGATATTAAGAAATGTGTGATTCAAAGAAATATTGAAGTTGTGAAAGAAAGTTGTTAAAGAAAGTTTGTTGAAAGAGTTAAAAGATTTCAGAATTGTTGAAGATAATTTGTTTGTTGAAGATAATTTGCTGAAGCAATCAGATTGGTGTCTGAAAGAGATTTGGTTACAACCTTTGGGAGAGAATGCTACTCTGTTTAAAGATCAGATGTTTAGAAGTTTGATGAATGTTTTTGAAGATAAAGTTTATAAAAGAAGAATTTCATCGTTCTAAGGGGGAGTTTGTAAATCTTGTTTGTATCAAAGGGGAGATTACAAGAGAAGATAAAGGTTGATCAAAGGGGGAGCTTAATCTGACAGAGCTTAAAGAGAGAAGATCGCATTGCTAAATCTTTTAGTAATGATCTTGATCCAAAGGGGGAGATTGTTAGAGCACAGATTTATTGGATTCAAGATCATTAAGATTGAAGACAAAAGTTCAAGAAGTCAAAGATGGAAAAGTCAAGTCTCACTTAAAGTCAAAGTCTTTTGTTAATAAAGTCAAAGTCAATGTATTTGTATTTTGTTTCTTTGTAATTGTTGGAGGTATAAATACCTTGTTTTCTTTGTAATCAGTAAGTAAGTAAGATTGTAAGTGTGTGAATTCAGATTGTGATTGAGAGCATATTAGAGAAGAGTTCATTGAATATTATTCTAGTGTGAGAAAGAAGAGAGAGAAAGTTGTAAGTTTGTAATCTTGATGAATGAATCAATGACATATGATTTCGAATTCTCATCTTGATTGTTTGTTAGCGATTAGAACATGAAAATAGGGAATAACAAATATGACTTCTGCAGAATTGAATGTTTTATTGCTTTATGTCATTTTACTTAAATGTTGTGAATAAAATTTTGTACTTTGATGATTTTTGCAGAATTGAGAGAGAGCGTCAATGATCATATCATTTATGACTTAGAGTTGACTTTATGAGATTTAAGACTAAGCAAAAAGGTGTATTTCTAATCTTAATCTCAAACGTATCTGAAAGAAGGACAACTTTTAGAGCACATATTTGTTGGATGCAAGATCATGAAGTTTGAAGAATAAAGTCAAACAAGTCAAATGTTGAAGTCAACTCTCAAGCATCAAAGTCAAAGTCTTTGTAATAAAAGTCAAAGTCAAAGTATTGTGTTTTTTTTCCTTGTTTGTTTGTAGGTATAAATAGGTTGGTTGTCTTTGTAATCTTGGTAACACATGAACTTGAGATACGCGAGCTTATGAGAAAAGAGTTGTATTGTATATCATTCTAGAGAGAGAGAGAATAGAAAGAGTGAATTGTAATCTTTGGAAATTGTAATCAATGACTTGTGATTACGATTTGTTCATCTTGATTTGTTTGAAATAGCAATTAGAACTTGAATTGGGCATTATCAATTGGTATCAGAGCATATCCGAGTGAAATTAAGAAAAATATGAATTCGATACTGTTTTATCGAGTCTTGATTGATTTTTTCATGTTTGTGTGTAATTCGAGTTGTATTTGATTGTATTGTATTCGAAAAATGTATTAGATCATTCTTGTATAGGTTTGGAAAGGAATTGCACTGTAATTGATTGTCAATTTTTTGGTTCTTAGAGTTTAAAGTTCACGAGTTCGTTATGTACTGTATTGAATCGATTTGTACTTCTAGGTGTATCTTGTTGAAATTCATTGGTGGAATTAAGTTCTAGAAGTATAGGTGATCAAATTGTCGAAGTTTTGGATCGAAATTCGAAGTAGAGATAAGTTTTTGATCAAATCATAGTGGTTTTTCTTCGAAGATCTGAAGAATTCGCATATTTTTCAAGAACTCGCAGGGTTACATGAAGAACTCGCAGAGTGTTTAGCTTTCGCAGGATTCTTAAAGGATTTCGCAGAAAGTGTTAAGAATTCGCAGATTAATTGATTTTCGCATAATTCTGAAAATCCATAAATTCAGAATTCGCAAGTGTGTGATCTGCGAATCTCATAGAATTCGCATTGCAGTGTGTTAAGAATTCTTAAGAATTCGCATGGTTTTTACTTGCGAATTGCTCAAAATTGGTAGAAGTCTTATCTACGAAAAGTTGTGTGAAAATATTTTTTAAGGAAAGGATTCGCAGGTGTCTTTATGCGAAAATTGAAAGATTCGCAGGTGTCTTGTGTGTGAATTCTTATTTGTTTTATCTGTGAATTCTGAAATCTTTGTAGTATTTGCGAATTCTGGTTGCTTACGAATTCTTGGTACGAATTCTATGTCCATCTCTGTGTTTTGCGAATCCCTTGTGTTTCATAGTGCCTTGCGAATTCCAGACTTAGTGATTTTTGAAAAATTTCATTTCTGTATTTTTCTAAGTTTTTCTGGTTTACTTGATTTCATATTAGACTAACGATCAAATTCAATTTCTTATTGAAACAGGATTAATGGATGATTATTTCTTTGTTGAAGAATATAATACTGAAGAGCGTAAAGAGAAAAGTCAGGAACATAAAATTTCTACTTCCAGAGAAGCTCTTGCAATCGGTACGGATGTAAAGCCACCGGTGCTTTTTAGAGGATAGTATGAACAATGGAAGAACCGCTTTCTAGACTTCGTTGACCAAAATGACTTGGGTGATTATATCAGAATATCTCCGAGGGAAGGAAAAATGAAAACTCCAACAAGGATTTATTCTTATTATGGAGAAAATGGATCAATGGAAAGAGGAGAGTTTCCAATATAACCTAATAAGTACACAGATGAGCAGAAAAAGAGATATGAAGCTGACAGATTAGCTAAAGCCTTTATATTGCAAGGATTTTCAGATGAGATTTCAAAAGAGATTTCTATCAGTTTAAATAGTAAAAAGGCTACAGGAAAACAATTGTGGGAACAACTTGAGAAGATGATGGTAGGATCAAAGATGTCATCAAGAGTAAAGTTTTTGGAAGCTGAGAATTCAGAGCTAAAAAGAAAGATCTCAGACTTAGAAGATCAAAGTGTCAAGATTCAGCAAACAGAGTATGCTAATGAAGAGCTGATAAAGAAGATTTCTGAGCTAGAACTGCAAATTGCTGAAGAAAGATCAGTTTTTGAGAAAGAGAAGAAAGAATTTGCAAAGAAATTCTCAGACTTTTCCAGGAAGAGTGTTGAAGAGAAGAAAACGGTTGAGCTGAAATGTATAAAGCTTTCTCAACAAATTTTCAGATTTTGAGAAAGTCATCATTTTAGAAAGAGAAACGTTTGACAAGGAAAAGAACATCATAGAACAATAGAATGTTGGATTCTTTAAAGAGATATTTGATGGAAGAAAGAATGTGGAAAAGGACTTTGAAGAAGAAAGGAATATATTTGAAGCAGAAATAAAGAAACTAACAGTGAAGCTATCTGAACTATCGACGAGTGCACTGAAAGAGCAGAAAGCGAAGTCTGAATTCAAGAAAGAAATTGACTTGTGTGTCCAAGAAAGAGAAAGTTTATCTTCAAAGATAAAAGAGCTTGAAGACATTGTTTCAAAGGTGGTGGTGACTGAGCAAACGAATCCAGAATCAAAAATCCACACACCTAGAAATAGTTCAGTTGGTTCTAACAAGCCAGACTCAAGCTTATATCATAAAACTGTTTCTTCAAAAAGGTCAATTAAATCATATGATCACATTCGTACTACTAGCATTTTCTTTGATAAAAATGTAGATGGTTCTGATACATACAGAAGAAGAAGAAGGAGATATGAAGAAGAAAAGTTGGTCTGGAAGGTGAAACTAGTTGATGATGAAAAGAAGAATGAGAAGAAAAGTAACAAATCATTTGTACACGCATCAAAACAGAAAAAAGAACAAAGTGCGGAAAGGTAAACCTGATTTTTCTTATTCGAGAGATCAATTGTTCAGGATGTCTAGAAAAAGGTATTGTTCTTATTGTCGTACTTATGATTTGGTTCATTTAAATTTAGTGATCATTACTGGTATGGTTCTTACTCGATTACTCCTAACAAAACTGCAACTGACAAACATGGACCCAAATACCAGTGGGTACCAAAGCCGAAAGATGAATCTGTGTTGCAGGCACCTACAGTCAAGGGGGAGTAAGAGAACCAAGGATTCTGAATAAATCAGTTCAGAACTCGTACTTCAACGGAGTTTGACTTCTAAACACAACATTTTAGGACTCGCTCTTCAATGATCAAAAGAAATGATACTCACGTGCTGATAAGAGATTGTACTCAGATACTTCAATGAGAAAATCAACCTTCAAGGGGGAGTACATATTTTTCTGGAATTATGTATTCGGAAGATATGACGATCTACAACTCAAGAGGAGTTGTATTTGATCTCTGTCATGTTTTTCACTGACATATTTTAGATGTATATTTTTAGTGGGAGTTAAGAATTATGATTTCGGATTATTTCAGATCAGAACTCGTACATTCAAAGTTTTACTGCTTTATGTCATTTTATTTTTTCAATAAATATTGTGAATAAAGTTGCTTTGACGGACTTTACGACTGTTTGAATAATTGAGAGGATGCTTACAAGATCATACCATTATGACTTTAAGTTGACTTTATGAGTTTAAGACAGATCGAAAAAGTTTATTTTTATTCTTAATCTCATGTATAGTTGAAAGAAGGAGGCCTTTCAATCATAGAAAACATGTTCTTAAACGTTCAAACCACTTCCCGATTTTTAAATAGATTTCATGATTTGGAAATGTGATTTTAAATGTTTTCATTATTAAATGAGTTGAAATGATTATAAACCGTATGTTTCCAAAGATATATACTTTCGTATTATCTTTTCTATGTACTTTCAAGTATTCACACACACCGGTTTAATCTTTTGTTGAATATGTTCTTACCATGTCTCTACAGTAAAACAAAATTTTCGATGGTAAGACACCCCGATTGAACTTCAAAGATTTTGAGCGTTGATTTCATTTCGAAACGTTCTTTCAAGTATGTCTATATCTTGAATCGTATAGACAAATTCCAATTTTTGCTGACCTAAGCCTTATTTGATAAATCATTCTATTTGATCTTTATCATACAATGTCAGATTTTCAAACAAGTTTCTTGTATTCATGTTCATTCATTCAATATACTTGCTTGAAATATCATCAATGTTTAAAAATGCTCAAATCTTCATGATTATCATTATGAGCATACAGACATCTGACATATATTTTGTGCTTTAACAGATACAGTTAAACCATTTGAGCAACATTATGCTTCATAGGATTACATGGGTTTATTGTGTGAGGACTTAACTGAAACTTCTATGGATTCACCTTAAGCAGTTTTTCCTACCTAAGAAGTTAATCCATGAGTGATCGAATATGTGTGGAGTCAAATACTGACTGTGTGTTGAGTAAAGAGGTAAAATGTAATGAAGATTTTAGTTAGATGTGAGCTCAATGATTAAAAGAAAGAGGGTGAGAGATCAGAGTAAAAGAATATTAAACTTTGCACCAACTACTTTCTGAGTCGGGCAGCCACATTACTAGTGTTTCACATTTCTTCGTGAACATTATTGAAACGGGCAACTAGCCCATTCCAACTCTTGATAACAACCCCACCAGCTACTCATTTTCTTCTTAAAAAGAAAATGTTTCAATATTTCAAGAGGAAGCAACACATAGTCTATCTGGTTTTCATTTGGAAAATCTGGATATTGAAAAAGAAAGAAGTCTGCCCCACCTTCGCACTTCGATCATGCACAATAGAGTCTGTGTATAATTATTGTTGTCTCAGTGGTTTACACAATTTTGAGCCTTATAAAAGCAATCATCATGTGCTTAATTCTTTCAAACACTTGCATGAACACACAAGGAAATTTGTTTTTCTTGTCATAACGTTCATAGAAATATCTTTGTGGTATTTCGATGATTGATTGGAAGACCTGGGGAGTGAATATCATAAAATCTCCTTTCCAATGTGTATTCGTTACACACAGCAACTTCATGTTACTGACAGACATCTTAACTGATTCATTTGTTAATTCAGGTGTTACATTCCTAATTGTCTGAATTTGAAAAGATTCGGATAAATATCTTTTGTATTGATTGAGAATGATAGGCTCTTGTTGAATGATTAGTGGTCAGAACAGATTCCAGAGACATTTCTTGTTGAAAGTTTTGATGATCACTATGCTCTAATCATCAAAAAGGGGGAGAAGAAATCAAGAAATGTTGGTTTAAAAGAGAAGCTAATATCAATTGTGGGGAGAAGTTACAAGAAATGAAAGGGTTGATAAAGAAAAGTTGGAACTTATTGGATAAATTTATTCAAGATAGTTGTTTTGAAGAATATGTGTTATCAAAGATTGAAAGCAGAAAGAGCAAATTCAAAGATTTCTGAAGACAAGCTAAATTTTACAGAAATTTTCTTTGAAGACAATTTGCTGAAACAATCTGAGTTAAACTTGAAGATAATTTATTTCCAGTGTTTGAAAGAGGTTTCTACCATCTTTGGGGGAGATTGTTATTACTTTTGAAGACAGATGTTGGGGAGAATACTGAAAAGTTGTAAAGATTGTATCAAAGAAGGGAGAGAATGTTATAAGCATAAAAGGGGAGATTGGATTTCAAAGATTATGTTTTTTTCTGAAGATTATCTTAATTATTAAGAAGACTACCAGGAAAGATAAAGTTAATCAAAGGGGGAGTTTGTATAAATTGAGATTAAAGAAGGAAGATTGAATTGCAAAATCTTTTAGAAATGATATTGATCCAAAGGGGGAGAATGTTAGAGAACATATTTGTTGCATGCAAGATCATGAAGTTTGAAGAATAAAGTCAAGCAAGACAAATGCTGAAGTCAACTCTCAAGCATCAAAGTCAAAGTCTTTGTAATAAAAGTCAAAGTCAAAGTATTGTGCTTTTGTTTCCTTGTTTGTTTGTAGGTATAAATAGGTTGGTTGTCTTTGTAATCTTGGTAACACATGAACTTGAGATACGGGAGCTTATGAGAGAAGAGTTGTATTGTATATCATTCTAGAGAGAGAGTGAATTGTAATCTTTGGAAATTGTAATCAATGACTTGTGATTACGATTTGTTCATCTTGATTTGTTTGAAATAGCAATTAGAACTTGAATTGGGCATTATCAACAACTTTCAGATATGAAAACATGTTCTTAAATGTTCAAACCACTTCTGATTCGTAAAAAGATTTCATGAATATAGAAGTGTGATTTTAAATGTTTTTATTACTCATGAGCAGAATTGCTTAATAAACCGTGTGTTTCCAAAGATAAATACTTGTGTATTATCTTTTCCATATACTTTCAAGTATTCATACACACCGGTTTAGTTTTTTGTTAAGTTTGTTATCACCATGTCTAAAATTGAACAAATTTTTCGATGGTGATACACCTCGCTTGATATTCAAATCTTGAGCGTTGATTCATTTTAAAACGTTTCTTTCGAGAATGTCTATATCTTGATTCGTATAGACAAATGTCCAATTTTAGCTGACCTAAGCCTTGATTGATAAACCATTTCGATTTTGATCTTTTTCATACAATGTTAGATTTTCAATCAAGTTTCTTGTATTCATTTCATTCAGTCAATATACTTGTTTTGAATAATCTTCAATGTTTAAAATGCTCAAATCTTCATGATTATATCTATGAGCATACGAACATCTGACATGTATTATTTTGTGCTTAATTGTCAAGTTAAACCATTTTGGGCAACATGTTCTTATAGGAAAACATGGGTTCATTGTGTGAGGACTTAAATGTAACTTCTATGGATTCACATTAACCAGTATTTCCTACCCAAGAAGTTAATCCTTGAGTGATAGAAGAGTGACGAGTCAAAATATCTGAGTGTGGGTTGAGTGATGAGGTAAAATGGAAATGAGAGTTTGGTTAAAAGCGACCTTAATGATTAGAAGAAAGAAGGTGTGAGAATAAAGTAAAAGAATATCAAACTCTGCACCAACTTTTTCTGAGCCAGACAGCCACATTTCTGATTGTTTCACAATTCTTCGTAAACATCATTGAAACAGGCAACTAGCCCATGCCAACTCTTGATAAAAACCCCACCTGCTACTCATTTTCTTCTCAACAAGAAAATGTTTCAATTTTAAAGAGGACGCAACATATAATCTATCTGGTTTTTCATTTGGAAAATATGGATATTGAAAAAGAAGGAAGTCTGCCCCACCTTCGCATTTCGATCATCCACAATTGAGTCTGTGTTTAACTGTTGTTGTCTCAATGGTTTACACAATTTTGAGCCTGTTAAAAGCAATCATCATGTGCTTAATTCTTTCAAACATATACACATACACACAAGGACTACGTTTTCTTGTCATAACTTTCATAGAAATTCCTTTGTGGTGTTTCGATGATTAAATGGAAGCCCTGGGGGAGTGAACATCACAAAAGCTCCTTTCCAATATGTATTCGTTACACACAGTAACTTTTTGTTACTGACAAGCATCTTAACTGATTCATTTGTTGATTCAGGTGTTACACTCATATTTGTATGATATTTGAAAAGATTTGGATGAATATCTTTATGGATCAATGATTAGTCAGAGGCTCAGTATCAAAGATCAGTGGTCAGAACAGATTATGGACATTTCTTGTAAAGTTTTGATGATATCATGCTCCAATCATCAAAAAGGGGGAGTAACATTCAAGAAATGTTAGAGATGGAAGAAATGGTTAAAAATTGATTGTGAAAGAAAGTTGTTAAAGATATGTTTGAGAGACAAAATCAAGAAATTTGTGTCAAGACAGATGATTTTGAAGAAAGATTGTTAAGAGATGAAAGAGCAAATTCAAAGAATTCTGAAGACGAGTTGTTTTTTCTGAAATGATCTAATGTAGTTCACAGAGCCTCTTTGACAAATTACAGACCTCTGTGGCTGTCAGGTCAACAAACTCGAAGTGATTCGAGAAGAGCATATCAAAACAGAGGAACTCTCGAAGTTAAAACAATGGTCCACATGGATTTGATTTTTCCATTGGTTGCTGTTGATATGCTTACCGTGATCGATTCCAGAGTTAATGTCAAACAGATCGGCAGTAAATCGTACTTTCAGAGGCTTAAAAATTGAGGAATCAGCTGTCCAGATCATGTTCTTAATAAAAGTAGCAATTTATGACAGATTCAAAGTTTGTCCAGAGGTTGTCGTGTGAACATAAGCTACTGTCCAGATTCAGAAGAGTCCAGAGCTTGACTTTAACTGTGCAGAAGTTCAAGTTGTCCATATTCAAAAGCAACCTTACACAGCTTCTATGCAAAGACAGATCATAGTAGTCGTTACAGTGTTTGTGTACAGATCATCAGAGACGTTGATCAAAGTTGTGCGCAGATCAGAGCCTCTGTGCATATACAGAAGCTTAATTAGAGATTTTCAAAACCAGTCCAGAACCTTCAGAGGCTGAAAGAGGCAGAAATATACACATCAGAGGACGGGTAGAGCCTCTGTAAGGCTGTCCAGAGCGTGCATGGTTGATATTCAGAGATGCTCTTAAAAGGCACAGAGAGCTCTTAAGTCGTCCACAGAGCCTCTGTGGACCAAAACCACAGAAGAGCAGCGACCAGAGAGGAGGACCAAAGGTAGACCCAATCATTCACATCAGAGGTCGATGGTCCAGAGGTTGCAATGAGCCAATGGCCCGAAGCCCGAAATTTTCGAATTTTCAGACAACATTGCGCTATTTCAGAAACACGCACACAAATTTTTACTCGAAGCTCCAAATGACATGAGTCCAGTTGCGTTGGATTTCTAAAACATAGACGTACGACTTTTATGTTTTGAGTTTTCTCAAATTCCATGAGCTGATATTCCATAATCAGTGTCAAAGTCTGCTTTAGGGTGCTGGACCGAAAGCATTGCATTTCACTCATGCTCTTTCCACTTTCAAGAACGGTGTTCTCTCGTCGGTTCTTCATAGTTTCAAGCTACATATGTGACAAATTGTTTGTCACTCCCTCCTCCGTTATTCAAGTTTAAGAATCGGTGCTGAACACTTACTCAACAGGATCTTAAGGGTCAAATTTTCTGTTTTGACGACCGTTATGCGCAGCTGTGGGAAAACTTGCAAAACTCACTCATTTTTCATCCAAAATGGATGAATCAAATCTCTTTGGAAACCTAAGAGGCTGGAGTTCAATGTTATTGTGTTATCTTTTCTCTCAATCTGGTTCCTTGATGGTCAAAAACAACGGTGAAGTTGAGTCTTGAAAGCTGGACAAAAAGGGGTAAATTGTCTCGGTCTTTCAAGAATATGAGCCTACATTTGAGGGGGAGCTTGTTATGCCTTGAAGACTCGATGAACGGCACACCAAAGCTTCTAAAGAAAGCAAGGTGGATACTATATGATGATGCTTTCTTTATAAAACATTAGGGGGAGATTGTTAGATTAAATTAGCCCCTAATTTAATTGAATGTTTTATAAATAATTGTATTTTGGGCTTTTTAAATAGTTGTGTGGGCTTGAGCCTTTTATTTGTAAATGGGCCCTATATAAAGGTGACAATGGCTCATTTGTTCAAAAGATTGCTGGAGAAGACCCTTTTTAACACACACAGACTAGGTGAATCAGATGAGAGTCGATTAATGTTTAGTGTGGTGTTCTTCCCAATATCCCCTCCATTGTTAATCAATCTAAGCATATGAGATGTGATTTTGATGAATATTGTTCTTCATTTCTATCTTATATCCTCTTTAATATGGAGTTCTTCTTTTGTTTGCCTAAATGGGATCTAACACACTCATATTTGTCTGAATTTTGAAAAGATTTGGATGAATATCTTTATGGATCAATGAATAGTCAGAGGCTCAGTATCAAAGATCAGTGGTCATAACAGATTACGGACATTTCTTGTAAAGTTTTGATGATATCTTGCTCCAATCATCAAAAAGTAGGAGTAGCATTCAAGAAATGTTAGAGATGGAAGAAATGGTCAAGAATTGATTGTGAAAGAAAGTTGTTAAAGAAATGTTTGAGGGACAAAATCAAGAAATTTGTGTCAAGATAGATGATTTTGAAGAAAGATTGTTAAGAGCTGAAAGAGAAAATTCAAAGAATTCTGAAGACGAGTTGTTTTTCCTGAAATTGTTTTTGAAGATAATTTGCTAAAGCAAACTGAGCTAAACCTGAAGATAATTTCTTTCCGATGTCTGAAAAAAGTTTTTTATTACCTTGGAGGAGATTGTTACTATTCTTGAATACAGACTTTGGGAGGATTGCTAAAAGTTTTTGAAGACAGCTTTATCAAAGAAAGAGAAGATTATTTTGAGCATAAAAAGAAGACTGAGCTTCAATGTCTATTTTGCTAAAGATCTACGAAGGGGGAGATAAAGTTGATCAAAGGGGGAGATTATAATTTTTGTGATATAAAGAAGGAGATTGAATTGCAAAATCTTTTACAGATGATATTGAATCCAAAGGGGGAGATTGTTAGTGCACATATTTGTTGGATACAAGATCATAAAGACTATAGATCAAAGTCAAGCCACGTCAAAGCTCAAAGTCAACTCTCAAAGAGAAATTCAAAGTCTTTTGTAATAAAAAGTCAAAGCTAGCTGTGAGAGTGTTTATGTAGTTTGTGCATTATAGTGTGTGAGTGTTTCTGTGTTGGGTATAAATAGGGATATGAATTGTGTGCGTGTAGTAGATCTATCAGAGTGACATACTAGTTCATAGTTAGAGAGAGAAAGTGTCAGGGAGCATATTTGTAAAGAATTAGAATTAAGAAATACAATGGAAATTGTTTGAAATCAAAGTTGTCATCTTGTTTACATCGTTATATGGGATAACAATGTTCAACAAGCCTGGAAGACTATCAGGTTTAGTCACATGAAGGAGAAAGAAGAGAAAATACTAATTTTCAAGTTGGAGATAGATCACTTCACATCCCTCTTGACCCAAGAAAGACTGAGATTCATCTTAAGTCTACCTTCTGAAACAACAAGAGAGGGCAAAACTTCCTATGATGAGCTGCCATAAGACAATGAAGTTTTCAAGGGAATCAGAGATATGGGGTATCTTGGCCAGATGACTCAAGTCAGTCATTTTAAGAAGAACAATTTTCCACCATTATACTATAACCTATTATCAGTAATCAACGGATGTTTGACAACAAAGATCTATGGAACAGATAATGCCAGCATTCACATACTGAAGCTCTTCTACTCTATTGTTCATGACTTGCGCATTGACTATGCCAGTATCTTCTGCACTGAGCTATATGAGAAAGTGGTAGTAAAGAAAACATCCAAAGCTCCGAACTACATCCCATACCAGAGATTCATGACCCTTATTGTTAGAAGTATGCTGAGGAGCAACTCATAGATACCGAAAAGAGGAAATTATCCTCATGCTCCAATCAGTGAGATGAGATATCTTATAAAGTAGAAAAGAGAATTTCCATATTCTATGTGTGATCTTAGGTTTCAAGCAATCATGCACAAATCAGAATTACAATCAAGATCAAGATGAGAGAATTTGAGTCACAAGTCTGTCGTATTCATATGCATTACAAGCAATTACATGAATGACTCAAAGTTACATGCTTAGTAAGACTTAGACAAAACAAGACAAAACAAGCTTTATATAGGGTCAAACAAGAACTTGACCTCTACACAAGCATACATGAAAAGTCAACACAATTAAACACGTAGAGCTCTTCTAATTCTTTTGATCTCTTCAATTGTTGGACTAAATTCATCATAGCTAGTATACGGAGTAGAACCCACCACAGGAGTACCTGAAGGACCTGTGTGTGTCCCAATATGCAATCATTCAATCAAGTAAATTAATAATTAACACAATAATGCAAACCTGATATTGATTAAGCAATAGATTCAACAGATTACAAGTTCTTGATGATGAAATTGAACTATCTCTCTGCTTCTATTTCTCTGTATATGGCGCCCCAACCACAACAACCTCTCAATAATTAATTTCTCAATTAAGCCTCTCTTTCACTCTGACCTAATAATCACTAAACAAGATTAATTTATACTTAGGCTACTAAGCCTAATGGGCTTGACAAGGTTTTGTAATGGGCTTTGCAATACTTGGCCCAACAACCTAAAACAAACTAATTTAACTAAAATTAAAACTAACTAATAAATAAAATACGTAAACAGACTTTGACTATTTATTACAAAAGGACCCTAGACTATTTGTTGAGACGACTTTATCAGCTTTGACTTCAGATTTCCATCTTCAGATAATTATGATCTTGAATCCAATAAATATGTGCTTTAACAATCTCCCCCTTTGGATCAAGATCATTCTTTAAGCTCAGAAAATGTAATCTTCCTCTTTGTCTTCAGAATGTAGCAATCTCCCCAATCGGTGAGAATATCTTTTGGAAAGAAATTATCTCCAGTTTCAGCTCGGAATGCTTCAGCAAATCATCTTCAAAGAAAATTTCTTCAATTCAGCATATCTTCAGAATATCTTCCATTTCTTGATTAACGCTTCTCCCCCTTTTTGATGAAAAGAGCAAAGAGTTCATCAAAACTTGTCTTCAAGAAATTTCTTCGGCCATTGATCTTGCAAACAGAACCACTGATTATCCGTAAATTCATTAAGATGTTCATCCAGATCTTTGCAAATCTAGACAAATTAGAAAATGAAGTGTAACACCTGAATCAACAAATGAATCAGTTAAAATTGCCTGTCAGTAACACAAAGTCACTGTGTGTAACGAATATACAATATAAAGGAGCTTTTATGATGTTCACTCCCCCAGGGCTTCCATTCAATCATCGAAAACCAACAAAGGTAATTTCTATGAACATTATGACAAAGAAACAAATTCTTTGTGTGTTCGTGCAAGTGATAGAAAGAAATAAAGCATATGATGTTTGCTTATAAGGCTCAAAAAGTGTAAACCACTGAGACAAGTAGTGAAACACAGACTCAATGTGCATAAACGAAGTGTGAAGGTGGGGCAAACTTCCTTCTTTTCAATATCCAGATTTTCCAAATGAAAATCAGATAGCATATGTGTTGCGTCCCCTTTGAAAATGAAACATTTTCTTGTTGAGAAGAAAATGAGTAGCTGGTGGGGTAATGTCAAGAATTGGATTAACTTCTATTGACTCATATTCTCTCATCACACATCCCACACTCATTTCTGTTAACTCCTCACATTCAATCACTAAAGGATTAACTTCTAGGGTAGGAATCACTGGTTAACGTGAATCCATAGAAGTTCAATGAAGTCCTAGCACACTGATCCCATGTTTTCCTATGAAGCATACGTTGCTCAGATGATTTGACTTGATCAGTTAAAGCTCAATGATGAATCAGAAAACATTTAAAATCACACTTTCAATTCAAGAAATCTGTTTGAGAATCAGGAAGTGGTTTGAACATTTAAGAACATGTTTTCTTATGATTGAAAGTTGTCCTTCTTTCAACCATGAATGAAATGAAGAAAAGAAATTATACCTTTCGAGTACAGTCTCACATCTCGCGAAGTCAAGCTTAAAGTCATAAAGATATGATCTTGTAAGCATCTCTAAATCTGCAAAAGTCTTAAGGTCTAGTCAAAGTAACTTTATTCACAAAAATTGAAATGACATAAAGTAGTAAAACACTTAGTGTAAGAGTTCTGATCAGAAATAATCAGAAGTCATAGCCATACTCTGTACTTGTATGCTCCCCCTAGAATCATGCATCACTAACAATTATCAGTAAGCACAATGCATTTAAATATGCTCCCCCTCAAACTAACATTGACCATCAATGAAATACTTCTCACACTCCCCCTGAGATCATGAACAAACTGTTAAAGAGCAGTTATCATGCGGAAATAATAATAAAGAAATGATAAAGAGATACAATAAGAAACTTTAATAGGGAACTACCGATTATGTCTTAAGATTTAGCATACCAAGTCTTGAGACAAGAAAATTAAATCTCTTTTCGTCTAAAGGTTTGGTAAACAAATCTGCAAGCTGATAATCGGTTTTTACAAAGTAAAGTTCAATTGTCCCCTTTTCTACATTATCTTATATAAAATGATACCGGACATCTATGTGTTTGGTCTTAGTATGCTGAACAGGGTTAGCGGTAATCGCAATAGCGCTCTTCAAATCACAATAGATCGGGATTCTATTGAAATTAAATCCATAGTCTCGCAGTTGTGTTCTCATCCATAGGACCTGAGAACAATAGCTAGCAGCAGCTACATATTCCGCTTCGGCCGTTAATGTGGAGACACATAATTGCTTCTTCGAAGCCCAACTGACGAGTTTATCTCCGAGGAATTGTATATGACCCGAGGTGGTCTTCCTGTCTAACATGCAACCAGCATGATCTGTGTCTGAATAGATGTTAGTTCAAAGTTTGTATCCTTAGGATACCACAGACCAAGATCTGCAGTCCCATTCAGATACCTGAAAATCCGCTTTACAACAGACAAATAGGATTCTTTAGGATTGGCCTGATATCTAGCACATAAGCATGTAGAGAACATTATATCCGGCCTACTACAAGTAAGATACATTAAAGAACCTATCATCCCTCTATAAGTCCTAACATCAACAGCCTTTCCCGAAAGATCGGTGCCAATCTTAGTACCAGGTGCCATTGGGGTATCAATCGGTTTACAATTTTCCATTTTGAACTTCCGAAGAATATCCAGAATGTATTTAGATTGATTGATAAAAGTCCCCGTTGAAAATTGTTTGACTTGCAATCCGAGAAAGAAATTCATCTCTCCCATCATGCTCATTTGAAAACGAGACACCATGAGGTTTGCAAAGTTCTTACAGTACTTAGGATTTGTAGAACCAAAAATAATATCATCCACATATATTTGAATAAGAATGATATCGCCTTTATCCTTTTTAATGAAAAGAGTGGTATCAACGTTACCTTTTGTGAAACCCAACTTGACCAATAATTGAGATAGAATATCATACCAGGCGCGAGGAGCTTGTTTCAGTCCATAAAGAGCTTTATCCAAGATGTAGACATGGTTCGGCTTATCTGGATTTACAAACCCTTCTGGCTGTGAGACGTAGACTACTTTCTTAAGTACTCCATTCAGAAAAGGTGTCTTCACATCCATTTGATAGACGGTGAAGTTCTTGTGGGCTGCGTAGGCTAAGAACATCTTAATCGCCTCTATACGCGCTACTGGAGCATAAGTCTCATCGTAGTCTATCCCTTCCTCTTGCCTATATCCCTTGGCGACAAGTCGTGCTTTGTTTCTGATAACGGTACCATCTTCATCTTTCTTGTTTTTGAACACCCATTTTGTACCAATGATGGTTTAACCTTGCGGTTTGGGTACGAGTCTCCAGACTTTCAGTGCTTCAAACTGATTCAGCTCATCTTGCATCGCAGTTACCCAATCTGAATCGGCAAGGGCCTCAGATACGCGTGTAGGATCGATCTTGCTCAGAAAGGATTCATATATACATAGATTTGATGTTGCAGACCTAGTTTGCACCGGTGCAGAAGGATCTCCAATAATTTGATGTACCGGATGCTCTTTGGTCCACTTATGTTCATGAGGGAGTGGATTAGATGCATGTTGATCATTGTCCGCATCTAGGAATCCACTGGTATCTCCTTCAGATGGTTCAGAATTAACGGGGGCTTCGGTTGAAGTAGTCGTTGCAGAAGTTGCAGTAGGTACAGCTTGGTCAAACTGATGATCAATCCTTACAGTACATCCTACTGAGTCAGCTACTTCTATCTCGGCGGTGTTGGTCACAACTTCAACTGTCGGAGTAGGCTTTTGAACTGGAACTTCTTGCTGAATAGGGGAACCGAATTCAGTAGAGATATCGGAAGTGGTCGGATGAGTAGTCATCGAGTCTTCTATCCTGTCAACCACAACAGAGTTAGGCAATTTAGAGCCAAGAAATTCATCATAGAACAGTTCAAATAATAAATCCAAATCAGATAAATTAGAGGTAGACGACGAAGCGCCATCTGATTTATTCTCTTGAGGTGCAGGTCCTGGACTGGTTGGTCCAGAAGCTAATACTCCAGTAATTACGGGTTCTAAACTGATGTGCTCAGAATCCATGTCCTCATCGAATGTAACATTAACGCTCTCGATCACAATCTTCGACTTCTTCAAATAAACACGATATGCAGACGATGTAGATGAATAACCAACAAAGATGCCTTCATCCGCCTTAGCACTGAACTTTTTTAGATTCTCTCGGTCGTTTAGAACATAATACGTACAACCAAAAACATGAAAATATTTAATGGTTGGTGTGCGGTTGTTGATCAATGCATACGGAGTCTTCTGAAATCTGCGGTGTATCATGGAGCGATTCTGAGTGTGACATGCAGTCGATACAGCTTCAGCCCACAAAAATAAAGGTAAGTCAGATTGGTTGAGCATTGTCCGAGCGACCTCGACAAGTGTACGATTTCGCCTTTTGACGACTCCGTTCTGTTGAGGCGTGCGAGCAGCAGAGTATTGATGTGATATCCCAACCGATTCAAGATATTCTTCAACTATCTTGTTCTTGAACTCTGTGCCGTTGTCAGTCCTGAGAATCTTGACTTGTTTTTGCAGATTGACTTGGGTCGTCTTCAGAAACGTAATGAGAACATCGGTAGTCTCATCTTTAGACCGTAGAAATTTAACCCAAGTGTATCGCGTATAGTCATCCACGATAACTAGCACATACTTCTTTCCTCCTAAGCTTTGCGTTCACATAGGACCGCACAAGTCCATATGCAACAACTCTAAAGGAGAGCTGGTACTAGGTTCAGGCTTTGGTTTGTGTGGGGCTCTCTTCATCTTTCCCTTTTCACACGCTGCACATAGATGTTCTCTTTCATATTTCAGTTCTGGAAGTCCTTTCACTAGCTTGCCACTGACCAACTTGTTGATGTACCGAAAGTTGAGGTGAGAAAGCCGTCGATGCCATAACCAGCTTTGTTGCATCGAGGCCTTTGATGGTAGACAGACCTAATTGTCATCCTGGACCTTTGACAAGTTGATGGTGTAGAGGTTTGACTTGCGAGTGTCGACCAAGAGTTCTTTCCCGTCTTCAGTGCGTACCGAACATGTCTTGGCCTTGAAATTAACCTCTAAATCTTTGTCGCAGAACTGGCCAATGCTGAACAGGTTGTGCCCTAAGCCTTCAACATAACTTACCTTCTTGATCGTAAGATTTTCATGTACAACATCACCATATCCCAGAATAGGTGAAAACTGATCATTTCCAAAACGAACTGTGCCGCAATATTTGTCTGTAAAATTAGACAACATACTCTTCTGCCCGGTCATATGCTTAGAACACCCGCTATCCAAGTACCACATATGACGGGTCTGCATAACACAAATCAAGAAAGAAGAGGTTTAGGAACCCATTTAAAAATGGGACCTCCACTGTTAGTACTTGATTTTGGCACCCATTTAAATTTGGGTCCGTTTTTTCTTTGAAAACCAGAATCATGATAAGACGAATGATAATGATAAGATGAAACATTATATGAGCCATACCAAACATCAGAATATTTACGAGAAGCATAATCACATTCACCATAATTTAAAAACTTTTTATTTGATGGTGCTAACTGGAATAATTGCTTTATAGAGTACTTCTTGCGAGAATCAACAAGATTAGATTTAAAAGTAGCAACATTCACAATCACTCACAATCACATCATCTTTACTAGAAGTCTTTTTATTCAAAATAAAACTAGAACTAGATTTAGCTTTCTCGTCTATCTTCTGTTTCGGTATCCATGCAGTCTTAACTCCAACCCTTTGCTTTCTCAAATCTGAAACATGTGAAACTTTAGAGTTAGAATGATGAGAATTAAGAGAATTCTTCTTCTTTGGCTTACCAGTGGGGATCGGTTTCTGTGAAAGCTGAGATTTTTGTTTCTTACCTTTTGCTTTCTTTGATTTCACAGAAACTGATTTATCAACTTTCGTTGATGTTTCACCTTTGTCAAAAACACTGGGTAATCCAAAGGAATTAACAACACAAGATGAATGATAAGGAAGTTTAGAAGAAGAATCAAACCGAGAAACACAATCATTTAAAACACCTTCAGAGTTTAATAAATTAAGCTCATTATCAAGGGAACCAGATTTGTCATCCGAATTTAAAGCCTTGGAGATTGTAGGAAAATTAGAAGTTTTGAACACTGTTGAAAAAACTGTTTGTTCTAAGTCCATCAAAATTCTTTCCTCTATAAGAGTATTCTCGAGTTCAGAAATTTTACATTCCAAAACTAGAGGAGGGACGTAAAGCTTACCTTCGTTGGGTTTAGCCTCCAACTCTTGTACAGAATAACTCTCAAAATAATCATTTGAAAGAAGTTTTGATTTATTAGAACTATAACTGTTATTCAACTTCTCATAGCGAAATGGAAGTTGAACTTTAGATGTGTTCCTTCTTTTATCATATTCCATGGCTTTATCTTTTTCAGACAGACTAGTCCAAAAGGGTTTGAGTTCAGGATGTTGAGGAGCCAACAACATAAACCCAAAGTCATAAAGTGCAGGCACTTCAGATATAACCTTTTTGAGATGACGTGGGTTCTTGTAACCAAGTCCCCAAGTATCAGGTTTCTCTTTAGGTTTGTTCAAATGAATAGTGTGTTAAGTTTGACCAATAGTATGTAATTTTTCTTCCAAAGCATTCACCTTTTCTATTAAAGATTTATTCTCTTTTGAAGTAGAAAAGTACCTTTTAGCAAGCTCTATAGACTTAAACTCACATTCTTTGTAGTTTGAAACAGTTTCAGATAACTCTTTATGAATTATAGTCTTTTCTTTAGCGTTGGTGTCTATATTTTTGTGCAAAGTTTCAATCAATACATTTTTCTCAGCAATGTCATTACTAAGTTTATGTATAGATTGATTTTTCTCATTTGTGACACCTTTCTCACGCTTCAGTTTAGACTATAATTCTTGGAGTTTAGACATCATGGTATGCATTTGGTTCAAAAATTCAAATTCAGATAAGTCACATACCTCATCATTATCTCCATCATCAGAATCAGCTTCTCGCTGGTTCCTTCCCATCAAGCACAGTTGTGCTGTCTCGTCCTTCTCTCCTTCTTCAGATTCTTCGTCCGAATGGTCGAGCCAGTATTCATCCTCGGCCATTAATGCTTTTCCAGCCTCTTGTTGCTTGGCTAGAAGCATCTTATTCTTGTAATAGTCGGAGTTTCGGACTTTTGATTTGCGACAGTCCTTGGAAAAATGACCGAGTCTCCCACAATTGTAGCACTTAATCAGTTCTTCCTTCTTGGTCTCTTCAGCTTCATCCTTCTTCTTGTCTTCTGGTCTCCTTTCTTCAACTTTCTCTTTATGCTTGTAGTTGTTCGGACCAGACGAGTACCTCTGACTATTGTAGTTTGGCTTTTTATAGAACTTCTTTTGGAAAGCCTTGGTTAACATAAGCATGGCTTCCTTCAGTTGCTCACAATCGTCAGAGTCAGACTTTGCCTCGCTATCAGCCTCTTCTGATTCGGATTCTATCACCTTCTTCTTCTTAGATTTCTTGACCACAAGAGCAACTGGATCAGCAACTGCTTTGTCAGCCTTTTTCATCTCAGCCTTGATCTCTTCCACTTCTTCCTCATTCTGTCTGAGGATTTCATAAACTTCATGAAGAGGAATGTCGTGCAAATCCTTCAGCTGTCTCATTTGTCTAGTGAATCTCTTCCACTCAGACTGAAGGTTGCTGAGAAATTTCACATTCAGCTCCACGTTAGATTTGCTGATCTTGTTCTTGCTCAGCTCGTTCAGTAATGTGACGAATCTGTCATAAGTGGCTTCAAGTGATTCTTCAGCTTTAGCTTTGAATTCTTCGTAATTATTCAAGCAGGTGGAAACTTTGAGTTAATTGCCAACTTTAGATCCAAGCATCATCTTCTCCAACTGATCCCACATTTGCTTACCGGTAGCATTGTAGTTATCAATCTTGACGTATATTTCATTCGGTATGCCTTGGAGAATAAATGCTCTTGCCAGCTTGTCACCCTTGTGTCTCTTCAACTGATCTTCCGTATATTCACCAATCGATAACTTATACTCAGTCTCTTCTTCTACACCATGTTCTCCGGCTACAGTGAGAACCTTGGTCGGAGGTGTCATGATCCCGTCTTTCAGAGATTTTCTGATTTCATCTCCCAAATCATGTCGATCAATGAAGTCCAAAAATCTATCCTTCCATTGCTCGTACTCCCCCTTGAAGAGTACTGGTGGCTTCACATCTGTTCCAATAGCAAGAGCTTCTCGAGACATCTTTACTTATACGATTTGTATCAAACTTATCTGATATTAAACAATCAACTGGATGAGATCGTTAGAAGTCAAGATAAAATCACACAATACTGAAAATCTTAGAATGAAGTTCAGAAAAATCTGATCACGAACAGACCTTTGTCCCCCTTCGCAGACTTAGCACGGGGGTCCCGCTTGCGGGTGGGGTCAAGGGGCAACGCCCTTGCGGGGGTATGGGGGCAGCGCCCCTAGAGAAAATTTTTTGACATTTAGATGCCCTGTTACAGTTTGCAAAAATCGACCGGGGATGTGCTTCGACCGGTATTGAGTCGACCAGAGACTTGTAAAGACCGGTAGAGAGATCGACCGGGAGCTTGTTCGACCGGGGAATTGCAACGACCGGTAAGATGAAAGACCGGAACTTTGCTTAACCGGTAAAATTGATTCGACCGGTAACTTGTTAAGTCCGGTCGAGTGATTTGACCGATATAGAGTTCGACCGGGAACTTGTAAAGTCCGGTCGAGTGATTTGACCGATATAGACTTAGACCGGTGTTACTCGACCGATATGTTCGACCGATAAAAGCTTAGACGGGGAGAACTGTGAGTGTATCGGTCGAATGCAATAGACCGATAGAATGCAAGACCGGATGGATGTTCGACCGACACTAAACAAGACCGATATGTTCGACCGATAAAAGCTTAGACCGGGTGAACTGTGAGTGTATCGGTCGAATGCAATAGACCGATAGAATGCAAGACCGGATGGATGTTCGACCGACACTAAACAAGACCGATATGTTCGACCGATAAAATGCAAAAGCTTCGACCGGTATTGTCTTTGACCGGAGTGAACTGTGAGTGTACCTGTCGAATGCAATAGACCGATAAAAAGTATTCGACCGGAAGTACAAAGACCGATATGTTCTTGATATTCTTCGACACAGAAACCAGAAATCAGCCCAGAAAACACTCGAAACCTCGAATTTAACAACCAAACTTTGCTAAAACGATCAATTTACCAACTAGAATAGATTACAATCAATTAATTTCAATAAAAACCACTTTAAGAACAAATTGATTGATGACACAGTGCCGACTTCGTGAACGAACCCAGAACAACAAATTCAACAAATTGATAATCAAAATTGATGCGATAATCAAATCAATCAATACCCAATCACTATAATAGGTAAAACAAACACAATCCAACCAATAATAACTTGAAAGAACAATCACACAATAAAAATTATGAATCTTTTTACAGAAAAATAGAACCGAACAAAAACTTATTCAATTCAATCTGTTTAGCTCTGATACCAATTATGTGTCCCAATATGCAATCATTCAATCAAGTAAATCAATAATTAACACAACAATGCAAACCTGATATTGATTAAGCAATAGATTCAACATATTACAAGTTCTTGATGATGAAATTGAACTATCTCTCTGCTTCTATTTCTCTGTATATGGCGCCCCAACCACAACAACCTCTCAATAATTAATTTCTCAATTAAGCCTCTCTTTCACTCTGACCTAATAATCACTAAACAAAATTAATTTATACTTAGGCTAATAAGCCTAATGGGCTTGAGAAGGTTTTGTAATGGGCTTTGCAATACTTGGCCCAACAACCTAAAACAAACTAATTTAACTAAAATTAAAACTAACTAATAAATAAAATACGTAAACAGACTTTGACTATTTATTACAAAAGGACCCTATACTATTTGTTCACACGACTTTATCAGCTCTGACTTCAGATTTCCATCTTCAGATAATTATGATCTTGAATCCAATAAATATGTGCTTTAACAACCTGCTTCAGCTTGTGGAAACTCTGGCATAAGTGGTGGTTCTCTGACAAACTCCTTTTGAATTTCAGGACTTCCTGGCTTTTTCTGGTATGGTAGCTCTTCTTCAACATGGACATCAGAAACAGGAACATCAACAACAAAATCAAGATTAACATTCTGATGAGTATCATCAGGTTGAACAACATTGGGATCAGGAAAATCAAACTCTTTGAAGGATGGCACAGTCGGAATAACACTCGGTTTAGGTAGATTGACTTGAACAGGACTTAAATGTAGATCTTCAGGAGTGCTCTAAGAAAACATAACATTTAGAGCATCTATGTCTCTGTCTTCAAACAGATCATCCAGAACACTAGCTTCATGAACAGATATCTCCTCAGATCTTTTGACAATTTCAGTTCTCTCTACCACTTCATCATCAGAACCAAGTTCAACAAAATTATCTTTCTGCCTTTTTTCCTTAATCTTCCAATACATTTCATATTTGGCATGAACTTCAGCAAAAGAATCATCTTCTAAAGCAATAACATCAGGATTTGCCAAACCAGTTATCTCCAAAATTTCTTGCCTTGTTGCAATCTTAGGCATTTCAACCCTTGATTCAACACTTTCCTTAGCATATAGAACCAACTCCATCTGATCATTCTGCTCATTACCTTGATCTGATCCCCTTTCCACACCTTCAACATTTTCAGCTCTAACCTCCACCAATACAGTTTCTCCAGAACCACTAGCAGCTCTAACCTCCACCAATCTGGATAATGATCATGTTCTTTAGTAGAAACAACTGCTTGGGCTTTGCATGATGTTTGAATTACTTGTTTGAGATCACATAAAGTAAACAAAATGTCAGATTTAAACGAATTGAACTCTGAGGCTTTAACCAAATTTGTTGGATTCACAGATTGTGGCGGGTAATTAATATGGTGGGATTGCAGAAGGGTAAGAAGATATGCATCATGCTGAGTATCCGAAGCTTGAGATAATAACTTTGAAAGCAACAAGGATTTAAGCTCATTGATGGATAGATCAGCAGGTTAAGTGTATAGAGTTTGCTGACTTTGAGGTGTAGGCTCTGGTATTGGGTCTTTCCTTTTTAACAATCTCTTTACAACTCCTACCTCCTCCTCTATTTTCTCAAACATACGGTTCTCAATAGTCTTTAAGGTGTCGTCGATAATTTACTTTGACACAAAGTCAGGGTTACTAACACCAGTATCACTTAGATTAATCGTTTTCATGACAACTGGCGAATCAATTGCATGACCTGTGTTCAAATCTGGCATCGTGGTAGCAATGACAGGACTTCCACCTGATCCTTGTAGGCTGGATTGCGGTCCCAGTATAGGTGTTCCGATCGGGTCACTTAGACAACCGATGGTAGATTCATAAAAAATTGTCCTGGGAATAATGATCGGTAAACGATATGGCACTAGACTCAATTGTGCTTGAAATGAAGACAAGAACTGGGGCTGGTGTTCTCTAGTTTCAATACCTTGATCCTCCGAATGAGAACCCGGTAGATTATGTGCTTTATCCCCATGAGAACATGAAACTATTTCTTTTTGAGAAAAAATAGAGTGCTTGGCTTCGGTGTGCGAGTGCATAAGTGGGCTACTTAAGTCTTCACTTGGACGCAACACATGCGGCGAAGTGGTTGATGTGGTTGCCTTTTTGGATACGTAGGTTAGGGTTATCACACGCTCACCATTTTCTTTTTCTACAATTCCACTCTCTCTCTCTCAAAATTTTCAACTAATACACCCTCAGTCCTCCTTATTTCTCCAACAACTACAGTAAGGATTAAATCAACATTTTGTTGTTCTTACACTTCCATTGCTTTAGTACCATAGAATGGTGCAAACAAATCCTCTTGATTATCAGCTTGAACATCAGCAGCTTGTTCATCAGATTGAATATTCACATGAGTTTCAGCAATCTCAGCATTATCATCATTATTTGCATCATCATCCTGATCATCATCACCATCTGATTCACCATCATCAACTTACTCAGTATCTGTGTCAGTCTGTTCATCATCTTTGGAACTAGATGCAAAAGGTACTGCACTTGTCTCACTACCACTGCCTGCTTGTTCTTATGCAAGATCCAGTTGATTATCAGAGCCATGAACTTCATCTGTAGGAGGTGTTACTGAACGTTGGGTAACTACCCGTGACCCTGAAGCCTCAAGTCTTTGTCTCCGAACCCCTCCAGAGCCCCTCTCAGAATTTTCCTCTTCTCACCCCGTTTCTGTACCCCCGTGGTATTAGAAACCCTCAGGAACTCTGCTCTCCTAGGGATGGAGCCTTGGGTAGGGATTACCGGTTCTGTTCGTCCACTCTGGATCTGCATAGTCCCATAGACTCTCTATAATCTATTACACTCTCACACTCTGGATCTGCATAGTCCAATAAACCTTCAGGCATAGGCATGGTGTATGAAAACTCTCTTTTCTGCTTCATCAAGTATCTCATTTCACTGTATGAAGCATAAGAATGATTTCCTCTCTTTGGTATATGTGGATTACTCCTCAACATACTTATGACAAAAAGAGCCATAAACCTTTGATATGGTACATAGTTTGAAGCTTTTGAAGTCTTCTTTGAAACCACTTTTTCATACAGCTCTGTCCAGAAGATCTGTGCATAATCAATGTGCAGGTCATGAACAACAGAGTAAAATAACTTCATGATATGTATGTTGGCATTATCCATTCCGGCAGTAAGGCATCTGTTGGTAATGGAGAATAGGGTATAATAGAGCGGTGACAAATTATTTTTCTTGAAATGACTAACTTGAGTCATCGGACCAAGATACCCCATGTCTCTTATGCCTTTGAAAACATCAGCATTAGATGGTAACTCATCATATGTAGTTCTGCCCTCTCTACCATTTGCAGCAGGTAGACTTAAGATAAACCTCAATCTTTCTTGAGTTAGGACAGATGTATAATGATCTATCTCCAACTTGAATACAGGTATTCTCTCTCCTTCCTCCTTCACATGAGTAAACCGGATGGTTTTCCATGCTTGTTGCACATACAGTTCTGGAACTACTGCTACTATAGTGAGAGCATTCCTCAAAGGATGGTTCCTCAGAATATCCAGTACCAAAGGTTCAATGCAGATACTTAATTGGAGATGATGATTGTTTGGTTGTTGGGGTTTCATCTCATCAGGTGATATGAGAAATAGATCTGGATTTGCATCATGTGGAACTTGAAAATCAGATCTAGATGATGACATTGGGCATTGTTCAGAAGCCTCCTGTGCTTGTGGTGAATGTTCACCACTCTGAACATGTTGATCTACTGATTGATCTTCCATTTGAACCTGAAAACAATTAACAGATTTGGACAAGGTCCAAATGGTTAGAACACAAAAAAAAATGATTTTTGACAATGAAAATCCACTTTTAAAAAACACCAAGTACAGAATTAGCATGATAGAGATCTGCGAATTCTTAACTTAGGAATTCAAGGAAACAATCAAGAATTCGTCTAGAAAGAATTCGTAGACCAAACACACCCAAGAATTCGTATGAAAGCTTATACGAAATCTTCACTTAGAATTTTGACAAACAAACTCAAGAATTCGTATGGAGCAATATATGAATTGTGTACTTCAAAAAAAAATTTAACATTGAGATTTCAAAAATTCGTATGGGCTGATTCATTTAAGAATTCGCATGAACTTTGAAATTAAAAAAAAACTTTTCTAGAAAATTTTAAATTTTTTGATCAAGAACACCAAGAACATCATCCAACCTTCAAACAAACCCAGATTTCAAAATCTAAGATTTTGATCTTTAATCCAAAAATCTTGAGTCTTAAGGTTCGATTAGAGTTTAAAAACTCTTTGTTATCAATAAATATGAGATTATTAACAACATCGACCATTAAATCTTGTGATTTCCATCAAGAACATCAAGAACATATGAGTAACAGTCGAACTGTCGTAATCAAATAAATCTCAAATTCAAGTGATTTAGGTTAATATTTTGATTCATTAAGTTCGATTACGTCAGATTATTGCTCTTTTAGTTCTAATCAACAATAACAAAATGTCAAGATTAAGAAATTTTTAGAAAAATTTAAAGTCCAGCCAGTTTTATGAAGATGAATAGTCCCATATATTAAAAAATTCGAATCCAATCCAATTAGGGTTCCCTGCAAGAAAACAAACACAATACACCAAAGAATAAAGAAAAAGATAACAAAAACAACAAACAAGAAACCTTGAAATCAAGAATCAGAGATGAAAATAGAAGAGAAACTTGAAATCACAAGCAAGGGTTTTAGGGGTTTTTGTGCGCCGGAGAACTCGTAAGTATAAAACTTATACGAAAGTGAGGGTTTTCGTAGAAGATGAGTGTATATATACCCTGTAGTGATATGGACACGTGGCACGAGTACATTAGACCACCCACATTTCGTAGAAACACTTATGTGAATTGTCTAAAAAGAATAAGACAATAGTGTGTGAGAATTCGCATGAAGCAAGTATGCGAATTTTGTGTGAAAACAAAAATTCGTATAGCAGTGTTATGAAAATTCTTCACTTTTCGCATATAAGCACATGTGAATTGTTAGAATTCGTATGACTCTGTTGTGCGAATTCTAAAGATTCCTCATAACACTCATCTGCGAATTCTGAGGATTTCGCATATAGTGTTATGCGAATTCTTACCTTAGCAATTTTTCCATCTTTTCAAAAACATTCTAAACTTGGAAACTTGCTAATTTTGGAAACTTTTCAAAAATTTGCCAAATTTAGAAACTTCCAAAGATGGAAATCTAAAAAAAATGACATTTTTCATTAATTTTATTTTCCAAAAACAGTTACACACACTGCACATTTACAACCCTTTTCAGATATGATCTGTATGAGCTCCCCCTTGACTTGAAGTCAATATATTTTGTTTCTTTGTCATGATTTTGTCCTTTCTTGATGTATTTGTTAGTCTTTCTTGTTGGCTCCCCCTTGACATGTTGTGGATCTTTATTCACACTGTATAGATATACCCCCCCTTCATATCTGCATACAGATAAAAGATATAACAATTAAGCTTTTTTCAACTTCAATTCACACAATTTATACTTAATCAATAAAAACTCCCTGTAATGATATGACATTCAAGGATATTTTTCAGAATCTTGACATTGAAGTCTGAGTCCTAAGCTATTATACTTTGAAGTCACAGTCTAGAGCATTGAAGATTGGGTCCTAAACTATAGTATTTAGAAGCCATATCCCTTCTCTCCTTCTTGAGTTCAGGTTCCTGCATCACAGGTTTAACAGGTTTTGGTACCCAGATGTATGGGGGTCCAGTCTGGTTAGTTTGTGAAAACTTCTTTGAGCGGTTTCCACCTCTGTGATTTGCAGTATCATTAAACTTCTTATGAGAAAAATACCTTTTGTGAATTTGTGCTTTGTGTAAAAAATCATCATTGCACCAATATGAATAGCAGAGTTTTCTTTTTGCTAACCTGATAAGATGTTTGGTAGACTTGACAGCATCAGGGGCAAAAGAGTTACCTTTTTTGAGCTCTGTTCTTCTTTTTTAATTCAGCTTTTGTAGCTGATTTATGGAATTTTAACGACTCTGGAGAACCTTTGACAACCTAAATCATCTTCTCTTTCTTGGAAGCACTAAGTCCAAAATAAGCAGCATATCTATCAGCAGATTTGACATAGAATGGACTAGAAGATTTAATCTGATTTGGTTTCAAGATTTCAGATTTAACAGTTTGTTTCTTGAAAAACGTCTTTTGAAATAAGCTATTTACTGATTGAAATGAGCAAACTGATTCAACTAAATCATCATCATAAGAGGATGGTACAGGTGTCTCAGATGCTAACTTGTCAGAAAGATCAGCATTAGCTTTCTCAAGTTGACTGAACTTGTCATTCAACTTGGCTTTTTCATTGAAAGATCAGCATTAGCTTTCAGATTTATTCTTCTGTCCCTTTTGAATATCTGTAGATAAGACAACTAACTTGTCAGTGAGTTCAGAAATTACAACTTCAAAATGTTTTCTTTTAGCCTCAAATCTTTTTCCATGTTCTGGTTTTTCTGAGATATATCTTTGAAAAAGAAAGTATTCTTCTTTTCAGTATTTTTCTTCTCTTTTTCAAACATATCTCTGTTAGTAATAACAATTCTTTCAAACTCAGAACTTGTTTAAACAATTTAGCACATTTAATTTCTAACTCCTTTTTCTCATACTCAGCTTTCCTTGAAAGTTCAGATAACTTCCGGTTGAATGTTTTCTCTAGTTCAGCTTTCTCATTCTTTGTTCTCTCATCAACTTTATTTAGCCATTCTTTGCCTTTATTCTCATATGTTGACACTTGTAGCTCAGCCTTTGTTAATTTGACATTCAAGGCATCTATTTCTTCTTTGAGCTTTGAGTTTTGACTCTTCAGCTTTTCATTCTCAGCCTCTATTTTGGGAATTTCTGGCATATAAGACAATGCACAATCTCTGTTTATGAGAAACATATTTCCTTTTTTGTCTGTGTAAGGCATGATTAGTATCTCTGAAAAATATAGCTTGAAAAGATCGTTAGTCAGATAGTTTGAAAAATTAACAGAACAAAATCAGAAAAATCATTCAAAAATTCAAATAAGTACAGAATTCGTATAGCACACTCAACAAGCAATTCGCATGCAAGAATTCGTATAGCACAATTCGCATAGCACACACAACAAAAATTCACAAGTCTAGAATTCGTATAGGAACAATTCTCATAAAGGGATATGAAAAGGCTACGAAATCCAAACTTTTCGCATAGACTTGTGTGCGAATACTGAGCTTTTCGCAGATAGCAGTGTGCGAATTCTTGACAATTCGTACAAGACTGCTTGCGAATTCATTCCTTGGGAAAAATTTCAGACACACATGCGAATTATTTGCTTTTCGTACATAGTCTTCTGTGAATTCCACACTTCTCGTAGATAGCTTTGTGCGAATCCTTGACTTCTCTTATAATGCTCTGTGTAAATTCCTTACTTAGCAAATTTTTTACGCCGACTTGTGCGAATTCCATAGTATTTTCTTGTGATGTACGAATTCTTCAAGGCTGCGAGTTCTTCCTATGAGTTCTTCATATCATCTTCGAATTATGTGGATCTTGAACTATTTTTCATAGAAATTCACTAAATTCCACCCAAAAATCTGAATTTGACTCTGAAACTTTGAACACTTGATCACTTTACCATCATGAATAACCATGTAGAACAAATTTTTCTAAAAGTGACTATGGAATTGGGAATCGATCAATAGCAGCCCGTGACCTTCAACTTTCAAATCTGTTGGGAATCGACCAATGGACATTTTGATCAATTTTGATCAATTGGGAATCGATTGGGAAATCCGATTTGTCAAATCGATTGGGAAATCCGTTTTGATCAATTGGGAATCGACCAATGGATATTTTGATCAATTTTGTCAAATCTGTTGGTCAAATTGATTTCAAACTTGAACAAGAATTGTTCACTGATGTTGTGCGATTACAATTAATGCAAAATCAATCCTAAATCTCCATTGAATCATGAAATCCGTTTTTGAGCAGAACTAATGTAACAGTGACTTTCCAAATATAGAAATTCAAACTTTCTGCGAATTCTGATAATGTTGTTAATCTCCAAATTCGTTTGATTAAGCTCTAATACCAATTGTGATCCCAGGTTTCAAGCAATCATGCACAAATCACAATTACAATCAAGACCAAGATGAGAGAATTTGAGTCACAAGACTGTCGTATTCATATGTCTTACAAGCAATTACATGAATGACTAAAAGTTACATGCTTACCAAGACTTAGACAAAACAAGACAAAACAAGCTTTATATAGGGTCAAACAAGAACTTGACCTCTACACAAGCATACATGAAAAGTCAACATAATTAAACAAAACATACTTACAAATTGACTCAAAACTATATCTAACACTATGTCTGTGCCTGAGAGCTTGTTAGATTATGCAGATCTAGAGTGTGATAGCATAGTAGAATATAGAGAGTCTATGGGGTGACTAGAACTGGTTATCCCTACCCAGGACTCAATCCCTAGGCGAACGGAGTCGGTGAGGGTTTTTGATACTGTGGGAGTACAGAAACGGGGTGAGAAAAGGAAAAACACCGAGAGGGGCTCTGGAAGGGGTCAGAGACCAAGACTAGAGACATCAGGGTCATGGGAAAGTATCTCACGTTCAGTGACACCTCCTGCTGATGAAGGTCATGGATCTGACAATGAACTGGATCTAGCACAACGGAAGGCAGGCAATGAGAGTGAATCAAGTTATGTTCCATCTGCTACTAGTTCAAAAGATGATGAGGAGACATATACTGAGATATCTGGAAATGATGAATCAGAGAGTGATAGTGATAATGATGATGATAGTGGTGTTGATGATGATACTATTCAATATGTTGCACAAGTTGATGTTCATTCTGATGATCAAGCTGATTTATTTGAACCACTCAATGGTACTGAAGCCATGGAAGTGGATGATCAAACTCATGTTGATAACATTCTTACTGCTGTTGCTGGTGAGATAAGGAGCAATGAGGGGGAATTAGTTGAAAACTTGGAGATAGTGAGTGGAATTGAAGTAAAAGAACATGGTGAGCGTGTGATTACCTAAAACTACACTTCCAAAAGGGCAACCACATCTAATACTCCGTCGCATGTGTTGCGTTCGAGTATTCAAGACATAACTAGCCCACTTATGCATTCGCACACCTCAGCCAACCACTATATTTCTTCTCAACAAGAAATAGTTTCAACTTCTCATGGGGATATATCACAAAATCTACTGGGTTCTCATTCGGAGAATCAAGGTATTGAAACAAGAGAACAACAACCCCCGTTCTCGATTTCATTAAATGTACAATTGAGTCTAGTTCCATTAGAATTGCTAATTTTTGTTTCTAGGACACTCATTGAATCTGCTACTATCGGTTGTCTTAGTGACCCGATCAGGACATCCAGAGTAGATCCATAATCCGGACTACGAGGACCAGATGGAAGTCCTGTCATTGACACGTCTATGCCAACAATGAAAACAGTCCATGTAGTTGATTCTTCAGCTGTCATGCAAATGGAAATTCTTCGTGATTCTAGTGTTAGTTACCTAGACGTCGTGTCTAAACGAACTCTCGACAGCGCCTTAAAGGCTGTTGAATCTCGGATGTTTGAGAAATTGGAGGAAGAGATAAGGGCAGTAAAACGTTTATTAAAGGGGAAAGACCCAGTATCTCAATCTGAGCCTACACAACAAAGCCAGCAAATTCCAAACACTCAGCCTGCTGATCTATCTATTGATGAGCTCAAGTCTTTGCTGTTTGCAAAACTTTTATCCCAAGCTCCGGATAATCAGCAAGACCAGATCTTCTAGCCCTTCTTCAATCCCACCATGAAAGTCAACCGCCACAATCTGTGAAACCAAAAGATTTGGTCAGTGCCACAGAGTTCAATTCATTTAAATCTGAAATTTTGTTTGATCTATCTGATCTTAAACAGGTAGTTCAAACTTCATGTAAAGCCCAGACAATTGTTTCTACTAAGGAGCATGATCATGATCCATATAATGATCATGAGGGGGAGATAAGTGAGAAACAAGCAGCTGCTGGTGGTTTTGGCGAAAGAGTGTTGGTGGCAGAAAGAACTGAGAATGCTGAAAGTATGGGAAGGGGAGTTGATCATGGTTCTGAGCAAAATGATCAATTGGAATTAGTACTGTATGTTGCAGAAGGAGTTGAATCAAGGGTTGAAAAGCCTAAGATTGTAACAAGGCAGGATATTTTTGAGATAACAGGTTTGTCAAATCCTGATGTGACTGTTTTGGAGACTGACACTTCTACTGAAGTAGATGCCAAGTATGAATTGTATTGGAAAATCAAGGAGGAGGAGCAAAAGATTGACTTTGATAATGAAGTAGTAGAGGTAACAGAAATTGTAAGAAGAGCTAAGGAAGTTCCAGTTTATGGTGAAAGTCTACATGAAGATATTTGAGGACAGAGACACGGATGCTTTGAATGCCATGTTCACTCAAAGTACTCCTGAGGATCTACATCTAAGTCTTGTTCATGTACAACTGCCTGAACCAAGTACTGTTCCAACTGTTCCATCCTTCAGTGAGTTTGAATTTCTTGAAGCCCAAGCAACTCAACCTGATGATGTTGAACTTACTGTCAATCTGAATTCTGAAGCTAATGTTGAAGAGGAGCTACCGTATTAGAAGAAGCCTGGTAGTCCTGTTCATCAAGAAGAATTTGTAAAAGAACCTCTACTTAAGCCAATTGTTGAAGAACCAAAAGCAGGTCCTTCTGGTACTGTTTAGAGGGTTCTAAACCCTTTGCTGGTTATGATGAATTTGGTCCTACAGAAGCAGAAATTAAGAGGATCAGAAGAGCATTGAGAGTACCTTATCTTGAAGAAGGTGTCAAGATCTTTGTGAGCTGCAGAAGGCTAATTGATCAAGTTCAACTATTGGGAATTCAAGATAAATCTCCAGAGTATCAGCAAATGTATGTCAGGATGCTGCAAGTTATGGGAAGAACATGTAAAGATGTCAGGAGTAGAGCTGAAATCTTGGAAGTCCACAGGGTGACTATGAAGAAATACCAGAAGATTTGGTATCTTGAGTTCATTGTTCAGAGAAAGGATTTGAAGACTTATACTTTCAATGAAGCTGACTTTGCAAATGTGAACTTCAGAGATATTGAATTCATGTATCATGATTTCAGAGATAGAACCATTAGACATCCTAAAATAGTGTTTGCTCTAGACACTATCAAGAGGTTTAACAAGAGGCATATCAACTCAACCTATCTTTATGACTTCCAGTTGGGCATAGAGACAAATCAGAAAAAAATCAACTTGCTCAAGCCTGATATGACTCATCCTCTGCTTAAAGAAACACCACTCTACACAGTTCTAAGGGAGCCAGAACTTGGGGTTGTGAATGAGAATGTGGATAAGAAGGAGAAAAGATTTATGAGAGTTGCAGAAATTACAAAGTATTCAGATGGTACATTGAAAGATATTCTTGAAAAGCTGCAAGCTAGCATGAGGTGAGTGAAAAGCAGAGACTTGCTGAGAATCAACACATGCCAAGGTTAGAAAGGATTTGGACTGAAAATGTTATTGATGCTATCAAGGAAAGAATCAGATTCAGACTAGCCATTAGAAGGTTTGAAGGCTATATGGGTATAAGGAGAACTTGCATGAAGAAGTGGACAAGTTGAAGACTTACAAATTGCTCAAAAAGGGGGAGAATGTTAGATCATGTTTTGAGTCAATTTGTAATATAAGTTTACTTTGTTTAGTTGACTTTTCAATGTATGCTTGTATGAAGGTCAAGGAAAGTTTGACCCTATATATAGCTTTCTTTAGTCTTGTATTTGTATGCTTGTTAGTACGCATGTCATTTGACTCATTCATGTTTGTAATGTGTTTTTGTGAGATATATGACTACAGTGACATTTGATCCAAATTTTCTCATCTTTGTTCATTGATTGTTATTTGATTTGGTATGATTGCTTGAAACCTAGGATCACAAGAGGTATGCTCTCTAAAGGAAGAGGAACTGAAGAAAACCCAGGAGAGCATAAAGAGCCTCATAAAACAAACTACCCAAAACTCCTCTGATAAATAATCCCTCATCAAGGCCTCTGCCAATCAGATCTCCAAAGAAGAATTTGGCAAGTTAACAGATGTTGTTCAAGCCAATACAGAGGCTATGAGGTACCTAGCTGAGATTGTGACCAAATAGAATCAACTGGACCCAACTTCAGCTAACTCTTCATCCTCTGCAGAAGAAGCACTCGCGACTCTGAGAACCGAAATAAAGGACATGGTTCACAGTACCATGGTCCCTCTGCCATCTACATCTCAACCGCAGAATATGACCGAAGTGGGACTCCTATCTACCCTATCCACCAAAGTTGAACTACATAAAATGGGTGAGGCTCGGATGAATCAGGTCCACAAAATCGGTGATGACTTCACAACCAAAGCAAACAAGGTTGCGGAGGATGTAAAGAAGAATATTGCCTTAATGAAGTTCATCACTAATTACGAGGTTAACAAAGCCACCATGGTTGCTCATGATATTGTTGCACTCATCAAATACCATGCCAAGAAAATCTTGAAGTCATTGAACAGAAGGAATGCACCCTCTTCGTGCCAAACAAAGGCCGACGCAAAAAAGAGGAAGCACGATGACCAAGGGCCAGATGGGTCTGGTCCTTCTCGCCATCGTGAGGGGTAGACTCTGCCTGCATTACCTGAAATTCCAAAATCTGCAGCTCCCCTAAACCAAGTTCCAGTGATCTCAGAGGCCAATACTCAACAGAAGACACAAGCCACCTCTACAACTTACTCTCCCACATATTTCCAAGTGCCAATGTCTACAGAAGTTCAAAAAGAAAAATCCACTGCCCCAAGAACAAGCCTTCTGCCAAAGACAAGGGCAAAGCCATAGATACAGAAGTCTCAAAGTCAAAATCCAAACCTCAACCCAACACTGAAAAGCTTATGAATAGTGCCTTCGAATCTTTCATAACGCCCAAACTCGAAGAAGATGACTGGGCTTTCGATCTAGAACCTCTGTCGAAGTTACCAATCCTAGACCCTCTGGTGAAACCCTCTCAGGATCGGGTAGCTCAAATAATCCAAGGCATGGAAGTTTTCAGAAAACCAATTCCACCATCCCCTCCAAAGAAGGGTCTAGAAGAGGTCGTCTACAAGTACCTATATAGTCGAGGTTTAAATGATCCACTACCAGAACCTACACTTTCAGAAGAAATCATCTTAGAGGAAACCAGAAGGTTCTACAAAGAAATGGCACAACCCAAGGCAAATGTTTTCTCTATGGAAAATATAACAGAAGTTCTAGGAATAAAGTTTTAGCATGCCAAGTGTAAGAACTTCTTGTACAATCAATACTTTGTTTAGATGGAAGATGGGAAAAAGATGAAGTTCACAGACGCAGAATTAATAAACCTTCACCCTTTTGACCTCTCTGAGATTTACAAATAGACAAAGGAAAGATTTCGCTGGAGACAAGAGAATCAAAAGGCACATTTGACAAAAAGAAACGTCATGCGGGAAAAGTTGCTCAACTACAGCCTAGTTGACTTTCAGGTCGCTCTGGACTTAGGATTAAAAATGATAAATCTGACAGCCCCTGATGACGACTGCCCTACCTCTGCCAACATCTTACAAAACTCCATTATCATCCATCTAAAATTTGGCTACGTGTACCTAAACTCTTAAGGAAAAAAGATGATTTCTGAAGTTTCAAGTTCAAGATGTATTTATTCAAAGTTTCTGAAAGTTTGTTGAATATGTTAAAGATTGAGAAATTTCAAAGCGAAAGTTTCAGAAATTTTTCTTGATGATTATCAAAAAGGGGAGATTAATAAAAGCTGAAGATAATTTGTGCCTATAAAGGGGAAAATTGTTTTTTAAAGATGATAAACAATGTTTTTGCTGAAGTTTATACAGAAGGGGAGATTGTTTTTCAAAGAAGTTTTGATTCCAAAGGGGGAGATTGTTCGTTAAAGCTGAAATTCATTTGAATAATGATCTAGAATACAAAGGGGGGAAATGTTAGTGAAAGAATTGTTGTATTCAAGATCATGAAGACAAAAGTCAAAGTCAAAGTCAAAGCCTGAAGAAGGAAAGTCAAAGTCTTACTTATAAAGGTTAATAACTTTGTATTTAGTTCTACTTGCTTTGTAATCCTTGTAGGTATAAATAGGAGTATTGTGTGTAATCTTTGTATAGAACTCATATGTGCATTTCATTCATATATTCTAGAGAGAAATTGTAGAGAGAGAAAGTTGTACTTTGAATTCATATCAATAACAAGTGAGATTTTTGAATTTGATTGTGTTAACACCTGCATTTGGAACACACATGATGGATGGTAACGAGGTATAACAGGTCGTGATGGGTTGTAATGCCTTATAATGGGCCTTGTTGTGGTTTAATGGTTTGTAATGGGTTTAATATCTAATAGACTTAGGTAAGTTGTAACTGGTTTTTATTTGGTTGTAATGGGTCTTTATGAGTTTCCGTGCGTCTTAATAGGTATTATGTATATATATATATATATATGGTCATATTCATTTTTTGTATAGTGTATTTGTATTTGTAGCGTATAACTAGTCATATATAGTATATGTATTTGTATTAGTTTAAATACTAATGTATGATATATATTGAATAGTGTATACATTCACATTATACATATACACTAGCAACTTATACAAATATGCATACAACTTAGCTATATATACATGCTTAATTATACATTATAACAACCTAATTCTGGAAAAAAAACCGATTAATTTAAAACTTTTGATAAACACCCAAAGTAGTACAACTTTCTCCCAAAACGTTAGCATTGAATAATTCTTCGTACATATATAAGGTTTAAAGCCACCAATTTTCGAAACGAAATCTTACACAAGATCCAGATTAAGGCGGTTGTTACTAGAACCCACGTATGACTTGCTACTTTCAAGGTACGGAAGACGTCCCAAAATATTAAGTCCTTCACATGCCTCTAACAATTATTCAACTCCTCTCAAGTGTTGCTAGTACCGCGCCCACCAGGACCTGATCCACATGTCGACAAGAAAAAGTATTAGCCTTAAAGTCTAGTGAATTCAAACATTTTAAACCATTACTTCTCAATAACGAGGATAAGATATTGCCTTTCAAATAACGACTCCTTTTGCTGGAAAAACACATTATGCAAGTTTGCAACACCAAGAATGCATATCGAAAAACACCAATAATATGTTTATAAAACACACGATACCCTTTTATAAACCATCATTAAGCCCGTTACTCCAAGTGCCGAGAAAATATTTTGTAACAACCCAGAAATTGGTAAAAACAAAAATTTCCATAAAACGGAAAAGTGGTATATAAATGTCATAACACGAGCCATCCCAAAATGGGAAACCAATATATGCCTAATTAATTACATGTTTGTAATTTAACGGCAAAAGATAACAACCTATTAATCTAATTCCTCAAAAGAAGCAAGATTACAAATGGGTGTCATTCGATTCACAAAATAATGTCTTCTAAAATAGCATCCAAAATGATTCCCCAAGCTCACTTCTAGACCGGCTAGCTCTTCTTGGCAACCACACCGCTAGAACCTGGATACATACCGACACTAAACAAGTGTTAGCCAAAAAGCCTAGTGAGTTTGAACAAGTAAAATAAACCAACAATTAACGAAGAGAGATCATTTATACAATCTTATAGTTCATCATTTGGAATCAATGAGGGAGACCCATAGCACCAATCAAGTTTCATCTCAAGAGTCGATTTACCTTAGTGTCTACTCCTACGAGTAACACCACAAGGCCCGACACATTGAGGACTACCTCCAAGGCATTACCCCAAATGGTAGAGATCTAGGTGCATACCTCCAAGGTGGAACCACAATACTAAATCCTCCTAGTACGCACTTGATGGTTCATCCACGACTTCCATATAAATCATTATACACATTTACTCCAAGCAAAATATACATAATACCAATAAATGTAAGCTTGTGATCCAACCAGTACATTCAATATGAAAAGAGCTTTGCATACAATTCAAAGACCTCTAAATAGGTCAAATAAAAATATAACCCATATAGGTCTTTCTCAAGTAGTAAAACTATATATTATGGGCATAAAGGCACAAAACCATGAACATGTAGTATTTGAGAATAAAATGTCAAATAGAGACCAAATCCTCAAGTTAGGTCAATAATTCCATAATATACGTATTTGGGTATAAGTATCAAAATACCAATGTGGTTCCATAAAACCTCTCCAAAATACTCTAGGTATAAACCCATGATTTTTTAAGACACAGGCGTGAGTGTTCACACAAATATACTCAATAATATCCAAATACGCTAGTATGAAAAATTTACCATGTAAAAGGAGCATAATCAAGATGAAGCATGAGATGAGGATGGATACACACATTTAGACATCTATCTAGTTGTTACAAAGAATTTTAAAACTCACCACATGAATTTTAGGATGAAAACCTAGAAACTTACAAACCCTAGAAAACTTGAAGGAGATGAGAATAATGAATTGGTCTTGACTTGAAACTCCATACTTAATGATCCACAAGGTAGCCTTGATGCTCAATAAATGTCTCTCCAAAACCCTAGGTTGGAATTTAATGAGGAGGGAGGTTGAGAGGAGAAACTTCGGTCCTAGTGATCCCAAAGTCTCTCCCAATATTGAGTTTTGCAATTAATGAAGAATGCATCATTTGGAAAGGGTTTTAAACCCTTCTGACTACGCGGGTGATTGTGCCAGTGGCACTCTGGCCGACACTCTCGCCGAATATGTACCGAGAAGGGGGGAGGCTACGACGATTGTGACATGCGGATGTGCCCTTAGGCACTCTTGTTTTCACTCTCGCCCATAGTGTACAGAGGGTGGTTACTCCCCGGAGATTATGAAACACGGTTGTGCCCCCGGGCACTCTCGCACACCCACACGCACCGACTCACGACCTAAATTCTAGAACTAACTTCCAGATAGAATTGAATACATGGCTTAACAACTTAAGATTAACTTTAACCAATTATAGCTAAAAAAATATTAACACACTAACAACTTAGATCCTAACGTGACACTTGGCTTACTTTAAAATTTCTGGTGTTACGATCCTCCCCACCTTGGAAGATATTTCTTCTTCGAAATCTAACCTTAAGAAAATGAGTGAGGATATCGTTGTCATGTCCTCTTCGGATTCCCAAGTGACATTTGCATCACGTTGGTCCTTCTTCCATTGAAACTTGACCATGGTCACCTCCTTATGGTATAGTTTCTTTGACTCTCTCTCCAAGATGGCTTCCGGCTCATCCATACAACGATTTCCGTTATATACACAGATTTCTGACAAATAGATGATGTTCTCTTCTTTGACCAAGCATTTTCATAGATTGGAGTCTAATTCGCTCTAGAATGGTGAAGGGCCCAAAGAAATGGGGACTAAGCTTCCTACGCTTTCCAAATCAGATAATTCTCTTACATGGGGACACCTTCAACATAACCCCATCTCCTACTTGAAATTCAATCGGTCTTCGTTTCTTGCCCGCATAGCTCTTTTCCGGTCTTAGGCCGCCTTCAAGCGTTCCCAAATATTATTTACTTTATCCGTCGTATCTTTCATAATTTCTGCTCCAACGAATGGCTTCTCTCCCGCCTCAAGCCAACACACGGGGGTCCTACACTTTCGACCGTAAAACGCTTCGAATGGTGTCATCCCGATGCTAGAATGATAACTAATATTATAGGAAAATTCGACTAACGGTAGGTGCGAGTCCCAATTCCTTCCAAAATCTATGGCACACGACCTCAACATATCTTCAAGAGTTTGAATAGTTCTTTCACTTTGACGGTCCGTTTGAGGATGGTAGGCTATGCACAACTTAATATTCACACCTAACTTTTTGTGAAGACCATCCCAAAATTTAGAAGTAAACTGGCTATCCCTATCCCAAACAATTGATAGTGGTATATTGTGCCTTGACACCACTTCATCAATATAGAGTTTAGCTAACTTGTTCATTGGCAACGTCTCTCGTATTGCTAGAAAATGTGCACTCTTAGTTAGTTGGTCCACTACTACCCAAATCGTATCATGGCCTCTCAACGTTCTTGGCAACTTTGTCACAAAGTCCATAGTGATATGTTCTCATTTCCATTACGAGGTCATCAATGATTGTAAGCTTCCATATGTTTTTTGATGTTTCGCTTTGAATTAAAGGCAAGTAACACATTTTTCTACATAACTTGCTACATCAAGTTTCATCACCGACCACCAACAATTTAACTTCAAGTCCCTATACATCTTTGTGCTACCGGGATGAATGTAACATTTTGATTTATGACCGTCCTCTAGGAGTAGTTCTTGGTTTCCTCTAAATTTTGGCACCTAAATTCGAACTTGGAAAAGTTTGAGGCCATGACTATCCTCCGTTAGCAGATCACATTGTTTCACCATTACTTCGATTTTGAGGATTTTTTCTAGGAAGGCCTTGGCTTGGCACACCTTGATGTTTTCCACTAGGCCTTGACACCACGTCGATCCTTGTAAGAGAAATTTGAATACCGCTGCTATGACTCTTCCAACTCAAGGCATCTGCTACAACATTTGCTTTACCAAGGTCATAAAGCAATTCACAATCGTAGTCCTTTAACAACACTAGCCATCTTTGTTGATGCATGTTGAGCACTTTGTGGTAAAAAATGTACTTCAAGCTTTGTTGATCGATGAAGAGGGTACACTTCGTCCCATAAAGGTAATGTCGCCACAACATTAATGTGAAGACCACCTCCGCCAATTCTGAATCATGATTGGGATAATTCTTCTCGTGATATTTGAGTTGCCGTGACACAGACGCTATCACCTTCCCTTTTGTAGCAACACGCATCCAAGACCCATCTTTGAGGCATCGCTATACACTATAAAATCTTCCGACCCCTCGGGTAAGGATAGAATTGGTGATTCACACAATTTATTTTGAAGAGTCCTAAAATCTTGATCCTGGGTTTCGGACCACACGAACTTGACATTCTTCCATGTCAATGCCATAAGTGGTGAAGCGATCTTCGAGAAGTCTTGGATAGTTGGATGAATCTTCGGTAATAGAATGCTAATCCGAAGAAACTTCTAATCTCCGTTGTACTCGTTGGCGGTTCCCAATTCATCATATCCTCAATCTTTTCCGGATCCACCTTTACTCCGTCTTTAGATACTACATGTCTAAAAATTGGACTTCTTTTAGCCAAAACTCACTTTGAAAACTTGGTGAATAGGCCCTCTTGTCGTAGAACTTTAAGAACCTCCCGCAAATGTCATTCGTGCTCGACCTCGTCTTTTGAGTAGACTACGATATCGTCAATAAAGACTACTACTGACTTGTCTAAGAAAGGACGACTAACATGGTTCATCAAATCCATGAATACGACAAGAGGGTTCGTCAAATCGAATGGCATCACTAAGAACTCGCAGTGTCCATACCTCGTCCGGAAAGTCGTCTTTGGAATGTCGTCTTTCTTCACCCATACTTGGTGTTATCCGGATCGTGGATCGATCTTTGAGAAACATCCCGCACCTTGCAATTCATCGAAGAAATCGTCAATCCGGGAAAGTGTATACTTATTCTGCACCATAACCTTGTTTAATTCTCGGTAGTCTATACACATCCGCATAGATTCGTATTTTGTAACAACCCGCAAATCCACATAACATATAACATGGAATTTATACAAAACAAACCACATTAGGGATACATATTGGGTCCAATTCTATAATCTATACCATCTCATAAAAGTCACTACATTTTCTTTTTCCGCTAAATAAACATTATACCATAAAGTTATTTAACAGATATCAAAATCAACTTTCAAATAACCATCTTCCATCTTCATATACATATACTCAACACATAAGATTACATCTTTCCCCTTTCCATATCAGTTTAATGCATCTTACTTGAAATGCATATTTCTAAAACAAAATGAGGGTTAGACCGAATGGTCTAGTGAGATAATCCCTGTCATTTCAATACAATATAAAACCAATATAAATATATATATATATATATATATAACATTTATCAATCACATTTTTATTGACATTCAGACACAACTCAATTAATTGTCTCATTGGCATTATAGCACAACCGAACACAGATCGTTGGCATTCTAGCACAATCGAACACAAATCGTCGGCATTCAGACACAACATCCCTCCCAGGTGATTAACCACAACAGTCGCCACAGTTTAATCACACACAACCCAATAAGATCGCAATCAATATCGGTTGTGGCCCACCACAAGAAACAAATAGGTGGGCACTATATATATGCTCTACTCGGACCATCATAGTCCTAACATACACGACTTCTATTGTGAAAGTCCCTTATTCCCAAGAATTTATAATCAATCCACATGTGTTAATAATAACCAACAGGTAATAAAAACTGTATATTCGTAATTTACGATAATATCTCAAACATACCAATCTGGTATAACATCAAAGTCATAACCATTTAATACTATGCATTGCTGTTCAAAAATGGTTAAAAGAAAAACTCACCTCAATGACGATAAATGATGAATTTAAACTTTAACCTAAATGAACGATCGAAACCGAACACTTGAATCTGAATCAGGAAGTATGGATCACAATTTAAACCAATATACTCCATCATAACTTTAAACAAAGATAATATATACTGTTAAATATAAAGACGTAAATTTTAAGAAGACTAACAATAAATAAACCAAATGATACAATAGCCAGAACCAATCTTCAAGAATCGAATTCTAAATAATAAACCCACCAAAATTTTATCATCAAAATTTTAAGAGTTAGGTTACAAAATAGGAAAAATTTTGCAAAACCAAAATATGAACAAAACTAACTCAAATCTCCTCAATTGAACCCAATGAGATTAAACCGATTTTTGAGAGAGAATATATATATATATATATATATATATATCTGTTGGAAATTCATCCACCATCTTTTTACCCAAAAATTAAACTAACCAAATGTTGAAGATAGAAAAAGAAAGTAGTACATACCTCAAGATTTGAATCCCAACAAAATCTTATTGTAAACTTTTGAGATCTCTCTCTCTGTGGAACTCTCTCACAAAAAAACACACACTCACACATTCTTACCTTTTTGAGAAAATCACTCGGGAAGGAAACCCATTTAGAAAACAACTGAGGCGGTGGTGGGTATATATACCACCATAATTTCAAGTTAAACCCTTAACTATAGCCAAATAACACACCAACCCTTATACTTTCAGGTTTTTGAAAATTAAATAAAACTAGGCAAACCAAGGTTATAACATCTTTCTTCTTCATGAACAATATCGGAGCTCCCCAAGGTGACGAACTCGGTCTTATATACACCTTCTCTAGAATCTCTTGGAGTTGGGTCATCATCTCTTACACCTCCGTTGGTGCTAGGCGGTAAGGAGCATAGATAATTGAGCCACTCCCGGAGTGAGGTCGATTAGAAATCTACTTGGCGTTTCGGTGGCAATCCGGGTAGATATTCTGAAAAGACATCCTGGTAATCTCATATACATCTACATATTCAATCTTCTTCTTCTCCAACTTGGCATCCACTACGTAAGCCAAATACGAAGAGCATCCTTTGGTTAGACACTTACGTGCTTTTAGTGACAAAATGATCAAGGTATTATCCTTACCCTTTCTCCATAAATGGTTACCGTACCACCACTCGCCAAATGTACTCTAATCAACTTTTTAGAGAAAAAGATGTTGGCACTATTCTTAACTAACCAATCCATACCTACTACCACATCAAATCCTCTTATTACCATGGGCAACAAATTTACCATAAAGGATTTCCCATCTCTCTCTATGGTGTAACTATCATAACATTCCCAAAACAAAAGTGGATCTCCATTGGCTACTTCCATGATTAGAGAGTCAGATGAGGTATTAATGAGAGTGACAAATTGATTGCAAAAAGAACTAGATACGAAATAGCGGTTTGCACCTAAATCAAACAATTCACGTGCAGGAAAGTAGTTAACTAAGAGTGTACCCAATACTACGTCGGATGTCTCCTTTGCCTTCTCGGAGGTCATTTGAAAGGCTTAACTCGGTGCCTTTGGTGGATTCTACTTCCTCGATGTGGTCTTGCTTATAGCCCCTCGGTTTCCCTCCACAAGCTTTGAGCATTCTTTCTTTACGTGCCCCGACTCATGTGGTCCTTCTTCCCACATTTAAAACATTCAAATTGGCTCGAGAAGGTTTTAAAGGAACAACTTTTCCCCCTTCTTCTTTCACCACCTACCTCATGCTCTTCCGTCCTAACAACATTCACCATGCCTCCAGAACCATTCATGACATTTTCTGCAACCGTCTCATGCCTTATGTTGTTGGCATGTCGATCTTCTAATAGTTTCATGAACCTTTTGTCCCGCTTGGCCATCATGACAAATTCAGGGTCCACTTCTTGCATTACCGGTTCCTCGATCTCTCTGTTGACTCGGGATACCACATCAATAACATCCCTCAACATTTAGGGAATTGGAGGAGTAGGTGGATTAGCCCCTTCAATCGTCTATCTAGGCGCTTCCCGAGCGGTCACACTTGCTTCGTTCTCGTCTTCTTGAGCTACAACTCGACTTCTTGTTTACCATTGTGAATTGTCATGCATGATTAAGATCATACCAATTAATTCTTTAAAAGATTAATGGTTTGTAACGTAATACTACAATCATCAATTATCATAATAACAGTGTCAAGTACTCTTACATAACAGTACATTCATAATCACACGGGCCCTATGAAAATTTGAATATATCATACACAAGCATTCTTGTTATCATCATTACAACTTTCAATTAGTGTAATTCCGTAAGCCCTAATACTCTCCCCACCGAGGAATTCTACCCAAGGTTAACAATTTACCACTTAGTCTACACCTTAAGTTTAGGTATTCTAAATATAACACCTAGTTCACTTAAACTAAAGCTCTGATACCAACTCGTAACACCCAAAAAATTGGGATAAACAAAAAAAATTCCATAAAACGGAAAAGTGGTATATAAATGTCATAACATTAGCCATCCCAAAAGGGGAAACCAATATATGCATGTTCAATTACAAGTTTGTAATTTAACAGTAAAAGATAACAACCTATTAATCTAATTTCTCTAATGAAGCAAGATTAGAAATAGGTGTTCTAAAATGATTCAAAATGATTCCCCGATATCACTTCTAGACCGGCTAGCTCTTTTTAGAGACCACGCCACTAGAACCTGAGATACATGCTGAAACCAAGCAAGGGTTAGGACAAAAAGCATAGTGAGTTTGAACAAGTAAAATAAACCAACAGTTAACGAAGAGTGATCATTTATAAAATCTTATAGTTCATCATTTAGAATCAATGCAGGAGACCCATAGCACCAATCAAGTTTCACCTCAAGAGTCTATTTACTTTTGTGTCTACTCACACAAGTAACACCACAAGGCTTGACACATTGAGGACTATCTCCATGCTGACATCACAAGACTAAATCCTCTTAGTGCCCACTTGACGTCAATCAGCGACTTCCGTAAAAATCATTATACAGATTTACTCCAAGCAAAATGTACATAATACCAATAAATGTAAGCTTGTGGACCAACCACTATATTCAATATGAAATGAGCTTTGCATACAATTCAAGGACCTCTAAAATAGGTCAAATAGACATATAACTCTATATAGGTCATTCTCAAGTAGTAAAACTATACATTATGGGCACAAAGGCACAAAACCATGAACATGTAGTATTTGAGCATAAAATATCAAATATAGACCAAATCCTCAAGTTAGGTCAATAATTCCATAATATACGTATTTGCATATAAGTATCAAAATACCAATGCGGTTCCATAAAACCGCTCCAAGATACTATAGGTGTAAACCCATGATTTTTTAAGACATAGGCGTGAGTGTTCACACAAATATTCTCAACAATCTCCACATGTGATAGTATGAACACTTTACCAAGCAAGAGGAACATAATCAAGATGCGGCATGAGATGAGGATGGATATACACATTTAGACATGTATCTAGTTGTTAAGAAGCAAGATTAGAAATAGGTGTTCTATAATGATTCAAAATGATTCCCCGATATCACTTCTAGACCGGCTAGCTCTTTTTTGAGACCACGCCACTAGAACCTGAGATACATGCTGAAACCAAGCAAGGGTTAGGACAAAAAGCATAGTGAGTTTGAACAAGTAAAATAAACCAACAGTTAACGAAGAGAGATCATCTATAAAATCTTATAGTTCATCATTTGGAATCAATGCAGGAGACCCATAGCACCAATCAAGTTTCACCTCAAGAGTCTATTTACTTTTGTGTCTACTCCCACAAGTAACACCACAAGGCTTGACACATTGAGGACTATCTCCATGGTGACATCACAAGACTAAATCCTCTTAGTGCCCACTTGACGTCAATCAGCGACTTCCGTATAAATCATTATACACATTTACTCCAAGCAAAATGTACATAATACCAATAAATGTAAGCTTGTGGACCAACCACTATATTCAATATGAAATGAGCTTTGCATACAATTCAAGGACCTCTAAAATAGGTCAAATAGACATATAACTCTATATAGGTCATTCTCAAGTAGTAAAACTATACATTATGGGCACAAAGGCACAAAACCATGAACATGTAGTATTTGAGCATAAAATATCAAATATAGACCAAATCCTCAAGTTAGGTCAATAATTCCATAATATACGTATTTGCATATAAGTATCAAAATACCAATGCGGTTCCATAAAACCGCTCCAAGATACTCTAGGTGTAAACCCATGATTTTTTAAGACATAGGCGTGAGTGTTCACACAAATATTCTCAATAATCTCCACATGTGATAGTATGAACACTTTACCAAGCAAGAGGAATATAATCAAGATGCGGCATGAGATCAGGATGGATATACACATTTAGACATGTATCTAGTTGTTAAGAAGCAAGATTAGAAATAGGTGTTCTAAAATGATTCAAAATGATTCCCCGATATCACTTCTAGACCGGCTAGCTCTTTTTAGAGACCACGCCACTAGAACCTGAGATACATGCTGAAACCAAGCAAGGGTTAGGACAAAAAGCATAGTGAGTTTGAACAAGTAAAATAAACCAACAGTTAACGAAGAGAGATCATTTATAAAATCTTATAGTTCATCATTTGGAATCAATGCAGGAGACCCATAGCACCAATCAAGTTTCACCTCAAGAGTCTATTTACTTTTGTGTCTACTCCCACAAGTAACACCACAAGGCTTGAAACATTGAGGACTATCTCCATGGTGACATCACAAGACTAAATCCTCTTAGTGCCCACTTGACGTCAATCAGCGACTTCCGTATAAATCATTATACACATTTACTCCAAGCAAAATGTACATAATACCAATAAATGTAAGCTTGTGGACCAACCACTATATTCAATATGAAATGAGCTTTTGCATACAATTCAAGGACCTCTAAAATAGGTCAAATAGACATATAACTCATATAGGTCATTCTCAAGTAGTAAAACTATACATTATGGGCACAAAGGCACAAAACCATGAACATGTAGTATTTGAGCATAAAATATCAAATATAGACCAAATCCTCAAGTTAGGTCAATAATTCCATAATATACGTATTTGCATATAAGTATCAAAATACCAATGCGGTTCCATAAAACCGCTCCAAGATACTCTAGGTGTAAACCCATGATTTTTTAAGACATAGGCGTGAATGTTCACACAAATATTCTCAATAATCTCCACATGTGATAGTATGAACACTTTACCAAGCAAGAGGAACATAATCAAGATGCAGCATGAGATGAGGATGGATATACACATTTAGACATGTATCTAGTTGTTAAGAAGCATTTTAAAACTCACCACTTGGATTTTAGGAAGAAAACCTATAAACTTGCAAACCCTAGAAAACTTGAAGGACATGAGATTAATGACTTGGTCTTGACTTGAAACTCCATACTTAATGATCCACAAGGTAGCCTTGATGCTCAATAAATGTCTCTCCAAAACCCTTGGCTAGAATTTAATGAGGAGGGAGGTTTAGAGAAGAAAATCGGTCCTAGTGCTCCCAAAGTCGCTCCCAATGTTGAGTTTCACAATTAATGAAGAAGGCATCAGCTGGAAAAGGTTTTAAACCAGTCTGACCACACGGGCAAATATGCTAGTGGCACTCTCACCGAATTTGTACCCGGGGGGAGGCCACGGCGATTGTGACATGCAAATGTGCCCTTGGGTACTCTTGCTGTCATTCTCGCCCAGACTGTACCAAGGGTGGTTACTCCCCGGTGACTGTGACAGGAGATTGTGGCCCTGGAACTCTCCCGGTCACTCTCGCACACCCACATGCATCGACTCAAGATCTGAAATCTTGAACCGACTTCCCGATAGAATTGAATACATGGCTTAGCAACTTAACATTAACTTTAACAAATTATAAATAAATGAATATTAACACACTAACGACTTAGAGCCTAACGTGACACTTGGCTTACTTTAAAATTTCGGGTGTTACGTCTTACTATGACAGGGAACCCGTTTTTATTTGACGTGACAAAACAAAAAGTTGGTCACGTCCAAATATTGTCGAGGACCTCTTTCTTAGTGCCTACCGACCTCCAATAGAGATTCACTCCAAAAAAAATTCATTGACCTTAGTGCCTAACCCATCGTGTTTCACCTCAAGACTAAACAATCTTAGTGCCTACTCTTTAGAGTTTTCAATCGCCAGAACTAGCTTTGTTTGTCTTCAAGCTATTCACAACCCTTTCAACAATGGGTTAATATCCACAAATATACAAACACATAATATACAACTTGAACATGCTAAATAACTCCTTGAGTATTCACCTCTGATATACATAATATCACATCTATAAAACGTCCAACAACATGATTACTATACTATTTAACATCATATACCAATAAGGTTCAATACAATCAAAGGACGCCAAGACTCGACACATGCTAAATGACTGATTCATGTGCCTACGATCCATTGCATTACAACTCCCAACTTACATGACTCCAATTTGAATGATCAACCCACTAAAAAACATGTAATCTCAAATAAATATGCATTATATGCAAAACCCATTCAAATATCATCAATGAACAATTTAAGTGGGCAAGGCCCCCAAAACTCCTTTGAACCAAGTTTAAACCGTCAAAACCCAACTTACTTAACTACTCCATAAATGTCAACATAAGTCAATTAATAAATCATTTACCACATTTTACCCAATTTCATTAATAAAATAAGAATATATCAACATACTCTCATTATTTGAATAACCCTTCAGGAGTTCACCCATTCGAGTGACATACATCTCCAAATGTCTTAGAAAACCAAATACAATTATTTTCCAGGTTTAAAGAACTAAAATGTACTATGATTGCACACATATCAAATATTGACCAACATTTGATAAAATCTCAAAGCACATATTTGAAAGCTCCAAAAATATATTTTTTATATGTACATAGTTTTACAAAGTAATTTGAAATTCACTTTGCTAGATTATGCTAAATTTAGATCTAAAACAACTTTAGCTTCCATTCTTGAAGATTCCACCATCTCCACGGTAAACCCTCGATTCCATGCAAGCTCAAACCACCTTCAAATTATCTTTAACTAATATCTTGAATCTCCAAGATAGCAACCTCAGTTGAACTCCACATCTTATGGTCGTCAACCAAATCCAACCATTATCCTCAAACGGTAACCAAAAATCACATCCAAGATAGTTAAATGAAGGAGATGAAGAATGACCAAAACCATAGCTCTTGGATGCGCATTTGAAGACTCCTAATCAAAAATACCAACACCAAGCCTTCTATTTCACTCACAAACTCTCAAGATTGCACCAAACGTCTCCCAAAATCTCCCTAATCCAAAAGGGGTTGAAGTAGGCGGAAGAAGTGAAAGAAAATCCTAAAAATTGGGCATAAAAAATTGCTAGGTGCCTTCATGCGACGTTGGCCGCTTGTGCCTTCCTGCTGAGCCCCTTCCTTTTACATGCGACCTATGCCCCGAATTAGATTGCCGACTAGGTCGCTGAACTTTTTGCCTCACTTTTCCACACCCAGTTCTTTACTCCACTGAGTTAGGCGACTTCGGTCGTGACCGAAGTTATGTACCAAATCGTTGAAACCGTTTGGATGCACGAAAACCCCGTTTTTGCTACCCCTACTGATCTGAAACAACCAATGGGGAAAAACCCTATTAGACGCCAATAGATCCACATTAAATCATTAAAAGAAGCTTGATTAACCCATAATTGCATTTACAAAAACACTGGTGTTACTATCTTCCCAACCTTATAAAATATTTTGTTGTCGAAATTTAGCACCAAACAAGCAACTAAGGATATCGCTAACTCAAAGCTCTCTCAATTTCTAAAAACCACTTGGTCTATTAACGCGGTAGAAAACCTCACCAACTCCTTGTCTCGAATGTTGGTAACCCAATTCTCCAATTCACAACACCATTACACCAGAGAAGCACACTTTTTCGACATATGCGGCGGGCCAAAAAACAAAAATATAAATAGATAAAGTTTTTATTTCTGGAATGAAGGGGATAAGAATGTTTTTCAACATAGAAAAAGTTCAACAAACAACTAGCCATATCATTCGTTCCAGAAGGGTAGACGACTCAAGGATGCAAACATTGAAATTCTACAATTTCTCACACTAGAGGACTCCATTCCAATGGAACACCTTCAATAGAACACAAAATTACACCTGGGATTCAATTATTTTTCTACTACATTTGCCACGTCGAACTCAACGACGATCATAAAAAATTTCGACCTCAAACTTTGATATATTACCGCACTTTCGAGGGAACATAAAGTTTATGCTTATGTACATAACTTCTAAACAAAAAATTTGATTGCCTCCTAACCTTGAGTGACCTATTACTACCTCTAAGATAGTTCGCCCTTGATTGATTACTTCCATAAGTAAGTGTTGATTAAGCATAAATTCACACCTAAGGTTTCTATAACAATGTTTATCTTAAAGCACCTTGATCCTCTTCATTGGATTTAGCCCAATCGCTCTTTGCCCTTTTGTCCCGAATTGTTAGGTCCATAGATCACAATCTAATCAATGTAAATTGAAGAACAAAGATGAATTGGGAGGAATTGAATTGTATTATTCACAAACTCTAGAGAGAGGAAATGTTTCTCTCTCTAGAAACACCACATAACTTTTACACGGCTACATTGTGAAAGTGAAAACTACAAACAAACTACAACACAACTCCTATTTATACCTATCACACTTGTTTACACATTAAGCCCAAACCCAATGCTATTACAAGGCCCAAATATAAATAAATGATGACTTTACAAAACTTCCAAAGTTAGACCATTTTATGAAATTGTATTCCCAATCACATTCAAGCAATCAATCTCTAAACAAGATGTAACAATGTTAATTCTAGAGAGAGACTAGAGAGAGAAACGTAGTCATATGTATATTGCAATGATGAACCACCTACAAACTATTACAAAGGAAACACTATTTATATGAGAACTAAAATCACAAGCTTAACAACAAAGTAAACTCATATTGACATAGACTAGACTTTGACTTAGAAACATTGACCTTGTTGACTTTGCTAGACTTGAATTTTCTAATTAAATCTTGGATACAATTTAATACACTAACATTCTCCCCCTTTGTATTCAAGATTTAAAAAAAATTGACACTAGTCTTCAGCGCTTTATTCTTCAATCTTTAACTCTGATAGCTTTGAACTTTGAAGCTTTAACGATCTTCAATCTTTCGGTCTATGAAGAATCTTGAAAAGTCTTTAACACTTTGTATATTTGGAAAGTCAACAAGTATTGAACAAATCTTTGAAACTCTTTAAAAAAAAATTTAAACTTTGCAGATTTCGAGGAATCTTTGATAATCATGTATCTTCATCACTGTAATCTCTGATCAGTCTTCAGAAAAACAAACTTTCTCGAATCATCTTTCTTCAGAAATCATCTTCAGAATCTTTTGAATTCTTTGAAAAAACATTCATCTGATTTAATCTTTCAGAATTATCTTCACCTTTTGATATCTCTTTTGATGATTTTGAAATTGATCTTTGTAGATGTCTCCCCCTTTTTGATGATTGTGAGCACCATAATCATCAAAACATCTTCAATTTCAAAATTCTCTTTGATCATCCCCCTTTGTATTCAACGTAACAATCTCATCCTTTATGATAATTTGACATTTTTCATCCTTTGACCTGAGTATCTGAATCATGAACTGTATATACCCAAATCTTTTCAAATTCAGATATAATGAACTTGGTAACCCTGATTCAACAAATGAAACAGTTAGGAGTTCCTGTCAGTAACACGGAGTTACTGTGTACAACGAATGTACAATTTAAGGAGCTGGTTTGATGATGACTCCCCAGGACTTCCATTCAATCATTGAAAAACACAAGGTTTATCTATGACTGTTCTGACAGAAAAACCAATTTTATGTGGGCTCGTGCTTGTGTATGAAATAATTTAGCACAATGATTGTGTTTCATAAGGCTCAAATTGTGTAAATTGTTGAGATAGCAACAGATATTACACGGACTCAATGTGCATGAAAGAGGTGCGAAGGTGGGGCAACTTTCCTTCTTTTTCAATATTTGAATCTTACGAGTGAAGACTAGATAGCAGCTATGCTGCGTCCCCAAAGAAAATGAAACATTTCTTTGTTAAGAAAGAAACGAGTGGTTGGTGGGGTTAATGCAAGAGTTGGCATGGGCTCACTGCCTGTTTCAATGATGGTCACCAAAGAATGTGAACCAATCAGAAGATGTGGTTGCCCGACTCAGAAAGTGGTTGGTGCAGAGTTTTCATATTCTTTTAACTCTGATCTCACACCCTCTTTCTTTTCAACATTATGCTCACTTCTAACCAAACTCTCTTTTCCATTTTATCTCAGCTCAATGAGAAAAACTCAACCGGGTGAGTTATCTCCCCCACTCTTTGATTTATGACCCCTCACCCCTCAATCACTCAAGGATAACTTCCGGGGTAGGAAACACTGGTTAACGTGAATCCATGAAAGTTCTGTTTAAGTTCACACATGAATCCCATGTAAGTCCTATAAAGAATGGTTTCTCAACAGTTTAACTTGAACAGTTAAGCACAGATAAGATAACACTGTCAAAATGTATGCTCATGAGATTTGAGCAATTGAACTTTGAAGATTTCTCAAAACAAAGATATTGAATGAATGAAATGAAATCAAGAGAATTGTTTTGAGAATCTGACAATGTATCAATCAGATCAAATGAAATGAAATGGTTAGGGTATCAAAGAATTGATAGTTTGTTTATATGAACAAATATAAACAATTATAGCAATGAAAGCATAAATATTGAAATGATGAATGATACTCAACAGCATTTGAAAGCAAACGGGAGTATTACCATCGAAAAATAGGTTCGTTTAGAGACATGGTAATAACATATTAAAATGAAGTATTGAACCGATGTGTGTAAATACTTTACAGTATATAGACAAGATAATACGCGAGTATTGATCTTAGGAAACACACGGTCAGTTAAACATTAACGCTCAATTTTGAAAAACATTTAAAAGCACACTTCTTAATTCATGAAATCTTTTGAGAGTAGAGAAGTGGTTTGAACATTTAAGATATTGTTTTTCATGCTTGAAAGTTGTTCTTCTTTCAAACAATCAGAGATTTAGATCAAAAGATATTTACCTTTTAGGCTCCCCCTCAAATCATGGTAGAATGATTTGTTTTCTTTTAAGCTCCCTGGATATTTGCAAAATATCCATGCCTGAACATTAAAGAACGGATCCTGATATGTTGTAATCAGAAGCCACAATCCTTTACATTAAAGTTCGGGTTTTAAACTGAAGTGTTTAGAAGCCATAACTATTTGACTTTAAGGTCCGGGTTTTGAACTGTTGTGTTCAAAAGCCTTACTCTTTGACTTTGAAGTCCGCGTCCTGAGTTAATTTACTCAGAAGTCAAACATCTTGCTCCCCCTAAACCTGTGGTACCTACGAAACAGATTTAACAGGCTTTGGTACCCACTGGTATTTGGGTCCTGGTATGTTAGATTTAGGAATACACTTCTCATTAGACTTATATCTTTTAAATCCAGAAATCTGAGAAGTAATTCTGTAAGAACGGTACCAGTTATGAGCAGTTTCTTTCTGAACGAAGTCATTCTCTCCACAGTAAGAACAACAGATTTTCTTCTGAGCAATCCTGATCAAATGATTAGTTGAGTAAAACATATCAGAATTACCAAAAGATTTACCTTTATGTGTTATGTTCTTTTTGACTTTGGATGTGGAATTGAATGCTTTGTCCTTCATCTTCTCATCATCTGAAGAACTCTTCACTCTCCAGACCATCTGATTTTTCTTCAATTGCTTTCCAAGAGATTTTATATAAAAATTTGCTGAACCATCAACAGATTTATCATAAAATAGATTTGATGGTCGAATCTGACTTGATTTGACAATTTTAGGTTTGACACTTTCCTTTTTGAAAACAATTTTGCCATGAATAGAACTTGAAGCTGTTTTGAAAGAACAGACTGATTCTGTTGAGTTATCAACAGGTGATTGACTAATCACATCAGCTGTTACTTTATCTGACAATTCAATGTTTGCAGCTTCTAAGTCATTTATCTTTTTAGTTAAAATGTTTCTTTCATCTGAAATTGTGTCAAACTTTTGTTTGAAATCAAATATGGCCTACTTTTCATTTTGGATATCTGATGATAGAACAGTGATTTTGGATATGAGCTTTGATATTTCAGATTCAAAATGTAAGCGTTCAAACTCAAAATCTTTTTGTAAGTTCTTGGTTTTATCAGAAATTTTATTGAAGATCCCAACATTTCGCTTTTCATATTTCTTCTTTTCAATCTCCAAAGACTTTTTGTTTTCTTGAAAAGCTTTTCTTTCTTACTTAAGTAAGTCTTGTAGAATAGAGATCCGTTTGGGAAATTCAGAATTTTTATCTTCAAGAACTTTTCTTTCTTTGGCAAAAGTGTCTCTTTCAGTGATTATTATATTTTCGAATTCAGACACTTGGTTAGAAAGTTTTGAACATCTCATCTCAAGATCCTTTTTATCTTGTAAAGTTTTCTTGGAAATTTTAGATGACTGTTGAGTTGAACATGTCTTCACATTTGATTTTTCTTTTTCCGCTTGGAGGCTTGTTTTCAGTTCAGCATTTTTCTTCTCCAGAGCAGATATCTGATCTTCGAAAGCCTTCAACTTGTTTTGAAGCTTGACTGATTCATCATGCAATTCTAATGATTTCTGTTCAGTCGTCTTCAGTTAGCTTTGAAGATTCGCAATCTTTTTCTCTTTGAGTTTGATTTCTTTTTCACATGTTTTAACAGTGTTTTCTTTTAAAGAAATCATTTTCTCTTTATCTTTAATCTCTTTCTCTTTCTCTCTAATTTCTTCCTTTTTTGCCCTGATGATACCTGCAATATCAGATTTAACAGTATCAGTACACTTTATACAGTCAGGAGTTTTATCAAAGTTTGACAAATTAAATTTCAACTCCTGAATCTGTTTAAGAAGCTTTGAATTCTGATTTTTCAGATTGTCTCTTTCTGCTTCTAATTTCGGTATCTCAGGCATGTACAAGACTGCCATATCTCTAGCTGAAAGTACAGTATTTCCTCTTTCGTCTGTCTTTGGCATCTTGAATAGAATGTTAGCTTAAAAAATGATTGTCAAAAATCAGAAAATTATGACCACTATCAAAATATGTCCATCTCTGACATATTTTTCTCTTGAAAGAAATGCTTGAATAAAATGATCGTTCCCAAACCAATTCAGAAAAGTTGACTGAAAGTCAAACTTGGATCACCACTTGAAAAAAAAATTCAGAAATTTTCTGTATCTGGAACTCGCAAATCATTAAACTCGCAGACCAAGTGAACTCGCAAAGTACTGTTCACTGATAAACTCGCTAGACGTTATGTGCGCGTTTGAAAAACTCGCAGGCCACTGTGTGCGCGTTCCGAGAACTCGCAAGCTTTGCTTAGCGCGTTTCTGAAACTCGCTTGCCTCCGTTAGCGCGTTTGTCAAGAACTCGCAGACTGAAGTTTGCGCGTTCTTCAGAGGCTTTGCATGTTCTTCAGTTGATGAAACTTGCGCGTTTAACAGAACTTGAGCGTTTTTGACACTTGTGCGTTCTTCACTTGAACCTTGCGCGTTTTACGGATCTTGCGCGTTGTGGGGTTTTTCTTGCGCGTTTTGACAGATATTACCACGAAATCGATCCAAATCGATTAAAACCTGCAAATTAGAACATGAAATTGCATAGGTTTTGTCGATTAATCATTTGAAACACAATTGTAATGTCAATTTCAGATTAAAAACAACAAATCATACAAAATTGATTCAAACAGTGTTCGAGAACTATTTTTCAAGAAAATCAAGATTTCACAAATTTATATCGATTTAGTTCGAATTACTTGATACAATCAATTGACAGGATCTAATTCTTAACAAGAATAATAACACTCAGAAACAATATTAAAGAAGTTGCGGAAAAACACTTTAATATTCAACTATCAATGGAACAGTAAAATAAAAATCACAACTTGTAAACTTTATTGAATGATTAAAGTTACAAGCTTTCACACAAAACCTCAATCTTGATGAACAGGCTCACCAAGACGAATTCTACTTCTCTAGAATTAGGATGATAAACCTTGAGGTTAATTCTCTCTCTAAAATATATCAATCAAAAGTTAATTCTATCAAAGACTTCTATACTATTTATACAATACACATTACAAGATAATTATCAAAAAACAATTTATCTTCAGTCCATAATTATCTCCTTTACTTTAGCAAGTCTTCTATACAGCTGTCTTCATTCCATACTGAGTCTTCATCTCATAAGCAGCATTAACCTTCTTCAAAAGTATTAACCATCTTCAGCAGCATTAAACATGTTGGCAGTAGTAATCCCTTAGCAGTACTAACTACTAGCAGTACTAACTCTCCAAGCAGTACTAACTATTGAAATAACATCACTAACTTTTCAAGCAGTATTAAATCTACTAGTAGTAGTAATCATGATATACTAGCAGCATTAACCATACTTGAACAAATCTTAAATTCCCAACATCAATATAAGAAACGTTTAAAAACCTAAATCGAATGAAATGAATCCATTTTCTTGATCTAAAAACGATTTTTCAAAAAAACTGATCAAACAGTGAATTTCAAGAAAACGAGTTCGTAAAATCAAAGTTTCTCTAACTTGATTCAATCTGATGATCTGATCCTTCTGAATTTGTTTGGTTTGCTATGATACCAATTGAAATTGTATTCCCAATCACATTCAAGCAATCAATCTCTAAACAAGATGTAACAATGTTAATTCTAGAGAGAGAGTAGAGAGAGAAACGTAGTCATATGTATATTGCAATGATGAACCACCTACAAACTATTACAAAGGAAACACTATTTATATGAGAACTAAAATCACAAGCTTAACAACAAAGTAAACTCATATTGACTTAGACTAGACTATGAATTAGAAACATTGACCTTGTTGACTTTGCTAGATTTGACTTTTCTAATTAAATCTTGGATACAATTTAATACACTAACATTTTATATTCTAACATTCTCCCCCTAAGTTTTGTAAAGGAATCATTCTTTTTGCTTCAACTCTTCTCCCCCTTGATTTCTTTAGAAAACTTAGTGTTGCTTAAAATTCAAAACAGCTCCGACTCCCCCTTGAAAATAGCTCTTATCCTTTGGAGTTTCATCTTTAATACCAGATCCGATGTATACAATAGCCTCGACTTAGTGCACAAAAGATAACTTTTATCTCTAGTAAATTCAACACATTCATTATGCCCACAAGAAAGAAATGTGTGACTTGTGACACGACAACCACAGTGCATCTTCAGTTTATAACAACGAATTTTTCTTTAACCGCGAGTTGAATAGGAATTCAGCTTAAGAGCTTCATCTGATTTGCTCATAGGAGTAAGCAACTAGTAGCAAACACTACTAGGGAAGGGTTAGAAGAAATATTTGTTCAACAACTAATGAAAGACGCTCATTTTCTAACTGCTTTCCAAAACACTGAATGAATGAACTTAGACCTCCTTTCTTCACGAATCAACTGCATAATTATAAGCACTCAAAATTCTAGATCACAACCAAAGCACCAGAACAATGACTGCAGTCACTCACACTCCTAATTGATCAGGTCAGAAGAATGATTAAGAGCACTCAAAGGTCTAGCATCGTAGAGAAAAACTCCAAACTGATGAATGCAGATACTCAAGCTTCTAATCCAATCCAATCAGAGACTAAATCCAAACACCCAGTATCTGAAAATATTGACTGGCATGAGCACTCGTGAAATTTTGATCAGTTGCTAAGAATATGTGACCAACAGAAGATCGGAATGATGTCACATATGCATTACGCGTAAAATCTCGGGAACAATGCAAACTTGTAGCAAAATGGGTTCTGAACAGTAACTTTTCGCACACCACATGAATATACTTTTCGCAGAACAAGAATTCGCAGACCATTAAACAGTAAGATCACAATTTGCATGTGACATAAGCCTAAATCCTCCCTTTTCACATAGGCATGCATGCGGATTCTTCACTTTTCGCATAGGCCTACGTGTAAATTCTCTGTTGTTCGTAGGGTACGATATGTGAAATCAAGCTTTTCGCATACCCTTTCATGCGAATTCTGCACTTACAAATGTTTGATCATCAAAGCTTTTCGCAACATATTATGCGAATTTTACACTTAGTTTTTCATCCTGGAAGCCACTTTTCGCATAAATCATTGTGCAAATTTTAAACTTTTCGCATCAAGCGGCTTGCGAAATCAACACTTTTCGCATACAACGTAGCACAGTAGCATGCGAATTCCTAGCTTTGCACATCCAGCTATTTGCGAATTATGTACTTAACAAATATGTTGTTTCCAGGGATGAGTCATGCGAATTCTTCAAGAACATGCGAATTCTATAGATCTTGTGAATTCTGTTGCCTCGAAATTCAAAAAATCTTCAAATTCTTCTTCAATTCTTCGAATTCTGAGGTAAAACTTTAAGTGCAGGTTCGAAATTAACATTGGAGCACTTTCGTAGTTGATGACCTTCAACAATAACACCTCTATAGCTAAAATCGATCTCAACACAGTAAAAACTAATTTTCGAACCAAACAACCTCAAAATTGATCAATTCTTCCACATTTATTGAAATTGAATCTTGTAAATGATTCCAATAGGTTCGATTATATACTCTGAATCATTTTTACTTCACGCTCAATCAAATTATCATCCAAATGAACAAATTGAAAAACCAAAACACTGTTCATGCGAAGAAGGTTATTGTTCCATCAATCATATTATGATCTTGATCATATCGATGAATTTGTCTTCGATTTAGGCTCTGATACCAATTCTTAGTTCCCGTTTGATATGCATGATTATCAAGATTAACAATAGATTTCAAATCACAAATCCATATATCATTGATATAATCTTCAAAATCTTTCTCTCTGATACAATGGAATATTTCTCTGACTAAATTTTCAATTGTAAGCACTCTATTAAGCTCTTTTCTATTACAAACACAAGGAAACCTATTTATACTACCAACAACTACAAGGAACACACACTAAACTAACAAGCTTGATAAAGTTGATTTTGGTTTAAATAGATTGACTTTGACTTTCCACTTTGAGACTTTGACTTGGGCTTTTAACTTTCAATCTAGATGATCTTGAAGACAACAATCTGTGCTCTAACATTCTCCCCCTTTGGATTCAAGATCATCTTCAAAAACGAATTCATCTTCAAAACAAATTCTCCCCCTTTGATTCCAAAACAAGTGATCTACCCCTTTGGATAAACTTGCACTTATCTTCAAATGAATTTCATCTTTAAAGCACGTTCTCCCCCTTTCAAGAACATTCTCCCCCTTTGAGACAAAAATGGATCTTCTCAGACAATCAACATTCTCCCCTAATGAGAAGAAATATTGATAATCTCCACTTCTTGTGAACTTTAACATTCTCCCCCAAAGACTTTGATAAACATCATCATATGTAGCAAATAAATTATCGTCGGTTGTAGCTCACTTTTCTCTTTTCAAAATAATCTTCAAAGAAAATTTCTTGAACATTCTTGAAATCTTGAACTTTATTCACAATTTCTTTCTCATTTCTTGATTATCTCCCATAGCTTTTTTTCCATTTCTTGACTTTCTCCCCCTTTTTGATGATGTAGAGCATAGAAATCATCAAAACTCTCTTCAAGAAATGTAATGAACCAATATTTGACCACTGATCTTTCCATATGAGCCTCTGAACATTCGTCAAATCATAATATATTCATCCAAATCTTTTCAAATTCAGACAAATAGGAATCTAACCCTGAATCAATAAATGAATTAGTTGAAATGACTAATAGTAGCACGAAGCCACTTAGTATAATGAATGTACTGTACAAGGAGTTTTATTGATTTCACTCCCTAGGTCATCCATTCAATCATCGAATAACACAAGGTAATTTTATGAATGTTCTGATAGAAAAACAAATTTTTTGTGTGTACGTGCTTGTGTATGAAAGAATTTAAGCATTTTGCATTATATTAGGATCAACATGTGTAAACTATTGAGACAACAATAGTATTACACATACTCAATGTGCATGAACGAAATGCGAAGGTGGGGCAATTTTCCTTCTTTTTCAATATGCACATCTTCCGAATGAAGACGAGATAGATTAGGTGTTGCTTCCCAAATAAAAATTTGAAACATTTCTTTGTTGAGAAAGAAATGAGTAGATGGTGGGGTCTAAGCAAGAGTTTGCATGGGCTACTGCTTGTTTCAATGAAGGTCACCAAAGAATTGTAACCAACAGATTATGTAGATGCCCGACTCAAAAACAGTTGGTACAGAGTTTTCATATTCTTTTAACTATGTTCTCACACCCTCTTTCTTTTAATCATTTGAGCTCACTTCTAACCAAACTCTCTTTTCATTTTACCTCATCACACACCAACACTCTGATATTGACCTCTAACCTCTTGATCACTCAAGGATAACTTATTGGGTAGGAAACACTGGTTATCGTGAATCCATAGAAGTTCTAATAAGTACACGCATTGATCCCATGTATTTTGTCCTAAAAAAAATGTTGCTCAATCGTTTAACTTCAACAGTTAAAGCACAGTACATATGTCAGATAACAATATGCTCAGTATGATAATCATTAAGATTTGAGAATTTTAAAATAGGCAAGATTTTCTCAAAACAAGGAAATTAAATGAATGAAGTGAAATCAATAGATGTGTTTTGAGAATCTGACAATGTATGAAAAAGATCAAATATGGATGATTTAACAATAAAGCGTAGGTCATGAAAAATTGGATATTGTCTATATAACCAAGTATAGACATGTCTTGAAATAAACGCTTTGAATGAATCAACGCTCAATAAACATTGAATTTCAAACGGGGTGTCTTACCATCGAAAAATAGTTTCAATTTTGAGACATGGTAAGAACATAGTCAATAAAAAATACTAAACTGGTGTGTATGAATTTTGACAGTATAAAGATGTTAGACTGAAATTGTATTCAAGATTAAATGAGGGTCATTGTTGTAATTAGTGTTTGTGTGTGTGTTGTAATGAGCTTAGAAGGTTTGACCTTGCTTGGTCATGTTGACCTATATATAAGCAAGTCTTTGTGTTGTTTCTAAGTAGGCATGTAAGTAAGTGTGTGAAAGTGAAGGTGTAATCTTGGTGGTAATTGAGAGAGACTAAGAACACATAGTTGCACACATTGAGTACACACACAAACACTCAATATTAATTCGTTGATCACAAATAGGGATATGGTTTTGATGTAATCTTTGTGATTAATAAACAAAAGTTATGTTCGGAGTGTGAATTCGATTGAGTTTGTATAGTTTGTTTCAAGAATGGCACTGTATTTGATTGGTAATTTTGATTTTAAAGAAGTTCTTGTTCACGAGTTTTCATGCACTGTTCTTGAATCAAATTATCGATTTGTGTGTTTTTAATCGAAATTCCTTGTTAAGAGTGTGTCTAAATGTGTAAGTGAGTAAATTGTCAAATTTTCAGATCGAAATTTGAAATCTAGATGAGTTTTTGATGAAGATTTAGTCGTTTTTAGTCGGTTTGCGTAAGATCTAAAGTTTGCGTATGTTCATCAAGGTTTGCGCAAGATTCATCCTGGTTTGCGCAAGATTCATCGAGAATCTTATTATTTGATCTGAACTTTGCGTATGCAAAAACAAACGCAAGTTGATCTTTGCATATCGAAATTCAGTGTGTGAATTCAATAGTGCATAGTTTTTGAGTATTACACTTAACACACAAAGTTATCTTTGCGCAAGTAATGTATCACACCACATACGCAAAGCAAGATTTGCGTATCTCACTTGTAACGCAAAGCAAGATTTGTGTATCTCACTTGTAACGCAAAGTAGTGTTTGTGTATCACGACACATACGCAAAGTAAGGTTTGCGTATCACTCTTATCACACTTTGTGTATCACACTTATCATACTTTGCGTATCATACTCATTACGCAAAGTCAAGTTTTGCGCATTATACAGGTTACGCAAGGTCTGTTTTGCGTACCACACTTGATACGAAAAGTGTGGTTTGCGCAACATCTGTTCACGCACAATTCTATCTTGCGTTTCACACTGTGTTGTACTTAAAAAAAAATTTCGAAAGATTTCTTGATTTGTTGGATTTAAAGATCTTTACTAGCTAATATTTTTTTTCATCTTGTGTAGGTATATACATCGTTTAATCATGGCAAATGAATTACTTTCTATGTGATCTCATCTGAAGCCTCCGGTCTTATCTATCGGAGATTATTCACAATGGAAGAAAAGGATGACTCAGTTCTTAAATCTAAAGAACAGAGATTATATGGATTCCATCCTTCATGGTCCAACTAAGCCACAAACACATGTACCTGGACAAGCAGCAACAGCTACATCTCCAGAAATCCCAGATCGATATGTGTCGAAACCTTATCAATTTTTCAGTGATGTAGAAAAGGCAAAACACAAGATAGATGAAGAGGCACTTATCTATCTTACTATGGCAATTCCTAATGATATCTACAATCGCGTAGATAGTAGGGAATCTGCAAAAGCTTTATGGGATGAACTGGAAAGACAGTTTCAGGGAACAAAGAAGTCAATTCAGACAAAGCTGAATCAAAGCATAAATGCGTATGAAGGCTTCCATGCGAAAGAAGGAGAGACTTTGTTGGAGACATACAACCGTTTTAATGTGATATTAAATGATCTAAGGAGAAATGGAATGAACAAGTCAAAATCAGAGATCAATTATAAGTTCATTAAGAACTTGAACCTAGAATGGAAAAGCTATGCTATCAACATTCAGATGACTAAGGACATGGCACAAGAAGACGTCAATGATATCTTCACAACTTTATCTCAGCATGAGGATGAAGTAAAGCAGCTGAGTGCTGAAAAGAAGATGGTCAAAGATTCTTTAGCCTTAATGTCTGAACGTAAGAAAGGGTCAAGTTTCAAGTCCAGTTCTTCTTACAAGACAAAGTCAAGGAAATCCAGAGCTCTTCTCACTGAAGTAACTGATTCAAGTACTTCTGAATCTTCCACTGAAAATGAAGAAAATTCAGATGAGGATATTCAACGATTTGCTGAAAATCTGGCGCTCCTCATAAAGCTGTTTAAGAAAAGCTTTAGTAAGAACAGATACTTCAAGCCGAAAGATGAAAGCTACAAGAAAGACAAGTGCAAGCCAAGATTTGAAAAGAAGAACGAGAAAAGAGGAGAGAAAAGAGATGAAAAACGAGAAGAGAAAATAGAAGAGAAGAGAGAAGGAAAGAAAGAAGAGACTGAGCCGAAATATGGACGATGCTATAACTATGGAAAACCTGGTCATTTTTCCAAAGACTACAAGCAGAAGCGAATAAAGAATTCAGAATATTATTCTCGGAAATCACTGATAGCAAAGAAGGTGGAAGATGGTCAAAACTAAATGGCGGAAGAAGAAAATTGGTTCTACAAGAGTTCTGATGATGAATCTGCACACTTTACTCAGGTGTGTATGATGGCCAAAGTGAATGAGGACATTGGATCATCTTCTGATCATTCTGACTGTGATTCTGAGGTACATATTCAATCTTTAAAGGCTCAAGTTAAATTCATGAAAGAAGAGTTTAAAACTTTGAAAGTCAAACTTAGTCATGAAAGACAAACAATGTTGAATTTTCGTGATGAAAATGCAATGTTGAAAGATGTTGTTAAGGAAAAAGAATCTGAAAAAGATTTGTTGAAAAAGGACAAAGATGTTTTAAATTCAAAAATATTTGAGCTTGAAAGAGATCTTGTAAATTTAAATGCTGAAAAAGGTGATTTTAAAATAAAATTTGAAGCGTGTTTTCAAGAAAGAAACGAGGCATATTGTAAAATCAAGCAATTGGAGGATTTAAATCTGAAAAGAGGACAGACTGAGCAAACATTAAATCTTTTAACAAACAAACTCCAAGATGTCCAATTTTATAATGTTAAAAAAGGTTTAGGTTTTGAACCAAATAATGTTTTGAAAAGAGCACCAGAAAATTTGTATAATTTTGATAAAATGGGCTCTACTCCTACAAAACCAGATATTCATGATACTTTTGTAAAAGGTAAAGTTGTGAATGATGATGACACTTCATCTTGTGCTGATTCAATTTCAAGTTTAAAGTCTGTTGGTTTTGCTTATAAAGATTTGAATGAAAGTTACAAAACAAGAAAGATAGAATTTCGTGAATTTACGTCACTATTTTCTCCTTGTTTACCAACAGAGTCAGCCAAGGTTGAAGTAAATAGTACTGAATCTCAGTGTCAGTACGATGAATCTGATTCAGAAACTGATGTTGAGATTAAAATTTTTTTATCTGATTCATTTACTTCTAATTCCTTAAAAGAGTCAAATGATGAAAATATCATGAATCAAAACCTTAATTCTGATTTTTCAAAAATTATGACTGAGGAGATCTTTACAGAAATGATGAATGCTCCAGATCCTGTTCCTATAATCGAAAAGATGGAAATCAAACTCTGAGGTGAATCAAACATCTAATTTTGAGAAACAAATCACAAATCTTCAAAAGACAATTGAAGAGTTAGAAGATGAGAACGTTGATCTCAAATTCAAACTTGACAGGTCTTTTGAAGAAAACAAAGAACTCTCTAGAGAGTTAAATATTTTAAAAGATGATTTGTTTAAACAAAATCTAAAGGAGAAAAAGATGTTTGAGTCTTCAAACTGGAATGTTCATTCTAATCCAGAGTTTGAGACTATTACTTCTAAAACTTCAGTTGTTTATACTACTACTCCTGAATATCCTCCGAGTATTTTTGAAAAAGGAGAAGCTTCTTGTAATTCAAAGCCAAAACCATCTTCTTCAAAGAAAGCTAACAAGATTCTATTTCCTGTTTCAAATATAAAAAGGCAGAATGGTAAAGGAGAATGGATGAAGAATGTGAAGGAAAATAAAGTTGCTAAAAATAAATGTAATATCAGTGATAGTGGTAGTTTGATGTGTAAAAATTCAAACGTTTCCAAATGTCAAAGTTGTATGGATGCTTGTACTTCATTGGATAAATCTATGCTTTTGACATTTGCACGTACGAATTTTATCTGCAAACACTGTCATGATAATGCATTTATCATTTCTTCCATTTATCCTAAATCTAAAGATGCCAGAAAAACATCTCGTGTCAAATTTGTTTCCAAATCCTTAACACATCAGGCTAAAATTTTTCATGCTAAGATTGATCATTTTTCGAAAAAGAAAACATTTCATGAGCTTAATGTTAAAATGATATGGAAATGGGTACCTAAGCCTCGCTATGAGTGGCGAATTAAGGCTAAGGTAAATGATGTTGATGAATTGCAAAAAGCTAACAAGGAAGGACCCATATGGATATGGGTACCTAAGCAGAAGAAATTTGTTCTTTTTGCAAGCCTCACATACATGGTATATAGATTCAGGATGCTCGCGCCATATGACAGGATTTAAGCATCTACTTCACAACTATGTTGAGGAACCTGCCGGTACTGTAAGTTATGCAAATTCTGAGGTTACTGGATACATTTGAGGACACGGATCTTTAACAAATGGCATCGTGACGATCAAAAGAGTATAATACGTAGAAGGACTTGATCATAATCTTTTCAGTACAAGTCAATTCTGCGATAGTCAATTCCAAGTTCGGTTTACTGATAAATGCTGTTATATTGAAGATAAAGATGGTCGTGCAGTTTTTAAAGCTAAGCGGAATGCAAATATTTATTCTGTGAATTTTCCAACACTTTATGGATCAAGACCTGTTTGTCTGATTGCAAAAGCTTCATGAGCTGAAAGTTGGATATGGCATCGGCGTCTGTCTCATCAAAACTTTGATGCGATTAATCAATTGGCGAGATAAGGTATTGTCAAAGGTCTACCAGAACTAAGGTTTGAGAAGAATTCTCTTTGTCCTGCTTGTGAAATGGGAAATATGAAGCGAACATCTCATAAAGTAAAGACAGAATTCTCATCTTCAACACCTCTTGAATTGATACATATGGACCTTTGCGGCCCAATGAGGACTCAGTCTATCAACGGTAAGAAATATATTTTGGTCATGATAGATGAGTACTCCAGATATACTTGGCTGGAATTTTTAAGGAACAAATCAGATGCAACAGAGCTGATCATTGAGTTTATAAAGAAAATCCAGGTTCGACTACAATTGCCGGTTATATCTTTGATAAGTGACAATGGCACGGAATTCAAGAATGAAAAGCTTCAGAGTTATCTCATATCTGTTGGGATCTCTCACAACTTTTCTGCTGCCTACACTCCTCTGCAAAACGGTGTAGTTGAAAGGAAGAATTGAACACTGGTGGAAGCTGCGAGGACAATGTTAGCCTATTCTGAGTTGCCAATGTTTCTGTGGGCTGAAGTCGTAGCCACTGCGTGTTTCACACAAAACCGCACGATTGTCAACAAAAGACAAAAAAAGACAGCGTATGAACTTATTAATCGTCGAAAACCGAATATTAAATTTTTTCGTACTTTTGGTTGCAGGTGTTATATTCTCAATGATCGAGACAATCTTGGTAAATTTGACAAGAAGGTTGACGAAGTCTATTTCATTGGTTATTCGTTAACGTCTAAAGCCTATCGAATCTACAATAGACGAACCAAGACGATCATGGAGAGCATTAATGTGTCATTTGACGAATCATCAACATTGACTTCTGATCACAACAGTTCAGAACTCAAGCTTAAACAGAAAGTTTCTATTCAAGACGGAATAGAACCCGAAGTCAAACAGACTAAGTCTTCTAATTCAAATAAAATTCCAGTTGAATTAGACTTATTATTTTTTGATGCTTTTATGGATATTTGTGCAGATTTTGAAAAATCAAGTATATCTGCATCAACTTCAGAGGTTCCAATTATAATAGCAGATATTTCAGGACCTTCTGAAAATGTCACAATATCAACCACATCAGGTATATCTACACATATACATTCTGAAGGTATTAATGTTGATTCTGTGAATGCAGATTCAAATTCTGCAACAGAAGTTCCGAGTGATTCTTCTATTGCTCCGGAAATTTTTACTTCATAAGAGGCTGTACAAGATGTCCCGAGTACATCTGGGGTTGATCAAGACTTACCTGCAGTATATGATGAATATGAGTAAGATAATACTCAATCTGACATTCATCCGATTCCAAGTACCATGAAATGGACACGAGCTCACCCACTTCATAATATTATTGGTGATGCACAGTCTGGTGTACAAACGCGTGCAGCATCAGCTAATTTTTGTCTATATTCAAGTTTTTTAAGTTCTCTCGAGCCGAAGAAAGCTTCGGAAGCCTTCGTGATCCAGATTGGATACTGGCGATGCAAGATGAACTTCTGCAATTTGAGAGAAACAAAGTTTGGCGACTTATACCACTTCCAGTAGGAAAATCTGTTATTGGAACAAAGTGAGTTTTCAGAAATAAGATAGATGAATCTGGAGTTTTAGTTCGAAACAAAGCTCGCCTTGTTGTAAAGGGTTATTGTCAACAAGAGGGGATTGATTATGACGAAACGTTTGCTCCTGTGGTACGACTGGAAGCAATTCGAATCTTTTTATCTTATGCACAAATGGACGTAAAATCTGCATTTTTAAATGGGATATTGCATGAAGAAGTATATGTTGCTTAAACAGAAGGATTCATTGATCCAAAGAACCCTGATCATGTCTGTCTTAGACAAAGCTTTGTATGGACTCAAACAGGCACCAAGAGCTTGGTATAAAACTCTAACTCAATTCTTACTTGCTTCAAGATTCAAGAAAGGTACAATAGATACTACTCTCTTTCTGAAAAAGCAAGGTGTTGATATGATTCTAATACAGATTTATGTAGATGACATAATTTTCGGTTCTACAAATCCAAAGTTTTGTAAAAACTTTTCAAGAATCATGGAATCTCGTTTTGAAATGTCAATGATGGGCGAACTGAATTTTTTCTTTGGTCTTCAAGTGAAACAGTTACCCGAAGGCATTTTCATTAATCAATCAAAATATATTCGAGATATTTTAAAGAAATTTAACATGAGTGACAGTTCAGTGATGAAAACACCAATGGCAACGGGCACACTTTTAGATGCAGATCTTTCTGGCAAATTAGTAGATCAAAAAGTGTACCGTAGCATGATTGGTTCACTGCTGTATTTAACTGCGAGTAGGCCGGATATTATGTTTGCTACATGTTTCTGTGCTAGATATCAGGCCAACCCGAAGGAATCACATTTGGTCGCTGTAAAAAGAATTCTTAGGTATCTTAAAGGTACTACTGAGTTAGGCCTTTGGTACCCTAAGGGTTGGTCTTTTGATTTAACTGCCTATACCGATGCTGATCATGCAAGATGTAAACTAGATAGAAAGAGCACCTTCGGTTCTTGTCAGTTTTTAGGTGATAAGTTGGTTAGTTAGACATCTAAGAAACAAAATTGTGTTTCTACATCCACTGCCGAGGCTGAATATGTAGCTGCCGCAAGCTGCTGTTCACAAGTCCTCTGGATGAGAACACAGTTAAAAGATTTCGGATATACTTATCAACGATTCCCTATCTACTGCGACTCTAAGAGTGTGATTGCGATAACAGCTAATCCAGTACAGCATTCCAAGACGAAACACATAGACGTGCGTTATCATTTTATAAAGGATCATGTCGAGAAGGGCGATATCAAGATGCACTTTGTGACTACAGACTACCAGTTGGCTGACCTTTTCACCAAGCCATTGTATGAAAAGAGGTTTAACTTTTTAGTTAGCAAACTTGATATGTTAAACGCCACTTTATGATTCTAGGGGGAGTTTTCTAAACTTGTGCTTTATTTGGATATTTCATCATATGTTGACTGATTAAAGCGGAATCATTTGTATAATGATTACCAAAATCTTTTTCTTGCAGGATATTTTATGTGACAATGGCTTCTAAGTACGTCAGCTTAGAACCCTTAATTCAACAAAAAAATTGGCTTTTGGACAATTCAGTTCAAAACCCGTATTCAAATGTTTTCTTCTGAAGGATGCTTTCATGATTATATCTTTTCAGGAAGTTTTTCGTTTGAAAGGGAGTTTAGATATTCTATTGTTATATCTTTTATAATAATATTTCTAAAAAGATTGAAGTTTACAGATATCAAGGGGAAGGATATCTATTCAAGGATACTTTAATTGCTATATTCATTCCAGGGGGAGTTAAGGAATCTGATCTACAGGTATATTATTCTAATCCTTATACTCTAACACTTGTGAAAGAAGAACAACTTTCACTTGTGAAAAATGGTGTTAAAATGTTCAAACCACTTCACGATCTTAAAATATTTTTCTAATTTGAGAAGTGTGAATTTTAAATGATTTTTGGATATTTGTGAATTTTATTGTTTATCTGGCCGTGTGTTCTTTAAAGAATAATACTTGTGTATTTTCTATTCTATATACTTTGTCAAGTATTCATACACACACTGGTTCAGTATTTTCAAATTGATTATGTTATTATCATGTATCAAATGATATATCTTTCTATGGTAATACTCCCGTTTGGTATTCACAGTTGTTTGAATCAAACGTCATTTCATTTTTAATGTGCTTTCATTGATAATATGTTTATATATTGTTCATACAAACAACTTACGTTTTTGAATTTCCAAATATTTTTTCTTCATGATAATTTGATCTTATCTTAATCATTGTCAGATTCTCAAAACATTTCTACTCTTTTCATTCATATAAAGTTTTGACATATCTTAAATGTTTAGAATGCTCAAATTTCATTTCTGATTTTTGAATGAGCATACAAACACTGACATATGATTTCTTGTGCTTTATATGTCAAGAAAATCATTGAACATCATGTACTTTTAGGAATATGGGATTCAGTGTGAGTGCTTAATAGATCTTCCATGGATTCACGATAACCAGTGTTTCCTACCCCGGAAGAAATCCTTTGAGTGATTAAGGGGAGAGGGGTCTAAAAGAATTTAGTGTGGGAGTGAGCAGAGGGAAAATGGAAATGAGAGATTGGTTAGATGTGAGCTTATATGTTTAAAAGAAAGAGGGTGTGAGATCAGAGTTAAATAAATATCAGAACTCTGCACCAAACATCTTTCTGAGCCGGGCAACCACATTACTGATTGGTTCACATTTCTTTGGTGACCATCATTGAAATAGGCAAATAGCCCATGCCATCTCTTGCATACAACCCCACAAGCTACTCATTTTTTTCTTAAAAAGAGAACGTTTCATATTTTCTGGGGAAGCAACACATAATCTATCGGATCTTCACTTGGAAGATACTGATATTGAAAAAGAAGGAAAGTTAGCCCACCTTCGACCCTTTCTCATGCACGTTGAGTCCATGTACAATCATTGTTGTCTCAGTGATTTACATACTTTGAGCCTTATGAAACACAATCATTGTGCTATTTCTTTCAAAACACAAGCACGAGCATACAGAGAATTTGTTTTTCTGTCAGAACATTCATAGAATTACCTTGTGTTTTTCAATGATTGAATGGAAGTCCTGGGGAGTCAACATCAAACAAGCTCCTTAAATTGTACATTCGTTGTACACAGTAACTTTGTGTTACTGACAGGCATTTCTAACTGTTTCATATGTTGATTCAGGGTTACAACTCTTATTTCGTTTGAATTTGCAAAGATTCAAATGAATACATTCATGGTTCAACGACTCTTTCAGATCAGACGACAGCTTTTATCACATCATGTATTGGGGAGATTTATAATTTTCCTATCTGGGGGAGATTGTCTATTATCATAAGCGGGAGATGAAAATTCATGAAGAATGTGCTTATCAGATGATGGGAAGTTCATTTAATGACAAATCTGACCTTGAAATGTTTTAATGATTTTGATTCTTACAAATCATTAAAAAAGGGGAGAATAATCAAAGTTCAAGATCAGATTGAAGTTTTAAAGATTTCAGATGTGATAAAGCTTTCACATGATTAAAGTCAAAGGATAAAGAAAGCTTGTCAAGGTAAAAGTGGAAGAAATTCAGAGTTTAAAAGAAAGGTTGTTTAGTCAAAGTTTTGTTAGAAGCTAATTCAAAGGGAGAGACAAGTTTGAAGAATTGTCAAAGCTTTCAAGATGTGAAAGCCGGAAAAGATTCGAAGATGAAGATCAATTCTGAAGATAAGAAGACCTGAAGATTATTGTCAAAAAAAAATTTAATCTTGAATCCAAAGGGGGAGATTGTTAGACTGAAATTGTATTCAAGATTAAATGAGGGTCATTGTTGTAATTAGTGTTTGTGTGTGTGTTGTAATGAGCTTAGAAGGTTTGACCTTGCTTGGTCATGTTGACCTATATATAAGCAAGTCTTTGTGTTGTTTCTAAGTAGGCGTGTAAGTAAGTGTATGAAAGTGAAGGTGTAATCTTGGTGGTAATTGAGAGAGAGTAAGAACACATAGTTGCACACATTGAGTACACACACAAACACTCAATATTAATTCGTTGATCACAAATAGGGATATGGTTTTGATGTAATCTTTGTGATTAATAAACAAAAGTGTTTTGTGTAAATCTGTATGTGTTTTATGCTAGTAATTCTTGGGCCACAAAAGAAAAGATAATACACAAGTATTTATTTTTGGAAACACACAGTTTGTTAAACATGAACGCTTATAAAATGAAAAACATTTAAAAATCACACTTCTAAATTCATTAAATCATTTTGAGAATAAGAAGTGGTTTGAACATTTAGAAACATGTTTTCATGTCAGAAAGTTGTCCATCTTTGAAACACAATGAGATTAAAGTTAGAATAATCCTTACGCTCTTCTTGAATCTCATAAATTCAACCTCAAAGTCATAATTGATATTATCATATATAAGTCATGATTAAAGTCATGATTAAAGTCATGATTGATATTATCATATAAGCTCCCCCTCAAAATCTGCATGTAGTCAAAAAGTCGTCAAAGTATAAAAGTCTTAGTTAAAGAAAACTTTGAAACACGAGTTCTGATCTGAAATAATTAGAAGTCATTTACTTCCCCTGAAATATTACATTCACAATATTCATCGGTAGGAATAATATGTACTCCCCCTTGAAAGTTGATCATCTCTTCCTAAGCATCAGAGTACAATTGCTTTCGATCTTTGAAGTATGAGACCTAAACTGTTGTTTTTAGAAGTCAAACTTGATCTTTGATGATCGGGTCCTGAATTGTTGTATTCAGAAACCACCATTCGTTGAAGTATGGGTTATGAACTGATTTATCCAGAAGTCTATGTTCTTCTTACTCCCCCTAGACTTAAGGTGCCTGCAACACAGATGGATCTTTTGGTTTTGGTACCCACTAGTATTTGGGTCCGGTTTTGTTAGTTGCAGTTCTGTTAGGAGTAATATAATAATAACCATACTAATCAAAGAGGTGCTAGCCTAGTGGTAAGGCCTTGGGGGGATAGTGCATGGTATGCCTATCTACCAGGGTTCGAATCCTGGGGGATGCACTTCGGCGATACCCAGACCTTGGGTCGGCCTTCGGGTCCAGGTTTACGAGCATACCAGTCTATGGGTATGCGGGTTCGGTCTTGACCGGGCTTAGTCGTACCTGGGCGGGTTCAGTCGATTTGGGCTGGGCCGGGTCGCCGCGGATTAGTCGGTGCTGCCCAATTGGATGCCCGGATACCGCGGGTGCGTGTGTGTGTGGGCGAAGCCCAAGTTGCCGTACAAAAATAAGAACCATACTAGTAATTAGCATAGTTTTTACTAACAAAATCATTTGACCATAGTAAGAACAGTTACTTTTTTATAAGCAAACCAAATCAATTGATTTACAGTATAAACAAGATCTGGTTTACCTTTTTGCATGTTGTTCTTCTTGGCATTAGGTGTATGCCCAAAGGATTTCTGCTCATTCTTCTCATTAGAAGCTGCTTTCACTTTCCATATTAACTTTTCACTACCATTCCTTCTTCTAAATGACCCTGAACCATCAAAATTCCTATCATAGAAAAGGTAAGTAGTATGAATCGGATCTTTAGAATGGACTGACCTTTTTGTAAAACCAACTGTATGATGTGAACCTGATGTTGTCTTGATTGGGCATTCAGAATCAGCTGAATCATCTCTAGGTGTTTGAAGAATTGAATCTGGAGTCTTTTGCTCAGTCAAAACCACCTTAGAGACAATTTCTCCAAGTTCTGTTATCTTGGAATATAAGTTGTAACACCCTAAAATTTGGGTAAATTTAAAACTCAAAATTTTGGCAATATAACGGCTAAAATATGAAGGTTTAAATAAAATATTAATCCTGTAATTATGAATGACTAAAAACCCAGAAAGTTGGGGTAGTTCTATCAATAAAGTAGTGGAAGAATAAGACATAGTACACGACAACCTATGTTATCTAGAATATTAATTAAGACTAGATTAAAGGCGGTTGTCGCTATGACTCCGAAATGCTCTTCTCTCTAAAATTCCCAAATGCCCGGTCCTCAAATCCTAGGTGCGTGCACGCACGGCGAATCAAGGTGCCCTATGCACATCACTAGAAGGACCTGTAAGTCATTAAACACCAAAACAAGTGTTAGAACAAAGTCTGGAGATATTGCAAGAGTTAAGCAGTTTATAATGTAAACCAGTACAATGTAATTAATTGTTACCGAGATACCCAAAGGTTGGACCAATGCCAACGTTCAATTCGTAAAAGATATTTCATGCATGTACAAATACACAAGAGATAACTCTTGAAAGACGGGGGAGACCCGTTTCCATCTTGGGTGACGAGAACACGTGAATGGGGTCACCTGTGATGTTATTGGATTTCACCGCGTATCGCGGTTCTAGTTCTCATGCCATAACAGACATCACAATCCTCAAACCGTTTACGCCTCTAGTGCTTACTGCGCTGAGTTACACCTCAAGGACTTACAGACATAGGTGCCTACCTAATCTAGATGAGTTGCACCTAAAGGACTTACGTCCCCTATTGCCTACCCGCTAGTGACCTAACGGCCAACAATTATAACCACATATAAATATGCCATCTAAATCCTCGTGCACAAGGAATTAGGCATTAGCTTCACAATAGAGGTCATCACCAAGTAAAGATATTATAACACATGCATAACTCATTCCATTCCAAAACATGATGATGCATATTTCATATTCATACCCAAGCCAAACAATTCATTTGTCAACCAAAACCACCACCATATATATTTGATAAGTCTAGTTACAATATAAGCATTTATAGCGAAAACCCATATTTGTGAAAGATAGTTCTTTGTCCATGTGTAACTCATTTTACGAGATTTATATGCACATAGGGTCCCTCATGGCATACAATGTCTTCTAGAAAAGCAAATAACCATATACAAGTAAGATATACAAAACCCTAGCTTCAGGTTAACTTAAAATCCTTCATTTAAGCAAATAATAGTTAATGTGTGGTGAAATAAGTGTTAGGAGACTCACCAAATGAGTTTATGATGTAAAAACCCTAAAATGGCAAAACCCTAGAAATGGAGGTGGAGTCTTGAGGTTGAAGATGATGAGGTGGTAGATCTTTAAACCCTAGCCTTCCAAGCCTTTAGATAATGATTCCCACTTGAAGATTGGAGGGAAATGGTAGTAATAAATGTTGTAGGTAGAATTTAATGAAGAGGGAGAAGAAGAGAGTGTTTTAGAGAAGTGATTTTGGAGAATATGAGACTTGGGGCCGATTTCCCCCTTTTTAATCGACCAGTGGTCGCGCGCGGGGAGTCGCGGAAAGGAATGGAGTCGCGTGAAAGCAGAGCCCCGCGTGGATGGCGGCGTTGTTCAAGTCGCGCAGAGAACCGCGCGGAGCACTGTTGCCCCATTTTGTCCTCTTTTTCGGCTATCACCCTCAACCCTCACATAAGACGGATTTCGATGTAAAAAATAAGACTCAAACTATAATACAAGAGAAACAAGGATTTAAGGAAATAATTGCTTACCCAGAAATCGGGGTGTTACAATCGTCCCCTCCGTAGAAATATTTCGTTCCCAAAATCTCCAATCACTCCAACAAGTGAGGATATCGCCTCTTCATGTCCTCCTCCGATTCCCAAGTTATATTGGCTCCGTGGTGGTGCTTCCATTGAACCTTCACCATAACTACTTCCTTGTGCATCAGGTTCCTCCACGCATCGGTCATTATCCACTCTAATCTCCGACAAAGTAATGACGCTCTCCTCTTAGGCTAGACACCTTCTCAAGTACCACACGTGAAAGGTAGGGTGGATCCCGTCCATGTCGGGTGGTAGGTCCAACTTGTAGGCTTGAAGCCTAATGCGGTCAATGATGGTAAAAGGTTTAAGGAAAAGGGGACTAAGCTTCCCATGATTTCCGAACCTAATAATTCCCTTTCACGATGAAACCATCAACATCACTTGTTCCCCCACCTGGAACTCGACCGGTCTTCTCTTTTTGTCCGCATAGCTCTTTTGGCGGTCTTGAGCCGCCTTCAACCTCTCTAATGCTCTTCACCTTGTCGGTCGTCTCTTGCATAATCTCTGGTCCGGTAAACTGTTTCTCTCCCACCTCTAGCTAACACACGGGCGCCCTACATTTCCTCCCGTACAACGCCTCAAACGGCGCCATCCCAATACTTGAGTGATAATTGTTGTTGTAGGCGAACTCCACTAATGGAAGGTGTGAATCGCAACCTCCCCCGAAATCGATGACGCACGATCTCAACATATCCTCGAGAGTCTGGATGGTCCTCTCGCTTTGTACGTCTGGGAGTGGTGTGCGATACTCAATTTTATTTTAGTACCCAACTCCTTTTGCAAGTCGTCCCAAAAATGGGAAGTGAAATGACTATCACGGTCGGACACAATAGAGAGTGGAAATCCATGCCTTAAGATCACCTCGTCTATATAAAGTTTCGCCAATTTGTCTATCGGCAAAGTTTCTCGCATAGGCAAGAAATGCGCGCTCTTTGTCAACCGATCCACTATTACCCAAATGGAGTCGTGATCTCTCAAGGTCTTCGGTAGCTTGGTTACAAAGTCCATGGTGATGTGTTCCCACTTCCATTCTGGTATGTCTAAGGATTGCAGACTACGGTAAGGTCGTTGATGTTCCGCATTCACTTGTAGACAGGTTATACATCGCTTCACGTAACTAGCTATATCTAATTTCATTACCGGCCACCAATAATTAAGCTTCAAGTCACGGTACATTTTTGTGCTTACCGGCATCCACCAATCTTCGGTACCCATATTCGACCTTGAAATAACTACAATCCTCTTATGTCTTAGGTCAATTGGTGATGTTGCTTCACCATAGCTTCACTTTTGAGATTCGCTTCTAGGAGTGCTTCCGACTGGGACATCTTGATTCTATCAATTAGGCTCGAGACGACTTCCACTCTTGCAATGGTGGCTTGGACGCCACGACCATAATCTTTTCATCTTAAAGCGTCTGCCACGACATTGGCCTTTCTGGGATGATACAGAACTCACAATCGCAGTCTTTGAGTAGCTTGAGCCATTTTCGCTACCGCATATTCAATTCATTTTGGTCGAAGACATACTTTAGACTTTTATGGTCGGTATAGAGGGTGCACTTCGTGCCATAATGGTAATGTCTCCATAACTTCAAAGTGAGCACTACCGCCGCTAGCTCGAGATCGTGGGTTGGGCAGTTCTTTTCAAGTTATTTCAATTGCCTTGATGCATAGGCTATCACTTTTCCCCTTTGCATCAATACACATCCCAAACCCATCTTCGACACGTCGTTGTAGACCACGAAATCTTATGTTCCCTCGGGTAGGGATAAGATTGGTTCCTCGCACAATTTCTTTTGTAGAGTCCGAAAGGCCTGCTCTTGACTTTCGGTCCAAAGGAACTTCACATTCTTCCTTTTCAAAGACGTTAATGGAGAGGAAATTTTGGAGAAGTCCTGAATGAATCTCCGATAGTAGCTGGCTAGGCCCAAGAAACTCCAAATTTCTGTGGGACTCTTTGGTGGTTCCCAATTCGTCATGGTTTCAATATTTGACGGATCGACTTTAACTCCCTCTCTTGTCACCACGTGACCTAAGAACTGAACCTCTTACAACCAAAACTCGCACATCGAAAACTTGGCATAGAGTTTCTCGTCCCTCAACATTTCCAATACTTCTTTGAGATGTCGCTCGTGCTCCTCTTCATTCTTCGATTACACCAAGATTTCATCGATTAACACAATAACCGACTTGTCTAGAAAGGGTCGGAAAACCTGGTTCATCAGATCCATAAACACGGCCGACACGTTAGTCAGCCCGAAAGGCATAACCAAGAACTCGTAGTTACCATAGTTGGTTCTAAAGGCATTCTTGGAGACGTATTCTTCTCTAACTTTCACTTGATGGTAGCCCGAACGAAGATCGATCTTAGAAAAACATCTGGATCCTTGTAGTTGATCGAAGAGATCATCAATTCGGGGTAGCAGATACTTATTCTTTACGGTTACTTTGTTCAACTCCCGGTAGTCGATGCACATTCGCATCGACCCATCTTTCTTCTTGACGAAAAGAACTGGAGCTCCCAAAGGCAAAGAGCTCGGCCTCACAAATCCTTTCTCTAGCAATTCTTGAAGCTGAGACATCATCTCTTGCATTTCGGTCATAGCAAGGCGGTAAGGTGCACGGGCTATTGGTGTCGCTCCCGGAACTAGGTCGAACTACAACTCTACTTGGCGATCGGGAGGTAAGCTCGGAAGGTCGTCGGGAAATACATCTGGATATTCACTAACGATCTGCACGTCTTTGATCTTCTTCTTTTCTGCTTTGGCGTCCAATACGTAGGCGAGGAACGGCGGGCATTTCTTCACTAGATATTTCCTAACTTTGATGGACGAAATGAGAGCCACTTCACCCTTACATTTCTCTACGTAGACAAAAATGAAATCCCTGCTTGCGGTCAGTAATATGATCACTTTCTTTGAACAAAAGATATTTACTTGGTGTTGAGACAACAAGTCCATCCCGATCACTACGTCGAACCTCCCAATCGCCATGGGAATTAAATTTACCTCAAAAGGTTCACCACTAATATCTAACTGGCACTTTTCTAAAACTTCTCGCAATATCACTTGCTCTCCATTCGTTACCTCAACAACCAAGGCATCCCTAAGAGTACTAGTAGGCACATTCAGGGCTTTGCAAAACTCAATGGACACGAAATAGAAATTGGCACCGGAATCGTATAATCCTTTAGCGGCAAGGGAGTTGAGTAAAAAAGTACACGGACCACGACGATGGTTTCCTTCGCTTCTTCTCTCGTCATCTGGAAGGCCCTCCCTTGAGCCTTGGGAATGATCTCCTACTTTGGTTGGCTTCCCGTGATTCCTCCTTTTGCTCCCCCCTAGCTTGGGGCAATCCCTCTTCATGTGCCCCACCTCCTTGCACTCGTAACATGTTGCCCTCTTGAATGGGACAATTTGGACTAGTGTGACCGGCTTGCCACACTTGAAGCATGAGATTGGGTTGGGGTTGGGGTTGCAAAAATCAAAGTGCTTGATTTTGCACTTGGAACACCACTTCGCCTTCCGGCAATTATCAAAGCTCCTCCCACTTGGTTGGAATTTCGTCTTCTTGAACGATATCGGGGAGTTCTCCCATTTTCTCTTCTCAACAACCTTTGATTTCTCTTTTTTGTCTTGTGCGTAGACCCTTTCCATGATCTTGGCTACTTCTATCGTCTCCCGAAGGTTTGTAGCCTTTGAGTTGCGGACCATTGACATCATGTCCGTGGGAAAACCCTTCAGATAAGCTTTCACTTTCTCTTTCCCAGTTGGGGCCATATGCCCCACAAGATTCAGTTTCACCATGAAAATTCGGGTGTATTCCCTCACCGGCATATTTCCTTTCTTCAACGCACGAAACTCTTCCTCTATCAAATCCATCTCTTGCTCGTTGCAGTACTCTTCTAAGATCTTTTTCTTGAACGATGCCCATGTCATCTTGGTCAACACTGATTCTTCAATGGTTGTGGTGAAAACGTCCCACCATATCAAGGCTGAACCCCGGAGCATTTGAGAACCAAGTTTTACCTTTTGATTCTCCCCAGAGTCGCAGGCTCTAAATGCGTGCTCGATTTCTCTGAGCCAATTAATGCAAGCAACGGCCTCATCAGATCCGGCAAACTCCGGCGGTTTGCAACCTATGAAGGACTTGTAAGAACAAGTTCCCCCGGGTTTTCTTGTCTCTAGTGTCACCAACCCCTCAGTCCGGTTCTCACCATCGGTACCCCCAGAACCCGCTATAAACATGTTCTCTTCTATGATCTCATGCCGACAGTTGCTACCTTCTCTGTCTTCCATTAGTTTCATAAAAATTTCATGTTGCTTCGCCATGGTTTCTATCATGGCCCTCATCATGTCCAACATCTGCGTTTGAGACGTTACTTCTGTCATAAGTGGGTTGGTGGTGGCAATATTTCTCCTTGGGATGTTCTCCACCCTTCCACCAATCAATGGTGGAAGTTGAGGAGGAACTACCGCTAACGTTTCCTTCGGTCGGTCGACGTAGATTCGGTCACGGCTTGGCCCTCCGGAGATGATTGAAGATGACTCCGAGTATTTACCATTTCGGTCTGCCATACAAGAGAGAGAGAGAGAGAGAGAGAGAGAGAGAGTAAGAGATGGCAACACAAAATTTTACACAAGAAACGTACTAACACGATGCATCGATCATCATAATCATAGTAACTCAAGTATATTCACGTAATCATACATTCATAATAGCAGTAGCTAATTGAAATTATGAACATACACTACATAAAAATTCTCGCCATCACTTTTATAATTCTCAACGAAGTAGTTTCTGTTGACTCTATGGTCGTCCTGTCTTAGAAGTTCTACCCAATTCTCACAATTCATAACCTAATGATCTAATATTAAGTCTAGGCATCGAGTTTACATACCTATTTCGCTTAAACTAGTGCTCTGATACCAACTTGTAACACCCTAAAAATTGGGTAAATTTAAAACTCAAAATTTTGGCAATATAACCGCTAAAATATGAAGGTTTAAATAAATATTAATCTTGTAATTATGAATGACTAAAAACCCAGAAAGTTGGGGTAGTTGCATCAATAAAGTAGCGAAAGAATAAGATATAGTACACGACAACCTATTTAATCAAGAACATTAATTAAGACTAGATTAAAGGTGGGTGTCGCTATGACTCCAAAATGTTGTTCTCTCAAAAAATCCCAAAACCCCGGTCATCCACGAATCCTAGGTGCGTCCAAGGCGAATCAAGGTGCCCTATGCACATCACTAGAAGGACCTGTGAGTCATTAAACACCAAAACAAGTGTTAGACCAAAGTCTGGAGATATTGCAAGAGTTAAGCAGTTTATAATGTAAACCAGTACAATGTAGTTAATTGTTACCGAGATACCCAAAGGTTGGACCATGCCTATAAAAATACACAAGATATAACTCTTGAAAGACGAGGGAGACCCATTTCCATCTTGGCGGACGAGAACACGTGAATGGGGTCACCTGTGATGTTATTGGATTTCACCGCATATCCCGGTTCTAGTTCCCATACTAAAACAGATATCACAATCCTCAAACTGTTTATGCCTCTAGTGCTTACTCCGCCGAGTTACACCTCAAGGACTTACGGACATGGGTGCTTACTCAATCTAGATGAGTTGCACCTCAAGGACTTACGTCCCCAATTGCCTACCCGCTAGTGACCAAAGGTCCAACAATTATAACCACAGATAAATATGGCATCTAAATCCTCGTGCACAAGGAATTAGACATTAACTTCACAATTAAGTCATCAACAAGTAAAGATAGTATAACACATGCATAACTCATTCCATTCCAAAACACGATGATGCATATTTCATATTCATACCTAAGCCATACAATTCATTTGTTAACCAAAACCACCATCATATATATGTGATAAGTCTAGTTACAATATAAGCATTTATAGCAAAAACCCATATTTATGAAAGATAGTTCTTTATCCATGTATAACTCATTTTGCGAGATTTATATGCACATAGGGTCCCTCATGGCATACAATGTCTTATACAAAAGCAAATAACCATATACAAGCAAGATATTCAAAACCCTAGTTTCAGGTTAACTTGAAATTCTTCATTTAAGCAAATAATAGTTAATGTATGGTGAAATAAGGGTTAGGAGACTCACCAAATGAGTTTATGATGTAAAAACTCTAAAATGGCAAAACCATAGAAATGGAGGTAGAGTCTTGAGGTTGAAGATGAAGATGATGAGGTGGTAGATCTTTGAACCCTAGCCTTCCAAGCCTTTAGATAATGATTCCCACTTGAATATTGGAGGGAAATGGTAGTAATAAATGTTATACGTTGGATTTAATGAAGAGGGAGAAGAATAGAGTGTTTTAGAGAAGTGATTTTCGAGAATATGAGATTTGGGGCCGATTTGCCCCTTTTTAATCGACCAGTGGACCCGCGCGGAGAGTCATGCCAAGGACTGAGTCGCGTGCAGGTAGATCCCCGTTCGGATGGCGGTGCGGTTCAAGTCGCGCAGAGCACTGTTGCCCCCGTTTTGTCCTCTTTTTCGGCTATCACCCTCAACCCTCACATAAGAAGGATTTCGATATAAAAACCAAGACTAAAACTATAATACAAGAGAAACACGGATTTAAGGCAATAATTGCTTACCTATAAATCGGGGTGTTACATAAACTGTTTCTTTCCTTGATGAGTTGCTCAATCTTTTTCTGAAACTCAGACTTCGTTTTCTACTCTTTCATTGCCTTTATTGACAGTTCAGATAATGACTGAATGTCCAAGAATCAATAAATCTTCTAGAGAGAGAAAGTATACGCTTCAAAGTAAAACTGATATTCAAAAGTGTGTTCCAAAGTTACAAAACAAAGACTAGAAAGGGACTTAAATACCCCTAGTCTTAACACAACAGATAACACCACTAAACACAGTTTAGACAAGGGAAATAAATACAATGATTACTACAAAATTAGAATTAACAATCTCCCCCTTAGTAATCATTGGCGCAGTGGTCTTAAAAAAAATTATGAATCAGCATTGACCGACTAAGCGACTTTGGAGAATCATTGACGCTCTTGTCTTTGACGAAGTCTATTCAATCCAACTAAAACTTCCAGTCGTCTTAGAGTTGAGCGGAGGTTCAATCTCTCATGAATTGTATTCAAAATCCTCTTGAGAAGTCGAATCTCATCATTATCAACCAGAAAAGCTTTACTTCTTGTTTCCAAAAATCTTCTTTGAGCTTCTTTTAGACGTTGTTCCAACTGAAGCTTGATCACCTTCAAAGTTCCATCTGAGTAATGAGCAATTTCTTCAAATCTGAGAAAGCATTTTTTACTTGAGCCATTCTTGTAGACAACTCCATATGGATCTTGAATTATGGTGAATAAAGAATAAGAATCTAAGTCTGGCAAGCTTCGATTGGGCCTCAGAAGATTTACAACTGGTTGAAAGCTTTCAACGGCCATCTGAAAATCAAACACTCTGAAGAATCTGATTTGCCGTCGAATGAATCTTTTGATGACAAAAAGTGCTTGAGAAACATCTTGAGTTCTATGATAAAGATTCCTGAAATGATCATATAGAAACTCAATATCATCCATAGAAAGATCAGAAAAATCTGCCTCTGAGAAGGTATATCAGTTGCAATCTCTTCTTTCCACTACGAATTCCGGATACCAGAGATTAACTAACTTGTTTATTGTGACACTGATAACTCGGACAATCAGATGTGGAGAAGAGACGCTATTGTCTCTACGGCGCTGGCACTTGATGAGCATCAAGTATTCATATTGATATGCCTCTGCCTCCTTTTCAACACCAAGGATAGCATAAATGTTGATCGGCCTTCTTCTAGAAACGAAAATATTTCTCTGAGTGTCTTCTAGAAAAGCTGATCTTTGCCTTGAAGCCATATATCTTTGTTGCAAACTTCTTTGTCTCTGCTGCCTAGACAAAGTTGGACCCTCTTCTAAGATAAATGGAGGAATGACAGGTTCAGAAGGAGTAGCATCATCTTGAGCTCTAGACGACTGACCATCTTCAAATGAGCTTGAAGGAATAGTGGTAGACGGAGCTGAACTAGTAGCAGGAGTAGATTTAGCTTTAGCAGTTTCAGGAACCTCACCATGAGTAGGAAGATCACTGTATAACAATTCTGCCTCTTCTTCATCTTTTGCATCCATAAACACTAAGTCATCTTCTGTATCAGAGATGATAATGATGTCATCACAATCTTCTTCTTTGACTTGGCTAATTTTCTCAAATCTAACATCTTCATCATCGTCTGAATTAATCTCTATGAAATTCGCAAAGAATGATCTCATGTCATTTGCCGCTTCTGAGTCTTCAATTTCATGATCACTTGTAGAAACATTTGGATCCACATACACCACAATTTTCATATTATTGACAATATTACGCTCAGAAATATTCAGTTCATTAGGCAAAGAAGACAAGTCAGCATTTTCAATCATGACGTTCACGAGATTTTGAATGCTACACTCTTGAACGTTGTCACCATTCTTTTCAGTACCACCAGCCACCTCTTCTTGAGATTGATCTTCTCTAGCTGAATAAGATCCTTCCACTCTCGGTCTCTTTACCATCTCCCCCTCATGGCCTTGATGATCTGGATCATCTTGGTCATGTCTGTGTTTAAGAGACGGACCGGCCTCAGTTTTTCAACTTTGTTCATGAACATCAAACCTGTTAGATAGTTCAGAAAAAGCTTGAGACATGAAAGACTTAAGATCAGCAAAACTTGTTCGAACTTCAGATCTGAAAGCATGGAACTCGTCAGATAAAGCAGTAATTCTCTCAAAATTAGACGAAGGAACTGGAGGAGGTGTAGGCTGAAAATTCCTTAGAAGAGAGATCAAATCCTGATCTTGATGTTCTGGCGGTGACAACGAAAGAAGCCGAGCGTAGAGCAGATCTGTCAACTCTGTAACCGGAAGATCATGAAGAGAAGATAGTGAAGATGTACCAGTAGGAACTGAGGAAGAAATACCCGCAGACATAGTAAATAATGGAGGAATCGGAAGAGATACGATTGGTGGAGCAGAAGATGATACATGTGCAGAAGACTGTTCTCTAATAATAACCCCAGATGGGCGTCTGAATGGAATCACTTCAGGGATAGAAGATGTATGAATTTCCGGCATTTTTCCCTTGAAGAAAGCACGCAATTTCTGAATTTCCACTTGCTTGTGCTCTTCAAACTTATCACTCATCTTTTGAATCAAGTCATTCAAACTAGAGAATTTAGTAGAAGAAACCTGACCTTGAACAGAAAAAATCTCTACAGCTCAAACGGTTGTAGACTGAATAGCTGCAAGAGAAGTTGCTGGAGCTTGACTCTGTAACTGAGCTGAGGCTTGATCAAATGTTAGATCCAATTCATCCACTTGAAGACGAGCAGCTGAAGGATTGATAGATACAGTTTCATCTTCAGATACAACCTCTTCTGATACATGCACTTCAGGTTCCTTAAATTGCCTAGAATATACTCGAAGACTTTGTTGATCAGCATCATTACCATCATCACCATCACCATCAGAATCATCATCATTCACATCTTCATCTCAAACAAAATCATCACCAATATCGACATCTCTATCACCATCACCAGCAGAAGCATCAACAGCAGCATCAGAAGTATCAGAAATATCATGGACAGAAGCAGCAGGTTCAGAATGAATAGAAGCAAGTACATCATCAATATGTTGAGTAGCAACAGCTGCTTGAACCTCTTGATCGGAAACTTCTACTTCAACTTCTTGTTCAACAGCTGTGTTGACTTCAACCTCTTGATCAACAGGTTTTTCGATTTCTTGAGCAGCAGCATTTGTATCATGAGATGGTTCATCGTGTGTAGCTTCCACAAAGTCATTCTCCATGCAATACTCTATGATGCTATCATCAGTCATGTCGGCGTAGTTGGCGATTAGAGCATACGGGATAGTCATGGAATAGTTGAACGACTGCTTTTGTTTCTGAATGTAGAGCATCTCTGTGTCTGGAACCTGCGGCCAAGATAATCTGCGAGGAATAGCTGAATTGCTTCTCAGCATACTTCGAATAATCAGCTTCAGGAATCTGATGAATGGAATGAACTTGCGCTTCTTGCTGGTAAGCTTGTCATGCACCACCTCCCAGAGTTCGGTCCAGAAAATAAATGTGAAGTCGACATGCAAGTCATAGACGACTGCATGGAACAATCGGAGATAAAGTAGACTTGCACTTTCTATGCCAGAATGTTTCGATGAAAGGCACCTGATAATAACAGAGAAGAGAGCATACCAAACAGGAGGAAGATTAGACTTATCAAAATCACGAACTCTGTTCAATGTACCAACATAGCCAAGATTTCTTATGCCTTCAAAAACTTCCACTTCAGACGGAAAGCTGTCATATGAAGTTCGGCCCGGTCTGGAGTTGGGCTCAGGAAGCTCCAGTATCAGTCGTAGACGCTTGTATGAAAGAAATGAATCATACTGGTCAATTTGTAGATCAAATCGGTGCAGACGAACCAGCTCATTCTTTGTAATAGTGTGCCAGGCCTGCTGAATATATACCTCCGGAACTTCAGCACATGAAGAAAAAGCCTGTGCAAGTGGATGACCTCTGAGAATCGCTCGAATCACCGGGTGTATCTTGATTCTGTAAAAATCCACAAAATAGTTGTTTGGCTTGTATGGAAGAATGAATAACATACTCGGAAAGACATCGTTCGGCGTTAGACGAGATGCAGATAGATTAGCCCCTACTGAAGGAATAGACGGCATCGGAGTCTCATGTGAAGCTTGATCAGACGGATCCTCGAGAATGACATTCTCGTCTTGTATCATTGGATCAGTATGAGTATGAGAAGACATTTGAAGATCTGAAAAATAAAAACGAAGAAGAATTAGACAAAATAAGAAAAAAACTGAAAAATTGAAAAAATTTCTAAGTCTGGTTTGCGAATCTAGTTAGAAACGCAAAGTGATGTTTGAACAATGAGCGTGATACGCAAAGGACGGTTTGCGGATCAGACATGATACGTAAACTGAAGTTTGCGTTTTTAGTTCATTACGCAAACTAAGGTTTGCGTGTTAAACATGTTACGAAAACTAGACCTGAAAATAACACAAGGTTTGCGGGACATGAAGGTTACGCAAAGTATACTTTGCGTGACCAACAGGTTACGCAAAGTAGACTTTGCGTATCCTAAGTGTTACGCAAACTAAACATAAAACAAACAAACTAAAACAACAAGGTTTGCGGAACTAGAAGGTTACGCAAAGTAAACTTTGCGTGTCCAACAGGCTACGCAAGGTAGACTTTTCGTATCCTAAGAGTTACGCAAACTTAACTAAACGAACAATCTCAAAAACAACAAGGTTTGCGTATCAAGTAAGATACGCAAAGTACACTTTGCGTGTCCAACGGGATACGCAAACTGGACTTTGCGTGTCCTGTTGGTTGCGCAAAGTACCATTTGCGTACAACCACTTGATACGAAAACCCTAAATTTTCGGGAGTTCGAAACGAAAAACACAAAAACACAAAATTAAAGCTATAAACCATCAAAAATAAAGGGTAAAAAGACGTACCTGGAGTTCGAAATTACGAACTAAACAAAACCCAATACCCAATTTTGAGCAAATAAGCTCGAATCTGAACAATAAACGATGAACAGTAAAAAAAACGCGAGAAACGCATAGTAAGAAACCGAACTATCAAAAACGAAATCAAACAATGTAAAACTAAACTAACAATTCTACAAAACGAAGAACAAAATAAGAACACATACCTGATCGATGAACAACACTGAAATCACACAAGAAATCAGAGAGGAAGATGAACAGTTGAGAGAGGGAAGAAGATGAACAGTGAAATGGGATATTCAAAATGAAAAAAGGAGCGATAAAAAAATGAACTAGAACTTATTAAACACTATTTATACTAGACTAAAAAAATACTAAAGAACACATAAAAAAATAACACTTGTAAAAAAAATAACACTAAAAAAAATAGAAAACTAATACTACTAAAAAATAAACAACATACCTGTCGAGCTCTGTTACTCCCCCTACACAAATGCACAAAATTTATCAAATCAAATCAGCATTTGCACAAAAATATCAGAAATACTTACCTGGTTAAATTCTGATCAGCACATAAAGTATTTTATCAATTATATTCACTCCCCCTCAACACCATACTGTTGTTCAAATTGGCAGTTAGATGATCACTCCCCCTCGAAAAATGCACAGACTAGATTTGAGAAAAATGATACACAAACATTAAGACATCAGTGTAAAAAGAAAATCATACTGAATATAAATTTTGAAACAACTGAACATATAAAATTTTAAACACTAAACAAATTAAAGTCTACTCAGTAAAAATTCACAGATTTATCAATCAGTTGAAATCAAGTGTATGTTATTGAATACAAGAACAAGTTTCATTGCATATCAAGTTAAGACATGTTCAGTTTCAAAAACTTCTAGCTATCTATTTAGTGTGCTTGCATGTGAACTTCGATTAGCTTCAAGAAAAATGCAATTCTAAAAATATTATAGAGAACTTTGCATGTACTAACACCAAGCCATCAAAAATTAAGACTTTCACAAATTTACAGGTTTATCGCAACTCAAACATTTCACCAAGTTTCATGAGATGTGTGCTCATTGGCATCTTTTTAGTAGTGTGCACATTGGCATCTTCACATGAGTGTGCTCTTTGGCATCTTCACATGAGTGTGCTCTTTGGCATCTTTTAAGCATTGTGCACTTTGGCATCTTTTAATCAAAAAGTTTGGTAAGTAAAGAACATTCCGTAAACGTAACTTTCTATCTGACCCTATTGCAGGATTTGGGTCAGCCGCTCCCAGACCAGTTGGCCTTAAGGGACTAGGTGTCAAGCACCCCTTGGAACTTACTTTCCCGGATCAAAAAGGCTACATCGACACATTCTAAACCCCTTCATACCAGTAGAACATGACTTTCGATCTAGTTCTATAGAAGGATTTGGGTTCGATCACTCCCAGACCAAATGACCTTAGGGGACCAGATGACAAGCATCCCAAGGAACTTACTTTCCCAAACCAGAAAGGTCACAGGTACAAACTTTTAAACTCAGAGATTTCTGTATTTTATGAAATTATAAATCATCTCAATCACTTAGGTCAACATCTAAGTGCTTAGCCCATATTTTCATTCTGATCTATAATTCTGATTCTTTAGGTAGTTAAAGCAAAGTAAACTATAAAAATTTCGACTCACATATCTTTAAAGCATAATCAAAAGCGACAAACATGTTGCTGACTTTTCGACTTTTGTAAGACTTGAAAGTTGAACATATAAAACTTTAATATAAACAAAGAACTTGTAAAACATCCTAGACACACATTTTATTCAAAAGAAAGAAAATCTGTAAAATTCTACTTTATAGAATAAAATTTGTAAAGATTTAAACTTTTAAATTCAACATGCCAAGTTTTGTGATTGCTCATTTTCTGATTGTACGGGATCAGATGCAGAAATACTGGTTTGAATGACAGGAGGGACTGGAACAACATCAGTGTCAGAGATAGTTGCAGCGGAATTGGATGTAGATGCGCTCGCAGTATCCTGATTCAAAGCATTTGAAACATTATCAGAATTAGACTTCGGAATATCATCATAAAAATTCTCAAAGAGAAAATCTAAATCAGAAAGATTAAGAATAGAAGAAGAAGAATCATGATTTGTCTGTTGAAGTGTAGGTTCTGAACTGTGATGTTCAGAAGCTGAATTTCCTGTAATAACGGGTTCTGAGCCTGGTTGACCAGAAACCAAATCATCAGCTTCGTCAAATTTGACATTTACGCTCTCTATCACTTTTCTTGCGGAGATCAGAAAGACTCTGTAAGCAGCAGAGTTCGAAGAATAACCCAGAAAGATACCCTCATCTGCCTTCGGACTAAACTTGTTCATATTGTCTCTGTCATTCAGAACGTAGCATTTACACCCAAATGACTTGAAATATTTGATGTTCGGTTTGATACCGTTCATCAGCTCATATGGTGTTTTGTTGAAACGACGATGCAGAATTGAGCGGTTCTGAGTATGACAGGCAGTTGACACGGCTTCAGCCCAATGAGACAAAGGAAGACCTGAATAAGCAAGCATTGATCTGGCAGCCTCTACAAGCGTTCTGTTTCTTCTTTCAACAACCCCATTCTGTTGCGGTGTTCTGGTAGCAGAAAACTGTTGTTTTATACCTTGATCGTCGTAGAATGCTTGAAGAGTGATGTTCTTGAATTCAGTGCCATTGTCTGATCTGACCACTTTAGCTTGCTTTTGCTTATTTGTCTGAATAGTTTTGATGAGGTTGATGAGAACTTCAGGAGTCTCGTCTTTTGACTTGAGAAACTTTACCCATGTATATCGAGAGTAATCATGAACAACAACCAAGACATATCTTTTCTTACCAATGCTCTTTGTCTTCATCGGTCCGCATAAATCAACATGCAAAATATCAAGAATGTCTGACGTGCAGGGTTCAGGCTTTGGTTTATGAGATGCTTTCTTCATCTTTCCTTTCTCACAATCCTGACAGAGGTGGTCTTTCTGAAAATGGAGAACTGGAAGACCTCTCACGGAATCATGCTTGACAAGGCGATCCATATACTTACAGTTGAGATGTGCTAGTCGTCTGTGCCAAATCCAACTTTCATGAACAGAAGCTTTAGAAAGCAAGCAGATATCTGAAGGAATTTTGATCTTGGAAAGATCAATGGTATATAAGTTAGATCTTCTTTTTCCCACCAGTAAATCTCTGCCACTCTCATTCTTCACAGCAACTCTTTTAGATTTGAAGCTAACTTCAAGATCTTTATCACAGAACTGCCCGATGCTGAATAAGTTGTGACTTAGGCCTTCAACGTAGCTGACTCTCTTGACAGTTATATTACCTTGAACATGATCACCATAACCAAGAATTGGAGCAGTCTCATAGTTTCCAAACTTAACACGACCGCAACATTTTTCTTTATAATTGGAAAGTAGTGATTTGTTGCCAGTCATGTGTTTCGAACATCCCGAGTCCAGATACCATAAATGATTAAGCTGCACATACAGAAACTACACAGATTTAGGTACCCATATGCTTATGGGTCCCTTCTTGTTAGATTTGTGTCTTTTACTTTTTGAAAATTTATTTTTATAATTCTCATGAAAGTAATCATCAATAGAGGAATAAACATAATCATCAGAATCAGAACTAGAAGAAGATGAAACATGCTTTGCAATGTGAATCATTTGCGAAATTGAATATTTTGTATTTTTATTACAAAAAGCAAATGTATCATTGTCACAAAGATTCAGTACACAAGTATCTTCTAACAATTCAGACTCTATAGATTTCTGCTTTATCCTCCATATCAGCTTTTGTGATCTCTTCACAGTCCGATCTGAAACAGAAGAATTAGAATTTTCAGACAAGACACTATTATGTTTCATTGACTTCTTTGACCTTCTTCTTTTACGCTTTGTTTTTGTTTTATAATACTGATCATTTAGCGTTAAAGAATTATCAACAATTGTAGTAGAAGAAGAAACTTTATCTAGGAAATCATCCTGAGCATTTGACATAGATGAACTTGCCTTGGAGTGAGAATTTTCAGAAAAACACAAGTCAGGAGGAGGTTTGCGCACCGCATTGGTTGCGCAAACTGAACTTTGCGTGATCAACTGCTTGCGCAAAGTGTCGGTTTGCGTAACCAACTGGTTGCGCAAATGCACATTATTTTTAGAAACTTGAGTATTTTCCTTAGAATCTTTAGAAAAAACAGAAGAAGTTTTGTCTTCAAAACTTGTTTTCATTATAAAAAGAAATAAATCGTTTTCTAAATCAGTTTGAAGACTATGTTCTTCTAATTTATGTTCAAGATTAACTATCTTACCTTCTAACACTAATGGGAGAATGTATCTCTTAGTATCATAAGACACCGGAGATGCATTTTCCTTATTAGAGTTAGCATATATATATATCAACAAATTCAGTTGGTAATGAAGATTTATTGGAAGATTTTACATTTAAAACATTTTGAGATTTTCTGGATTTCCTTGATTGGTCAGGAAAATACTTGGCATTATCAGAAGTGTAAACAAATGGCATTTCCATCTTCTTGTTTTTCATTCTTTTCTCATTTTCATCTTCTAAAATTTGCTTTTCAGTTGTCCAAAACTGAGGATCATATCATGCAAGACCAAGATGATCATACTCATATAAAGTAGGAACTTCTATTTTAGCATGATTTAAAAAATGCGGATTTTCAAAACCAAGTCCCCACTTTTCCTTTATAGCTTCTTCACTCCTTGGTTTATTCATGTAAATGGTTTGCTCAGATTGTTCTCTCTGATATAATTTCCTTTCTAGAACAATTATTTTATCAGAAAAATTTTGATTTGAAGAAGTTAGTTCAGTCAACGAATCACGATAAGTCTGATTTGAATTTTCCAACTCATCCAACTACTTTTGAAATTTCTCTTTTGTGTTAATTAAAATAGTCTTTTCATCTTTCAGAGAAATTCGCAGTTTATCAATTAAAACAGACTTTTCTTGATTTTCAAATTTTTCAGATGAGAACTTTGAACGTAAATCATGTAAAGCAGTGATATTAACGTTCATCTGAGATAAGATGAAATTATAGTCAAACTCAGAAATTACTTCAGATTCATCTGTGGAGGTGTCCTCGTCTTCATCATCGCTCTTGTCATCCCCGATGAAGCACATAGCAGTTGTCTCCTCACTTTCAGCTTCATTATCTGAATGATCCAACCAATACTCCTCCTCAGCCAACAGAATAGTTCCATTTTCTCTCTTCTCAGCCAGTTCCAACTTGTTCCAATATAAAGATTAATCCTTAACCACCTTTACCCGACAATCTTTGGCTATATGACCTGGTATCCCACAGTTGTAGCAGTTCATAACCTTCTTGTCATCCTTTTTCTGTTCTACTATTTTTGCAGGCTCAAATTTTGGTACGTAAGGCTTTGATGGAGCACCAGGTTCAACCTTCTTAGAGCCAGAAGTGAAACGGAGATTGTTGGATCCTGTTTTACGCTGAAACTTTTTCTAATAGTGTTGCGAGAGAAGTATCGTGGCCTTTTCTAAAGCTTCGCCATCATCATCCATTGATCCATCATAAGCAGATTCAGTTAAAGCTTGCTCAGCCAGTTGGCTAGCCAGAAGAGCAATTGGATCTATTGGCTTAGGCTTATTCTTCTTATCCAGCTTTGCCTTCTTTTCCAACACCATAGATTCATCTGTCATCAGAATTTCATACAATTCATGAATGGGCATTGTGGATATCCTAACATCATTCCTCATCTGATGACAGGATTTGCTCCATTCAGGTTGGAGTGCATTCAGAAACTTCATGTTGGCCTCCAATTCAGTCTTGATAAATTTGATTTTGTATAGATTGATGACTGGCCAAAATCTGTCAAATATGCTCTTCAGACTTTCTCCGTCTTTTGCCTTGAATTCTTCAAAATTATTCATGTATCTGGTCTGACGCAGTTGAGTTGACACAGTTGTACCAAGCATGATCCTTTCCAATTGAGTCCACATAAGCCTAGGATTATGCTTGAAACAGTCAATTCTATTGTAAATGGAATTTGGCAGTGCAAGAATCAGATTTGATTTTGCCTGACTATCAGCTTGATATCTTAAGAGCTCATCAGCTTCATATTCTCTTAAAGCTTTTTCAACTGTTGTAGCTGGAGTAGTGGCAGTAGCTGGAATTACTTTCATCAGCCTCTCCATAGGACCCTCATTCAGAGATTTCATCATGTTATCCCCATTTGGTTGTCTTTCTATAAACTTGATGAATCGGTCCTGCCATTGTTCAAATTCATTTTGGTTGATCAGAACGGGAGGTCGAGTGTCAGACCCCAATGACATCATCAGATCATTCATGTACACTTGAGCTTGCAAAGACATCTTTGAGAAAATCAGAAAGTCAAAAAATTTCTAAGTCTGGAACACACGCAAACTGATGGTTTGCGTAACAAGAGAGATCCGCAAATTGAGCTTTGCGTATGCAGAGTGATGCGAGAATCGAGGTTGTTGATCAAACTGAACTTTTCGGAACACGAAGGATGCGCAAATTAAGCTTTGCAGAAGACGAACGATACGAGAATCAAACTTTGCGTAAGTCGAACGATACGCAAATGGAAGTTCTCTCAAGCTGAATAATACGCAAATGATACTTTGCGCAATAAGCTTGAAACGTGAACTAGACCTCTAACTGAGATACGAAGACTGAGCTTTTCGGAAGCTTGATGATACGAGAACCTTAATTCTCGGAAACCACAGGATACGCAAAATGAACTTTGCGTATATAACTCGATGCAAAAAACCCTGAAACACTAACACATGGATTAGTAGAACAAAAACTTGCGCAAAGTAGTAAGAACTTGCGCAAACCTATATGAATCTTGCGCAAATCTACATGAACTTGCGCAAACAGAAGTAAATCAAGAAATATTCGTAAGATCAATTATAATAATGCAAATAATGCATGAAATTCACACAAAGATGAACGAAAACAACTTTCTTACACTTTTCAATCAACAAATTCGATTAAAAACTACAAAAACACATATTTGAGAATATAACAGTACGAGAACACGAGTTTTCTAGAAAATCACAAAATTGAAGATCAAATCATGGATTTTATGCAAAATGATATGAAACAAATATGATCGATTAACAAAAACGAAGCTAATGAGTCCAAAATCAACACAATTAGCTCAGAAACTTATCCAAATTTGATGAAAAATCAAGAAAACGAGATTTTCTTGAAAAATTCACGAAAATCGATCAAGTTTTCGATTAATATACAAATTCAGAAAACAGAAATCACAAACTCTCAATTCTCTCAAGATTCAGATTGCTCTGATACCAATTGAAAGTCCAAGAATCACTAAATCTTCTAAAGAGAGAAAGTAGAGAGAGAAAGTAAAATTGATATTCAAAAGTGTGTTCCAAAGTTACAAAACAATGACTAGAAAGGGACTTAAATACCCCTAGTCTTAACACAACAGATAACACCACTAAACACAGTTTAGACAAGGGAAATAAATACAATGATTACTACAAAATTAGACTTAACAATGACTTTGTAAGCTTCCTAATCTCTGACTCAAAAATCTTCCTTTCTTCCTCAAAGTCTTTCTCAACATTCTTTCTTCGATCAGATATTTCTTTGAAAACTCCAACATTTTTCTGCTCAACTACCTTCTTCTCCTATGCAAACTTTTTCCTTTCCATAATGATTACATTCTCAAAATCTGTCAGTTGTTGAGAAAGTTTAGCACATTTAAGATCAACCGCTTTCTTTTCTTCAAATGTCTTTCTTGAGAATTCAAAGAATTTATGTGCAAATCCTTTCTTTTCTTTTTCAAATTCATCTTTGTCTTTGGCAATCTTCTGTTCCAAATCTGAAATCTTTTTTTTCAGCTATACATTAGCACTTTCTAAACCCTTTTCAGTCTCCTCATTTTTCTTGATAGAAACTTCTTCCTTGAATTTGACAATCTCAGCTTCCAAATCTGAAATCTTAATTTTTAATTCAGTATTTTCACCTTCCAAAGTCTTTGATTTCTCTTCGTTATTCATTGTAGCACCTTCATCTATCTCAGAAATTCTTTTCTTTTGCTCAGAATTCTATTTTTCCAAGTCCTTAACTTTGTCACCTTTCAAGACTTCAAAAATTTCTTTCTGAAGTTCTTTTATGTTCTTTTTATATTCATCAAAGAATTTGGAATATTTACCATAGTTGGTTGCCTTTTTCAGTTCTACAATATGCGTGCGGACATTTGTCTTCTCATAGTATTCATTCTGATTTATCGTTCCAGCAGGAGTTTGGTAATTGTTGTCTCGCTTTTGTATAATATTTTCTTCAAGAGAGACAATATTGGCTTTAAGTTTAGCAATCTCTTGTTTTGATGACATCTTGTTATCAACCTTTATAAAACTTGCACCGACCATTAATAAAAATCAGAAACGTTGATACACTCAGGCCACTGAAGATCACTTTTCGCACCACATTAGAATATCACTTTTCGCATGCAAAGGTGTGCGAAATCTGAGCTTTTCGTACGAAGTTATGTGCGAATTATGGAAATTTTTGCACGTCGAGGTGTACGAATTCTTGACTTAGCAAAAATCCACAAGATTCACTTTTCGCAACAGAATACTGTGCGAAATCCATACTTCAAAAAAATTCAGAGATCCTTTATGCGAATTGAGAAACTTTTCACAAGTTGAAGCTTTGAACAGTGACTTTTCGCATCCAATAGTGTACGAATTCCACGCTTTTCGCACAAATAGGCGTGCGAGTTCTTCCCTTTTCGCACACAACGATATAAGAATTCTGGACTTGAAATTTTTCAACAACAATGTATTGCGAATTCTTTTACTTTTCGCACAAAACGCTTTGCGAGTTCTTTGTCTATGAAGGATGCGACTTCTTCAGATCTTGCGACTTCTTCACTTTTTCGACTCAAAAACACCAACTTCAATCAAATTTTGATTCATACCTCAAAATTAGTCCGTGAAATTTCAGCAATTAGTCCACAAACACAAATCGAACAGATTACAACCAATTAATTTCGAAGAAAAACAACAATAAACTCAAATCGATCAAGAATACAGTGTGACTGTGTTCAAACTCAAACTCAAACAAAAATCCAACATTCACACAAAGAACTGTGAATTGGACGAGGTAATTCAAATCAATCTTGTTCTATGTCACAAATCGATTACAATCTAAGCAATTACAACTCCAAAACAACAAGAAATTCACAAATTCAATTCTGAAACAGTGATATGCGAGTTCTTGAAATTATGCCAACAAAACTTCAGAGTTAGATCTTGAATCTGATTTCTGCTTGCTCTGATACCAATTGTTAGGTCCGTAGATCACAATCTAATCATCATAAATTGAAAAACAAGGATGAATTGGGAGGAATTGAATTGTAGTATTCACAAACTGTAGAGAGAGGAAATGTTTCTCTCTCTAGAAATACCACAGAACTTTTACACAGCTACATTGTGAAGGTGAAAATTACAAACAAACTATAACACAACTCCTATTTATATCCTATCACCCTTGTTTACACATTAATCCCAAACCCAATGTAATTACAAGGCCCAAATACAAATAAATGATGACTTTACAAAACTCCCAAACTTTGAACATTTTATGTTCTAACACGAACATACTCGCAATACCCTTCTAAACCTGAATATTCATTTCCATGTTGACTTATTTTAATGGTAAAGAGTTTTGCTCGAGTTAATCCCCTATGATGCACTCAAAGCCAAAATTACATTAAGAATACAAGCTTAGCCAGTCGAAATTCCATCAAAAGATTTACCACTTAAGTCTACTATGGATGTAACCACTCTAGCTCATTGTAAAGAACCCTTCGAGAACCACATCACTTTCCCCATAATACCGACAATATGAAAAACCTGAATTAATTCTCCTCTAAAATCCCCTAACATTGATCAACCAATAATCTACTTTCTTCATCAATGCTTGCTCCGAAACGATACTAAATTTAAACTTGCATCCTAAGTCGATGCACTACATACCGAACACTTAACCATCAAAACCTCCACTCCAATTCCAAACTCCAATGTGGCCTCATGCTACACTCCTTAAGCATTTTCAATAACTCTAGTTACTATAACATACAATCCATCCTAGTCTCCTTTATGCTTAGCGAAAACTTTACTAAGAACGATCAACATCAATCTTACACAAACACCACCTTGTTCACTTTTTGAACTTACAGATTAGCACACATACCCAGATGATTATCCCAAAGATATCCACTTTCATTTCACCTAATCAATTCATCTAATGATTACCATTAAGGTCTCTTCTTGGGGCGACTAAACACCTATTACCATATAGGTTAGCTTCACACTATTGAAACTCTCCAAACCAAAATCACATTCGTCCAGCACATCACTAACTAACCATTCATGAGCACATGGGATGCTACACACCCTTACCTACCAATTTCTTTCGAGGAGCATCCCTCACAACTTCACATATCTAATCATCTCAAAATCATCGATTATTCACATTCTCAAAACTCTTGTGGGGTGAATCAACATAGCTAAGAAACCCTCATAATGTCCAGAGGACTAATTCCATCAATCCCTAATCATTCCAGATTACCCACTTAAAGTTTCCGACTACTAGATATACTTTGTTAGAACTATATTGTATTCAAGATTAAAAGTGGGTCATAAGTGTAAATATGTAAAGTGTGAGTGTTTACTTTGTAATTGAGTTGTAATGTCAAAGTAGTTGACCTTTGACTTATATAGCCTAATTGGTCATGTTCACCATATATATAGGAAGGTCAATGTTAGTTGCTTAGAACACACATATGCACATTGAGATTAAGAACACTGTTGAAAACACACACACACAGAGCCTGAGAGAATTATTCAAGAAATATGTATATGGCTATATGGAGATGTTGTCATCATTGATCTATCAATAAACAAGCATTTCCTACATTGTTTGTGTGTAATCTACTGACTTAGAAACTGTAACAACAAGTGGTATTAGAGCCAAATTCGACAAAATTCAACAAAAATGACTTCACTATCTGAGTTTCTATTTTTCAATTGATTTTTGAGTTTTAGACTGTAATTATGTGTAGAATTGATTGTATGAGTATCGATTGATGTTTTAGAATCAAATTGTATAGATTAAAACACAATTGCACTGTAATTTTCATTCAATTTTGAGTTTTTGTGATTTTTTGGTTTTACGAGTTCGAAGCACTGTATGATCATGGGAATGTATTTTTGAGTTCATTTTACTGTAATTCTTTTTTTGTAATTGGCTCTAATAGTGATCGTGGATAAATTGGTGAAGTTTCAGATCCAATTTCGAAGAATCAGTAAGGTTTTGGTCGATTTGAAGGATTTTTTCATCGAAAGTTGAAGAACTCGCATGATCCTCTGAAGAACTCGCAAGATCTACGAAATTCTTATCAAGAACTCGCATAGTGAAAGGAATTCGCATAGCATTTGATATTTGAAAAGGACAAGTATGGAAATTTCATAGAGTAATATACGAAAAGCACAAAATTCGCATATAGCCTTATACGAGAAGTTGAGGAATTCACATCTGTCTCACACGAAAGGTTGGTGGAAATTTTTTCAAGGACAGAATTCGCATCGGTCTTGATACGGAAAATGAAGAATTCGCAAGAAGCATACGAATTTATCAGAATTCGCATCATGCTACATACAGATTTCTCAGAATTCGCATAGGATATCATACGAATTCTTGTACTTTTCGCATAGAAAGTTGAAAATTTTTCGAAGTACACAATTCGTATCGATACGGGAAGTTGAAGATCAAGAAGTTTACTATGTGAAGAATTCGCATCTTCCGTATGCGAAAAGTTCATGCGAATTTGTTTGAAGGTTGAAGAAAAGTTTAAGGCAAGAATTCGCATACAATAGCGTGCGAATTTCTCAGATTTCGCATAAAGCGACGTGCGAAATTAATAGAATTTGTATACCAAGTTATGTGAATTGTTCTTGGTGTGCGAATTTTGACTTAGTGGCGTGCGAATTTCTCATATTCTGCGAATTTTGGTGTATTTTCTTTGGTGTGCGAATTGTTTGAAACTCAGTGGTGTGAGGATTCTTTCCTTAGAAATATTTGGGAAGTTTTTCTGAAATTTTTTAAGTGTTTTAATTGTTGATTATTTTTTCAAACTAACGATCATTTCTAGCTCACTTTTAACAGGTTGTAAAGATGTTGTTAGAACAAGAATTGTATTCAAGATTAAAATGTTTGTTGGATCATAAGTTGTAGTCAAGATTAAAGTTAATTAGGGGGTCTAATTTGTATTTAGTTGAAAGTTATTTGTTATTGGGCCTCAAGCCCATTAGGCCTATACGGCTTAATATATATAGGTTTTAATTATTAGGTTTTAGGTTAAACCTTAGAATCCTTAATAATAATCATAACTATAGTTTAGAAGGTAGCCGTACATTTTCTCTATAATTGTGCGCATCAAGGTACCAAGAACACACACGAGGTTTTCATTGATTAATCAAGGGATCGTGGTATGTTATTCTGATTTATTCAACTCTTGATCTGTATTGTGTTGTGTAATTGTTTATCAACTAGTACTCTGGGTTTAACAAGTGGTATCAGAGCCAAAAGAATCAAGCTTTTTGGATTGAATAGTTTTATCGACTACTTACTGTGTTCATCGATTGGCTTACTGTGTGAAAATTGATTTCATGAATTAATGTGTTTTTATGCTTAAAGTTGATTTGATTAGATGTGTTTTAGGCTGTTGAATTTCATCTGAATGTTGAATTGCACTTAAAATCATCAATCTATTGGATTTTTATTATTTTGTGAATTCTGGGTTCAAGAACTGTCGACTTCTATCTCATCCAAATTGAAGCTCATTAGTTGTTTTTAGGCATTAATTATGTTTGGGTATTGGTCGATACATGTTTATGAATACAAAAGTTCGTTTTTTTGCATTGAATTTCTGCGATTGGAGTGTTTTTGGATTGACATTCGTGTTCTGGGTCGAAACCTTCAAGAACATACTGGTCGTTATTCAAGTCGGTCAGAACACCGGTCGACCAAGTTTGCACCATAAACTATTCGCGCAAAACTTTGTTTTGCGCCACACACTTCACCGGTCCACAAATTGGTCCGGTCGACCCCGGTCACAGCACCCGGGCGACCCCGGTCGCACCATACCGGTCGGTCTCCTCACAACAATCCCGGTCATAGGGCACAGGTCGACACATCGATCGAGATACCGGTCGAATACATACCGGTCGCACCCTATTGGTCACATTATATCGGTCGTAAGACCTGTCCGGTCGTGAAACATACCGGTCGACACAGGTCCGGTCGAGCTAGACACCGGTCAAGCAAGACCCCGGTCGACAGGACATGGGTCACAAACTCCGGTCGAGCATCACACCGGTCAAGCAAGACCCCGGTCATTTTATTTTTGCGCCATCTATTATTCGCGTAAACCTCAGGTTTGCGCCATCCGCTTATCACGCAAACATCTCTTTTGCGCCACCCATTCTTCGCACAAACCTCACTTTTGCGCCACCTTCTAGTCGCGCAAAATCCATCTCTCGCGACCCATATCTCGCACATTCCTCAGATTCTCGCTAGCTTCAGTTAGCGTGAAACTCAGTTTATGCGCCAACTTCTCTTAGAAAGTCTGCGGAGGGGGACAAAGTTCTTTTCGTGATCAAAATTTTCTTATTTTCAGTATTACTCTGTATTTAATTGATTTTATCTACTGTTTGCGAATTCTGCATTTGATCATTTTTGGAAATTTATTTTTCTGAAAATTTTTATAGTGTAGTTTTTATCCAATTCTTGATTCTAAGATCTTACAAGTTGATTTAAGTGGTACAGATATCATCATGCCTTACATAGATGAGAAGGGAAATACAGTGCTGACCAAGAGATTGTGCTTTAGCATATATTCCAGAGATTCCAGCACTAGAAGCTGAGAATAGAGATCTAAAGATTCAGAACTCATCTCTTCTAGAACAGATTGATAAATTGAAAAATGATAAAGACTTAAAGAAAGACTTTGTTTGCTCAGAATGTATCTCTAACTCTAAGATTAATTTTGCAGGAATAATTGAGTCTAAAGAAAAAGAGATCTTAAATCTTCAAGCAAAGCTGAAGAAGTCTGAAAGTCTTAATTCTCGCTCAAGTTGGTCGAAGAAGTAGTCAATGCAAAGAGAGCTAGATGAACTTAGAAGAAGAGCAAACATTGCTAGTGAGACATCTGAAGGGCTTAAAAAGACAAACTCTCGAATTTTTGCTGCAAGGGACTCTTTGAAAGATAAAGTTTTCAGTCTTGAGGTTGAGATTAATATGCTGAAAGAAAAAGCAACCCAAGACAAAGACAATACAAAAGTCCAAAATGAGATGTTGAAGATTGAGAAAGAAAGGAAAGAATTTGCTAAGAAATTCTCTGATTTCTCAAGAAAAGCTTTTGAAGAGAAGAAATCTATAGAGCTTAAATGTGTTAAGCTTTCTCAACAAGTTTCAGACTTTGAGAAAGTTATCATTCTAGAGAGAGAAAAGGCTGAGAAAGAGAAGAAGACGACTTTTTTGAACAAAAGAAAGTTCTAGAGACTGAGATAGCTAAGCTGACAGGAAAGTTATCTGAGTTGTCAACAAACATTCTGGAGGAAAAGAAGACGAAATCTGAATTGCAAAAGAAGTTTGATCTGATTGCAAAGGAAAGAAACAGTTTGTCGTCAAAGATAAAAGAACTTGAAGAGATCGTATTCAAAGTGAAGCTGACTGAGCACACGACACCAGACACAATAGCTCAATCACCGAGAGATGATCTAATTGCATTCGAATGCTCATTCAATTCAGCAGCAAGTTCAATTTTTACTAAAGTTTCTAATAATCCTTTGTTTGATGTAATTGATGATCATACTTCTGAACATAAAGATCAAATTCGTCCTTCTAACCTTTTCTATGAAAAAATGTTGATGGTTCAGGTAACTTCAAGAAGAATAAGTCTTGGAAGAAAATGTTCTAGAGAAGGGAAGATAAAAAAAAGATAGAGAAAATTGGATCTGGAGAGTTAAAGGATCTTCAAAGGAAAAGAAGAAAGAAAAATCATTTGTGCATACATCAAATGATAAAAGTAACAATGCTCCGAAAGGTAAAACTTTTGGCAAACCTGATCTGGTTTACACAATCAATCAATTGATCAGGTTAGCACAAAAGAAAATTAGTTGTTCCTACTGTGGCTCGAATGATTTTGTAAGAAAAGATTATGTGAATAACTGGTAAAGTTCTTATTTCATATCTCCCACTAGAACTGCAACTAACCCATTAGGACCCAATTATCAGTGGGTACCAAAACCTAAATCTGTGTTGCAGGCACCCAAGGTTTAAGGGGGATAAAGAACGATGACTTCTGATTACTACAGATCAGGACTCTTGCCTCATTGTCAACAAGATGACTTATAAGTACAACAGCTTAGGACTCGATCTTCATTGGTAAAAATGGATGATACTATTCTCATCGGAGAATAAGTAATAATGGCTTCCAATCACATCTGATTAGAACCCGCACTTCAGTGTTTTGTGTTCTTTTTATTTGCTTAAAAAAAATCTTATGTTGAGGGGAAGCTTAATTGTCAAAGAGCTTAATTGAAAAACTCCTTTAGAGCTTAATTGTCAAATAGCTTAGTTGAAAAACTCCTTTAGAGCTTAATTTAGAGCTTAATTGTCAAACTCCTTTTAGTTTGAGGGGGAGAATTGCATTGTCAAACATCTTATGTTTTGACTTCTCCAAAATTTTATACTTCATTTTTGTATTCCTTTGTGCTTTCATGTACAAAAGACTGTTGAACAGCATGTTCTTTTAGGAAAATACAAGGGATTCAGTGTGTGAGCTTAACAGAACTCCATGGATTCATGATAACCAGTGTTTCCTACCCCAGAAGTATTCCCTGAGTGATTGAGGGGAGAGGGGTCAAAAGAAATGAGTGATGGTGTGCGACGAGGTAAAATGGAAAAGAGAGATTGGTTAGATGTGAGATTTAAAAGATTAAAAGAAGGAGGGTGAGAGAACAGAGTAAAAGAATATCAAACTCTGCACCAAAATTCTTTCTGAGTCGGGCAGCCACATAATCTGATTGGTTCACATTCTTTGGTGACCATCATTGAAAAAGGCACCTAGCCCATGCCATCTGTTGCATACAACCCCACCAGCTACTCATTCTTTTCTCAAAAAGAGAATGTTTCACATTTTCTGGGGAAGCAGCACATATGCTATTGGTTCTTCATTTGGAAGATACTAATATTGAAAAAGAAGGAAAGTTACCCCACCTTTGAACCCTTTCTCATGCACATTGAGTCGTTGTATAATTTGTTGTTGTCTCAACAAGTTTACATACTTTGAGCCTAAATTGAAAAGCAATCATCTATGCTTAATTCTTTCATACACATGCACAAGCACACATAAATTTGTTTTCTGTCAGAACGTTCATAGATAACCTGGGGAGCCAACATAAAAACCAGCTCCTTATATAGTAACTTTGTGTTACTCAGTAACTTTGTGTTACTGACAGACATTTTAACTGAGTCATTTGTTGATTCAGGGTTACCACATTTATTTTATTTGAATCTGAAAAGATTGAAATAATCACTTTCTCCATTTGGGGAGACTGCTCTTATTTCCATACAAGGTTATATACATGAAGACAATGCTTAGTTGATGACTATACAAAAAGGAGAAGATTGTTTTGATATGTGTTGATGATGATGATCCTCACCACTCATCAAAAAGGGGCAGAATAATCAAAAAGGAGAATATACAAAGGGGGAGAATATAATATGAAGACTGCTGAAGATTTCAAAGAATTCAAAGTGTCTGAGCTTATTTGATCTATCAAAAGTCTGATTGAAGATAATCGTCAGAAGGACACCTGCTATTCAAAAGAGGAATTTGAAGACTGTGTAAAGCTACAAGATCTGAAGTTGTTAACAAGTTTTCAAGAGAAGTGAAGACCCAAAGACAATTACCAAATTTTTTAATCTTGAATCCAAAGGGGGAGATTGTTCGATCATAAATTGTATTCAAAATTAAAGTTAATTAGGGGGTCTAATTTGTATTTAGTTGAAAGTTATTTGTTATTGGGCCTCAAGCCCATTAGGCCTATACGGCTTAATATATATAGGTTTTAATTATTAGGTTTTAGGTTAATCCTTAGAATACTTAATTATAATCATAACTATAGTTTAGAAGGTAGCCGTACATTTTCTCTGTAATTGTGCGCATCAAGGTACCAAAAACACACACAAGGTTTTCATTGATTAATCATGGAATCGTGGTATGTTATTCTGATTTATTCATCTCTTGATCTGTATTGTGTTGTGTGATTGTTTATCAACTAGTATTCTGGGTTTAACAAGGTTAAAAAGTCAAAAGTTGTAAAGTCAATGTAATTATAGTATGTCAAAGTCTGTAAAGTCAAAGTGGTCAACCTTTATGTTTTGAGTGTTTGTAATGCTTGTAAGCTTGTGAGAGTTTGTCTTAGGTATAAATAGTTGTGTGTTGTAAGAATTCTTAGGAGTCAAGCATTGTACATGTAATTCTTGTTATATCAATAGACTTGTGATTTCTTTCTCTACTCTCTCTCTAAGATCGTATATTGTAAAATCTTGATCTTGATTGAATTGTACTTGATTGAATTGGGAAAATACATTTACAATTGGTATCAAAGCAAACCCAATCAAATTCAGAAAGATTACTACACCAGATTTTTGGATCGATTTCTTGAAAATTTCAAGAACACGCAGAACGACATCTGAAGAAGACTGTTGGATCGAATTCTCTTGAGTTTGTTGATTTTAGATTGTAAAAATGATTTCGTATGATGTAATTGAGTCTTTCTTGTTCACATAGATTTTTGAATTTCTCACAGAATCAGATTATATTTTGGATTTTAGTCGAATTTTCTTGAAAATATCACGAACACTGTATCTTGATCAAATGCACTGTAATGTTGAGTTTTTAGACATAATTGTTGTTTAGAAAAATGTTTAGAATTGCATTTTGAGCATATTGGTTCAAGTTGTAAATCGAATTGTGGGTTGAATTGATTTTTGGATCAATTTTGTCAACTCAGAGGCAAAAACGCGCTAGATCTAAACTTCACGCAAGCTTCAAAGGGAAGAACTCGCACATCAAAGGAATATTCAGAAAGGAAGAACGAGCACGATGAAGAGTGTTGATGTTCTATTGAGTTTTGTGAGTACTTGGTAGAAACGCGCTAAGTATTATATGCGAGAAGTAAAAAACGCGCATAACACATCTTACGAGAAGTGATATGAACAGTGTCTTGCGAGTTTATTAACCGTGTGAGTTTCTACTTAGCGAGTTCTTAGTTTGTCAATACTTTCTAAGTATGGAACGCGTAAGGAGTATTTGATTTGCGAGTTTACATTCCTCTGTGAGAAGTTTAAGTATTCGAACATATTCTAAGTCTTGAACGCGCACGACATGCCTTGCGAGAAGTAACTTCATGCACAACCTTACATGCGAGTTTCTCAATATGTGCACGAAGAGGTCTGCGAGTTCCTTGTTTGCGCACAACACGTTTAGCGAGAAGCTCAGTGAACAGTACTTTGCGAGTTATTTGGTCTGCGAGTTCTTGTTGTTGCGAATTCTGGAGTTAGAATTTTTCTGAGATTATTTTTCAAGTGGTGATCTAAGTTTGACTTTCAGTCAACTTTTCTGAATTGTTTGGGGAACGATCATTCATTTCAAGTTAGTTTCTCATTAAAGATGCCTACAACAGATGAGAAAGGGAATACTGTACTGTCAGCAAGAGATGTTGTTGTCATGTATATGCCAGATATACCGACAATAGAAGCTGAATGAGACAAACTGAAGAATCAGAATTCAGTACTTCTTAAACAAATTCAGGAGCTTAAATTTAACTTGTCAAATTCTGATAAAACTCCTGATTGTATAAAATGTGCTAATAATATTAAATCTGATTTTGCAGGTATCATCAGCGCAAGAGAGAAAGAAATCAAAGAGAAGGAGAAAAATATTGCTTTAAAAGAGAATATTATTGATACATGTGAGAAAGAATTAAAGATGAAAGAAAGAAATATAGTGAATATTCAAATCCAACTGAAGACAACTGAACAAAAATCATCAGAACTGCAAGCTGAATCAGTTGATCTTCAACTAAAGTTTAAGGCTTTTGAAGACAAGATATCTGATTTGGAGACAAAGAACGTTGAACTGATGAAAAGCCTCCAATTAGATAAAAACAAAGCAAATCTGGAGAATGCTTCTACTCAAAAGCTTTCTGACTTTCCAAAGAGAGCTATCCAAGAGAAAAAGGATCTTGATCTTAGATGCATTAAACTCTTCAAGCGAGTGTCAGAGTTTGAAAAAATCTTAATTTTGAAAGAGACACGTTTGCTAAAGAGAGGAAAGTTCTTGAAGATAAAACAGTTGAACTTCCCAAACAAATCTCAGTTCTGCAAGACTTACTTGAAAAAGAAAGAAAATCTTTTCAAGAAAAGAAAAAGTCTTTTGAGATTGAAAAGAAAAATGCTGAAAAGAGAAATGTTGGGATTTTCAAAGATATTTCTGAACAAAACAAGAACTTAGAAAAAGATTTTGAGCAAGAACGTCAAATCTTTGAATATGAAATATCTAAGCTCACATCCAATATATATGTTCTATCATCAGACATTCAGAAAGAACAGATGGCTAGATCTAATTTGAAACAAAAGTTTTACACACTTATTGATGAAAGAAACATTTTATCCAAAAAGATAACGGACTTGGAAGCTAAAAATGTTGAATTGTCAAATAAAGTTTTTGCTGATGTGATTAATCAATCACCTCTTGATGATTCAACGGAATCAGTTTGTTCTATCAAAACTGCTTCAAGTTCCATTCATGAAAATGTTTTCAAAAAGAAAAGTATCAAACCAAACATTGTCAAATCAAATCAGATTCGTCCATCTAATCTATTTTATGATAAATCTGTTGATAGTCCAGCGAGCTTCTATGTCAAATCTCTTGGAAAGCATTCAAAGAAAGGACAGATGGTCTGGAGTGTTAAAGGTTCTTCAGATGAGAAGAAGAATGACAAAGCATCTACATCCACATCCAATGCCAAAAAGAACAGTGTATTCAAAGGTAAATCTTTTGGTAAACCTGATATGTTTTATTCTACTAATCATTTGATCAGGGTTGCTCCAAAGAAAATTTGTTGTTCTTACTGTAGAGCAAATGACTTTGTAAGTAATAATTTTGTTCATTACTGGTATGGTTCATCTTATGTTACCCCCACAAGAACTTCAACTAACACATCAGGACCCAAATACCAGTGGGTACCAAAAGCTAAATCAGTGTTGCAGGCACCCAAGGTTTAAGGGAGAGCAAGAAAAATGGCCGTTGAATAACACAGTTTAAGACCCGCACCTCAATGTGAAGAGTGTGGTTTCTGATTACAACATATCAGGACCCGATCTTAAATGTTAAAAGACTATAACCTCCAAGTAACACAGCTTAGGAATCGTTCTTTAATGTTAAAGGATAAGGATATCATGCAAATATCCAGGGGGAGCTTATCAGAATATAAATCATTCTATCATGATTTAAGGGGGAGCTTAATTGTAAGTATCTTCTGACTTTAATCTTTGATTGTTTGAAAGAAGAACAACTTTCAAGCATGAAAAACGTTTTCTTAAATGTTCAAACCACTTCACATTCTTAAAATGTTTTCATGCATTGAGAAGTGTGATTTTTTTAAAATGTTTTTGGATACTTTAATGCATATCTGACCGTGTGTTTCTAATGACAAATACTTGTGTAATTGTCATATCTTTATACTAACAAGTATTCATACACACATCGGTTCAATACATTTTTTTTAATTTGTTATTACCATATCAAAAATTTAATCTTTCTATGGTAATACTCCCGTTTGTTATTCATTGTTGTTTGAATCAGACATCATTTCATCATTGTATGTGCTTTCATTGATATATGTTTTTATGTTGTTCATATAAAAATCCTACGTCTTTGATTTCCCATAATATTATTCTTCATGAATTTTGATCTGATCTTAATCATTGTCAGATTCTCAAAACATTTCTATTCTTTCATCATTATTCATTCATACAAAGTTTTGAGAAATCTTAAATGCTTCAAATGCTCATCAAAATCAGAGAGCATACATATACTGGCAAATGATTTCTTGTGATTAAATGTCAAGATAATCATTGAACATCATATTTATTTTTTTGGAAAAATACATGGGATTCGATGTGAGAGCTTAACAGAACTTCCATGGATTCACGATAACCAGTGTTTCCTACCCAGAAGTAATCCTTTGAGTGATTGAGGGGAGAGGGGTCAAAAGATTTGAGTGTTGGTGTGTGAAGAAGTAAAATTGAAATGAGAGTTTGGTTAGAAGTGAGCTTCAATGTTTAAAAGAAAGAGGGTGTGAGAACAGAGTAAAAGAATATTAAACTCTGCACCAAACTTCTTTCTAAGTCGGGCAGCCGCATAATCTGTTGTTTCATATTTCTTCGTGAACGACATTGAAAAAGGCACCTAGCCCATGCCATCTGTTGCATACAACCCCACCAGCTACTCATTCTTTTCTCAAAAAGAGAATGTTTCACATTTTCTGGGGAAGCAGCACATACTCTATTGGTTCTTCATTTGGAAGATACTGATATTGAAAAAGAAGGAAAGTTTCCCCACCTTCGACTCTTCATCATTCACGTTGAGTCTATGTATAATCATTGTTGTCTCAATGGTTTACATAATTTTGAGCCTAAACAACAATCATTGTGCTAATTCTTTCATAACACAAGCACAAGCACACAGAAAATTCATTTTTCTATCAGAACATTCATAGAAAATACCTTGTGTTTTTCAATGATTGAATGGAAGTCCTGGGGAGTGAACATCATCTCAAGCTCCTTACATTGTACATTCGTTGTACACAGTAACTTTGTGTTACTGACAGGCATTCCTAACTGTTTCATATGTTGATTCAGGGTTACAACTCATATTTTGTCTGAATTTGAAAAGATTCAAATAAATACATTCATGAATTGACGGCTCTTTTAGATCAGACAAAAGATTCTTTCCTAGTACTCTTTGGAGAAGCTGATCATTTATTGTCAAAGGGAGAGATTGTTCATATTTCACCACAAGGGGGAGATTGTTAATCATGAAGACTGTGCTTATCAGATGATTTGGGGGAGATCTTTCAAAGACTATGCTGACATTGAAAAAGTTTTGATGATTCTGATTCTCATAATTCATCAAAAAGGGGGAGATATATAAAGGTTTCAAAGTCAGATTAAAGTTGATATTATCAAGAAGGGGGAGAATTTTAAAGTCAGATACAAAGTTTCAGTTGTTCAAAGTTCAAGACAGTTAGTTGATTGAAAGTTTTGAAGTTTGTCAAAGTTTGAAGAGTTCAATGATAGTGAAGAATTTATCAAAGTCTGAATTTGAAGAAAGTCAGAGATTGAAGAAAAGGTTGATTATTCAGAGTTTCTAAAAGCTAATCCAAAGGAGGAGATTCATTTAAAGAGCTTTCAAAGAATTTTCAACACATCAAAGATTTCAAGAGTTAAAGTTGAAAAGATCATTTGCTGAAGAATTTTCTGAAGACAAGAAGACCTGAAGATAACTGTCAAATTTTTTTTAATCTTGAATCCAAAGGGGGAGATTGTAAGAACAACAATTGTATTCAGGATTAAAAGGTTAAAAGGTCAAAACTTGTAAAGTCAATGTAATTGTAGTATGTCAAAGTCTGTAAAGTCAAAGTGGTCAACCTTTATGTTTTGAGTGTTTGTAATGCTTGTAAGTTTGTGAGAGTTTGTCTTAGGTATAACTAGTTGTGTGTTGTAAGAATTCTTAGGAGTCAAGCATTGTACGTGTAATTCTTGTTATATCAATAGACTTGTGATTTCTCTCTCTACTCTCTCTCTCTCTCTCTAAGATCGTATATTGTCAAATCTTAAACTTGATTGAATTGGGAAAATACATTTACAGATGTCTAAGGAACTTCTCTCGATGGGGTCACAGTCAAAACCTCTCGTTCTTTCCATCAATGAATAGGCCCAATGGAAGCGCCGGATGACACAGTTCTTAAATCACAAGAACCGATAGTACATGAAATCCATTACTGAAGGACCAGTCAATCCTCTAGTTACTGTTCTGGGTCAAGAAGCTACCGAGACTTCTCCAGAAATACCTGTTCGCTACATACCAAAACCTTATCAGTACTATAGCGAAAGGGAGAAGGAGCTTGCTAAGATTGACGAAGAAACCCTCATTTACTTAACAATGGCAATCCCAAATGATATCTACAATTGCGTAGATAGCCGTGACTCCGCAAAAGAGATGTGGGATGAATTGGAGAGGCAATTCCAAGGAACAGACAGGTCCATTCAAGCCAAGCTAAATCAAAGCATAAATGTTTACGATGGATTTCATGCTAAGGAAGGAGAAGCTTTGATAGAAACCTACAATAGGTTCAACGTGATTTTGAACGACCTAAGGAGAAATGGGATGAACAAATCCGTATCATAAATAAATTACAAGTTCATCAAGAACTTGAACCCAGAGTGGAAGAGCTCTGCCATAAACCTCCAAATGTCAAAGAACATGGCACAAGAAGATGTGAATGATATCTTCTCTACTTTATCTTAGCATGAGGATGAAGTAAAGATGTTGAGCGAGGATAAGAAGATGGTAAAAGATTCACTGGCTCTGCTTGCGGAAAAGAAGAAGGGTTCTAGTTCTAGTTCAGTTTCTGGTTCAAAATTCAAGCTTAAGAAGTCCAAAGCTTATCTCACTGAGCTTACTCATTCTAGTTCTGAGTCTTCAGCAGAAGAAGTTGAGGTCAATTCTGATGACGACATTCAGAGGTTTGCAGACAACTTGGCCTTCATCACAAAGCAATTCAACAAGAGCTTTAGGAAAAAGCAATATTTTTCTAAGCCGAAATATGAAGGATACAAGAAAGACAAGTCAGGAAAGTACAAGCCCCAGTATAGGAAGAGAGAAGAGAAGGGAGAAGAGAAGAAGGATGAGAAAATAGATCCCCATTCTCGAAGGTGCTTTAACTGTGGAAAGTTCGGTCATTTTTTGAAAGATTGCAAGTTCAAGCGCATAAAGAACTCAAAATATTATGCGATGAAGTTGTTGATTGCAAAGAAACAAGAAGAAGGGAAAGTGTTAGTGGTGGAAGAAGAGAAATGGTTGTTACAATGTTTCGATGAGGAAGAAGCCCACTTTACCCAGGTCTGTATGATGGCAAAGCTTGAAGATGATGCTGAGCATGTTTCTGAGCATTCAAATGGAGATTCTGAGGTAAGTGTCAATTCTGACAATCATAAACATGTTGAATCTTTACTTGCACAAATCCAGCACATGGAATATGAATTTGAATTGTTAAAAAGTAAACTTAGTTTTGAACGACAATCAATGATGAATTTTCGTAACAACCTTCTCATAAAGCTCAGTCTTGAAGATAGATGCATAGTCAATGTGAAGATCATGGACTATGGAATAGAATAACTACAGGATGTGAATGCTGGCATTGTCAGTTCCATAGATCTTGGCAGTCAGACACCAGTTGATAACAGAAAACAGGGTATAGTAGAACGGCGGCAGATTGTTCTTCTGAAAGTGATTGACTTGTGTCAGCTGGCCAATGTAACCCATGTCTCTAATTCCTTTGAAGACCTCAGTGTCTGATGGTAGCTCATCATAAGAAGTTATGCCTTCTCTTGCAGTCTTAGAAGGTAGACTCAGAATGAATCTTAATCTTTGAAGAGTTAAGACTGAAGTGAAGTGATCAATTTCCATCTTAACGATTGGAATCCTCTCTCCTTGTTCCTTTGTATGACTAAAGAGGATAGTCTTCCAAGCTTGTTGTACATAAAGTTCAGGAACTGCTGCTTGAGTTGTTAGAGCATTCCTGAGAGGATGATTTCTCAGAATATCCAGTACCATTGGATCAATTTTGATGTTGAACTGAAGATGGTGATTTTTTGGCTGTTGTGGCTTCATCTCAGATGGTGATATGAGGAAAAGATCAGGATTGGCATTCTGTAGAACTTGGAAGTCTGGTATGGATGATGGCATAGGAAATTGTTCACATGCCTCATGTGCTGAATTTTCTCCAGTCTGAACATGTTGATCAACTGATGGTTCAGCCATTTGTACCTGAAAAAGATTAACAGTTTTGGACAAGGTTCAAATGGTTAGTGAAAAACTGAAGTTTTAGCCTTGAAAAAACACTTTGAAAATTTGCTAAGTGTAGAATTCGCATGACAGGGGTATGCGAATTCCTTACTTAGGAAATTAGAAGACCTCAGAAACAAGCAAGAATTCTTATGACACAGAATTCGTATGGAAGCAGGATTCATATGAAACTATATACGAACTCTTCACTAAGAAGAATTTAACAGGACAAACCAAGAATTCGTATGGACAAAGATACAAATTGTTCACTTAGAAAATTTTGAAAATGAATATCAGGAATTCGTATGGAACCATTATATCGAAGAATTCGTATGAGCCTTAAAAAAATTCTTGATAATTTTTTAAGTGTTGTAATAAGAACATCAAGAACATCTTCAAACATTCATATGAACCCAGATTACCAAATTTTTAAATTTTGAATTTTAACCCAAAATCTTAAATCTGTATGATCGATTTGTGATTAAAGTGGAACTTTTAAGATTAAAACCCTTATCGACCCTTAAATTTTGAGTATTCACCAAGAACACATGAAGAACAGTCAAAGAGTCCAAAGGTCAAAGTTCCAATCAAATCCCAAAACAAATGATTTAGGTTAAATTTTATGGTCACTGAAGTTCGATTATATCATGTGAATGTTACTTTCAGTTCCAAAGGTCAAACTTCTTGAAAAACATTTTAAACATGGAAACTTGCTATTTTAGGAAACTTTTCAAAATTTGCCAAAAATAGAAACTTCCCATAAATGGAAATTTTCCAAAAATGACATTTTTCACTCATTTAATGTTCCAAAAATATTTACACACACTATCACACTTACAACCCTTTTTCAAGATTTATCTGTATTGAGCTCCCCCTTGACTTAATATATGTATCTTCTGTATCTTGACTTGAATTTGTTCTTTCTTGATGTATCTTGTTGTATTCTTTTGTTGGCTCCCCCTTGACATGATGTGGATCTTGTAGACAATGTATGGATATGCTCCCCCTTCATATCAGCATACATAAAAAATATGACAATATGAATTTGTTTCTTTCTATTAAAAATATAACAAGTAAAATATGTTTCTCCCTTATAAAGAAATATTCTTTGAAAATTAAAAGTGAGAAAAACTCCCTGTAATGATTTGACATTTAAAGATTCTTGTTACTTGAACATTGAGGAATGAGTCCTACGCTGATGTACTTAGAAGTCATCATCTTTTAGCATTGAAGTCCGAGTCCTAAACTGATTTGTCTAGAAGTCATCATTCTATCACTCCTTCTTGAGTGTGGATTCCTGCAACACATGTTGAACTGGTTTTGGTACCCAGATGAATTTGGGTCCACTCTGGTTAGTATGTGAAAACTTCTTTGAGTAGTTTTTACCTCTGTGAAATGAAGTATCATAATGTTTCTTGTAAGAATAATACCTTTTGTTGATGTGTGCTTTATGTACAAAATCATCATTGCAACAGTAAGAACAACAAAGTTTGCTTTTAGCTAACCTGATCAGATGCTTAGTTGATTTGACAACATCAAGAGTAAAAGCTTTACCTTTTGCAGCTCTGTTCTTGTTTTTCTTTGTAGCTTGTGCAGATGATTTCTGGTATTTTGCTAACTCTGGAGATCCATTAACAACCCAAATCATCTTCTCTTTCTTAAAAGCTTTAGAACCATATTTTGTAAACTAAGTAGCATGATTATCAACAGATTTGACATAAAATGAACTAGAAGGTTTAATCTGATCTGTTTTCAAAATTTTTGGTTTGACATTCTTTTTCTTGAAACCCGTCTTTTGAAATAAGCTAGATACTGAATGAAATGAACATGCTGATTCAACTGAATCATCATCATAAGAAGATAAGACAGGTGTTTCAGATGTTATCTTGTCAGATAAATCAGAATTAGCTTTCTCAAGTTGTTTGATCTTGTCATTCAACTTGGTTTTCTCATTGCAAAGTTTATCAAATTTTCTTTGCAGATCAGATCTACTTTTCTGTCCTTTCTGTATATCTTAAGATAAGGTAGCCAACTTGTGTGTGTGTTTAGAAAAGTAAAGTATTTTTCTCAGAAATCTCTTTGAAAAGTAAAGTATTTTTCTTTTCAGTATTTTTCTTCTCTTTATCAAAGATATCTCTTTCAGATATGACAATTTTCTCAAATTCAGAAACTTGTTTGGAAAGTTTGGCAAATCTGATTTCTAACTCTTTCTTTTCTAAATCAGCTTTCTTAGAAAGATTAGATAATTTCTTATTGAAAGTTTTCTCATATTCAGCTTTCTCCAGTTTACTTCTCTCATCAACTTTCTTCAGCCACTCTTTGCCTTTTGTCTGATATGTAGATACTTGTATCTCCAGCTTTTGTCAGCTTGACATTCAAAGTTTCTATCTCAGCTTTCAGTTGTGAGTTCTGACGTTTAAGATTTGCATTATCTTCTTCAATCAGAGGTATCTCTGGCATGTATCTCACAACACAATCTATGTTGGTTAGAACAATATGACCTTTCTCATTAATGTAAGGCATGATTAGTATTTATCTGAAAATATTGCTTGAAAAGATCGTTAGTCAGATAATCAGAAAAATCAAATGTAAAAATCACAGAAAATCACTCAAAAAATATCACAAGTACAGAATTCGAATGGCACTCACAGAATTCGTATGACACTCACAAAGAACAATTCGCATGCAACAATTCGTATGAACAATTCTCATACACTTACAATTCGCATAAACACACAATTCGCATAAGAATAATAAGAAGACTTCACTTTTCGCATGAGCTTATATGCGAATTCTGAGATTTTCGCATAAAGCTATGTGCGAATTCTAAGATTTTCGCATGTACTTGTGTGCGAGTTCTAAGCTTTTCGCATAACTCTATGTGTGAATTTTGCACATTTCGCATAAAGGAATATGCGAATTTTGAACTCTTCGTATGAAAATATGCGAATTCCTCCCTTTGAATTTTTCTCAGACTCAAATGCGAATTCCATACTTTTCGTATGAATCCTTGTGCGAAATATTCACTTCTCGTATGAACCCTTATGCGAATTTTGTCCTTATATCAATAAAAACAACTATTCTGCTAATTCTTCATCCTGCGAGTTCTTCATGCAAGTTCTTTAACATTTGTATTCCGTGGATCTTGAACATTTTTTCCCAAATTCCAACACAAATCCACTCAATACTTCAAATTTGACTTTGAAACTTGGTACGAATGTTCACTATATCATCGAGAACAACCCTGTGGAGTGAATTTTTTTTCCAAGAACACCCATAATGGAAACCCTTTGATCTTGACAGTCCGCGAATGGAAAGCTTCCAAAAATGGAAAGATTGATCAAATTCGTCCAATCTGTTGTTCAACTGTGTTTCCAATCGAAACAAGATTTGTTCAGAATCAATGAGCAATCACAGTGAACTCAAATTTACATTCAATCCATCATTATCTCACACTTTCGAATTCAATCCAACAGTGAACTTTCTATTTCTGGAAATCGTACTTTTCTATGAAATCTTGAATAGAATTTGATTTTCTCAATTGAATCTGAAATAGCTCTGATGCCAATTGTGATCCCAGAATTCAACCAATAACAATCAATCAATCAAAATATGAATCAAAGATGTTCTCACAAATTGTAGTCATATATCTCTTGATGAAAAGTTTACAGTACGTAGAAAGCAAATGACTCACAATTACTTAATCACATGAAAAACTTACACAAAACAAGACTAAAGGAAAGATCTATACAGGGTCAAACAAAGCCTTGATATCTACACAAGTTTACAACAAAAAGTCAAACACATAAAGACAAACTAACTAAGCAAAATGACTCAAAACATGATCTAACAATCGAGGGGGAATATCTGAAGTTTTGTCAAATGATGCTTAAATGATAATATTCATTTTAGGTGGAGTTAAGATTTCTATATGGAAGGTATATTATTCTGAATCTTAAACTCTATCATATTTGAAAGATGAACGAATTTCGGATGTGAAAAATGTTTTCCTAAACGTTCAAACCACTTCGTGTTCTCAAATGATTTTATGAATCTCGGAGTGTTATTTTAAATGTTTTTCGTATCGGTACTTTAAAGTTTATATGACCGTGTGTTTCTCAAAGATAAAACTTGTGTATTATCTTGTGTTTATACTGTCAAGAATATCAAACTTTGCACCAAACTTTTTCTGAGTCGGGCAGCCACATTACTGTTGTTTCACAATTTTTCGTGAATTTATTGAAAAAGGCACTAACCCATGCCAACTCTTGCATAAAACCCCACTAGCTACTCATTCTTTTCTTAACAAAAGAATGTTTCATATTTTAAAGGGGAAGCAGCACATCATCTATCATATCTTCATTTGGAAGATGATGATATTGAAAAAGAAGGAAAGTTGCCCCACCTTCGACCCTTTTTCATGCACATTGAGTCTATCTAATATCTGTTGTTGTCTCAATAGTTTACATATTTTGAGCCTGTTTAAGCTTTAATTTCTTAAATCATTGCTACACTTGCAGGAGCACACAAGGAATAAGTTTTCTTGACTTAACATTCATAGAAAATTCCTTTGTGGTTTTTCAATGATTGAATGGAAGCCCTGGGGGAGTGAACATCAAAAAGCTCCTTTCCAATGTACATTCATTGTACACAGTGGCTCTGTGCTACTGACAGGCATAATAACTAATCATTTGTTGATTCAGTTTTACCATTCTTAATTTGTCTGAATTTGTAAAGATTCGGATGAATACATCTTATGAATTGACGGCAGAATGTTCTTATCAAATCAGACGGCGGTCATATTTTCTTTGGCGGAGATTGTTCATATTTTTTTACAAAATGGGAGAATATCTTTTTCTCATGAAGACTGTGCTTATTTTACTGAATTGGGCGAGATATTTCAAAGAGAGAACTGACGTTGAAATGTTTTGAAGATTCTGATTTCTCATAATTCATCAAAAAGGGGGAGATAATTCAAGATTTCAAAGTCAAGATCATGATTATCAAAAAGGAAGAGAAAGTTGTCAAGAAGATAAAGTCAAAGTAAATTCTGATGACGAGATTATCTCAAAATGCATTTTAGTAACCAAAGGAGGAGATTGAAGAAAATGTCAAAGTTATTGAAGAAAGTGTTAAGGATTTGAAGATTTTAAAGTTTGTGAAGAAAGTCAAAGTTGTTCAAGATTTGAAGTTGTTAAAGAGTTAAAAGTTGAATATTTTGAATCAAAAAGAAGACATGAAGATTAGTGTCAAAAAAATTTTAATCATGAATCCAAAGGGGGAGATTGTTAGAACTATATTGTATTCAAGATTAAAAGTGGGTCATAAGTGTAAATATGTAAAGTGTGAGTGTTTATTTTGTAATTGAGTTGTAATGTCAAAGTAGTTAACCTTTGACTTAGATAGGCTAATTGGTCATGTGGACCATATATATAGGAAGGTCAATGTTAGTTGCTTACAACAAACATATGCACATTGAGATTAAGAAAACTGTTGAGAGAATTATTCAAGAAATATGTATATGGCTTTATGGAGATGTTGTAATCATTGATCTATCAATAAACAAGCATTTCCTACATTGTTTGTGTGTAATCTACTGAGTTAGAAACTGGAACAACATACTTCACCACAATCAACACCGATTCAAATGGTTCTTGACCCCAAAGTTTACAGTTAGCCTGGTTAAACCTCAATCTGGTCAATATTAACAATCGCGAACGCAAAGGAGTTCAAAAATTATGACTTCCAATACACCAAAACTACCAATAACAACCCCTCCTCCTCCACCATAGTATGAGCTGGGAGAAGCTCTGAAAAGCGAGGCCTACTTAAATAAGTAATGAGATTAAGAGGACAAGATCTCCCTACCACTTGGACCGTTCACCAATCTAATATACACTTACAAGAAACTCCTATGCATAAACCAAACTATCTCCTCTTCAAAGAAACCTTTCACCAACAAGAACGATGCTACCCAAAGGCAAACTACCGCTTGAAATGTCTCACCATTTCAAAGGAAATATTTGACGCCAAATCCGACCGTCATCTTCGTTGTTATGCCATACAAACCACCGAAAAACCAAAATAGTCCAAACATAACTATTACCCCCAAAATGTACTTAAAGATACCACAATGAATGAGATTAATGTTGTAGGCAACAGATACAAATATTGAAACCTAAGACTAGATTTACGAATGCAAACCGACTTTCCTAGATAAAATCCCATGATCCTCAAACCGCACGTATTGTTCCAACTCCTAAGGTCCCTACTACCCATATATGAAATATCCTCTGAGTTGCAGGTTAGCCCCAAAGATATTTTTAGGTTTTTCAAGCATGTTGACTCCATAACAAAATAGAAGTCTCCAATTCAAGAATTAATGAACATGAAAACTTCGAAACAAGTATATGCATAAATGACACATCACCCTACATTGGGTTACTCATGCATAACAACCGTGGACATCACTCACGAGTGATCATACAGTAAAACATTTGCCTATCGACCACAACAAGAACACTTACCAAAATTACTCCAGATGGACCATTATAGTTCTATGGTACACTTACTCACGCCATGAAGATACCTGCCTCATGCACAAAATAATATGCAACAAACACATTTATGTTGAACCCAAAACAAAAGCTTTACAGCAACTTGTTTTCATATTTAATGTTTAAAGCCAACTACGTTCAAAACGGTATCTTACACAAGATCAAGGTTGAGAACGATTGTTACTAAAACCTATATATGACGTGCTACCTCCAAGGTGCAGAAGACGTCCGAAAATATTAAGTCCTTCACGTGCCTCTAACAATTATTCAACTTTTGTCGAATATCGCTAGTACCACCCCACCGGAACATGATGCACATGTCTGCAAGAAAACATGTTGGGCTTAAAGCCTATTAAGTTCAAATACTTTAAACCACGACTTCCAAATAATGAGGATAAGATATTGCCTTTCAAATAACGACTCATTTTATTTGTAAAACAAGTTACGCAACACCAAGACTCCATATTCTAAAACACCAATAATATGTCTATAAAACAAACGACACCCTTTAATGAACAATCATTAACCTAATTACTCCAAGAGCCAAACACATCTTTCGATGAAAGGGAAACCCGTTTCCATTTGACGTGATAGAACACACAATAGTTTACGTCCAAATGTTGTCTATTAGCACCTCAAGACCTTCATCTAAGTGTTTACCGACCTCCAATAGAGTTTCACTCCAAAGATTTTGCGTTCAGTTTAATGCCCACCCTTTCAGGTTTCACCTCAAGTCTTAACAATCTTAATGCATAATCTTTAGAGTTTTCAATCGCCAGAAACTCACTCTGTTTATCATCCGAGTTATTCACAACCTTTTCAAAAATGGGTTAGTATCAGTAAGTGTATAAAACTCATACTATACAACTTTAACATGATAAATAACTCCATGACTATTCACCTCTCATATACATAATTCACATATATAAAATGCTCGACAACATGAATACCATACTATTTAGCAACATATACCAATAAGGTTCAATAAGATCAAACGACGCCAAGAATCCACACATGCCAAAAATGACTGACTCATATGCCTATGGATCCATTACATTGCCACTCCCAGATTTCGTGACTCCAATTTGAATGATCAACCCACTCAAAAACTTGTGATCTCAAATAAATATGCATTATATGCAAAACCCATTCAAATATCATCAATGAACAATTTACGTGGGCAAGGCCCCCGAAACTCCTTTGAACCAAGTTTAAACCGTCAAAGCCCAACTTCCTTGGCTACTCCATAAATGTCAACATAAGTCAATTAATAAATCGTTTACCACAATTTATGAAATTTCGCTAATCAAACAAGAATATATCAACATATTCTCATTATTTGAATGACCCTTCAAGAGTTCACACACTCGAGTGACGTATATCTCCAAATGTTTTAAAAACCCAAATACAATTATTTTCCAGGTTTAAAGAACCCAAATGTACTAAGATTGCATATATAATAAATATTGATCAACATTTGATAAAATCTCAAGAAACGCATATGAAAGGTCCAAAAAGACATTTTTCACATGTACATAGTTGTTACAAAGTAATTTGGAACTCACCTTGCTAGATTTATGTTAAGTCTAGATCCAAAACAACTTTAGCTTCCATTGATGAAGACTCCACCTTTTGCAAGGAAAACCCTTGATTCCACCCAAGCTCGCACCACCTTCCAGCTATCTTCAACCAAGATCTTGAATCTCTAAGCTAGCCACCTTATTTCAACTCCATATTCTCTTCTTCAACTAAACCCAACCATTAGCCTCAAATGGTGACCAAAAATCACATTCAAGAGATTTGGGTGAAAGAGATGAAGAGTGACCAAAACCCTAACTCTTGGATGGGCATTTGAAGACTCCCACTCAAGTATACCAACTCCAAGCCTTCTCTTTCATTTACAAACTCTCATGATTGCAGCAAAAGTCTCCAAAAATTGCCCAAAAACAAAATGGGTTGACGTGGGTGGAAGAAGTGGATAAAAACTCTTAAAACTGGGCTTAGAAATCGACCAAGAGGATTCATGTGACCCTAGGCATAACCCAGGTAATGGGCCTGGTCGATCGTGCCTTCCTGCCGAACCCCTTCCTTCTCTATGCGAATGTGCTGCGACTTAGGTCGCCGGCCATGTCGCTGGACTTTCCGCCTCACTTTTCCTCACCCAGTTTGTTGGATACCCGAAAACCCCCGTTTTCACTAGCCTTTTGACCCTAAAACTACCAAGGAAGAAGAAAAACACGATTAGAAGCCAATAGCTCCACATTGAATCATTAAAACCAACTTCATTAACCAGTTATTACATTAAAGAAAACACAGGTGTTACGTACATGCATGTAATATATAGACATATATACCTATATGCGTACATTTATTAAAACATAAATGGGGTAATGTGTATGCATTGGAAATTACCATTGGTAACCTGCCGATAATATAAGAAACTATAAATCGGTTAATTTAGAAATATATTTTATTTTATCTGTCAAAGTCGGTAATTCTTTTATAATGGATGGTATTTAAAAAGTGTAAAATCATATCATATTTGATCTAAGTGGGTCATAATAGCTCTAGGGGACTTTAATGTGCTATATTTGGTATAAGTGAGTTGGGTTGCACACGGGTTAGGTTGGTTTGGTTGAAGGCACATTTGAACAAACCAACCCAATGTTTGTGGTTTGAAAGTTTTCAAATCAAGGCAACCCACCTTAACCCAAACAAAAGTAACCTAACATTGCAGGTTTGGTTGAGTTGGGTTGGTCGGTTTCGTCGCGTTAAAATTATGGTACATCATTTTACAATCTAGCTAAAGGATTTCATTTAAATGAAAAAATCAAAATGAGAACATACAAATAAGGCTAACAATTACATAAGATATATTTATATGAGGCTTTCAATTAGGAGTAACACTTACAAAGGCACTATATATTTACTCCATTTCCTATGTGATAATAGTGTAGAAGTATGGTTATTTAGGCTGCTAGGACATGTTGCAACAAACTCAGCATTCCAAGAAGAAGAACAAGAACCAACAAAATATTTAGTACATTTGAAGTTACAGGTCTGCCAAAACATACAACAAACTTAAAGAAAATACTTAAAGGTTCATGCAAATAAGAAAGTAAAACACGATTGAAATTGTGATATAATTATGAATAGAGCTAATTACGAATCGGTATAATGTCTAATGTACATATATTAATTAAGGAATTATCTATCACATTAAATCCATGGTAAAGAAAGGTATCGAGTCCCTCGGGTTGGGTTGGGTTCAAATGGCTCTAACCTGATTTCTATTCACTACCTATAGTTTTAAGATTTTACAATTTGATTAGGTATCAAGTGGCTTTGGGTTGTGTTGGGTTGGTTTATTTAGGGTTCAGTTAGTTGGGTTGATCGGGTTAGTCGACTTTTTGTGCACCCCTATAAGACCATGTTTAACGGCGATCCCATGGTTGGGATTGTGAATATGACAATATGATGTTCTAAAAAAAGAAAAAAAACAATAAAATGGCCAATCCCAATCGATCTAGATCACCGTGCGAACTGAGTTTGTAACTTTTTCATTCTATTTTATTTGCCACGTGGCACATTACTATTGGTCAATGTTAGATTTTTTTTAGATAAAACTTATATGATAAAAAAATGATCTTAACAAAAAAATTAAAAATAAAAAATTAAAATATATACCAAACTTCATGGTTTTCAATTCCCTACAAAGAGCCCAATATTGACATATTTTCATCACACCAATCTTTCTCCTCATTTCAATACTCTCATTATCTTGAAAATTCCAAAAGTTTCAATTTCTTTCAATTTTCTGCTATGGATCATAACTTCCCAAAAAAATTCAAATTCTCAACACCCTGATAACTCTCAATATCACCCAAACACACAATATGAAAACTCTGAGTTTTTCATCGATAATATCAAGTTCCTATCCCTGAAAATGCCCAAACACCATAAAAGACATCAAGAGTCGATAAATGGGAAACCCAAGAAGATATGACGTTGATGTTATCATGGATCAAAGTTAGTGAAGAACCTACTCGAGGCAAAAACCAGAAGAAACATACGTTTTGGTGACGAGTTAAAGAATACTATGACGAAACTCGAGCAGAAAATGCAGAAGGACTGGGCAATGGAAATCAAATGAAAAGTCGTTTTGCACAAAAATGGGTTGTGTAACACCCGTATTTTTGGTATGTCCTTATTTATGTGTTATTATATTCTTGTATGTTAAATTGGTGGTATTTGGCAAGTTCCAACCTTTTAAAGATTTTGCGAATAGTATAAAGTAAATCCCCATTGGTATCGAGGATCTTCGTGGAGAAATTTACCAAAAGTCGGGCTTCGGTACAGGGCCTACGACAATACCCGCGATTGTGACCCCCTGTCACTATCGCATGGAATTGTCGCGTGGAATGTACAGTAAGATGGGTCGAGCCGGCTACTGTGCCCGCGATTGTGACACCCTGTCACTTTCGTGGGGCACTTCACGAGAAGTGTACCGCGGGTGGCCTTGGGTGTGCAAGTATGCCAGCGATTGTGACAATTGTCACAATAGCCAGGGCACTATCGCGGTCGGGTCCAGACCATTAAATGCCACATATATGACTCTTTACCTCATTTCTCAATCTAGAGCTTTATTAGATGCGATTTTCTTGGAGCAAAAAGGCAGTTTTCCTTCTTTCTTCGTTCAATACTACTAGGAGGAATCCTCAAGTGCATTAATGGTTTTGGTATAGGGTTGTTGACTTTTAGTAGGAGATCTTAGTGATTGAAGCTTCAAGTATCATTTGTCTCCTAAGTCATCCACTACATAGGTTTTGTGTATAAAACCTAACAAGGTGAGTTCATTCATATTTTAATCTTTATACATGTTAAATCATTGTGTTTTAAACTCCTACACATCTCCTAACTTATGTGATTTGATAAACTTTGACCTAAACTTGATTTTGGGTATTTTAGGGTTTGATATTGACAGGTATTTTGGAAATATGCTTGAAATGGGATTAAAGGAGTATTTATGATATCTATTCACTTTATTTCCATTTCCCTTACATTTGTTGAATTTTGAGAACCCAAGTTAAAACTATGGTTTTTAAATAAACTGGAGTTTTGATCAAAGCGATATGTATGTTGGTCACCCATGTTGAAACAAGCTTCATTAATGGTATTTGTTGGGTGTGGAACCATATGACCACCCACCAAGATTTGGAGGTCAAGGCATTTAATTGACAAGTAGTTATGGATGTGTCTTGGTACTATAATTTTTATACATACTTGAGAGTTGTGTGTGTATTTAGATATACTTTGGTACTTGGTATTTAGTGTAATGGATCCATAGGCACGGTGGTCTTAATGTCTTGATTTTTGATACATTAAGTTCCCCATTTTTGGCACGAATAGGCATCGGGTCTCCATGGTAAGTAAGGTGTGGGCCTATACGGTCGGGAAGCGTCCCATGGGCAGTAAGGTGTAGTTCCATGAATAAGTTCCTTGTTTTGTGGCATCTCAAAGCATAGACCTAGAGGGATTGAATTTGAGTCCTCACGAGCAATAGACTTAGAGGAGTTGAGCTCTATAAGTAATATGATTTATAAAATTGTTAATTGATCTTAATTAATATGACAGTTGATCTATTTTTGGGTGTTATCCTTAATCATGGAAACCGGATCATCCCTCAATTCATGATATGATATAGTTATTGTTTGTTCTTTGTTTTGATAAACATTATCATGGTTTTCTCAAAGTTATATTCCCAATTTATGATCATGTTTTCACTCAATAAATGTTTGTTCTCACTAGGCTTTAGCCTAACACTTTTTCTTAAAGTGACAAGTATATCAAGTCATCCTTGCGGCGGGGCTTCTCGGGTTTGAGTGGATGATCTAGTGGTCGAGATTAGCATTTTTGGTGATGTATAGACATGTCGTACTCTGGATTATGAGAATTCTTTTGGATTGGAGATAGCGACACCCGTCCTTAATCTAAACTAGTTTAGTTTAGATTAGTAGGTTGTCAATTTATATCTCCCGTATTATTTTGGGATGTATACCATTTCCCGCTTAAGGGTGATTTATTTAATTTTAAAATGTCCTTTCCACAGTTTTTACAGGTTTTAATTTACCCTGTTTTTAGGGTGTTACAAGTTGCTACATACAGAGAAGCAAATTGACAAAAAAAATGAGCGAAATGAGTATGAAAGATGTTGAGAAAGAAGCCATGCAATTTATGAGATGGATGGGAGCAAGTTTAATGACTTGCTTGTATTTAACGAAGTTATGTGTAAACATCCCAAATGAGATTTATAGTTACAACATGACACAAGACTCTCTCGCCTAGAATAATGAAGTGGGTATTGAAGAAAGTGGTGGAAGCAAAAAGATCAAGAAATTAAGAAGAATTAGATTATTCCGTTGAAACCAACCAAGAATCACCAACTATTGGTGGTTCAACAGTTCAGCGTCCTATGGGTAGAGATGCGGTAAAGAGAAAAGGAAAAGGTAAGGCATCACAATCTTATTCAGCTCCTGGATGTTCTGAAGAATTTTGTGCATTGAACATTACAAGAAACAGTGAAGTCGAAATCATAACCAAAAGACTCGAATTTGAAAAAAAAAAGAACACCAAAAGAATGTGTACATTGTTGGCGAAAGAACACCTGTCACCAAGAGAGAGAATGCGTTGAAATAACGTATTTTGGCAATGTTGTAAGGATAGTGGTTTGTTAAAAATTTAGAATTCTCTATATGTAATTTTGTTGGTCCCGAAGGTGCTTAACAAGTTTGTAGAAGGGGGGGGTTGAATACAAACACAGAAATTAAAGTTTAATAAATTGTTTATTGATAAATCAAAATACAATTTACAAGTTTGTTGCGGAATAAGATTAAGACAGACTCAATCTAAACAAACTTAAGAAACACTAAGATGGTTGCACAAGAAATTCAGAGAATGGGGGATTTTTAGAGAGATAGAAAACAAGGGTTTCTATTTTGGAGTTCAAGGATTGAGCACACCTTCAGATGAAGGAGTGAGCTTCCTATTTATACCCTATGCATTAAATGCATGGCAGGGTACTTTACACGTGGCATTCATAGATTGGCTTTGGTAGTCTTACTTTTGGAGACATGCTTTTGGCCGCTTTATGAATAGTGTAGTTGACAGAGTTGTTGTACGATTTGTGGCAGAGACGTGTCCGTTCTGACACATCGTACTGGTTGTGCAAGGTAAGACAAAAGAAAACTTGAGGCATAAGCTTTGTGATCGTTGATCGCTGAGTATCTCTTCTTCCAGAGATAAAGAAGTTCAGCTATCGCTGAAGCTTTTCCTCAAGCTTCTTCGCGTAAGTAGATTCGTCTGGTCTTCGCTGATTTCCGCATCAGGTCACTAGTAGACTTATCTATTGTTCAGTGGCTTCGTCTTTGATTCAGCTATGGACTATGTTGACGCGAGACTTGTCTTCAGGGATTACGTTAACTGTTTACATGGGAAACGATTAGCGATAACTGAACAGACTCAGTTTGATCGCTGAAAGTGAAACACATACATATTAAATGTTTACAGAAAGGTCATCAGCGATAACTGAACAGACTCAGTCTGATCGCTGATGATGAAACACTAATACATATAATAACGTAATTTTCACTAAGTATAAAAGAGGGTCGTTATCAAATTACTGAGAGAGTTTGGATCAACAATCTCCCCCTATTTGATAATGACAAAGTAACAAAAGAAAATTACTTTGATTCAAAATATAGGAATAAAAAAGACTCATAGAATGCATGTCCCAATTACTATTTTGAGGGATCTTTTACAGTACTGATAGGGTTAAGTACATCACTGCTATTTTCATTTAATTCAGGGATCGAATTACAAGATATGAAAAACATTACAAGTGAGTAACTAACTACTGTAAGTATAACTAACAGATTACAGAGAAGAAAACTAATCTATCAGCTATTAAAAGAAGATTTAGGAGGATTGATCATATACTCAGGTATTTCTTCTCCTTTCTGTCTTCGTTCCAGAGATTCTTGACTGATAATTTCTTTAATTTTTCAGCAGCAGGGAAGAAGTCACACCATAAGCATAAGAGATCCTTGAGATGATTCAGAGGACAGATAGGAATCTCAGAGATTCTTTGAAATCTGAGTTCCTCATCATCATCTCTGAAGAATATTCCATAAGAATTGTCGATTACTTGACCAGCTTGGAAAGGACCACCAGGAGGCAGAGATAAGTCCAGAACTGAAAGATCGGGAGGTGGACCAAACAGTGCATCTCTTGAGAATTTGATAGAAGTTTCATTCCTGATAATGGCGACATCTTCAGAGGAGGAGGACCCAATTTTTCTCTTGAGTTTCAAAGATTTGGGAGGAAGAGGAGATGGCAGCTTTAGTACAGAAACGACTCTATTTATGAGGGCTTCAAGAAGTCCTTCAACGTAGCCTCTGTATGTAGATTTGGATTTCTTCAGCGCATCCCAGAACTCTAACCATTCCGTAAATCCGAAGCTCTCAAGTTTTGATACGTACATTGCTTTTTGGGTTCCATCCTCTCTGGTAATCTCCATGGTCACTGAGAGTTGATCTTTCTTCTTGCGACCAGAGATAGTCACGGCTGATATTGGAAGAAGATCAGAACGATAATCCATCTTTTGTTTGCACCATTCGATAGACTTATCGTTGATCTCTTGTTCTTTGAAGCGTTCCTCTTCAATTTCTTTCAGTAGTGCTGCTTGAACTTCCACAGGTTTGCTTTTCAGCTTTTTGTCCTTAACTTGAGAGGATTGAATCTTTAAAGCGAGTTGCGCATCTCGTTTGCATTCAGCGATCAGCTTCTCAGCTTTGGCAGATTCTTCTCTTTCAGCTTCAGTGAGGAAGTCGAGCTCTGTGGATGTTTGAAGAGGGATTTTCAGCCGTTGACTTTCTAGTTGAGCGATCATTTCAACTCTTTTCTTTACCATTTCCTCTGACCAATGAGATGGTCGAGAGGGCCTTCCTGGATGGACCAGGGAATCTTATTCTTCTTCTTCATCAATCTCAGCGATAGAGATTGGGATTATTTCTTCAGCGATAGTAGCTGGAATTATTTGTAGTTCAGAACCCTTAAGCAGGGGTGAGAACTATCTGGTTAGAAAAAGAAGGAAAGAAGGGATAAGTGTATTTTTAGAACGAGAGAGATAAAGGCTAGAAAGGAATAGGGGTTTGGAAAGAGTAGAAGAGTGGTACAATTGAAAGACATACCTGAGAAGGATGCTCCCCCTAAGATTGTGATCCAGTCCTCAAGCATTCTTCAGCGATCGGTTGCTTGTCTTTGCTTTGCGAAGGAACACTTGAAGATGTATCACCTCTCACCCCTGTTTTGACAACCTCTTGCGAAGTTGTCCCTGATACGACGTTCGGCTTAGAGAACCACATAGATTGGTCTTCATCATCGTCGTCGTCATCGGAGGGCTGATCCTTTTCTTGATCATCAAGATCTAGATCATCTTCCTCTTCATCGTCTTCTTCCTCATCCTCTTCAAAGAGAATAGAGTGAATTGATGAGGATTCTTTTGCCTTCTCCCCCTCAGATTGAGAGGGAGGTTCCTTTGGAGTCTTAGCTTCCCCAGCAGCAGCAATAGAAGTTTCTTCAGTTTTCTCCCCCACTTTGTCATTATCAGCGGTAAGGGATTGTTCAGCTGCTGGAGTAGCTGTTGAAGCTTTTGGCACTTGAACGTCAGCCTCCAGACGCTTAATCCGGTCTTCAACCGCAGGGATGTCGCACGTGGCATCATGAATGAATTCCACAGCGATGTTGAGGTTGGTACGATCATCTTCAGTGAAGGAGGGAGGCAGTGCTGGAGCTGGTGCATTCACTTTCTGTAGAATTTGCTGAAGAAGGGACGTGCAGAGGTCAACCTTTGAAGAGAGACCCTGAACTTCAGCGGTAAGAGACTCAAATCGCCCTTGAAAGAGTCGAGAGGACTCTCTGAGTTGGACGACTTGTTCTTCAACAGCTGAAAGTTGAGAGTTCTCAGCTTTAGATGAGCAAGTGGCGGTCAACTTCTTCAGCTCCTCACCAGCCTGATTGACGGCGCTGGTGGTTTCATTGATGGTGTTGGTGAGTGCGTCCACCTTTTCTCCTAGACTGTTGACATGCGTGTCAACAGACGCCAAGCTAGGACCTGAAAATAATGTTAGTTCAGATATGGGCTTATTTGGAGAGGGGGGGAGAGAAGTGTTTAGGATTATAGGTGTACCTGACGTATCAAACATTTTGTAGAACTGCATAGATTCCTCAAAAGTTTGATGCTCAGGTCCTATAGGGAAAGAAGAGGTGGCGGGTTCAGAGACCAAGTGAGGAGAGAAGGGAAGAGTTTTGGGGATAGAAGTAGGGATGGGGTTAATCTCAGTGAATGAGATAGTAGGTGGGGTTACTGATGATGTGACAGCGAGTGAGATCGCTGACACGGCAGTATGAGTGACTGCTGAAGTTGTGGAGGAAAGACCCACAAATGCATCTAAGGTAGCTTGTTGAGAAGCTCCCTCAGGTATAGTACTAGAGGGTGTACTTTCCTTAGTCTTTTTGGCCTTTTTGGAAGGACCAATCGGACTAGCTGATGGTCGTTTAGAAGTAGTGGTAGCGACAGGGATAGCAGACGAAGGAACCGTCTGCGTGGTCGCTGAAGATGAAGAAGAATGGAGAGAGAGACGAGAGCGAAGGAGAGAGATACTTACCTCGTCGGCGAGTGGCTTGACCTCTAGTGATCGTTGACCTACCCTGGCAAAGGTGCCATCATCTTTGGTGGGATAGGTGTTGGGATAGAGGAACTTGATATACGTACATATGAAACGTACGTATGAGATCTTGGGATCTCGTTCAGGCTTCTCTAATCTCGACCTCAGATCTTCAAAGATTGTTGTGGCGTAGTCAAATTTTTGACCAGCGATAACGGAGTAGGCCATCTGCAGTTGTGTTTTGCTGGCTTGATCCAGCGAACCACTCTTCCCACTCATGCACTGAATTATGTGCGAGAAGATAAAGTTCAGTTGTGATGGCATCTGAGCTTTTAGGATCTTGGTGAGCTTCTTGTTGGGAATAGAAGATCTTGGTTTGTTTTCCCAACAATAGCCCATTGAGTCCAGGAATGATATCAGCTCATCATCAGTGGGGAGTGCGTCGAACCCACTCTTTGGTTTGTCAGGGAATCTTAAAGATTTTCTGAGGCTAAGAGCGGTCATGCTCCCTGGCCCTAATTCCGTGCTGAACGAGATAGCAGGGACTCGTTCACCTTTCCTGTTGGTAAGTTCAGTTGCATCAGCAGTGAACCAGAACTGCTGAAGTAGAGTCTTGGAGGGCTTAGGATCCACAGTGATCGCGTAAGCTATGCATGACTGCTTGAGGAATTCAGCAGCTTCCACCAGATGTGGGTATTTGTCAGCTTTGAACTCGAGTCTGGCCAAATGATTACATTTAGTAATCTCAACTTCAGTGAGAGCGAATCGTACATGCTTGGAAGCAACGATTGAAGATTGTGTCATTTCTGTTATGGAAAGAGGCATAATAGAAGAAATGATTTAGATTAAAAATAATATGATTACCAGTTTCCATAGAAGAAGGGAAACTGGAAAACTATCAAGTTATTTTTAGGAGAAAAATAGTGTTCTGGGTAGAAAGAATGAAGAACACTTTAAAACCAAAAGGTTTTTATTTAAAAACATAAAATCAGAAAGAATGATCTTTAGTTTTTACAAAAAAAACGTTTTATAAAATCCATAGAAAGCGAGTAGGATTTTAAAAAGAATAAAAAGCATACGAACAAAGCATATAAACATGAAATAAACCTGTGTATCTTGAAGAAAAAGAGTTGCAGATTCAATATTCTGGGTTTACTTGCTTGAGTGTTCTTGAGAGAATGTTTCTTGCTTTGAAAGTTTTGAAAGCGTAAACCGTATAAAGGAGATAAGAATTCCTTTTATACGAAGAGAGAGAAGAGAGAGAATGAAGCGGGAAAAAAAAATCATCATGACATTGACACGTTCCACGAAGTTGATTGGATAGAAGGGCAACGGACGAACGTGTCAGAAAAGGCATGTCGTGGATTGTCGGTTCAAATGACGTCATAGAAGAGAGAGACTGTACATTTGTCCGTTTTGAAATGATCACTGAAGAAAAGTCAGCGATAGATTTTCCTTTTTAAAAGTATCCCTTTTAGTAAAGATAGGGATAGTTTTTCCTTTTAAAGGATCACTGACTAGAAATATCAGTGATTAATGTATTTTTCAAAAAGCTTTTAATCATTTGAAGAAAGTTCGTTGATTAAAGTTTATATTTAAAAAAACATCTTTGAGGGAAAGGAGAAAACATACCTGAGAGTCAGAATGTTTATCAGAGAGAATGATGAGAGGGGAACTTTTAATTACTGACACAATACATGAACGCTGAAGAATTATTCTTCGAGGTTCAGCATTCCAAGCTCACTGATGAGAAAGTTGAACCTTGTCTCATCAAGAGGTTTGGTGAATATATCAGCAAGTTGAAAGTCAGTAGGGATAAAGTGAAGTTCAATATCACCATTCATCACATGATCTCTGATAAAGTGATATCTGATCTCTATGTGTTTTGTCTTTGAATGTAGCACTGGATTATTTGCTATAGCGATAGCACTAGTGCTGTCGCAATAGATAGGAATCTTTGACAGTTGAAGGTCATAATCTAATAGTTGATTTCTCATCCATAAGATTTGAGAACAACAGCTTCCAGCGGCTACGTATTCAGCTTCAGCTGTGGAAGTGGACACAGAATTTTGCTTCTTGCTTGTCCAGCTTACCAGCTTTCCTCCCAAGAGTTGACATCCACCAGTGGTACTTTTTCTGTCAAGTTTACAGCCTGCAAAATCACTATCAGAATAACCAGTTAGATCGAACCCTGAGTCTTTGGGATACCAAAGACCGAGGTTAGGAGTTCCTTTCAGATATCTGAAAATTTGCTTTACAGCGATCAGATGGGATTCCTTGGGTTCAGATTGATAGCGTGCATATAAACAAGTAAAGTACATGATGTCAGATCGGCTTGCTGTAAGATACAGTAATGAGCCTATCATTCCTCTATAGGCAGTGACATTAACAGGTTTTCCAGATGGATCCTTGTTAAGTATCAGCGGTGGTGCCATAGGAGTTTTCATCGCTGAAGTTTGTGTGAGATCAAACTTCTTTAGCATATCTTTAACATACTTACCTTGGCAGATAAAAGTACCTTTGTCAGATTGTTTAATCTGAAGACCAAGAAAATATGTCAGCTCACCCATCATACTCATTTTATATTCTTTCTTCATTCTTTCAGCGAAGCGAGTACATAGAGATGGGTTAGTAGAACCAAATATTATGTCATCGACATATATTTGTACAAGAATTATATGACCTTTTATCTTCCTGAAAAATAACGTATTATCAATCTTGCCACGTTCAAAATTTTCAGAGATAAGAAAAGATGAGAGAGTGTCATACCAAGCACGAGGGGCTTGTTTTAGACCATAGAGAGCCTTATCCAATTTATAAACATAATTTGGATGCTTAGGGTCATAGAACCCTGGTGGTTGTTCTACATAAACTTCTTCATTCAGCTTTCCATTCAGAAAAGCTGATTTTACGTCCATTTGATAAACGATGAAGTCTTTATAGACTGCATAAGCTAAGAATAGTCGAATTGCTTCGAGCCTGGCCACAGGGGAAAAGGTTTCATCATAGTCTATGCCTTCCTCTTGTCTGTATCCCTGAGCAACAAGTCGAGCCTTGTTGCGGGTTACAGTTTATAAACATAATTTGGATGCTTAGGGTCATAGAACCCTGGTGGTTGTTCTACATAAACTTCTTCATTCAGCTTTCCATTCAGAAAAGCTGATTTTACGTCCATTTGATAAACGATGAAGTCTTTATAGACTGCATAAGCTAAGAATAGTCGAATTGCTTCGAGCCTGGCCACAGGGGCAAAGGTTTCATCATAGTCTATGCCTTCCTCTTGTCTGTATCCCTGAGCAACAAGTCGAGCCTTGTTGCGGGTTACAGTTCCATGTTCATCTAACTTGTTTCTAAACACCCATTTGGTGCCTATTACAGTTTTATCAGATGGTCTAGGAACGAGATTCCAAACTTTGTTTCGAGAAAATTCAGTCAGCTCTTCTTGCATAGCGCTGACCCAGTTTGGATCTCTGAGGGCATCATCAGTCTTCTTTGGTTCTATTAAGGAGAGAAAGTTTACAAAGAGACAGATATTACCTGAGCTTCGTCGTGTCTGAATACCTGCATCTGGATCACCGAGAATTTGATCTATTGGGTGATCTCTTGTCCATCGCTGAGCAGGAGCATGATCGCTTAACTCAGAGGTTGGATCAACAATTGGAATGTTTACTGATGAGGACGTTTGAGGTTCATCAGCAATTAACTGTTGAGTAGGTTCACTAGAGAGGTTTCCAGATGAAGGCAGATTTGATGGTGGTAATGTGTTTAGAGGTTCAGCTGAAACCCATGAGGTGGATTCAGCGGTGGGAGGTATCATACTTGGTTCTTCATCAGTAATTGGAGTTTCAGTGTGCTGATGGTTTGAGAAAGGTTCAGTTTCTCTATAGTGAGAGATCATCCAAGTATTCAGTTCTTCATTGTCAGCGATTGGTTTAGAGTTCGCTGAGCGCGTTTCATCAAACGTGACATGAATGGTTTCTTCTATGGTTTGTCTTCTCTTGTTGAAAACTCTGTAGGCTTTGGAGATGGAGGAATATCCTAAAAATATTCCATCATCGGCTTTTGGGTCGAACTTTCCAAGTTGATCTTTGTTGTTTAAGATAAAGCACTGACAACCAAAGATATGAAGAAAGCTGATAGAAGGCTTCCTTCCAAGAAAGATTTCATAAGCTGTCTTCCCAAATCGCTTTATTATCAGCGATCTGTTTTGAGTAAAACATGCAGTGTTTACAGCTTCTGCCCAAAATTGAGAAGGGAGGTGAGAATCGCTGAGCATTGATCTAGCAGCTTCTATGATCGTTCTGTTTCTTCTTTCAGCGACTCCATTTTGCTGAGGTGTTCTTACTGAGGAGAATTTGTGAGAGATTCCTTTGTTCTCAAAGAAATTGTTCAGGGAACTATTTTTGAATTCAGTTCCATGATCACTTCTTATTGATCGAACAGTAAGATTATTCAGCACTTCCATCTTTTTGACAAAAGATATTAGTTCTTCTGGAGTATCATTCTTACAGCGAAGAAAAATAACCCAGGTGTAGCGAGAATATTCATCTACAATGACAAGCGTATATTTATTTCCAGCTATTGATTGGATGTTGACAGGGCCAAATAGATCCATATGCAAGAGCTGAAGAGGACTTGTTACTGAGGAAACTTGTTTCGACTTGAAACTAGCTTTTGTTTGTTTTCCTTTTTCACATGCTGAGCAGAGAGATTCTTTAGCATATGAGTGCTGAGGAAGACCAGAAACCCGTTCCTTAGATGAGAGAGAATTCAGGGTTTTGAAGTTTAGATGAGAGAGCCTTTTATGCCATAGCCAGTTGACATCAGAAGAGGCCTTAGAGAGAAAACATAGGTAATCAGTGATAGTAGAGTCCATATCTATTACATAGACATTTTCTCTTCTATAACCACTGAGAGCAAGTTTTCCTTTTTCATCTACCACTGCACATGCTTTCTTAGAAAAGCGAACCTCGTAGTCTTTGTCACATAGCTGACTGATGCTTAGAAGATTGTGCTTCAGTCCATCTACATAAGCGACTCTTCGAAAGGTAGTTGTCCCATTGTTGAGGACACCAAACCCTAGGGTAAATCCTTTTCCATTTCCACCAAAGGTAACAGAGGGGCCTTTCTCTTCCTTGTATTCAGTGAGCAGGTCTCTTTGTCCAGTCATATGACGAGAACATCCACTAACGAGATACCAGATGCCCTTTGATCCCAGCATACATAAGGAAGATTAAGCGTTGTTTGGTACCCACTTTTCAATGGGTCCTTCAGAGTTAGTGGATAAGGAAGATTCAGCAGTCTTCACCGCTGATGAAGATTCAGCTTCAGTGGTAATCTTCATTTTGGTTAATTTCTTAACCTTAGTGGTATTTTTCACTTTGTTGACTTTATTTGCCTTAGAGGAATTTTTCTTCACTTTGGCTGTTTTATCAGCTTCGGTGGTATTTGGACACTTGCTCGCAATATGGTCAGTGAATTCACAGTGATAACATTTTCTATATCTGATGGTGGTTTTATAACCAAAAGGTTTTGAAAACTTAAGATGTGCAGGTCCAGCTCCAAGAATGCCTTTAGCACGAGATCTGGGAGGAATTTTTATTTCTTCAGATTTCACGGGCTTTAGATCAACCTTCAGCTTTGGAGGACAGATATCAAAGATTTCTGTCACTGAGCTAGAAGGTTTATCCACTGAAGGTTTGGAGGGAACTTTCAGTTTGGTTTTCTTGGAAGCCTTCTGAGGGAGAATAGACTTTCCTTTATCTGCAGGCTTAGATCTTGCAGATATCTCCTCAGGGATGGGTTTAGAAGAAGAACAGGGATAGAATTGATTATAAGAAGTGTCAAAGAAAGATGTGACAAAAGTTCCAAACTTAAGCGAGGAACTTTCTTCTTTAGGATCATCCTGCGGTGTCCAAAAACCAAGACCAGTTTTATCACTTTCAGGAGTTTGAGCATTTATTATCTCAGAGATCTTTGTTGATGATTTGCACCATTTTTCAACATGAGCCTTTTCTGCTTTTAGAGCAGCGATGGCTTGTTCGCGTTCAATGCTGATGATTTCATTTATAATGACTTGATCTTTCAGCTTTTCTTCTAAAAGATTTAGTTCACTGATCTTTTCATGACATTTCTCTAGCTCTTGTGTTAAATAAACATTTTTATTTTCAGCTTGAGTTTTGTCGTTTAGAGCATTATAAAGGTCAATCGTCAGCACATCAACAGCGCGACTTCTCTCAGCTTCAGGCAGAGAGGGATTTGTTGAGATAGATACCTGAGATGATATGTAGCTCATAGAAGGTTCAGATGGTTCTTCTACTTCTTCTTTAATCGCAGCCATGAGGCAAAGATTAGCGACTTCTTCTTCATCAGAAGATGATTCTTCTGATTTAGCCCAGTCATGTTCTTCAGCGATGAGACCTTTACCTTTTCGCTGATAGCTTTTCAGCTTTTGATATTTGTTCTTCAGCTTATGGTATTTGTCATCACTGGATCTTCTTGAGGTAGAAGGTTTGAAGACCTTTTTAGACCTGCACTCACTAGCAAAATGTCCAATTTTTTCGCAGTTATAGCAAGTGGCTGTAGCCTTATCAACCGGAGTTGATTTTGGCTTTTCAGTAAGAGAGAGAGGTTTACTTCTTCGGAAGTTACTCTTTCTTGCAAATCTCTTAAAAGAGTTTGTCAAGAGTGCTAAGGACTCATTAAACTCTGAAAGATCAAGGTCTGATAAATCCTCAGATTCAGAATCTAACTCAGTGATGGTGAGAGTAGATCGCTGGGATGGAATTATCTCTGATGAGACTAAAGCAACAGCAGTGCTTTTGGAGTCTTTAGAATCTTTTACAAGATTCTTCTTCAGGAGATTAGATTGCTCATAGTTGAGCAATATTCCATACAGAGTGCTTAGAGAGAGAGTATGTAAGTCTTTTGTCAGCTTAAGACATATTGAATAACTGTCCCAGCTTTCAGGAAGACTTTCCAAGAATTTTGTTAGGACCTCAGAATTAGAATAGGTCCTTCCAACAGTTCTTAGGTCAATGATCAGGCAGTTAAATCGCTGATGAATGTCAGAAAGAGATTCATTATTACCAGCGATAAAACTTTCATACTGTCTTACCAAGTTAATCTTTCGGGTCTCTTGGATTTCAGTGGTGCCCTCATATTGAACACATATGGTTTCCCACATTTCTTTAGAAGTTTTTAGATGCATGATGGAATGGAAAACTTCATCAGGCAGAGCCATTGATATAATGGTCTTTGCTCTTGCATCTATGCCTACCTTCTTTTTATCTTCATCACTCCACTGTCTTATTTCCTTAACGACATATCGTTCAGGGACAGCTTCAGTGGTGGCAGTAGCGGGAACCGCAGCTATAATTATAACAGGTTCATAGGGTCCGTTTTCTATATATTCAGGTATAGTAGGATCCGCACCTTCAAGAAATAGCATCATTCGATTTTTCCATAGAGAAAAGTTATCTCTGCTAAATCGAGGAGGTTTAGAAAGTGAACCATTATCATAGTAGTTTGTGTTTGTGTTTAGTGCCATTTTAGAATAGCAAGGAAGAGTATACAGCAAGATCTTGTTTATTAGATTAAACAAACTGCTCTGATACCACTTGTTGGTCCCGAAGGTGCTTAACAAGTTTGTAGAAGGGGGGGGGTGAATACAAACACAGAAATTAAAGTTTAATAAATTGTTTATTGATAAATCAAAATACAATTTACAAGTTTGTTGCGGAATAAGATTAAGACAGACTCAATCTAAACAAACTTAAGAAACACTAAGATGGTTGCACAAGAAATTCAGAGAATGGGGGATTTTTAGAGAGATAGAAAACAAGGGTTTCTATTTTGGAGTTCAAGGATTGAGCACACCTTCAGATGAAGGAGTGAGCTTCCTATTTATACCCTATGCATTAAATGCATGGCAGGGTACTTTACACGTGGCATTCATAGATTGGCTTTGGTAGTCTTACTTTTGGAGACATGCTTTTGGCCGCTTTATGAATAGTGTAGTTGACAGAGTTGTTGTACGATTTGTGGCAGAGACGTGTCCGTTCTGACACATCGTACTGGTTGTGCAAGGTAAGACAAAAGAAAACTTGAGGCATAAGCTTTGTGATCGTTGATCGCTGAGTATCTCTTCTTCCAGAGATAAAGAAGTTCAGCTATCGCTGAAGCTTTTCCTCAGGCTTCTTCGCGTAAGTAGATTCGTCTGGTCTTCGTTGATTTCCGCATCAGGTCACTAGTAGACTTATCTATTGTTCAGTGGCTTCGTCTTTGATTCAGCTATGAACTATGTTGACGCGAGACTTGTCTTCAGGGATTACGTTAACTGTGTTACATGGGAAACGATTAGCGATAACTGAACAGACTCAGTTTGATCGCTGAAAGTGAAACACATACATATTAAATGTTTACAGAAAGGTCATCAGCGATAACTGAACAGACTCAGTCTGATCGCTGATGATGAAACACTAATACATATAATAACGTAATTTTCACTAAGTATAAAAGAGGGTCGTTATCAAATTACTGAGAGAGTTTGGATCAACAAATTTATTATTTCGTGTATCTGTTTGTAACTTGTTTCTCAAGTGTGCTATTTGAAGTTTGTTTTTATGTTAAAATGAATGGTTTTGATTGTCTCCCAATAATGTGTTGTCTCTTTCACTTAGGTTCACGTGCCATTGTCTCCCAACAATGTGTTTTCTCTTTCACTCAGGTTCACATGCAATTATATCCTAATAGATTGTTGCCTCTTTCACTTAGGTTCACATTCCATTGTCTCTTAATAGTGTGTTGTCTCTTTCACTCAGGTTCACATGCCATTGTCTCCCAATAATGTTTTGTCTCTTTCACTTAGGTTCACATGCCATTATCTCTTAATTATTGAAAATTTCCCTTATATGTTTGTTGACTTTCAACAAAGAGTTATACATACAATTTTCCTCAAACACCCACTAAAATGTCTCTCAATGAAAACTCGTCACCAGAATCAGTTGATGAATTTGATAAATGACTATCAAGAGTTGTTCAAGAAAACCAAAAAATTAATCGCATCATCGAGGATATGCTCATAAACTCATCCAATCTGTTCATAGGAGATCAACCTTTAAGAGAAATTAGGAGGTATCGTGATAGGCAACATAAGATGGGCGAATTTAATGGCATTATCGAGGATATGCGCATTTGATGGAAGACTATTTTATCGACAATCCGACGTATAACCAACTCATCTTCCAAAGAATATTTCGAATTAGAAAACCTTTATTTCGTTGTATAGTGGATGTTGTAACTGCTAATGGCGAATATTTTCTGCAAAGAGTTGATGCCACGGGTAGACAAAGTCTTTCACCATTGCAAAAATGTACTGCAACCATGAGGGTGTTGGCATATGGGCATCAGTTGATGCAGTTGATAAACATTTGAGAATGAGTGGATCCACAACAAGGGAAGCCCTCATGCACTTCGTAGATGGTGCCATCTCATGTTTTGGTGACGAGTACCTCGAAAAGCCTAATGAAGTTGATTTGGCAAGACTACTCTATGTTGGAGATCAACATGGATTCTTGGGTATGCTAGGTAGTATTAAATTAATGCATTAATTAGGAATGGAAAATTTGTCCAAGTGCATGGGTCGGACAATATGCCGAAAAAAGTGGAAATCCAACAATCATTTTGAAAGTCGTTGCATCATATGATTTATGGATATGGCATGCTTTCTTTGGAACATGAGGTACGATTAATAGTATTAATGTACTCCACTGATCTTGTTAAGTCTGATTTTATAGTAATCATTGTATTTATAGACTTGGTCTTATACTGTGCTTTGAGAGCATATCTGTTGTGTATAAGCCTTGGGTATTTAAGTCCCTTTGGTCTTTGTCTTTGTAAGCATTCACGCACATTCAATATACAGTTTACTCTTTGCGCTTTATTGTCTCTCTCTCTACTTTCTCTCTCTAAGATTTAGAAGATTCTTGGATTATCAATTGGTATCAGAGTCAATCCAGATCTTGAGAGAATTGAGAGAATCTGTTTTTCGTATTTGAATTTGTGTATTAAGCTGAAAATTTGATTGATTTTCTTGAATTTTTTCAAGAAAATCTCGTTTTTGGATTTCTCATCAAATTAGGACGTGTTTTTCATCGAATTTCATTGTAAATTGGTTTGTTGAATTCGGTTTTCAATATAAAACATCTTTAATTCACATTGATTTGCAAGAATTTCATGTTTTGATGTTCAATTTTGAAATTTTTTGATTTTCTGGAAAGCCGTTTTTACACATTGTTCATATAACGAATTTTCGAAATTGTGGTTTTTAATCGAAATTGTTTGTTTCAAAATGTTAAAAATATGTTTTCGATCATATTTGTGGAAGAATTCATCTGTGAATTCTAATCTGTAATCGAATTTTGTTGATTTCTCTTATTTTTCAGCGGTTTGCGCCAGATCCTCACTTTGCGCGAGTTCATCCTGATTTGCGCGAGTTCTTCGAGCTTTGCGCTAGTTGTTGGTCAAGAAGAGTTCAAGTTTTCTTGATTTTCGTCATCTTCATCTCACGCGAAGATCAGATTGCGTCTGCTTCAGCTCACGCAAATCCGTTTTGAATCTTCTTTGTATCGCGCAAAGTCTATTTTGCGTCTCTTGAGTATCACGCAAAGTTAAGTTTGCGTTAGCAACGTATCACGCAAACCTAGTTTGCGTCACCTCTATCTCACGCAAAGTAAAGTTCTCGCTAGCTTCTTCTCACGAAAAGTCTTAGTTTGTGATATCCACAGTTCGCGCAAATCAAGTTTGCGTCTTCCATTGCTCACGCAAATCTCAGTTTGCGCTATCTGTTGCTCACGCAAACATCTACTTTGCGCCAGTTCTGTTTCAAGACTTAGCATTTTTTCTGAAGATTGTCATCTATGGATTCTACAAAGTTAGCTTATCAAGCTTGTTAGATCACATATCTATTGGATTCAAGATCATCCAATCTGAAGATCCAATCTGAAGCTAATGCCGGAAAGTCAACTCTCGATACAAAGTCTAATGTCGTTTGTAATAAATGTCGAAGTAAATTATTGTCTATTGTAATTTTAGTATTTAGTTTAACTTAGTTTAAATATCTAGTTATGTTAGATATTAGTTTATTTAGTTAGTTAGTTATTATGTTAGAAATTAGGTGTTAGATAATATCTAGATATTAGTTTTAGTTTAATATCTAAGTTTAGATATTAGTTTGGTAGTGTGTTAGAGAAGTTAGAGTTTTTCATCATATCAGATCACATTTTTTACACACACACTCACGGTAAAAACAGAGAGAACACATCAGAGCTAAAACCGAACACCAAACCTTGTAATCGTTTGTTATTAATCAAAAGGTTGGTAATCTTGTTATTGTTGTTGTTTTTGTAAGAACTTGATAGTATTGTGGACCGACAATTGGTATCAGAGCCTGATAAGAGATTCAATCAAGTTTTTAGAACATCGACTATGTGTTCTTATTTACAAAAATCATTTTCATGATTTAGTGTGTTTTTGGGTTAGAAATCGATCAGGTTGTGATCGATAGGTGTGCTAGATCGAGTTGTTGTAGTTTGTTTTCAGAATAGAGCTTAAATCGAGTTCCAGTTTGTGATTTTAGTGATAAAACAGTCGACTTTTTAAAGTCACTATGCCATCGATTTGCTTTTCAAAAAGTGAGTTTTATCGAGATCGAGTGGTAACAATCTGTTCTAGAAGTGTTTGTAGTCACTTTGCTAGAGTTTAGTACTGCTAATCGTGGAAAAACAGGTTTATTGTTGAAATTCGAAGTTACAGGGACGAACTCGCACAAACACAGAGACGAACTCACGCAAGTTGAACTTTGCGTGACCCACTTTGCGCCACCAACTCTTCACGCAAAGCCCACTTTGCGCCACCAACTGATCACGCAAAGCCAACTTTGCGCCACCAAAAGCTCACGCAAACCTCAACTCTCGCGACCAACGGATCACGCAAACCTCAGTTCGCGCGATCAACTCTTCACGAAAAGCACATCTCATCTTGCGCCAGCCTCGCGTAGCGCAAACCTATTGTGCGCCAGACTCACATCGCGCGACCCTCTAGTAGCGCAAACCTCATCTTTGCGCCAACCACCACTAGCGCAAACCTCATTTGCGCCACCTTCTCAAAACGCAAAGTTTGCTTTACTCCTATACCAGACTTAAATCAGAATGACATCCAGAGAATCCCTTGCAATCGGAACTGACACCAAGCCACCAGTTCACTTTAGTGGAAAATACGAACAGTGGAAAGATCGGTTCCTGAACCTTATCGAAAGACATGAGTTGGTTGAATTCATCAGAAAATCGATAGAAGAATGGATTATGAAACCAGTTACGACTACTCGTATGGTTGGAACTGTGCCGACACAGTATGATCTTAAGTATCATGAGCTCGATGATGATAACCTAAAGAGAGCAAAAGGTGATAGATTATCAAAGTCATACATTCTACAAGGAGTTCCAAACGAAATCTATGTAAAGATTGACAGCTATAAAGCCTCGGGCAAGGAGATGTGGGATCAGCTAGAAAAGATGATGTTGGGTTCAAAGGTTGGGAACCAGCTCAAAAATTTCCAACTGCCTAAAAAATTATGAAGAATTTAAAGGCAGAGATGGAGAGTCTCTAGAAGGAACTTATGACAGATTCGTGACCTTGCTAAACGAACTAAGCAAGAACAAGGTCACCAAATCTCAAATCGAGTTGAATGTCAAATTTCTAAGTATTCTACAGCCGGAATGGAAGAGATTTGCCAGGCGGATGAAGTAGATCAAGGATCTGAATGAGATTCCACTTCATGAGGTGTATGAACCCCTCAAACAAAATGAAGAAGAGGTGGATGAAATTCTAGATGAGAAGAGGCAGAAAGTGAAGACAGTTGAAGACACAGTTGCTCTTGTTGTCAAAAAGAAGAAGAACAAGACGATTGTGTATGAATCAGAAGAAAATGAAGCTGATGCAAACTCTGACTCGGATGACTGTGAACAACTGAAGCAGGCTATGCTCATGCTGACAAAGGCCTTTCAGAAGAAATTCTAGAAGAAGACAAGTTCAAACAGTCAGAGGTATTCTTCTGGTCCTAACAACTATGCTCATAAGGAAAGGGTTGAAGGAAATCGATTTGAAGGAAAGAAGTTTGAAGGGAAGAGAATAGAGGAGAAGAAACCGGAAGATAGAAGAATTAAAGCAGAAGGATCCAGTCAGTCAGAACCACCAACGTGCTACAACTGTGGCAAAACAGGTCACTTTGCCAGAGACTGCCGAAGACCCAAAGTCAGAAACTTCGATTATTACAAGAACAAGATGCTTCTTGCAAAGCAACAGGAGGCGGGTAAGGCACTGATGGCGGAGGATGAATACTGTCTTGATCATTCAGACGAGGAAGAAGAGGATGAAGCAGTCAACATGTGCTTAATGGGAAAGCAGCAATCAGAAGCTGAAGTTGATTCAAATGATGAAGAAGATGAGGTATGTGATTTATCTTATTCAGATTTCATAAATAAAATGCATGCCATTAATTTAAAACAACAAGAGTTAGAGTCGAAGCTTAAGCGAGAAAATGGTGTTATAACTGACAAAAACCAATCAATACAGAAACTTAGCAATGAAATTGCTGAGAGAGAAGTATTGATTGAGGTTTTACATAGAAACAATGACACCAACGCCAAAGAAAAGATAATAATTCTTAAAGAGAATTCTGAAATCAAGTCTAAACTGCAAAAGAGTGAGTCTGATTTCAGAGAGCTTACTAAAATGCATTCTTCATGTACTGAAGAAAACAAAACTTTAATTGCAAAATTAGATGCTTTGGAAAAGAAGTTATACTTATTAGGTCAAAGTGAGCAAACCATTCATCTAAACAAACCGAAAGAGAATAAAGAAAATTGGGGAATCGGTTATGAGAATCCTCATTATCTTAAAACAGTATATCTGAAGTGCCTGCACTTTATGATTTTACGTTCTTAAGACTATCTCGTCGATGCCCTGAACTTAAAGTTTTCTGGACTGGACTATCAAAAGAGGATGAAGCCAAAGAAACGGAAAAACGATTAAAATCATCTAAATTTCACCTTCCATTTTATTATGCGAAGCTGAATAATAGTTATGATCAAAAATCTCAAAAGAAATCTCTTTCAAATAACTTCTTTCAAAGTTATTCTGTAAAAGAGATGGAGGTGAAGCCTATTAAAGGTAAAATTTACGTCCCTCCTCTTGTTTTGGAAAGTCAAATTTCTGAACTCAAGAACTCTTTATCAGATGAAAGACTTTTGATTGAGATTGAACAAAAAGTTTTTTCAACCGTGCTGAAAAATGTTGTTATTTCAAAGGCTTCTAAATCTGATGACATGTTTGGTTTATCAAACGGAGGGTTTGATTTTCTTAACTCTGACGGTGGTTCGGATGGTTGTTTTGAACAATTTGATTTTAATGCAAAACTTCCTAACCATTCATCTTTTCTTGTGCAATCTTTGGGAAAAACCAGTGTACCTGTTAACAGTACAAAATCAACGAAAGTTGATAAATCAGTCTATGTGAAAGCTAAGAATGCTAAAGGTAAGATTATATCTAAGCATTCACAGAAACCGAACACTACTGGTAATCCAAAGAAGAAGCATTCGTTTGTTGCTCAGAAGTCTAACTCACGAGTTTCAAATGTTTCAGATCTGAGCAAACGAAAGCCAGAAGTTAAATCTCAATGGAAACCGAAACAGAAGCTTGACAAGGTTGATAAATCATTTTGTAGTGTTAATTTTAATAAGACTTTACCTAGTAAAGATGTTTTGAAAGCGAATGTTGCTACTATTTTGAAATACTCTTTTACGCAACTATTCCAGTTATCTAAATCTGCTAGAAAGTCTTCCTTTTATGATAAACATGTTTCTAATTCTTGTCAAGATTCTGAGATTTGGTTTGGAAATTATCATGTCCATTCATCTCATTATAATGCTTCAAATGAATTTCAAATGAAAAGAGGAACCAATTTCAAATGGGTACCAAAATCTAGTGCTAACACAGTTGGACCCAATTTCAAGTGGGTACCAAAACCTAAATCTGTGTTGCAGGCACCCAACGTTTAAGAAGGAGAAATCTGAAATGGTGTCTGAACACGTCTGTTTAGAACCCGTGCTTAAGAGAAATTATGGCTTTTGAACACATCAGTTCAAGACCCGCTCTTCAATACTCAAAAGTTTTAACTCCAAATGTTATCAAATGAATATCTAAATCTTTTGTTTAGTAATTTCTTTTGTGCAGATCCGTCATATGTGGTACTTGGATAGCGGATGTTCCAAGCATATGACTGGACAAAAAGAGATGTTGTCCAATTTTAAAGATAAATATTGCGGAACAGTTAGATTCGGCAACGACCAGCATTCACCAATAATGGGTTATGGTGATATGGTACACAACAATTTCACGATCAAGAAGGTGAGCTATGTTGAAGGCTTAAGACACAACTTGTTCAGTATAGGTCAGTTCTGTGACAAATACTTAGAGGTCAACTTCAAAGCCAAGAGGTGTTCAGTTCGCACTGAAGAAGGCGAGGAACTCTTGGTCGGTACTCGAGAACCAGACCTCTACACAATCAATTTGTCAAATGTCCAGACTGACAAGCAGGTTTGTCTACTATCGAAAGCTTCGATGCAACAAAGTTGGTTACGGCATCGACGGCTTTCTCAACTCAACTTTCGGTACATCAACAATCTGGTCAGTGTAAAACTAGTCAAAGGACTTCCAGAGCTGAAGTATGAAAAAGAACATCTTTGTGCAGCATGTGAAAGGGAAAGATGAAGAGGGCTCCACATAAACCAAAGCCTGAACCGAGTACAAGCGCTCGGTTAGAGTTATTGCATATGGACTTATGCGGTCCGATGCGAACTCAGAGTCTAGGCGGAAAGAAGTACATACTCGTTATCGTGGACGATTTCTCGCGATACACATGGGTCAAGTTTCTACGTTCAAAGGATAAGACACCAGATGTTCTCATCACATTCCTGAAGATGACCCAGGTGAATCTGCAGAAACCGGTCAAGCTTCTAAGAACAGACAATGGCACAGAGTTCAAGAACAAAAAGGTTGAAGAATATCTCGAATCTGTCGGGATATCACATCAATACTCTGCTGCTCATACGCCTCAACAAAATGGAGTGGTCGAAAGAAGAAATCGTACGCTAGTTGAGGCTGCTCATACTATGCTAAGTCAATCAGACTTACCTCTATTTTTGTGGGCTGAAGCTGTATCGACTGCGTGTTACACACAGAATCAATACATGATACACCGCAGATTCAAGAAGACTTCTTATGCGTTGATCAACAACCGAACACCGACAATCAAATATTTCCATATATTTAGGTGTAAGTGTTTCGTTCTAAACGATAGAGAGAGTCTCAACAAGTTCAGTGCCAAGGCGGACGAAGGCATCTTCTTCCTCTACATCAACTGCATACCGTATATACCTAAAGAAGTCAAAGACGGTGATTGAAAGCGTCAACGTATCGTTTGATGAAGAGATGGCTTTCGAACAAAACAGTTCAGAACCCGTGATAACCGGAATACTAGCTTCTGGGCAACTCAGTCCAGAACCTGCGTCTGAACAGAAGAAATTAGATGAAGCATCAACGTCAACTAATCATATATCTGATTTAGATTTATTATTTGAATTGTTTTATGATGAATTTCTTGGATCTAATGTAAAGAAATCTGTTGTGGTTGACAGGATAGAAGACTTAACGACTACTCATCCAACCAGTTCAGATATTCCTATTGAATCCAACACCCCTATTCAACAAGAAATTCCAGTTCAAATGCCGACTCCAACAGTTGAAGAAGTGACATGTAATGAAGAGACAGAAGTAGCTGAAACAGTAGGTTGTTCTGTACAGATCAATCTACAGTCAGACCAAGCTGTACCTGCTGAGCCTTCTGCACCTCCCACTTCAACTGCAATCATCATTCCTCCTGAACAAACTGAAGAAGGTACAAGTGGATTTATAGATTATACAATTGACATACATTCATATAATCCACTGCCTCATGAACACAAATGGACCAAAGAGCACCCGACAAGCCAGAACATTGGCAATCCAACGAAACCGATGCAAACTAGGTCAGCATCAACGAACATGTGTATGCATGACTCCTTTCTGAGCAAGTTTGAGCCAACTCGCGTATCAGAGGCACTTGCTGATCCAGAATGGGTGATTTCAATGCAAGAAGAGATGAATCAGTTCGACGCACTTCAATTCTGGAGACTCGTACCAAAACCTCAAGGTAAAATCATTATAGGTACGAAATGGGTTTTCAAGATAAAGAAAGACGAAGATGGTACCGTTATCCGAAACAAGGCAAGAATAGTAGCCAAAGGATACAGACAAGAGGAAGGAATCGACTACGACGATACATATGCTTCTGTGGCGCGATTAGAGGCAATTAGAATTTTTCTAGCCTACGTCGCCCACAAGAACTTCACGGTCTTCCAAATGGACGTGAAGACTGCCTTTTTGAATGGCATTCTGAAGGAGGAAGTCTACGTCTCTCAGCCAGAAGGTTTTGTCAATCAAGAGAAGCCGAATCATGTCTACATTCTCGACAAAGCACTCTACGGTTTGAATCAAGCTCCTCACGCCTGGTATGATGTCCTTTCACAATTTCTAATCAAGTCTGGTTTTTCAAAAGGTACGGTAGATACCACTTTGTTTATCAAAAAGGAAAAAGCCGATATCATTCTAATTCAAATCTATGTAGATGATATTATTTTTGGCTCTACAAATCCTAAATACTGTAAGAATTTTTCAAACCTTATGGTGTCCAGATTTCAGATGAATATGATGGGAGAGATGAATTTCTTTCTCGGATTACAAGTCAAACAATTTTCATTGGGTATTTTTATCAATCAATCAAAATACATTCTTGAAATTCTTCGGAAGTTCAAAATGGAAAATTCAAAACCGATTGGTACCCAATGGCACCAGGTACTAAAATTGGCACCGATCCTTCGGGAAAGGCTGTTGATGTTAGGACTTACAGAGGGATGATAGGTTCTTTAATGTATCTTACTTCTAGTAGTCCAGATATAATGTTCTCAACATGCTTATGTGCATGATATCAGGCCAATCCTAAAGAAATCCATATGTCTGCAGTTAAACGCATATTTAGGTATCTAAAGGGGACTGCAGATCTTGGTCTGTGGTATCCTAAAGATACTAGTTTTGAAATAACAGCTTACACAGATGTAGATCATGCTGGTTGTATGTTAGACAGGAAGAGCACGTCAGGACATGTACAGTTCCTCGGTGATAAGCTCGTAAATTGGGCATCGAAGAAGCAACTTTGTGTTTCAACTTCCACGGCCGAAGCATAATATGTAGCTGCTGCTAGCTGCTGTTCTCAGGTCTTATGGATGAGAACTCAATTGCGCGACTACGGTTTCCACTTCAACAAAATCCTGATACTCTCTGACTCCAAGAGCGCCATCGCAATAACAGCAAATCCTGTTCAACACACAAAGACTAAACACATAGACGTCAGGTATCATTTTATTAAAGATCATGTCGAAAAAGGAACAATTGAACTTTTCTTTGTAAAAACTGATTATCAGCTTGTCGATTTGTTTACCAAACCTTTAGACGAAAAGAGGTTTACCTTTCTTGTCTCTAAGCTTGGTATGCTAAATCTTAAGATCTAATCATTAGTTACCTATCAAAGTTTTCTAATTGTATACTTTTTCATCTTCCTTCATTCTTAATTCTGATTGATATCTGCACTTCTATATTCTGTTTATGATCCAAGGGGGAGTATGAGAAGAAATTGACAAGTGGTCAATATTATTTTGAGGGGGAGCTCATAAGATTTCTGCATTTACCTTTTATGCCAAATTTTTGTAATGCAAGATTTTAGGTGGAGCTCTTCAAGTCAAAGGAGTACGGATATGACTTCTGATTATTTCTGATTAGAACTCGTATTTTAAAAAATTTACTGCTTTTTGTCTTTTCAATGTAAGTGAATAAATTTTACTTTGACTTGACATAAGACTTTTGCAGAATTTTTAAGAGATGCTTACAAGATCATATCTTTATGACTTTAACCTTAGCTTCATGAGATGTAAGATCGCTCGTCAAGGTGCAATCCTTAATCTTAATCTCATATATGGTTGAAAGGAGGACAACTTTCAATCATAGAAAACATTGTTCTTAAATGTTCAAACCACTTCCCGATTCTTAAACCGAATTCATGATTTGGAAGTGTGATTTTCAATGTTTTCTTATTCAATTGAGCTTTAACTGTTAAGTTAAACCATTTTGAGCATTATATGCTTCATAGGAAAACATGGGATCAGTGTGCTAGGAATTAACACAACTTCTATGGAATCACGTTAACCAGTGATTTCTACCCACGAAGTTAATCCATAGTGATTGAGTGTGAGAAGTCAAAAGAAATGAGTGTGTCAAACAAAGAAAGAAAGTTTGGTTAGAGTAAGCTAAATGTTTAAAAGAAAGAGGGTGTGAGGACAGAGTTAAAAGAATATCAGAACTCTGCACCAACTCTTTCTGAGCCGGGCAGCCACATTTCTAGTGTTTCACATTTCTTTGGTGAACAATATTGAAGCAGGCAACTAGCCCATGCCAACTCTTGATCAAACCTCACCAACTACTCATTTTCTACTCAAATAGAAAGTGTTTCACATTTTCAAAGGGGAAGCAGCACATTTGCTATCTGATTTTCATTTGGAAAATCTGGATATTGAAAAGAAGGAAGTTTGCCCCACCTTCGCACTTCACTCATGCACATTGAGTATGTGTTTAACTTACTGTTGTCTCAGTGGTTTACACAATTTTGAGCCTATAAGTAATCATCCGTGCTTAATTCTTTCTATCACAAGCACGAACACACAAGGAATTTGTTTCTTTGTCATCGACAAAGCTCAGTTCTACAAAAATGATATCATGATGTCATTGGGTACAGAAAATCGTCCTCCGGTGCTGATTGATGAAAACGAATTTACACAGTGGCAAGATAGGTTTCTGAATTTTATAGAGCGTCAAAAGAACGGACATGACATGATGAACATTCTATCTGAAGGACCTTTTGAAAAACCCAAGTTGGCTTCTGGATTATATAAGCCTACCAAAGAATATACTCCCGATGAGTTATCGCAGTATCAAGCTGATCGTGATATAAAGGCAAATTTGATGCTAGCCTTGCCAAATTCAGTCTACAACAATTGTTTCAAAAATCATCCTAATCCTATGTGGCAATATCTAGAAAAGATCATGCTTGGATCTTCAGTTGCAACTCAACTTCGGCATACACGATATATGAACAACTTTGAAGAATTCAAAGCCAAGGATGGGGAGTCATTGAAAATTTTGTATGACAGATTATGTGTTGTGATTAATGATCTGAGAAAGATTTTAAAGTTGAAAAGACTGAGCTTGAAACAAATCTAAAATTCCTCAATGCACTTCAACCGGAATGGAACAAATCCTATCACAGATTGAGGAACGATGTCAGAATATCTACAATGCAAATCTAAGAGATGTACGAGATTCTACTGACAGATGAGTGCATTGTAACTGAGAAAAAGGCCAAACTGGATAAGAAGAACAAGAAGTCAGTAGACCCAGTTGCTCTCCTCACGAAACAACTGACAGAACAAGCATTGTCTGAAAATGCTTACAACGGGGCCACTGATGATGATGGCGAGGCACTCGAGAAATCAATGATCCTTCTCTCACAACATTATCAGAAAAAGTTCCAACCTCGGTCGGGTTCCAACAATCTTCGCTTCACTTATGGGTCTAAAGTCAAAGTGCCCGAGCCAAAGACAGTTGCTGCCTGTTACAATTATGGTAAGTCGGGTCACATCTCAAAAGAGTGTAGAGTGAAGAAGGTTTGGGATTCGGCATATTATAGAAAGAAAATGGAACTTGCCGAGAAAAGAGAGAACGGAACAGCTTTGCTCGTAGAAGAGGAGTACTGGTTGGATCACTCTGATGATGAAGTTGATAATGTTGAGACCGCTCACATGTGTTTCATCGGAGATGATCAGTCAAATGATGATGATTCTGATACTGATAAAGATGAGGTAATCTCTGAGTTTGATTACAATTTTATTTCTTCACAGTTGAATATTATGATTTCTGCTTTACATGATCTTTGTTCACAGCTCTTATCTGAAAAGAATTTAAATTCTGAAAAGTCAGATTTGATTGACAAATTGAAATTTTCTTTGAAAGATGAAAATTCTATTTTGATTCATACTAAAGAAATCTTTCAAAATAAATTGGATGATTTGGAAAATTCAAATAAGACTTATCTTGCGTCTTTGACTGAAATGACCTCTTTAAAGGACAGTTTTTCGGATAAAATAAATAAGTTAGAAGAAAAGTTATATCGAAGGAACCAATCTGAGCAAACTATTTATTTGAACAAACCGAGGAGTTATGAGTCTATAAAAGAAAAATGGGGACTTGGTTTTGAAAATCCTCATTGTTTAAACAATGCAATTGAAAAATCCCCAACTTTATATAAATACGATTATCTAACTCTTGCTCAATATGCTCCTCAATTTAAAATTGATTGGATGAATGAAAAGCAAGTGTTAGAAATCGAAAATGAGAAAAGGATGAATAACAAGAAAAAGGAAATTTCTTTTGTTTATACGCATGACAATGCAAAATATTTTCCTGACAAATCAAGGAGAGGCAGAAAAGGTTTTAATGAAATATCTCCCGTCAAGTCTTCGATGTCTGATGATTTTGTTGATATTTTTGCCAATAATTCGGATAAGGAAATGTATCTCCGGTTTCTTATGATTCTAGAAGATATATTCCCCCTTTAGTATTAGAAGGCAAAATCATTGACCTAGAAAGATAAAATGGAAGATCAAAATATTTTAAAAGAAATTGAATCTGATGTTATTCTTTCTTTCATGACGTCAAGTTTTGAAGAAAAATTATTTTCTCAAAATCAAGATTCTATTTCTAGTCTTTCTTCGGTTTTTCACAAAAACAAAAGGGAATTTCCAAAATCTGAAAACATTTCTCAAATTTTTCTGACTCCGAGGTTAGTTCAAATTTATTGGTTGAACAGTTGGGTGCTTTAGGTAAAATTGTTTCTTCTGATTCCAATCTTAAAACGAAAATTCTTGATGATTCTTTTACGCTAAATGATGATTATTATAAACCTAAGCGTAAAAGAAGAAGGTCAAAGAAGTCAAAGAAACAAGAGTCAGTCTTTTCTGATAATTCTATTTCTTCTTATTCAAGTTTTACAGATAGGACTTTGAGCGCTCCTTCAAAGCAGATCTGGAGAATCAAGCGGACATCTACTGATTTTACGACTGATGAGGATCTATATGTAGACAAACATTATAAAAGTGATTCATTTGTTGTATGTAATAAAATTTCAAAATATTCAATAAAGCAAATGATTCAAATTTCCAAAAATGTCTCATATTCTTCTTCTGATTCGAGTTCAGATGATTATGCTTTCTCTTCTTCTGATTCTTCTGTTCATTCTTGTGATTATCTCTCTCGTGCTTTATATGTTAAATCTAACAAGTTTATCCCCATAAGAACTGCAACTAACAAACATGGGCCTAAATTCAAGTGGGTACCAAAATCTCAAATTGCTTCTAAGTTGCAGGCATCTAATGTCAAGGGGGAGTAAGAGAACAATGGCTCTTGAGTAAATCAGCTCAAGACCCGGACTTCATTGTCAAGTTTATGGCTTCTGAGTAGTTCAGCTCAGAACCCGTGCTTCACAGGCTTCGATTTCTAGACAAGTCAGTCTAGGACTCGTTCTTCAAAGAATTAAGTTTCTGACTAATGAGAAATTGTGAGTGCATCTACTTTAATTCCGCTGCATTTATCTCTGATAATGATGTTGTTCCAGTTTTCTCATTTTTTTTTTAAAAGAATCTGAGCAATCTTATTCAAACTCTTGAATTTGTTCAACCCAAATTTTAAAATGAGTCACAATTTCTATATACATTATGTGAAAGATAATATTATTGAATTATATTTTGTTTCAACTGAATATAAACTTGCCAATCAAATGTTTCTATTTTCGAATCTCGGCATGTTGAATTTAAAAGTTTAAACCTTCACAAATTTTATTCTATAAAGTAAAAGTTTTACAATTTTCTTTTTTTTGAATAAAATGTGTGTCTAGGATAAATTTTCAAGTTGCATTGTTTATATTAAAGTTTTTATATGTTCATTTTTTAAGTCTAACAAAAGTCGAAAAGTCAGCAACATGTTAGTAGCTTTTGATAGTGCTTTAAAGTTGTGTGATTCGGAATATTTATAGTCTACAATGCTTAGAAAACCTAAAAAGTCAGAATTTTGGATCGTAATGAAAATATGGGCTAAGCACTTAGATATAAAACCTTGTGATTGAGATGATTATTAAATTCTTATAAATCAGAAATCTCTAAGTTTAAAAGTTTGTACCTGTGACCTTTCTGATTTGGGAAAGTAAGTTCTGTGGGATGCTTGTCATCTGGTCCCCTAAGGTCAATTGATCTGGGAGTGATCGAACCCAAATCCTTCAATAGAATCAGATCGAAAGTCATGTTCTACTGGTATGAATGAGTTTAGGATGTGTCTATGTAGCCTTTCTGATCTGGGAAAGTAAGTTCCAAGGGGTGCTTGACACCTAGTCCCCTAAGGCCAACTGGTCTGGGAGCGGCTGACCCAAATCCTACAATAGTGTCAGATAGAAAGTTAGGTTTACGGCATGTTCTTTACTTAATAAACTTGTTGATTAAAAAGATGCCAAAAGTGCACAAGCTTAAAAAGATGCCAAAGAGCACACTCATGTGAAGATGCCATAGTGCACAATGCTAAAAGATGCTAATGAGCACACATCTCATGATACTTGGTGATATGTTTGAGTTGCAATAAACCCGTAAATTTGTGAAAGTCTGAATTCTTGATGGATTAGTGTGATTACATGCAAAGTTCTCTATTATATTTTTAGAATTGCATTTTCTTGAAGCTAATCGGAGTTCACATGCGAGCACACTGAATAGATTGATGAAAGTTTTTGAAACTGAACATGTCTTAACTTGATATGCAATAAAACTTGTTTCTGTATTCAAATACATACATTTGATTTAATCTGATGGATTTTATTGTGATATTTTACTAAATAGAATTCTATTTGTTTATGTTTAAATTTTTATATATTTAGTCGTTTCAAAATACATGTTCAGTATATTTTTCTTTATACTTTGATGTTTCAATTCTTGTGTTCCCATATCTTTTAAATGGGTTTGTTCATTATTCAAGCGGGAGTGAATAAGGAGAATTTTTCTTAATGATCATATATGTTAGCTTAAATTAGCCCCCAAATTAGCCCCCAATTTAATTGAATGTTTTATAAAGAATTGTATTTTGGGCTTTTTAATTAGTTGTATGGGCTTGAGCTTTTTTATTGTAAATGGGCCCTATTAATAGGTGCCCATGGCTCATTTGTTCATTTAGGTTTTTGGGAGAGAACACATTTTTCACACACACAGAGTTAGTGAATCCATGAGAGTCGATTAATTTCATAGTGTGGTGTTCTTCCCATTTTCCCCTCCATTAATGAAATCAAAGCATATGAGATGAGTTCTTGATAATTATGTTCTTAATTTTCATCTTATCTCTACATTTCTATGGAGTTCTTCAATTTGTTGCTAGTATTGGGATCTAACAATTGGTATCAGAGCCAAATGAAGAAACTCTTCTTCATTTCAGTCATCTATGGCAACAGTTGAAGATTGGATGATTGATTTTGTTGTTTTGGTGCTTAGATTGATTCAATCACATGAGCCTAAACACAAATATCTTTTCTATGGTTTATTTTCTGTTTTGTGCTTATTGGAAATCCATTTTTTGATTTAGATATGATTTGGATGATCTTTGATAGATTATTTGCTTGATTTCTCACAAAATCTGTTTCTGCACACCACATGTTTGATGAAATGTCTATGTGAAGATTTGATTCTATTTGGATTAAATTTGATCATATTTATTACGTGTGTGTGTTCTTGATCGTTCTCCTTTATTGGTCTAACATCTTAGCACTAAGTAGATGGTTGATCTATGATCCCATCCTTGTGTGTGCTTTAGTCTATAGCTTTTATGGCATCTTGGATTCAAGGCTGTTGATCTTTGATCTGGATTTATCTTAATTCGAGATTGGACTCTCTTTTTGTTTAGATATTGGTTTGTGAGATTTTGGATCTGGTTTGGTGTGGATTTGGTCAATGTTTTTATGCTCAATTGTTTCTCATAGCAGAAAAATAGCTGATGTCCAAACAGATTTGCGATGTTGTACTAAATTGGTCATATCTCACTCATGAAGGCACCAATTGATACGATTCAAAAAGCCTTGGATAAAAAACAAGTGAGATAAAAAGTTTCATGTTTTGAGCTTTCAGAAATTTGAATTATAGATGGGTCAAACGAATCGTTGAAGTGGACAATAGTGTGCTGATGCAAAGTTGATCGACATATCTGCGCGACTGTGGTATATTGATCATATCTCCCTCAATACAGCTCCAAAAATGATGAGTTTAGATGCGTTGAAATTCTAAGACAGAGTATTAGAACTTTTATGCTTTGAGTTTTCTCAAAATAAATCTTCTTATATGTCAAAAACTGTGTTGAACTCAAGTGATAGCTGCTGGACAGAAAGTTGTTGTTAAGTTTCAAAACAGCAAGTAAAACATATATGTTGTTGTCCTTGTTATGCGAAACAGATTTGTATGACAGATAATTGCAGAAGTTAACCACAGAGGATGAAACCACAGAATATCTATGCACAGAGGCGGCAATAGAGGTTAATCAAATATGCACAGAGGTTGTTATGCGCAGAGGCATGCGTAGAATTTCTGTGCACGTGCAGAAGATGAGGTGCAGAAAGTGTTCACATCAGAGGACTTCTGCAGAGCCTCTGTAAGGATGTCCAGAAGTAAAGAATGTGCAGAGGACACAATTCCACAAATGCTCTTTGCACGTGCAGAGGTTTCCGTGCAGAAGCATGCGTAGAGATGCTCTTAAGAGGCAAAGAGATACTCTTTGGTTGTCCGCAGAGGCTCTGACCAAGAAAAAGGCAGAAGCATCCATAGAGTCTATGTGGAAAAAAATCTCAGAGGTATGAGTAGAGACCATAGGGGGGTCAGAGGTTGAACATCAAAGGTCGCGATGAACCAGAACCCGTAGCCCGAATTTTTCTGATTTTCTGACAGCATTGCGCTGTTTCAGAAACACGCGCACAACTTTTTACTCGAAGCTCCAATTTACATGAGTCCAGTTGTGTTGGATTTATAAGACATAGATGTACGACTTTGAAGTTTTGAGTTTTCTCAAGTTTCTTGTGCTGATCTTCCAAAATTAGTGTCAAAGTCTGCATAAGGGTGCTGGACCGAAAGCATCGCATTTCACTCGCGCTCTTTCTGCTTTCAAGAACGGTGTTCCCTCGTTGGTTCTTCATGGTTTCAAGATACACATGTGACAAATTTTTTTTCACTCCCTTATCCATTATTCAAGTTTAAGGCTCGGTGTTGAACGCTTACTCAACGGGATCTTAAGAGTCAAATTTTCTGTTTTGACGATTGTTATGCGCAACTGTGGGAAAACTTGCACAACTCACTCATTTTTCATCCAAGATGGATGAATCAAAGCTCGTTGGAAATCTAAGAGGCTGGAGTTCAATGTGCATGTTTTATTTTTTCTCTTAATCAGGCTCCTTGATGGTCAAAAACAGAGGTGAAGTTGAGACATGAACGCTGGGCAAAATGGGGTAATTCGTCTATGTCTTTCAAGAATATGAGCCTACATTTGAGGGGGAGCTTATGATGCTTTGAAAACTCAAAGAACGGCACACCAAAGCTTCTAAAGAAAGAAAGGGGGAGACTATATGATGATGCTCTCTTTATAAAACATTAGGGGGAGATTGTTAGCTTAAATTAGCCCCCAATTTAATTGAATGTTTTATAAAGAATTGTATTTTGGGTTTTTTAATTAGTTGTATGGGCTTGAGCCTTTTTATTGTAAATGGGCCCTATTAATAGGTGCCCATGGCTCATTTGTTCATTTAGGTTTTTGGGAGAGAACACATTTTTCACACACACAGAGTTAGTGAATCCATGAGAGTTGATTAATTTCATAGTGTGGTGTTCTTCCCATTTTCCCCTCCATTAATGAAATCAAAGCATATGAGATGAGTTCTTGATAATTATGTTCTTAATTTTCATCTTATCTCTACATTTCTATGGAGTTCTTCAATTTGTTGCTAGTATTGGGATCTAACAATATCTGTTTTCAAGAGGGAGTATCTGATTCTCTATGCAAATGCTAACTTGAATTGTCATACTTTAGTGCATTTGTGTAGGGAGAGTCAAAGAGCTTATCAGGTAAAATTTTCTGAGATTAAGTCAGCTTTGCGCCAACAGTTGGTAGCGCAAACCTCACTTTGCGCCACCTTTGTCTAGCGCAAACTTCACTTTGCGCCACCAACGTGTCGCGCAAATCTTCCCTCTTCCTCTTTTACTCTGATTTTGCAGATCTTAAGATGTCTCGTCTCCAACATTTGTATGACCAAGTTGATCCAGATCATCAAGGTCATGAGGGGGAGAAGTTAAGGAGATGATAAAGAGACAAAGAGTTCAAACGTTTATCTGCTGATCAAGATTCGCTCAAGATTCTATTTTTCTCTGCCATTCTAGTCTTTTGTTGTTCCAGCTCCGATCACCACAGTTCATTCAAGTTTATTTGAAAGAGGTGAATCGTCTAGAGCACAAAAACTCATAACGCTCTAAAAAAGATTTGATTGAGCATATATGGTAAAAATCCGATCCTGATAATTAACTATGGTTATTTATGTATTTCAGATTGTAATTTCTTACTTATTTTTGTGACTTGTTTTATTTAATTTCAATTGTATGGTAAGTTTTTTATAATTATAATTACGTTTTAAAATATGCAATGGTGCATTTAATCTATTTTTATACTTGAAATTAAAAGATAATAATTATATATGATTAAAAATAAAATATGTAATTTTTACAAAATAATATTTTGATTGGATTGGATCACGATTAAATGATAAAAGAAATGAGACCCGGTTGGAGTTGATGATTGTGAGGTGGATTAGAAAAAATATATATATTTTAATTGAGATTGAGTTGGAAGGGGTTATGAGTAAATATAGTCTAAGGGAGTCATATATGATCTAAGTGTGTCATATGGTGTCTTAATGGATTTTAATGTGTCATATTTGATCTAAGTGTGTCATGTGTTGTCTTAATGGATTTTAATGTGTCATATTTGATATAAGTGAGTCATATATTATCAAAGTGTGTCATAGGCTCTTGCAGTGGAGTTTAATGTGTTATATTTGGTCTAAATGAGTCATAAGAGGTCTCAACGGGCCTGAACATGGTCGTCGGTAAAATATTGCCCATGAGTAATTCGTTGATAATTTGTCGGTAAATTTGTGGTCGATAAACGGTCAATAAAGTATGACTTCACTTTTTATTTCAACAAGTATAAAATTACCTCTATAATCCATCGATAATATATGTTGATATAATTTACCAACCAAATTATTATTGTTCATTGCCATCCAAAAGTTGTCATTGTATGATATATCGACGTACCACCGATGGAATTTTTCATCGATTATAACATGTATTTTCATAGTCCAAAGCCTCTATGCATTTTTCCTTTTTCTCTTATAAGGAGAGATTTAAAAAGAAATAAAATTATACATATTTAAATAGGGTTGGGTTCATGTGAGACCAGTTTGTTTTCGTGAGACCCGTAAAACCATGATTTTACACTTGAAACTTCACAGTAAAAGACCTTCACAGTAAAGTAAAGTTTCAAATATAAAAACGTGACCTCACGGGTCTCGTGAAAACAAACTGGTCTCTCGTGATCCTAAGTCTATTTAAATAACTTACAAATATTTAGCGGGATTACTTATTTAAATTATAAAATGAATTAATTAATATCTCTCTTTGAAATTTTTGCCTAATTTAGGTATTACTTCAATATCATCGTCAACTCATCCCCGTATTTTGACTTTGAACAAGGGTCAACATTTTGTTTTGGAATTAATACAAATTTAAAATCACTTTTCTTTTCGTTGATATGGTTTTTTATTTATTTATTATCATTTGACAATTACTTGAATATGATCAACATAATATTATAAACATTTAATAAAACAACTTACACTACAAGATAAAGGGGTTTTAGAGAAGGAACATTCAGAAAATGTTTTGAAAGTGTATCTGAAGATATTATTTAGGGAATGAATTAGATGACAAAATATGAAAAGTAGCTGAAAGTAGGATGAGTTTTAGAGAAAGATTTTCAAATCTATTATACAATAGGATGAGTTTTAGAGAAAGATTTTCAAATCTATTATACAATATGGAAAGCGTATCTAAAAGTATTAGAGACACTTTCTATAAAAATAAAAATAAAAAAAATAAACTCTCTAAAAATGAAGTCATAATTAAATAACGCTTTTACAACCATCTCTAAAGATTATTTTTTTCTTTTTTATATTTTTTAATATTAGATAAATATCTAGTTACGCTTTCACAAACGTATCTAAAGACTTTTTTTAAAATAAATTCAAAATGCAAAGATATACAGTTTACACGATCGGAGCCCTAAGAACACCCGCATCTCTCATCCTCAGGCAACGTAACCTTGCCGTCGCTCATCTCTCATCCTTAGGTCGTCGTGCAAATAGTCTTCCACTTCCAATTTACACGAATTGATTATTGGTTGTTTACTCTCGTTGATTACTCTCGTTGGTAATATATATTTAAAGCAATCGTCGTTCCAGTTCAAACCGTGTCGTGCAATCGTCGTTCAAGTACGAGTTCCATTTCTCAGCTCGAACAGGTAAACAATTTAATTTCAAATTTGTCGATTTCCGTTTCCATGAGTCCTACTGAGTTCCTCAAACGTGTTTACACGAGTCCTACTGATTTTATTGCTTTTGCAAACTTTGTTGTGGTTAATCCTTTGACCTGTTTACACGAGTCCTACTGAGTTCCTCAAGCTCTTTTCCCTTTTTCTTAAGTAAAATTTTTGTTCAAGGCATTGAACAGAGCAAAGTTTGACTATCCTTTGACCTATTTACACGGTTCTTCGAATGATTTTGTTTATTGTTTTAATGTACAGACTTCTCCTCACAAACGTGGGATAAGAGTGGACCAAAGTCTCTAAAACCTATTCCAGTGATCATCTGTTGCAAGTAAGGCCTTTGATCTTCATTTTGAATATTATTATATAAAGGTTCTTATGTGCATATGTGGATTATTTTGGCATCATATAGAATATGTATTGCTCTTAAAATTTATAGACATTTGTTTTGTTCTACTTTTTGAGTTATGATGTTTACTTCATTTATGAACATGAATTCTGCCTTGGATTTCGGTTTTGGTGATGCCATTCTTTCAATAGTCCATCTATTAGTTAAGTAACAATGTAGAATCGTATATAGAAAGGGTTAATTGATAGGGATAACCATCAAAATCTACAATTGTTCAATGCCAGATTCTAACATTGTTTCTTCACCTAATTGTGATTTAGTACAAGAGATTAGGAACACCAAAAATGATCAGTTTCTTAGATGGCCTAATTTTTGGATTTTCAAACCAGACAAGTTCTTTTTATTGTTATCTTCTAATGTTTCTGGTTTCTTGATACAAACATATAGTTAGTTAATTATGACTAAATTATTGTGATGGTACGTCTTCTTTAATCATATTTTAGTGTACTATATTTATTTGGAAATATAGGAGTTCAGTTGGGTATTCTCTAGCATAACCATATCCAATGTAAATGTGTTTCTTTCTATTGCATATTAGATTAGGATTTTCATGTTTGACAAGTCTTTCGAGTGAGGTACAATTACAATATCACACATTTTGCACATCTTCAACAGTTATAGTATGTTGCAATTCCTATCTCTATGTTGCATATTAAATTTCTTATCTCTATGCTACAACTTTTGTTTCATCTTTCAAACAGTTGTAGTATGTTGCTGCCTAATGGGTTCAACTCAAGTGCCGATTTGGTCTTAACAATGCAGGTTCGACGTACCAGCGGTTGGTCAACAAGATGTTTAAAGAACATCTAGGCGATACAATGGAAGTTTACATCGACGACATGTTGGTCAAAATCAAAAAGAGCGATCGACCATATCGGTCACTTAAAACAGTCGTTCGACATTCTCAGAGAGTACCATATGAAATTAAACCCAACCAAATGTTCCTTTGGAGTAAGTGCGGGAAAATTTTTGGGATACATGGTCACTCGTAGTGGGATCGAAGATAATCCCGATTAGATTAAAGCAATCATAGACGTCAAGTCCCCTCGCAACTTCAAAGAAGTCCAGCAACTTACTGGACGAGTCGCATCTCTAAATAGGTTCATCTCACGATCATCCGATAAATGTCACTTGTTTTACAATGTCTTAAGAAAAAACAGGGGCTTCGAGTGGACTGGCGACCATGAAAAAGCACTTCAACAACTGAAGGACTATATGACGTCACCACCTCTACTGTCGAAACCTAAGGACCATGAAGTCCTACAACTCTATCTAGCCGTCAGTTTAAATGTTGTAAGTGTCATCTTAACTCGTAGGACGATAAACAACAACTCCCGATTTACTACGTAAGCAAGTCTTTGTTAGATGTTGAAACCAAGTATTCCTCTATGGAAAAAACTGTTGTTGTCACTAGTTACTGCGGTTAAAAGTTTCGACACTATTTTGAATCACATTCTATAATTGTCGTGACTATCTTTCCTTTTAATTTTGTCTTAAGAAAAACAGAGCTAACAGGTCGACTAGCAAAATGGAGTATTTACCTCAGTAGTTACGACATCGACTTCAAACCAAGGACAACCACCAAATTGCAAGCATTGGCCGACTTCGTCGTCGATTTCTGTCCAGAACTGGAAGTACAATGTAATAACCCAATTATTTATTTTAGGTAAAATGACAAGTTCAAGGTTTGTTTTATAAAGAGGACCATTCTTAGAAGATCAAAATCGTAATTTTATTATAAGGGGGATGATTTGTAACATCCCGAAATTTGAAAGGTAATCAAATAAAATGTAAAGGCAAGGGGTTGTTTCGTATATCCATAAATTTAATTAAGTTTTGTAAAATAAACCCCAAACCTTAGGGACATGTTATGTAAATAAATAATAACAAAATGATGCGGTGGATGAAATTGACAGGTGTTATGTCAATTGAAATGTAGCAATATTTGAATGGAGAAAATGAATTTTTAAAATTAAAGGAATTAAGGAAGTCTCTTTAAAATGAGATATTCTCTGAATCAAACCAACACTAGGAAGGAATTGCAACAAAACTTGTTTTATAAAGATGAATGACGCAAAACAATGGTTGATTCAAGAAGTCGAGAAATCGAGTTTTAAAAACAGCAATTCGAGGGTAAATCCTCGATGATTGACACAACTTTAGGCACCAGTGTTAATAAGGTGAGTTTTCATTTAACCATTTTTGAACTGAAATGCATTTATTATCAAATGGTTATTATTTCGATGTTATACCATATTGGTATGTTTGAATTATTGACGTTAACTGTGTTACGATTTTTATTACATGTTGTTTATTTTTAAAAACATGTGGTGTGATTATATATTCTTGCGAATAAGGGACTTTCACAACAGAAACTCGTGTGCGTGTAAGACTATAATGGTCCGCGTAGGGGGGTTATATATATCTTTAGGCCCGCGAATATGTTTCGTGTGGTGAGCCACTGCCGATATTGATTGCGGTCTTATCAAAGTGTGTGTGTTTATACTCACGGATATGTTTCGTGTAGTGAGCCACTGTCGATATTGACTTCGGTCTTATTGGGGTGTGCGTTATTTTGAAAAGTGACTGTTGTGGTTAGTTACCTGGGAGGGATGTTGTGTCTGAATGTCAATTTATGATTAACTGGTTCGTAGTGCCTGAGAGCCTACTTTATGACTAAATGATTTATGGCATTATGTCAAAATGATTTTACTGAGTTATTTATCTGACATGGATTTACTCACTAGACCATATGGTCTAACTCTCATTTTGTTTTCAAAAATATGCATTTCAGGTTAATTTTATATTGGGATTGCTAGACTGGGAAAAAGGTAGTTGAGAGTGGATTTAATTATCGGTTCTCTAGTATTGATCGGGTTGTTTGTATTTTGTTATCAGTTGGGTGATCATAGATCGGTAAAGGATCTAAATCTCCGGTTATAATTTATTATTGCGGTTAGAATTATTTCTTTCCGTCGTTGTATTTGAGGTGGTTCTAGGAAGATTGTATTATCCGATTCTTTTCGGATATTTATTGGTTGGTTTCCTGTATTTGTGGTTTTAGGTTAATTTTTTGGAAACTGAGGTGTTACAGATGGTATCAGAGTCTTAGTTTAAGTGAACTAGGTTGCTGATAGCTTATGCTTAAGTTGAGGGATAGTATTTGATGATTTTATCGAGAATATGATAAGAATTTGATGTTTGTGAATTTTAAGAAAAGTGATTTATAGAAGTTAGGTGTTTACCTAGTACTTCCGTGAATTTGAGATTTGAAGCCGTGGAATGGTTTTATGTTATTAATAATGTGATTAGACAAAAATTTTGTCGGTCACGTGAAGTGAGACCGATATTGATGATCTTTCGTTATGGAGTGTTTTAAGTGAATTAAATATTTGAAGACTTTGTGTTTTAGCATTTTTTTTTTATGCTAAAGTTAGAGGTGTAAGAAACTAACGTGATAACAGGTTTCCGTTATGTTAAGGAATGAATTTATTTTGATATTATTAAATGGGTGTCGGTATGAGTTATGATTGTGATGCCCTTGGGATAATTGAAATATTTGAGATTGTGTTTTGTCTAGACTCGAGAAAAAATAAAGTCACGATACGACTTTATTTTAATTTGATGATGTGTATGTTTTGGTGTAGCGAAAACATCGTCTATTGAATGTTTGAAGGGTATTATGGGCGGTATGATGTTGTGATGCGAGTGTTAGTTGATTAAGAAGTTGGAGTTGTATGCCTAAACGATGTATAAGCCTTTGATTTTTCATCGATTTTTGCGACTATGTAAAGTGATAACATTAGATTGTTATTGCAAGATGTGTTATATTTTGAATTTTTGGAATGGAATGTTTTGATGGGAAATTAAGATTGAAAAGTGAAAACGATTAAGGCGTCAGGATTTATAAGTAATTATATGCTTATGATGGAATGAGAAGTGAAGAGTTTAGGAGTATTTAATTTTGTTTTCTCTTTCTTAAGAGGATGCATGCTCTTATTGGTTGCGTTGTATTTATGGGCAAGTTTATTTTGTTTCGATTGGACATTGATGAAAATGTCAGATTTACTTGGTTAATGATTCCTGGTATCAAATTTAAGACTTTGATTTAATTATTGATATATTCCTCGAGTGTAAAAGAATGCAAGTGGTTTGATAACTCTGTTTGGAAATCAAGAAATTTGTTGTAGTTTGAAGCATTCAGTGTTATTTGTGATGATACTGGCATGCTAGAATTGTTGAATATTTTGATTATAGATTGTAGTGGAACTGTTTTTCTAGACTTATTTTAGCAAACATATCGTGGTTTTGGTGCTTGATCATGTTAAAATTTTAATTAAGTAACGATGAATGATCATCGATATGAGAAAATGAAGTTGATATGTTGGAATAAGTGGTTATGATGAAAGTAAGAAATTGTCAAGTGATCATTTTAAGTTTTCAATTGTTAGCAAGTCTTATATTGGAAATGTATGTTTTACATCTTTGAGAAAGATTAGTAAAAGTGTAGACTTAGGGGCATTTGATGTGAAAAGCAGTTGGGTCTAAATTAGATTCGTGAGTTTAATCAGAGTTGCGCAGCGAAAGTGTGGTAATCCGTTAGTATTTGTGTTTTGGCTTGAAAGATTGTTGCATGTGGGAATAAAAGTTATAACTTGAGAAGTATAGTGGTTGGTTGTGTGAAAGTTTATTGGGGGTTCCGTAAATGCAGTATTATGTCGTAAGATTTTGAAATCAATTTTGTTAACCAGTTATCCTTGTTGGTTGCTTGAATGAATTCCGAGATGGAATTCTGTTAAGGGGGAAGTTTGTAATAACCCAATTATTGATTTTAGGTAAAATTACAAGTTCAAGGTTTGTTTTATAAAGAGGACCATTCTTAGAAGATCAAAATCATAATTTTATTATAAGGGGGATGATTTATAACATCCCGAAATTTGAAAGGTAATCAAATAAAATGTAAAGGCAAGGGGTTGTTTCGTATCCATAAATTTAATCAAGTTTTGTAAAATAAACCCCAAACCTTAGGGACATGTTATGTAAATAAATAATAACAAAATGATGCGGTGGATGAAATTGACACGTGTTGTGTCAATTGAAATGTGGCAATATTTGAATGGAGAAAATGATTTTAAAATCAAAGGAATTAAGGAAGTCTCTTTAAAATGAGATATTCTCTGAATCAAACCAACACTAGGAAGGAATTGCAACAAAACTTGTTTTATAAATATGAATGACGCAAAACAATGGTTGATTCAAGAAGTCGAGAAATCAAGTTTTAAAAACAGCAATTCGAGGGTAAATCCTCGATGATTGACACAACTTTAGGCACCAATGTTAATAAGGTGAGTTTTCGTTTAACCATTTTTGAACTGAAATGCATGTATTATCAAATGGTTATTATTTCGGTGTTATACCAGATTGGTATGTTTGAATTATTGTCGTTAACTGTGTTACGATTTTTATTACATGTTTTTATTTTTAAAAACATGTGGTGTGATTATATATTCTTGGGAATAAGGGACTTTCACAACAGAAGCTCGTGTGTCGTGTGAGACTGTAATGGTCCGTGCAGGGGGGTTATATATATCTTTTTGGCCCGCGAATATGTTTCGTGTGGTGAACCATTGCCGATATTGATTGCGGTCTTATCAAAGTGTGCGTGTTTATACTTGCGGATATGTTTCGTGTAGTGAGCCACTGTCGATATTGACTTCGGTCTTATTGGGGTGTGCGTTATTTTGAAAAGCGACTGTTGTGGTTAGTTACCTGGGAGGGATGTTGTGCTTGAATGCCAATTTATGATTAACTGGTTCGTAGTGCCTGAGAGCCTACTTTATGACTAAATGATTTATGGCATTATGTCAAAATGATTTTACTTAATTATTTATCTGACAGGGATTTACTCACTAGAACCGTATGGTCTAACTCTCATTTTTTTTCAAAAATATGCATTTCAGGTGAATTTTATATCGGGATTGCTAGCATGGGAAAAAGGTAGTTGAGAGTGAATTTAATTATCGGTTCGCTAGTATTGATCGGGTTGTTTGTATTTTGTTATCAGTTGGGTGATCATAGATCGGTAAGGATCTAAATCTCCGGTTATAATTTATTATTGCGGTTAGAATTATTTCTTCTCGTCGTTGTATTTGAGGTGGTTCTGGGAAGATTGTATTATCCGATTCTTTTCGGATATTTATTGGTTGGTTTCCTGTATTTGTGGTTTTAAGTTAAATTTTTGGAAACTGAGGTGTTACTTACAAGTAGAAACTGTGGCGACTCTCGACGACATGACTTGGACTTTACAAGTCAACGGATCCTCAAACACCCAGAGGGCAGACCTTGGCATCGTCCACAAGTCGCCACAGGGGGGAAAGATGGTGTACTCCATACGATGTGACTTCAGATCCACGAACAATGAAGTTGAATACAAAGCACTGATCATAGGAATGAACATGGCTCACGACCTGGGGGCAACAGGACTTCAGGTCAAAAGTGACTCCCTCCTGGTCGTAAATCAAATGAATGGAGAATTCGTAGCTAAGGATTCCAAGATGACAGTCTACCTCAAAGTGGCTAAAGCAAAATCCAAAGTTTTTCAACATTTCTCCATCACACGATTCCCGAGGGATCAAAATACCCAAGTTGATCCCTTAGCTAACCTTGGGTCGACACTTAGATAGTCCTCATTCGATGTTGTCCCAATAATGCACTTGGCGGCATCATCCATCGAAAGTGAAGACCACATTCATGTGATAGAAGAGGAAAATAATTGGTCGAGTGACATCAAAAAACTATTAACGAACGAACAACTTCCTCAGGACAAAATGGAAGCCCGAAAGATCATATTCAAGGCATCCAGATACACTTTGATCAGAGGACAACTCTATCGACGCTCGTCGACAGGACTAAACCTTCGATGTGTCGTTGATAAAAGTCCAAAGAATTTTACAAGAAATACATAACGGAGAATGTGGCAATCATTCAGGAGGTCGTACTTAGCAAATTGAATTTCTCGACAAGGTTGTTATTGGTAAACCTTGCGACAAGACGCCACAAGGTACGTCTAAAGTTGCGACGCTTGTCAACAATACTCAGGTATGTCTCATAAACCCTCTGAACCTTTACATTCAATTCTAACTCCATGGACCTTCATTAGATGGGGAATGGATATCGTCGACAAATCACCCCCGACCCCCGGGCAAAAGGTACTTTTACTAGTCCTTACGAATTATTTTTCCAAATGAATAGAAGTTGTTGCCTTCTCCCAAATTCGAGACAAATAGGTCATCTCTTTTATTTAGACTAACATCATCTACAGGTTTGGAATCCCATCCGAAATCGTATGTGACAACGGGTCACAATTCATAAGCGACAGGACCCAACAGTTCTATGAAGATCGTAACATTAAGCTTACGACTTCGATGCCACGTTACCCACAATAAAATGGACTTGACGAATCGAGCAATAATCATCAATTCAATAAAGAAAAGACTTAAAGCAGCTAAAGGCAAGTGGGTCGAAGAACTTCAGATAGTTCTTTGGGCCAATCGTACGACGCCTCGTACGTCTACGGGACAAACCCCATTCTCTCTGGTCTAGGGTGTGAAGCGGACTTGCATGTCGAGACTCAACTTCCGACCTCACGATACACGTCGGTTGATCACAACTTACTCGACCTAAGTTAGGACCTCGACGCCTTAGAGGAACTAAGGGAGTCTGTATTAATCAAAATGGTATCTCAAAGACAATTGGTCGAACGACACTTCAACAAAAATTTCAAGACCAAGATCCAAACAAACTCAGGTAAGTTATCCATCAAATGGGAAGGTCCATATCGTACACCCGAAGTCGTCGGAAAAGGAGCCTATCGGTTGCAAACTCTCGACGATCAAGATATCCCTCGAAGTTGAAATGTGGTACATTTAAAGAAGTATCTCTTTTACTCCATTCCCTTTTTTAAGATTATCTTTTCTCAAAACAATTAATGACTTAAGCATCAGAGAGTCGTTGGCCTAGCCAACGACCCCCCCCCCCCCTCCTTCTAATGTTGTTTCATTGCAGGATCAATTGAGCATTCGACTTTGCTTACGGTTACACGATCGTTTCATGACCGGGTCGTACGATCAATAACCTAGTTTTGAAATCTTGCCTTGATCGCAAGTTCCTTAAACTCCATTTTTGGGGTTGACACTTGTTACTCACCCTGCGTACAAATTCCCTCAACCTAAATTTAATCTAATCACTAGACAGGTTTATTTCCTTCCTTAGTCGCAAGTTCCTTGATTTAATTATTCAACAGGATTAACGCTTGCGCTGGTCACGAGTTCCATGATTTGCGCCAGTCGCAAGTTCCTTAAAATAAGTTATTATTTTGCCCAACCGCAAGTTTATTAGATTTTAATCATGTCATGAGTTACTTAGAGAATTTTTTTATTATCTTCTATTATCTCTCGTCGTCTTTGGTTGTCATGAATTACTTATGCAAATTCTATGTGTAGATTGATTGTTACGACAAATTGAAATTACTACAGTTCATATTGAACAAAAGATTTCTGTATTAATGTAGGAAAGATTACAAAACGAGGCACAACCACCAATGATCGTCCGATCAAAATCAAAAAAAAGAAAAGAAAAAGGCTAATCTAAGGAGTCGACTGCTCCTGCCTCTCATGCTGCTGAGGTGCGACCGCAGCATCTCCACCTTGAGAAGAGTCGTCCCCTGACTCCATGTCATCGTCAGAGTCGAGATCTCTCTCAACCCCGACGGATTCCAAGAAGAAGGCCAGCTCGCCTTCTGCTATCTCCATGGGGTTCAACCCCCTAAGGTGGCGCCTTATTAAGGCTGGACGGACCTTGAGTCTAGTGAACGCCTCGATGGACGCCACTTTTTTCTCCAAGGTCGCGACCTGCTCTTTGGCCGCACCTAGTTCCGACCTAAGGACCTCGACCTTTTTTTCCTTCTCGGTCGAGGCGACCTTAGGCGCTATGACTTCCGCCTCAGACGCGAAAACCTTGTCCAGGTCTTCCTTCAGGCGACTCTACAACTCTTCCTTTTCGTGCCCGACGACCTCTAGATGGCTCAGTGCATCATCAAGTATGACCGAGTACTCTTCACGCTTGGCCTCCGCCATCTTCGCCTTGGCCCTGGAAAGAGCCTCCTGCTCCTTGTCCAAGGCAGTTAGGACTAGCCTCCTCATGCTGTCGAGACGTGTATTGAGGACCAACCCCGCTTCGAGTGCCTGCACATCATACAAAAAAAACAGTTAGATCGTACGACTAGAAACAATACAAGAATAATAAGGTAAAGGTAGTTGGGTTACCATGAAGGAGAACCCCGCGACATGGGCTCCCACGTCGTCGACCGATACATCCTTGTATCGGTTGCGGAATAGCGGCAAGTGAAGTTCACTGCCACTGGGGTCGTGTCCTCATCGGTTTGAGGACCCTTTACCTTTTCATTCGATAAGGAAGACCGACCCTCCGCCCCCGTCGGTGGATCCTGGGAGATCGGCTCGGAATCCAAGATTGGAGGCGTCTTCGTCTTCTCAGACATAGTGGCCTCGAGGCCACTGTCCTTCAAAGACGGTTCCCTCAGGACCATCTTTGGATTCTTGACCCCTGATGTAGGTTGAGGGATCCTTTCCTTTGATTTCTCTCCCTTTTCGGGCGAGCTGGGCGAGGACCTCTCTCTTCGAGAGATCCATCGTTGGCTTCGCGTGGGTCGGTCCTCCTGAAAGTAACAAAAAGCAAAACATAAGTGACGTCCACGACTAAGTCATACGAAAAATAAAAAGTAAACAAGTAAGTGACGTCTCATAAGACTAGACCTTACAAGATCTTACGATCTGTAGGCAACATCTTACGACTAATCCCTACGTAATCTTGTAACCAGTGGGTGACGTCTTACGACTAAACCCCACAAAGTCTTGCGACCCGCGGGTGACGTCTTCGACTAGACCCCATATGATCTTGCGACCAGTAGGTGGCGTCCTATGACTAGACCCTACAAAGTAGACAAAACGAAGGAAAAACGAATAAAAACTTACCCGTCATCTCTTTCTCTGGAGTCTCCTCGTCAGACTCTTCCTCCTCCTCAGTGGTTGGGGCAACCGACGTCCCGACGTATTGTACGTCGTCATCCTCGTCCTCGTCAGCAGAGTGACGAGTGAAGAAATATCGTTCCTCGATGTTGAACTCGAGGAACTTCACGACCTTCGCCGTCGAGTCTTCAGCAGGAGTGATCACCGAGAAGTTGATCACTAGCAGAACGAAAACAAATAAAATCGTTAGTAAAAACTTTCGACCAAAATCTAAAACTGACGACTACATACGGATAAGGACACTTTGAGTCTTACCCTCGGCGTTCCACCCGGTGGTAAGCCACTGAATGTCGTTATCAATTGACGACAGGCGACCGAATACATATCGCGTATTCCACCTGCGGTCATTGACCGCGGTTACCTGAACCAAGGTACGAACCCCTCGATATTTTGAGAAGATGTTGTACTTGTGGTTCGCCACCGCCTTGACCATATAGGCGAAGAGGAAGTCGTAGACGTTGAAGGGCGCCTCCCAACCAACCGTCTATCGTTCGATGACCTAACGATTCGCCAGAATTGGGGCATCATCTGCCCCGGCGACAAGTCGAAGATCGTTAAGAATGATCTCGACAATGGCGAGTAAGGCCATGAAAACCCGATTTTGAACGGGTACTCGTACAAGACAAAGTACCCGCTCGGGCATTGCTCCGACCTTCAAAGAGCCGGAGGATAAATTTAGACATCCCTGGGCACTTTGGCCAGGAGTCTAAAAGCATCGAGGTCCTTCTCTTCGTTGATGGTGCTAATAGGGTCCGCGACAAGACGAAATAAAGGTCCGCAACTGTAGCGGCGTAGTATCCATATGCCTCCCAGTTCTTCCTAGGCTTCCTAGCTAAGGTCTTAAAGCGCATGAACAAGGGTTATGAAGATCATACCTTAATATATATCTCTAACCTGGAGTCTGATTTTGGCAAATATTTGCAGGTTCTATGGCAAGGATTTGGAGATCTCTTTCTCTCTCTAAAGAAATTATGATCGCATGAAAAAGGAAAAGATTTGGGCGGGATCGCTATTTATGAAGGATGCGGTGATAGGTCGAGTCGACGGATGGTCGACACCTGTCATCGATCTTTCGTATGCCACCATAGGATAAACAACACCTGTCCCTACTCCTGACACCACGCGCCCCACGTCGTCATGACGCCACGGCCGTTATACGGCTGCACGCTTCCCACGCAAATCGTTTCGGTTTTCGAGGAACCGATTCAGTTACATTAGTCGACACGTGTTGAATCCAGTTACAAAATTCGAAAAGTCGACCTGCCGCCAAATTTTCAAATTTTGGGGGCATACTGTTTCGGCAAAATTTCATAGGTCACGACCGACGCAAGAAAACCAAAAATCTCCAATCTTAACACCACTCTTGTATTAAGATAAGGTCCTGAAAGACCACACACATCGACGACCCTGTTCGTCACTTATGACGACGGTCGTAAGTTCCTTACGATCACAACCGTGAAGACTCTCGACAGATTAATATCTCACCATTTCTATAACGTAACTAACGATTATGACTTCTTTATTGTCAAACATACGTTTCTACTGTGGTTCTTTATTACAGTATTAATGGGCAACGGTTATAACGGACGACCATCATCAAGAGCATTCAATGTACAGGTTGTTGGGCATTAAAAGTTCATTTATGGTGAGCCGAAGCTATATAAACCTAAACCATGCTGAGCTCAAGGACATTCAACAACACTCGAACAATCTGACACACAGTACTCAAGCATTAGCAAGCTTCTTTCTCTCAAACAAGAACTCTCGACGAAGTGCTTCACTTCACGACCGATTACATAATCTCACGATTTGTCCGTTCTTATTTGTAATATCGTTAATTGTACTGATAATCACTTCTTCTAAAGGACGACGTCTCTGTTTGACATCTATAGTGCACTTGACGATCTCTGCTATCGTCCGCGGTTTTTACCCTTGACGGGGTTTTCCGCGTCACCAAAATCCTGTGTCTTGTCTTTATTTACTTTGGTCGTACGATTTATCGCGTGATCCGTACTTTAGTTGTTAAAAGCTCCACACCGACCTTAATTCATCTTTAGGATTATTGTTGGCATTAACAAAAAGCACCCAACGTTATAAATTAAATCTTACACAAAATATTGCATCCTGAATACAACAATAACCACCAAGCCATTATGCTAAACACTTCATCTTGAAATTTACACGCATCATCCACAACTTAAAACCCATTTTCACATACATCAAAGAAATATACTTTTCCTAAATTCAGTACCTGAATAGTCCACCAATGAAAGTTAATCCAAATCATAAAACAAACATAATCGAAAAATTTCCTGCGAATCAAATAATGACCAAAACCCACATATTTTTCAAACTAATTCAAAGATTCACTTCATAAAAGAAGCAACACATGCTCAAAGACACTACCTGAATAACATAACATTGATCACTATAATCCATCGGATCATTTTCCACACTAATATAGATTTAGACCTAATGACACCAAACACCATATTCTACACTTTTGCCAAGCCTTCTCAAAAAAACAAAAAACATACACTTCCAATATAAGACTTGCTAACATTCGTAAGTCTTAAATCAATCACCTGAAAATTTCTTACTTTCATTCCAACATACCAACTTCATTTTCACATACCGATTATCACTCATCATTAGATAATCGAACTTTTCAACAAGATCAAGCACCAAAACCACGATATGCTTGCTAGAGTAAGTCTAGACGAATGGTTCCAATACAATCCACAATTAATATAATTGACTATTCAAACGCCCAAGATCATCATGAACAATACTTAAGGACCTACAATACATCGCATTTCTCAATCTCCAAGCGGAGTTAACCGAACCACTTATATTCCTTTACACACAAGGAATATTTCAACATTTCAATTCAAAATCCTTAAACAAATACTAAACACTATTAACCAATCAAATATTAACATTTCAATCAATCGAGACAAAATAAATTTATCCCTACTTACCAAATAACCAAATAAAAACATGAAATTCTCTATTTAGGAAGTCTCCAAATACTATTAAAACCTTTGGTTCTCATTCCAACATAAGCATATTATTGTCTATAAATCCCAATACCTTAATTGATTTCATTTATCAATCTTGACTCCCAAATAAAACTCGTATCATAACACACCTTGCAATAAAAATCTAAGGTCATCACTTAACATAATAGCAAAGCTCGATGACAAGTCAAAGGCTTACACGTCTACCTTGACCTACAACACCAATTTCTTAATTGCACAAATACCACACAACAATATCATACCACAATAATTCTACCGCAAAATCCTCATAACACCCTTTAGACATTCAATAGATGATGTCTTCTTCACGTCAATCAATATATCACTATCAAATTAAAATAAAGTCATTGCGACTTAATTTTCTCGAATTTAGATAAAACACAAATCTTAAATACTTCAATCATCCCAAGGGATTCATAAGCATAGCTCATACCGATACCCATCTTATAATATCTATACAAATCCATAACTTAACATAATGGCAAATCCATTATCATATTGATGAATTGTATATATGGCTTAGCATAAAAATGCCAAGCACAAAGCCTTAAACATTAGCCAAGGCAGGAATGAGACCATCCTAAAGCTAAGAACATAATACAAAAATATTCCATTCTTACAATGAATACAAGATGATATTTATGGACATAACATCCAAAATGCGGGCCATAAAAGTACTTTATGGTTCTGGTTTCGATACGATGAACGCATGGCGTATTACTGTCCACATGAAATGTTGCACTCCTAGCATTATCTATACGTTTAAGGGCTTACCAACCTTGATTATCTCATCAAGTCTACATGACTTGGAATGCTGGAGAATTTACATCATAAGGATTCGATTATTATTGCATATGTATTGGGATCAATGTAGAGTTTCCTATACCCCATGTGTATATATAAAATGGTCTCATAGAAGTTGTTATCAAAAGAATATTGATCGTATCTAGGGTATTGGTAATGCACACCAATTTACCCACATCTACCTGGGGTTACGCAATTATTATATGCAGTTTTTTCGTTTTTAGACCCACTACTACCTAACCAGCCTCATGCGTACCAGTTACCTGGTAACTGGATATAAGCCTGATATTTTACATTTACGCATGTTTCGTTGTGTAGTATATGTGTCAATTGCTCCCCCACAACGCATCAAAATAGGTCCTTAAAGACGATTTGGTATATGTTGGATATGAATCCCCAACAATTATCTGCTAATTCGAATCCTTGACTAGTGATCTCTTTACCCCTAGATTTGTGGGTTGTCACTTTGATGAGACAGTATTCCCGTCGTTAAGGGAAGATAGGAAAAATGATTTTCCAAGGGAACGACAGGAAGTGTCAATGAATATTCCCACTCTGTCTCATTTTTATATCAAAACTTCGTAATGTAATGTTAAAGTCAAACGAATCAGACTCGATACCTGATACGTTTAATGTTATCCAAAAGTCACAAGATCACATATACGAGCTAAAAATATACTCCTAAGGTCAAAAGTTCCCAAACAAGGCACAACGTCGCTGGAAAGTGCGTTACAATCACACATGGTGGAGGTGTGGTTGAGGTCGTAGCTCCCAAAAGGAAATGGAGGAAGCTACTTGGTTCGATAGATACTCATCAAATGGAAGAGAAGAGCAAGGCACAACTATTTATCATCAATACATAAACCTCTCATGAGATTGTCTATGATTATAACTATGTCTATGAATCATTCGGAGGATTCTCTGAAGTTAATATTGATTCCAGACATCATAGAAATCTCAAATGAATTATGAGAGTGCATATGAGTCGATGGACAAATCATACATACTCATTGATGATATATTTGTATATAGTATTGCTCATGAGATGATAGATCACATTGACATCGAACCATGCTCAGTTGAAGAATGTCAACAAAGAGCAAGTTGGCCTACATGAAAAGAAACAGTCAAAAAGAATTATATTATTTGACAAATGAACAGGTATTTGGTTTGGTAGTGCTACCCCACCAAGTGTAAACCCTGTAAGACATAGATAAATCAGTTGTCATAAAGCGTAATGAGAATAATTAAGTCATAATGTATGAGGCTCTCCTTTGGCGCAATGTTTCTCACAACACCCCGAATTGACCACGATAAGACTTACTCTTTCATGACAGACGTTATAACATTCTGCTAACTATTAGCTAGTAGTTTCTGAAGGACTGGAAATGCATCTCATGAATGTGGTTACCACATATCTCTATGAGGATCTAGATTAAGAGATATATAAAAGTGCTTGATGATATTACATTACCAAAATCAAATAACTCTAAACCATGAAATGCGTTTGCAATGAAATTAAAACGCTCACTTTATAAATTAAAGCAATCTATACGGATGTGGTATACCCGCCTAAGTGAATACTTGATTGGGAAAGAATATATAAGAACGATTAACTGTGCCCTTGCGTATTTATTTAGGAAAACAAGTTCCAGATTTTCAAAGTAACTTTATATGTCGATGTTATGAACATAATAGGCACTCTTCATGAAATAAGAGAAATCATAAACTACTTGAAATCTGAATTTGAGATGATAGATCTTGGGAAAACTTGGTTTTGTCCTACTTGAGCTAAGACAGCGAGTTTGTGGAATATTAATCCACCGATCCGCATATGTCTAGAAAATGAGCAGGCGATTTAATATGGACAAAGTGCATCTGACTAAGACTCCCATGATCGGTCAAAGTGTTAGATATAAGGAAAGATATATTTCGTCTAAAGGATGATGACAAAAAAGTGTTGGGATCTGGAATTCCCTATCTAAGTACAATATGCGCATTATTGTACTTAGCATAATACACTTCTTGACCGAATATGTTGGTCCCGAAGATGCTTAACAAGTTTGTAGAAGGGGGGTTGAATACAAACACATAATTTTAAGGTTTAATAAATTGTTTATTGATAAATCAAACACAATTTACAAGTCTATTGCGGAATAAGATTAAGTAGAACCTAATCTAAACAAACTTAAGAAACAGTAAGATGGTTGCACAAGAATATAGAGAATGTGGGATAGGAGAGTATAGAAAACATGGGTTTCTATATTTTTAGAAAGATGAAGACACACTCAGATGGAGTGTTGATCTTTCTATTTATACCCTATGCATTAAATTCATGGCAGAGCATTTTACACGTGTCCTTCATTAATTGGCTGAGAGGGTCTGACTTTGGGAGACATGCTTTCGGTCGTATCATGAACAGTGTAGTTGACAGAGTGTTTGTACAGAGGTATGTCCGTTCTGACATATCGTACTAGGTGTGCATGGAAAGACAAAAGAGACTTGAGGCATAAGCTAAGTGATCATCAATCGCTGAATATCTCTTCTTTAAGAGATACAAAGAAGTTCAGCTATCGCTGAAGCTTTTCCTCAGATTTCTTTGCGTGTATAGATTTGTCTTTGCTTCACTGATATCCGCATCCGGTCACTAGTAGACTTGTCTTTGTTCAATAGCTTCATCTTCGATTCAGCTATGACATCTTTTGACGTGAAACTTGTCTTCAGGGATTATGTTTAACTGTTTACATCAGAAACTATCAGCGATACTGAACATACTCAGTATTTAACCGCTGATAGTGAAACACTAATACATATGAATGTTTACAAGAAAAATCATCAGTGATAACTGAACAGACTCAGTTTGATCGCTGATGATGAAACACTAATACATATTTATTAAACGTAATTTTCACTAAGTATAGAAAAGGGTCTTTATCAAATCACTGAGAGAGAATGGATCAACAATCTCCCCCTATTTGATAATGACAAAGTAACTGAAGAAAATTACTTTTAATTCAAAATGAGGAATAATCAGGACTCATAACATACTTGTCCCAATTACTATTTTGAGGGATCTTTTACAGTACTGATAGGGTTAAGTACTTCACTGAATTTTCATTAATTTCAAAGAAAGAATTACAAGAGATGAAAATATAAAGTACAAGTGAAGAACTCACTATTACAAGTCTAACAAATAGATTACTAGAAGTAAGAGACTAATCTATCAGCTATCTAGATAAGACTTTGGAATATTGATCATATAGTCAGGTATTTCTTCTCCTCTTTACCTTCGATCTAATGATTCTTGACGAATGATTGATTTGATCGAATTAGCTGATAAGAGAGAAGTCGCACCATAGACACAAAAGATCTTTGAGATGATTCAGATGACAGATGGGAATCTCAGAGACTCTTTGAAATCTGAGTACCCATTCATCATCTCTGAAGAAGATTCCATGAGGATTATTAAGTACTTGCCCGGGAATATATGGTCCACCAGGAGGCAGGGATAGGTCTAGAACTGAGAGATCAGGAGGAGGTCCGAACAATGCTTCCTTTGAAAATTTGATGGAGGTGTCGTTTCTGATTGCAGGGACATTTTCAGAGGAGGAAGAATCAGATTTTCTTTTGACTTGCCTTGGCTTAGGACGAAGAGTAGATGGCATGTTTAAGACTGCAGTGACTCTGTTGATGAGGGCGTCTAGGATGCCTTTGACATAGCCTCTGTAGGTTGACTTTGATTTCTTCATCGCATCTTTGAACTCTAGCCATTCCATGTAACCAAAACTCTCGAGCTCTGAAACGAACATTGCCTTTGAGCTTGCATCCTCTCTGGTTATATCCATAGTTACAGAAGTTTGGTCCTTCTTCTTTCTTCCAGATATGACAACGGCTATTATTTTCAGTGGGTCGGAGCGATAGTCGACTTTTTGCTTACACCATTCGACTGAGTTATCGCTGGCCTCTTGTTCTCTTGAGCGCTCCTATTCAATTTTCTTTAGAAGTGTAGCTTGAACTTCCACTGGATTTTTCTTTAATCTTTTATCTTTGACCTGAGAAGATTGAACCTTAAGATCAAGAGTTGCGTCTTGTTGGCATCCAGCAATAAGCTTCTCAGCTCTGATGGATTCTTCTATCTCAGCTTCAGTTTGGAAGTCAATTTCCTTGGATGCAGATTGAAGAGGGATTTTCAGCCGTTGACTCTCCAAATGAGAGATCATCTCTGTTCTTTTTTTCAGTTCTTCCTCTGACCAATGAGCTGGTCTAGAGGGCCTTTCTAAGTGGAGTAGGACTTCTTCTTCTTGTTGTTGTTCATCAATCTCACTGAATGAGATTGAGATTATTTGTTCTTCAGCTGTAGAAGCTGGGATTATTTGTAGTTCGGTTCCCTTAAGCAGGGGAGAGAACTGTCTGGACAAGAAGTGAAAAAGGAGTTGGTGTATATTTTTAGTAAAAAGAAAGATAAAGGCTTAGAAATATATAGGGGTGTGGTAGGTATAGAAAGAGATGGGTACGATAGAAAGGCATACCTGAGAAGGATTCTCCCCCTCAGATCGTGAGACAATGTTCAGGTTTCCCTCGGCAGCTATACCCTTCTTCTTGCCTTGGGAAGGAGTACCTGAAGATGTTTCACCTCTCCCCCCTACTTCTTTTGTAGCTTCTTTAGAAGCTATCGGTGAAGTGACGTTCGTTGCTGAGAACCAAAAAGATTGGTCCTCCTCATCGTCGTCATCGTCATCATCAGCTTGTTGCTCCTTCTCTTGATCATGAAGATCAAGATCTTCATCATATTCTTCGTCCTTCTCCTCTTCTTCTTCATCTAGAATTTGAGCGAGTGCATAAGAGGGAGGGGCTTGGTCAGCAACCTTCTCCCCCTCAACATGAGAGGGAGGTTCTTCCGCCTGGACTTCAGCAGCAGCTTCCTCAACATTTTATTCACTAAGGTATTCCTCCCCTTCTTTGTCATTATCAGGGAGGGAGATTTCAGCGGTTTGAGGTGCAACTTTTGTAGTAGCCAGAGACCGGACTTCAGCCTCCAAACGCTCGAGACGTCCTTCGATGACAGAAATGTCTGAAGTAGCTTGATGAATGAATTCAACTGCTACATTCAGAGATGTACGGTCATTCTCTGTAAAGGAAGGTGTGGGCGTTGGATTTGGTTCATTCAGCTTGGCGAGGACTTGCTGAAGGATCGTGACACAGGAGTCAACCTTACGAGAAAGGTCCCGAACATCATTGTTGAGGTTGCCGTAAAGTTCTTGAATGAGTTGGACATGTTGATGAGTTCCAACAAGGTCTTCCTTAATCTTGACGATGTCTTCCTGAATGGATGTGATTTGAGAAGAATCAGCCTTTGAGGAAGAGGCAGCAGTCAACCTTGTTAGCTCTTCACCAGCTTTATTCACAGCGCTGGTGGATTCATTTACAAAGGTGGTGAGAGACTCCACCTTGTCAGCAAGGTTGTTGACGTGAGCGTCAATAGTGGCCAAATTAGGACCTGTAATTAAAGTTAGTGGATGAGCATAACGTTGCTCAGGCTTATATGAAGAGATGGGAGTTGTGTATAGGGTGTTAGGAGTACCTAAATTATCAAACATGTTGAAGAAGTGCAAATCTCCTTCAAAATTTTGACTATCAGGTCCTATGGGTGCAACATGAGGTTTCTGTGAAAGAGATGGAGGGTTAGAGACCAAAGAAATAGTAGGAGGAGTAATGGGGATGGTGGAAATTACCTCAGGTGGTTGTTGAAGAACTGAGGAGATAGGGGTCGTGACAGGGACAGTGTGAGCGATTGTCATCACTGACACGGTTGTTGTAGTAGCTGCAGAGGACGTAGAGGAGATACCCACAAAAGCATCTAAAGTAGTTTGTTGAGAAACTACTTCAGGAATTGAACCTGAAGGGGCGATCTCTTTGGTCTTTCTGTCCTTCTTAGAGGGACCAGGAAGAGAGCAGTTGTTGGTCGTTTGAGAGCAGTGGTAGCGGCAGGGATAGCAGGAGAAGGAACCCCCTGTGTGGCCGCTGAAGATGAAGAATGTAGAGAGAGAGACGGGTGTGGAGAGTTGAAAGACTTACCTCGTTGGCGACTGGCTTGATCTCTAGCGATCGCTGACCCACCTTGGAAAAAGTACCATCATGAGTAGTTGGATACTTGTCAGCGTAGAGAAAGTGTAGGTACGCGCAAATAAAGCGTACATATGGGATCTTGGGATCCCTCTCAGTCTTCTCTATCTTTGACTTAAGATCATCAAAGATAGCACCAGCGTAGTCGAAGTGTTTGCCAGCGATGATCGAGTAGCCCATCTGGAGCTGAACTTTGCTCGCCTGATCCAGGGAGCCAATCTTCCCACTCATACTCTGAATTATGTGGGAGAAGATGTAGTTGAGTTGGGAAGGCATGTTTGCCTTTTGGATCTTGGTCAGACATTTGTTGGGAATGGTGGAGCGTGGCTTGTTATCCCAACAGTATTCCATGTCATCCAAGAATTGGATGAGCTCAGCGTCAGTGGGGAGTGCATCAAATCCATCTTGGGTCTTTTCAGGGAATCGCAAAGCTTTGCGCAGACCATAAGCAGTTAGGAGGCCTGACCCCAATTCAGTGGTGAAGGAAATGGCAGGAACCACTACACCCTTCTTGTTGGTGATGGTGGTTTCATCAGTAGTGAACCAAAACTATTGCAGAAGAGTCTTGGATGGTTTTGGGTCCACAGTGAGAGCGAAGGCAACGCAATATTGCTTCAGAAAGGCAGTTGCATCCACCAAGTATGGGTATTTCTCAGTGTCAAAGTCCAACCTAGCGAGATGGTTGTTCTTAGGAATCTTGGATTCTGTGATGTTGAACTTGACGTTCTTGGAAGCAATGAGCGATGCTTGGGCCATTTCTGAATATAGAAAGAAATAGATTGGAGAGAAAGGTTTAGAGTCCAAAAATAATTTAAAAAAATTTACCAGTTTCTGTATTTAGAAAGAAACATAGAAAAAAAACAAAGTTATTTTTAGAGTAAAACAGTGTTCTTTGTGAAGAAGAAAGAACATGTAGAATAACCAAAAGTTTTTAGATAAGATAAAATCAAAAGAAAATGATTTTAGTGTTGAGAAATCTTTTAAAATCCATGATAATGAAAATATGTATGATTTTAAGAATAAGTTTAGGATGATATGAACAAAAACCTGTTGATCTTGAGAATATAAAGATTCAAATAGTTGAATGGTTTTTGTCTGCTTGAATACCTTGAAATAGTTTTTCATGCTTTGAAAGTTTTATGAAAGCGTAAAAAGATAAGAATGAAAAAGGCATTCTTTTTATATGAGGAGAGAGAGAGAGAGAGAGAGAATGAGTGAAGCGGGAAAACAAATGCTCATCATGACATGGACACGTTTTACGAAGTTGATTTGATAGAAGAGCAAAGGACGAACGTGTCAGAGAAAAAAAGGCATGTCGTGGATTTTCAAATGACGTCATAGGAGAGAAAAAAACGTTTCATTTGTCGTTTTTGAAATAATCTCTGAAGAAAACTCAGAGATCAGTTTTCTTTTCAAATGATCACTAATGAGAAATATCAGTGATAGATTTTGTTTATCAAAAAACTTTTAATCATTTGAAGAAAAATCAGTGATTAAAGTTTTTGATTTTAAAAAACGTCTTACTGAATAAATATTCAGTGATTGAGAGTGAAAGAACATACCTGAGAGTCAGAGATATTTGTTCAGAGAGTAAGTGATGAATGGAAACTCAGTATTACTGACATAATGCATGAAAAATGAAGAGTCACTCTTCAAGATTCAGCATTCCAAGCTCACTGATGAGAAAGTTGAATCTTGTCTCATCAAGAGGTTTGGTGAATAAATCAGGGAGCTGATAGTCAGTGGGGATAAAGTGGAGATCAATATAACCATTCATCACATGATCTCTGATAAAATGATATCTGATCTCTATGTGTTTTGTCTTTGAATGTAGTACTGGATTATTAGCTATAGCGATAGCACTAGTGTTGTCGCAATAAATTGGAATTTTTGATAGCTGAAGGTGATAGTCTAATAGTTGATTTCTCATCCATAAGACTTGAGCACAACAACTTCCAGCGGCTACGTATACAGCTTCATCTGTGGAAGTGGACACTAAATTTTGCTTTTTACTCGTCCAGCTTTCCTCCCAGAATTTGACATCCACCAGTGGTGCTCTTTCTATCAAGTTTACAACCTACAAAATTACTATCTGAATATCCAATTAGATCAAACTCTGAGTCTTTGGGATACCAAAGACCGAGGTTATGAGTTCCTTTCAGATATCTGAAGATTCGCTTGACAACGATCAGATGGGATTCCTTGGGTTCAAATTGATAGTGTGCACACAGACATGTAGAGTACATGATGTCAGGTCGGCTCGTTGTAAGATACAACAGAGAGCCTATCATTCTTCTATAGGCAGTGACATTAACAGTTTTTCCAGCTGGATCCTTGTTTAATGCCAGAGGAGGTGCCATAAGAGTTTCCATCGCTGAAGTTTGAGTTAGATCAAACTTCTTCAGCATATCTTTAACATACTTACCTTGGTTGATGAAAGTACCTTTTTCAGTTTGTTTAATCTGAAGACCAAGAAAGTACGTTAGTTCGCCCATCATACTCATCTTGTATTCTTTCTTCATTCTTTCAGCGAAACGAGTACATAGAGATGGGTTAGTAGAACCAAATATTATGTCATCGACATATATTTGCACAAGGATAATATGACCTTTTATCTTTATGAAAAACAAGGTATTATCAATTTTACCACGTTCAAAATTTTCAAAGATAAGAAAATATGAGAGAGTGTCATACCAAGCACGAGGGGCTTGTTTTAGACCATAGAGAGCCTTATCCAATTTATAAACATAATTTGGATGCTAAGGGTCAGAGAACCCTGGGGGTTGTTCTACATAGATTTCTTCATTCAGCTTTCCATTTAGGAAGGTTGATTTTACATCCATTTGATATACAATGAAGTTTTTGTAAACTTCATAGGCTAAGAAGAGTCGAATTGCTTCGAGCCTAGCCACAGAGGCAAAGGTTTCATCATAGTCTATGCCTTCCTCTTGTCTGTATCCCTGAGAAACAAGTCTAGCCTTGTTGCGGGTTACAGTTCCATGTTCATCTAATTTGTTTCTAAACACCCATTTGGTGCCTATAACAGTTTTATCATATGGTCTAGGAACAAGATTCCAAACTTTGTTACGAGTAAACTCAGTCAGCTCTTCTTGCATAGCGCTGACCCAGTTTGGATCTCTGAGGGAATCATCAGTCTTCTTTGGCACTATTAAAGAAATAAAGTTGCCAAAGAGATAGATATTACCTGAACTTCGTCGAGTCTGAATACCTGGGTTGGGATCACCAATAATTTGATCTATGGGGTGATCTTTTGTCCATCGCTGAGCAGGAGCATGATCGCTCATTTCAGGAGATGGATCAACAATAGGAATGTTCACTAATGAAGAAGCTTGAGGTTCATCATCAATTAACTGTTGAGAGTCAGACAGTCCATTGTTTTCTGAGAGGTTTTCAGATGAAGACGGATCTGATGGAGGGAGTGTGTTTAGAGGCTCAGCTGAAACCCATGAGGTAGATTCAGCGTTAGGTGGTATGATGTTTAGATCATCATCAGCAGCTGGAGGATCTGTGTGCTGATGGTTTGAGAAGAAAGGTTATGTTTCTCTGTAATGAGAAAACATCCAAGCATTTAGCTCTTCATTGTCAGCGATTGGTTTAGAATTCGTTGAGCGAGTTTCATCAAAGGTGATGGGAATTGTTTCTTCCACAGTTTTTCTTCTCATGTTGAAAAATCTGTAGACTTTGAAGATAGAGGAATATCCAATAAATATTTCTTCATCAACTTTTGGATCGAACTTTCCAAGTAGATCTTTGTTGTTTAAAATGAAGCACTGACAACCAAAGATATGAAGAAAACTTATAGAGGGTTTTCTTCCATGAAATAGTTCGTAAGTTGTCTTTCCAAATCGTTTTACTATCAGTGATCTATTTTGAGTAAAGCATGCAGTGTTCACTGCTTCAGCCCAAAATTGAGTAGGGAGATGAGAATCGTTGAACATTGATCTGGCAGCTTCAATGATCGTTCTGTTTCTTCTTTCAGCGACTCCGTTCTGCTGAGGCGTTCTTACAAAGGAAAAGTTGTGAGAAATTCCTTTGTTCTCAAAGAAATTGTCCAGAGAACTGTTTTTGAATTCAGTTCCATGATAACTTCTTATTGAACGAACAGTAAGATTATTCAGCACTTCCAACTTTTTAACAAAAGATATTAGTTCTTCTGGAGTATCACTCTTGCAGTGAAGAAAGATAACCCAGGTGTAGCGAGAGTATTCATCTACAATGACAAGTGTATATTTCTTTCCATCTATGGATTGGATATTGACAAGGCCAAACAAATTCATATGCAAGAGTTGAAGAGGACTTATCACTGAGGAAACTTCTTTAGATTTGAAACTAGCTTTTGTTTGCTTTCCTTTTTCACATGTTGAGCATAGAGATTCCTTAGCATATGAGTGTTGAGGAAGACCAGAAACCAGTTCCTTAGATGAGAGAGAATTCAGGGTTTTGAAGTTTACATGAGAGAGCCTTTTGTGCTGTTAGCAGATTACCCATCAGAGGAGGATTTAGAAAGAAAACATACGTTTTCAGTGGTAGTAGAGTCCATATCTATTACATAGACATTTTCCTTACGATAACCACTGAGATCAAGTTTCCCATTCTCATTTACCCCTGAACATGCTTTCTTGGTAAAGCGTACTTCATAGTCTTTGTCACATAGCTAACTGATGCTTAGAAGATTGTGCTTCAGTCCGTCTACGTACGCGACTCTTCTGAAGGTAGTTGTCCCATTACTGAGGACACCAAACCCTCGGGTATATCCTTTTCCATTTCCACCAAAGGTCACTGAGGGACCTTTCTCTTCCTTGTATTCAGTGAGCAGGTCTTTTTGTCCTGTCATGTGACGAGAGCATCCACTATCATGATACAGATGCCTTTTGATCCCTGCAAATATAAGTAAGATTAAGCTTTGTTTGGTACCCACTTTTCAATGGGTCCTTTAGGGTTAGTGGAGATGGAAGGTTCATCAATCTTCACAACAGATGAAGATTCAGCTTCAGTGGTAACCTTCACTTTGGTTAATTTCTTAACCTTAGTGGTATTCTTCACCTTGGTTGATTTCTCAGCTTTGGTGACCTTCTCAGCCTTGGAGGCATTCATCTTCACTTTAGTTGTTTTATCAACTTTAGTGGCAGTTAGACATTTACTAGCAATATGGTCAGTAAATCCATAGTGATAGCATTTTCTATATTTGAAGGTGGTTTTAGGACCATGAGTAGTAGGATTTGAGAATTTGAGATGAGCAGGGCCAGCTCCAAGAATGCCTTTAGCATGAGATCTGGGAGGAACTTTCATTTCTTCAGATCTCTTAGGCTTAAGATCAATCTTCAGCTTTGGAGGACAGAGATCAAATATTTCTGTTACAGAGCTAGAAGATCGATTTGCTGAAGGTTTAGAAGGAACTTTCAGCTTTGCTTTCTTGGTAGCCTTCTGAGGATGGAAAATAGATTTTCCTTTATCTGCAGGCTTAGAGCCTTTAGATATTTCCTCAGGGATGGGATTAGAAGAAGATGAAGAAGAGCATTGAGCATAAGAAGTGTCAGGGATAGAAGAGACAAATATTCCAAACTTAAGCATGGAACTGTCTTCTTTAGGCTCATCCTGTGGTTTCCAAAAACCAAGACCAGTTCTATCACTGGCAGGTATCTGAGCACTTATAATCTTAGTGATCTTTGTGGAAGATTTGCATCATCCTTCAACAGTAGCCTTTTCTGCTTTTAAAGCAGCGATGGCTTGTTCGCGTTCTATGCTGATGATTTCATTAACAATGACTTGATCTTTCAAACTTTCCTCTAAATAAGTCAGTTCTCTGATTTTTTCATGACATTTTTCTAGTTGTTCAGTTAAATCAATGTTTTTGTTTTCAGCTAGAGTTTTACCATTTAGAGCATTATATAGATCAATCGTCAGCACATCAACAGCGCGACTTCTGTCTGCTTCAGATAGAGAGGGATTAGTAGAGATAGATACCTGAGATGATATATAGCTCATGAAAGTTTCTGGAGATTCTTCCTCTTCTTCTTTAATCTCGGCCATAAGGCAGCTGAGATTAGCAACTTCTTTTTCATTAGAACTTGATTCTTCTGATTCAGCCCAATCATGTTCTTCAGCGATAAGTCCTTTACCTTTTCTTTTATAGTTTTTCAACTTTTGATATTTTTCTTTCAGTTTAAGGTATTTGTCATCGCTGGATCTTCTGGAGGTAGAAGGTTTGAAGACTTTCTTTGACCTGCACTCACTTACAAAGTGTTCAATCTTTTCGCAGTTATAGCAAGTAGCAGTAGCCTTATCAACAGGGGTTGATTTTGGCTTGTCAGTGAGAGAGAGAGGCTTATTTCTTCGGAAATGGCTCTTTCTTTCAAATCTCTTAAAAGAGTTTGTCAAGAGTGCTAAGGACTCATCAAACTCTGAAAGATCAGTGTCTGATAATTCCTCAGTGTCATAATCTAACTCAGTGATAGTGAGAGTAGATCGTTGAGATTGAATGATCTCTGAGGAGACTAAAGCAACAGGAGTGCTTTTGGAGTCTTTAGAATCTTTTACAAGATTCTTCTTCAAGAGATTTGATTGCTCATAGTTGAGCAATATTCCATACAAGGTGCTAAGGGAGAGAGCATTTAAGTCTTTTGTTAGCTTGAGACACATTGAATAACTGTCCCAACTTTCAGGAAGAGATTCTAAGAATTTAGTCAAGACCTCAGAATTAGAATAGGTCCTTCCTGCAGTTCTTAGATCAATGATTAAGCAGTTAAACCTCTGGTGAACATCGGAGAGTGGTTCGTTCTTACCAGAGATGAAACTTTCATACTATCGTACCAAGTTAATCTTTCAAGTTTCTTGGACTTCAGTGGTGTCTTCATATTGAACACATATAGTGTCCCACATTTCCTTGGCAGTTTTAAGATGCATGATGGAATGGAAAGCCTCATCAGGCAGATCCATAGAGATAATGGTTTTTGCCTTTGCATCTAGACCGACCTTCTTTTTGTCTTCATCACTCCACAGTCTTATTTCTTTAAGAGCATAACGTTCAGGAACAGCAGGAGTGGTGGCAGTAGCTGGAACGACAGCTATGATAGTGAAAGGTTCATAAGGTCCATGTGCTACGTAATCAGGTATAGTAGGGTCTACACCTTCTAGAAATAACATCATTCGATTCTTCCAGAGAGCAAAGTTATCTTTGCTAAATCGAGGAGGTTTAGAAAGTGAACCATTATCATAGTAGTTTGTGTTAAGTGCCATTTAGAATAGCAAGGAAGAGAATAAAGCAAGATCTTGTTTATTAGATTAAACAATCTGCTCTGATACCACTTGTTGGTCCCGAAGTTGCTTAACAAGTTTGTAGAAGGGGGGTTGAATACAAACACATAATTTTAAGGTTTAATAAATTGTTTATTGATAAATCAAACACAATTTATAAGTCTGTTGTGGAATAAGATTAAGTAGAACCTAATCTAAACAAACTTAAGAAACACAAAGATGGTTGCACAAGAATATAGAGATTGTGGGATAGGAGAGTATAGAAAACAAGGGTTTCTATATTTTTAGAAAGATGAAGACACCCTTAGATGGAGTGTTGATCTTTCTATTTATACCCTATGCATTAAATGCATGGCAGAGCACTTTACACGTGTCCTTCATTGATTGGCTGAGAGAGTCTGACTTTGGGAGACATGCTTTCGGCCGTATCGTGAACAGTGTAGTTGGCAGAGTGTTTGTACGAATTATGGCAGAGGTATGTTCGTTCTGATATATCGTACTGGGTGTGCATAGGAAAGACAAAAGAGACTTGAGGCATAAGTTAAGTGATCATCGATTGCTGAGTATCTCTTCCTTCAGAGATACAAAGAAGTTCAGCTATCGTTGAAGCTTTTCCTCAGGTTTATTCGCGTGTGTAGATTTGTCTTTGCTTCACTGATATCCGCATCAGGTCACTAGTAGACTTGTCTTTGTTCAGCAGTTTCGTCTTCGATTCAGCTATGAACATCTTTTGACGCGAAACTTGTCTTTAGGGATTACGTTTAATTGTTTACATCAGAAACTGTCAGCGATACTGAACATACTCAGTATTTAACCGCTGATAGTGAAACACTAATACATATGAATGTTTAAAAGAAAGATCATTAATGATAACTGAACAGACTCAGTCTGATCGCTGATGATGAAACACTAATACATATTTATTAAACGTAATTTTCACTAAGTATAGAAAAGGGTCTTTATCAAATCACTGAGAGAGAATGGATCAACAGTATATTATTTCTTAGTGAACTTGTTAGCTAGATTTAGCTTCGCGCCAACGTAATGTCATTGGAATGATATCAAGTTAATCTTTTAGAACCATTGACATGGGCTTATACTTTCCTATAGAAAGAAAAATGGGATTGATAATGGAACTTCAATACCTACTTAGAATGTAAGCAGCAAAAGTACTAGCTCTTATAGAAAAGCATTAAATAATGTATTGATATGTATTTGTTGATATTAGATATCTGTCTGACCCATACAAAGGTCGTTCCAAAATTGGATAAGAAAGTACCATTGGGAACATGTCGATTGTTTGGAAGTAAACTAAGTAACTTTTTGTACCTACCTATTTGAACTATATTACTCTACATGAAATTGTTCAAGAGTGTACATGGTTAAGGACTATCATTACACATATTAGAGAAGCTAGTGTTTTGAGTTCAACCAATATCCTACCGCATATATGGAAATAATGCATCATATATCAAAGGAATGAAAGTAAGATATATAAAGGTTGATAACACAAAACATTATCTGCTTAAGTTTCTATGCAATCAACAACAACAAACTCCCCTCAACATTCAAATGAATCAAGTAAGGTATGTGGAAAATGTGAATATTTTCTAAGCTCTCTTGATTGATGTACAAATCAGGGGGAGTAATAGACAAAATGAGGTGTCTACTAAACATGTATTATTCATGATTTGTGCTCTTTCCTTCGCCAATGTTTTATTTTTCCCACTGGATTTTTTGTTCCTTGGTGCAAGGTTTTAGTGTGGCAAAGATTTATAAATCATCTTGTTTACTAAACCTTTTGATTAATGTACGAATCAAGAAATATAGTAAACTAAAGGATTTGTTATTGGTGTCTTGTACTTTTTCCTTCGTCTAAAGTTTTTATTTTTCCCACCGGGTTTTGTTTCTTTGGCGTAAGGTTTTAATGAGGCAAGAACTATGCACCATCACTCCTTTGACTCGACACAAGGGGAAGTGTTGAAGGATTATGTGTCATCATCAAAAGGAAGTGATTGAAAGAATATTCTCCTAGAATTAGAATTTACTATAATAAATATTTTTCCCTTATTTAAAGGGTGTATGATTAATGAGAATTACAAATTTCATTCTGTCTATTTATTGTTGTTCTACCATCTTTTTGCTATAACATTTATGTTTTTATAGCAATTATATAGTCAACATATAATATTCTTTTTACTTTTTAAAAATACCTTATATTTATGATTTTATCAACATAATATATATATATATATATATATATTATAATTTGCTCATTTTCCCTAAATTACTACTATAAAATAATTTTATGAATAGAAATCCACAAATATAATTATTTTAGAATAATAAAATATATTAGTGAGTTATCCATCAAACCTAAATTATAGGAAACTTTATTTTTATTACTACTTATTTTGATATGATAAAAATATAATATTATGTAATGTTAGCATTTAGTTTAACATGTCTTTTTTTTATTATTTTATATTTGTCAAATATTTTATTAGTTACTTTTTGTCAAACTTATTAATTTATGAGGTATCTTTTTAGCTAAGACCATCTCCAACCCATACACTAAAAATAACATCAAAAACACTAAAACTGGTGGGACCTTTTACACTAAAAAAATTTCCAACTCCAACCATACTTCAAAAAAAAACACCAAATCTCCTAAACCCAAATAAAAAAACATTTTTCATTATTATTAAACATTTTTATATACACTATCTAATATTTATAAATAATTATATTAAATAAATAATTAATTAATAAGGTCTCGGTGAAAATAAAATGATAATTTATTAATTAATAAATTTTACATTACTAGGAAAAAAAATACATCAATTCAAATAACATAAATTAAAAACATAGTTAAATCATACTAATTTTCCGAGTTAGTATATCCGTCCCACAAATGTTCAATTAAAGATCTAACTTCCATCTCTGAACCTGAGGTTCTTGAGTATTTAACAAATGAAAAACATAGAATATTAAGGAAAAGAGCAGAAGAATCTCGTGCCAATGAAGATGGACAAGAAACTCAATATCAAGGGTCTCAATATCGTGTATCTCAGTATCAATATCAAGAAACTCAATAGAATATTATGTTTTATTTTACGTTATATAATTTCAAGTATTATGTATTTTTAATTTGTTATGAAATTAGATTTTGTCAATTTTATTTAATGCTATTTTTTTAATTTAATTTAATATATAAAATAACATTTATTATAATTATAATTACAAATTATATCAATTATATTTAAAAAAAAGAAAAAATAAACATTTTAAGTGGGTCATATCACTTTTGCAGTGTGAATACTGACACACCAAATTTGGTGTGTTTTCATCTCAAAAACTCATATCCGGCAAAAAAAATTTGAAGAATGGAGTATGGTTGGAGATGACCATACTGCAAATCACTGAATTTGCAGTATTGTTGGAGATGCTCTAACATCTAATTTTTATTTAATAGTTAACTTATTAACTAGTTTAACAAACAATATCTTATTTTAATACATACTATTACGTAAGACACATAATTAGTGCTATAAACTTGAAACTCAATTATGTATTTTATTATGGCATCCAATACGTTGTGTTCTCGAGTTTTTTTTTTACGAAGGAAAGGAAGGGAAAGAGAAGGAAAGTAGAAGGAAAAGAAAAAATGTTGTGTTCTCGATTTTTTTTTAAGGAGGGAAAGGAAAGGAAGGAGAAGGAAAATATTGTTGATTTTCCTCCCAAATGTGGGAGGAAACGAAAGGAAAGAAAATAAAATGAATTTAAAAAAAATAAAAAATATTTATAAAATTACGCATATACCCATTAATTATATTCCATTACGAAATAAATAAAGGTATATTAGTAAAATTAACATCTTTACTTTTCTTTCCCTCCTGTTCGAGAATATGAAAATTTATTTTCTTTTCTTTTCTTCCCTTTCATTTCTTTTCTTTCAATCTCAAGAACACAAATACAAATATTTCTTTCTTCCCCATCCCTTTCTTTTCTTTACTGCTCTTTTCATTTCTTTTTTTTTTCCTTCCAAAACTCAAGAACAACAGGATTAGATATCTTCAAAAGCCAATTTTATCATAATATGATCATATTGTACAATATCACATTTCATATATATCGGTTGTATCATTAGTAATTTCCAGTCAAATGTATCAAGTTATTTTGTATGAATCGCTTTCTGATTCCTATAATTAATACTAAAATATCTTGAATCAAAAAATTTCCTTTTTTGTTCTTACATACTAAATTACAAATTTTTAAATTTTACAACTAATTGTATATACAAATAAAATAATATATATTACATAAAGTCATATCTTTTTTATTTACAACCAATATCAACATAATATTAACACATTTTTTTTTACCATATATAAAAAGTAATATTTTTGGTTCTCTAGAAAGCAAATTAATATCCGTGGATTCATTTATTTTTCTAACAAATTCATTAAACTTCCTTTAAAACTAAAAAAAAAAACCCACAAATCATACTTAAAAATCGATTATAATCTTTGTTATCTACATTTTGAAATATCAAATAAATTTATAAATGAATAACTTGAAAACATACAAGTGTTTAATTATACCCCAATTCAATTAATTCGATCCCTTTAATTGCGCTTTTACCGAAACATTTTCCATTTCTTTTGTTCCAGTCAACCTTGAAAAATGAATTTTTGTAAAAGCAGCATACCTAATAAATAAAAACCTACCTAAACTCACCATAATTCATTGCATTATAAATATATACAAAACCCTTTGAGAGAATAAAGTGTTATTGGGATTATAATCATACCAAATTTATTTGTAACGCCTGGTAATTACTCTCTCTCTCTCTATATATATATATATACCCACCCACCCCCAAAACACAACACGAGATACCCTTTTGGTCTCTCGATTAGATTTGCAGAGGGGTACTGTTGGGTTCTTTAACAATTGGTGCAGAAGAAGGAAGCTTATATAAGACAATAATCTTGTTTTGTTATATGCTAATTAATCAAGGTTAATTATAATCTTTTTGTCATTAACTATATCCACATTTTCTTTAAATGTTATATTTTGTAATTATTATTTTTTATTTATTGAATCCCATGCTGGGTTTGCAGGTTTAAAATGGGAAAGAAGAAATTATCCACGAGGAGAATGATGGTCATAGCTGTTCTTCTGTCCTTCATTCTTACTGCAGACTCCAAAAGCTTTAGGAATACAAAGTAAGTTTCTTTCTTCTCGATCATATCCTTCTCATTTTATAAATAAAAAAATTCACACAGATTTTAGGGAAACCAACTACAAAATAATTAAAAACTTTCTTGTATATATATATATATATGTATATATATATATGTCCGATTAATTAAGTTTCACGTCTTGAAATGGTTTTTGTTTTGGAGACTGGAATTTGGTCGTAAAAAAATGGAAATGATCGGGGAACTGATGCCTGCAATTACATATGAATATGGAGTTAGTGAGGGTTTACCGGTTGCTAAAATTTTGCTCTTATCTACTATGCATGCAATAATATAAATTAGTCTTATTACTTTTTTTTTCAAATTTATTTTAGTTTATATATATATATATATATATATATGCTCAATTATGGATTTCTATTTTAATTATTTATTTTATCTAGGATTTTGTTTACCTATAAAAATATTTTTTATTTGGGAATACTTTTACAAGAATAATTAAAAAATTGAGCACTCACAATACATGAATTTATAAAAAATACTTGAATTTATAAAAAACATAAAAATTAGGCTTTTTTCCATGGACAAGACATTACATAGTGTAGTGGTAGGATCCATATATATATATATATATATATATATATATATATAATCTTTTTGAGATGTAGAAATTAATAGTCATATAAATACATCTTTTTAGAAAACTTGAACGGTGTTCTACAATATTGAACAAACCCAAATTCTTATCAATTAAGTTTTATATCAAAAAATTTAATTGATACGAGTCGAACCAACCTCAACGTCGTACGTATGTGGGTTTGTAGTTTTCTTGCTGTGTACTCATACCTTAAGGTTTCTTTTGACTTTTTTTTTGCTTTTTGTTGAATTTGTTGACCTATTATTTTGACTTTATGACTTCTACTACAAGTCATTAATCAGCATATTTAGAGCATCTTATCCGATGCAAGTTATTATAAGAACCTCTTTTTTTGTACTTTTTGGTACCATCTCATTTCTAACTCATCAAATTAAAAACTCATATAAAAGTCCATAATGGTAGTTCTTAGAGCATCCACAGTATACGCGTTTTTCACCGAGTTTTTTCATAGCTTTTTTCTTACACGTTATTGTCACATCAACAACTTAAAAACCTCCATTATGTGAAAAACCTCACTCAAGCTTTTTTCATTACTTTTTTAAACTATTCAGAGTCCCACTATTTTAACTTTATATCATTTTTATTCTTATTTATACATTAAAATTCATACAAATACATATTTGTTTAAATCAAGAAAATATTATTAATTTAATTATGTATTTATTTTACATAATTTTTTTTAAATATTTTAATATGGATTGGAAAGTTTGAGAGGTATATTTATAATAAAAATCTAGCTAGGTAAAAATAAAGAAAAAAAGTTATTTTAAAAGTATGTACAATAAAATTAATAAAAATTAGGTTATTAAGAAATATATAAAAGTTGTATAAAAAGTATGTAAAATAAAAATTAAAAAATGTTAAATTTAAAAGTATGTATAACCGAAAATAAAAAATGGGTCATTAAAAAATATGTTAGAATTGTATAAATATGTCAAATTTGAGATATTATTTTAAAAATATAAAATATAATTACTTTCATTATGTATTTATTTATATTATTTATTTAATAATTATATTTAAATAAGATTACTTTAAATATATTAATAAATAAAACCGGTTAATAAATAAAACTGATTAAATACGAAACTTTTATAAAATTCTATAAAGTTAAAACTGATTAAATACGAAAAAGCTACGAAAAAACAGGTCGTGCAGTTACGAGCTATGACGAAAAACCTCAATTGAAAAACTTTTCCACTATGTGAAAAACCTTCCAAAAACCTCCCAACAAGCACATTGTGGATGCTCTTATAAGAACCTATTTTTGTGGGTCCTGTATATATAAGTTAAATATATGTAATATTAATAATTATTATAAAGTTAAGAAAAAAAATAAAAAAATAAAGGTAATGTCACATCTCACACATTTCATGGTAAGAACCAAGGTTCTTATTTAAGAACTTAGAGGGATTTGGGTTCTTATTTAAGAACTTAGAGGGATTTGGGTTCTTATAAGAACTTTCCACAATGGTAGTTCTTACTAGTCACTACACTTTTTGCTTATAAGAACATCTCCAATGGAGGTTCTTACAAGAACCTCATTTTTACACTTTTTGATGCCACTTAATTTTCAACTCGTCAATTTAAAAATTTATATAAAAATTCATAATGGTAGTTCTTATAAGAACCTCATGTCAACATCAATAATTATTATATATTAATAAATAAATATCAAATATTTAATTTAACTACCAATAAAAATGAGGAAATTGTCATTTCACACAAACTTCATGGTAATAACCAAGGTTCTTATTTAAGAACCTAGAGGATTTTAGGTTCTTATAAGAACGATCTCCACAATGCTAGTTCTTATAAGCCATTGCACTTTTTTTCTTATAAAAACCTTGCATTGGAGATGCTCTAAGAACCTTGCATTGAAGATGCTCTTAATATATATAGAGAGACTATTGGTTCATATGATAACAGTTAGGGATGGTAACGGGGCGGGTTTGGGGCGGGGATCCCCTTACCAGGCCTCGACCCCGGTTTCGTGGAGAGGTACCCGGCCCCAGCCCCGTTACCCAGCGGGTGCGGGGATTAAACACCCGGCCCCGGTCAATACCCGGTCTCATTTAGCCTTTTTTTTTTAAACCTTTTTTTGGGTATTTTGGACTGTTTTTGGGGTTGATTTTGGGCCATTTTACTACAACTAATAAGTTGAAAAAATGCATAAACATTAAACAATATCATCAAATTTCAACGTCTTCATCGTATGCAACCGTTTGATCAAATCCTTGCGGTTCTCCATCCTTTTTATCTAAATTTAAAAATAATACAAGTTAGAAAAGTAGTATATACACCACGTATCATATAACAATTAATATAATTATTACCTAATTTCAATTTTGGGAAAACTTTAGTAATTAGTATATTAATATATATATATATATATATATATTTAAAATAAAAATTATATTATTATTACCGGGTACCGGGTGGGTCGGGGGGTGGTCTACCCGGCCCCGGCCCCGGTCCCTGGCCCCGTTTTTTCGGGTATTCCCCGGCCCTGTCCGGGTTGGGTGAACCGGGTTCCCCAACGGGTCGGGTCAGATTCCCATGCCTAATAACAGTAATGAACTAGGAGAATAAAAATTAGTTGAAGCACATGTAATTTTATATTGAAATCATGTATAAAATTACCTGTTAAATTTTTCATGTTTTTTATTTATTTATTGTTCTCGTTATAACCATCTTTCTAGACTCTCTCTCTATATATAAACAAATAATTCATTTGATTTTTTAACCATTAAATACTTTTAAGGGTGATTAGAAGATTATTAAGAGGTTTTCAATAATTTCTTCAAAATAAAGATGTAAAAGTGTACGTATATATTGAACTCTAATTAGAAGATTTTTTTTTTAATTTTCATATTAACTATATTATTAAAATATTTGGTGTATATAATAAATCTTTCAAACAAGTTTTTTATGAGTGTATAGATAAGAACTTTACATTAGGGATGTTCATGGGTTAGGCTGATTGGGTTGAAGGCGTTTCAACAACCCAACCCAACTGATATATATTGGGATCATTTGTGTTTGATTTTAATATAAAAACTCTCTTTGAAAAATTATCAGAATATATACTTAATAATTCTCATTGAAAGGAGTTTTGAAGTTACTGATATAGATTTTAAGAAACGGAACGGATATATACCAGTTGGTTAGAAGTCCATTAGTTAAGAACACGATCAATTTTTTTGACTATGATACGATATTATATATAAATATGATGAAAATCATTTTAAATTATATAAAAAGTTTAAGAACTGTGAAAAATATTAATTGAAGTATATATATATATCATCAAAATATGTATTTTGTCAATGATTATATTTATCAATATGTATCTATTATATGTATGGAAAGTATATATATACATTATGCATACAGGGGGTCATTTAAGGGAGAATTTTGTTATTTGTGATAACAGTGAGATTCAATGTGAGTCACATATTAAAGAATAAATTAAGAAATTATTAATTTTGGTAATTTGATTGAAATTTTATTTAAAAGACATTCTAGGTATTTAAATTTATTATCTCTCCTCCCTCTCTTCTCTCCTCTCTCATATCTCCGGCCTCCGGTGAATCTTATTCTGGTGGATACACAATGTGATACCTACAAAAAAATGACACTTGTTAACAACAAATACATACAAACGATCATGATTGTGATACGCAAAATAAATTGTGTTACACTGTGATATTCATTGTGATACCCATTACGATCCCAGGGTGATACTCATTGTGATACCCATTACGATCCCAGAGTGATACTCATTGTGATACCCACTGTGATATTCGTGGTACTTTAATGTGATACCCATATATAATCACTGTGATACCTATTGTGATATCCATGTTACATCTAAACCCTAAAATTTGGATATTAGGTTAATGGTAGAGAGAATGTTACAGAATAAGTATAAGAGAAAAAAGGAGATATTTTAGGAATTCTTAATTTAATTAGATATAATTATTTTAAATGTTCTCACAGTTATCATAAACTATATAGTTCTCATTTAATTAGGCCCCTATACATAGATTCACTTATTCATTAGTGTATATCCTTATACAAGTTCTCTTGATTTTAAAGTTTTTTTGTGATTATTACATAACCGGTTATGTATATATATATATTTATAAAACAATATATAATTTGATAGTTATTGAAGAACAAAATTTAATGTGTGATTTCCAAAAAAAACAAAGTTTAAGTTTTTTCAAGAGTTTCTCAATAACTTCAAAATACATAAACAGAACTTAAAATCTAAAAATGTTTCTAAATTCAACTTCACGCTACAACAAATTAAAGTAGGTTTATGGCACGTCATAATAGACTACTTTATAGGACTTAATTTATAGGAGCAAAAACATAAAACGTATCTAAGGACATTGTAATAAGTTTATAGGATGAATTTAAACATTGTAACAAGTTTTTTAGAACATTTTTATAAAATAAAATGTCGTAATAGCTATTATAATAAACTATTTGAAAATTTGTCTTGTAAATTTAAAAACAAATGCCTTATTAAAAGATGGGTTTTATATGATATTTTCTCAAAAGTATCCTATAAAATGCTAATGCGATGTTATGTTATGTATTAAAAATGTTTTAAAAAACTTGTTAAAACGTACAAATGCATTTTATAAAATTTAGAGTAAATTACGTTTTTAGTCCCTATGATTTGTTGAAAATTTCTATTTTCATTCTTATGGTTTTGAAACTACAATTTTCATCTGATAGTTTATAATTCATTACCTTTTTCATTCTTATGATTTAAAATTTATTTACTTTTTCATCTCTATGATTTACAATTCATTTCTATTTTAGTTCTTCATACTAAAAAGTAACGTTTTGGCCTCAGGGACGAAAATAGAAATAAATTGCAAACCATAGGGGCCAAAAGCAAAATTTCAAAACCATAAAGACAAAAATCGTAATTTTTAACAAACCACAAGGACTAAAAATGTAATTTACTCTAAAATTTATTATAACGTATTTAGAAAGAAGAATTTACTTTTTATTTTTATAATTTAAGTCTTATAAAATAATTTATTAAGACGTTAAAAAAATTAATGGTGTCCTTTAAATCCCATTTTATAATAGTGTCAAGAATTTTTTTTGTTTCAAAAATATAATATATATTATATTATTAAAATATTTAATAACTCAACAACTTTCAAGCAAGTTTTTTAAATAATAAATTTATACTCTCTTCTCCAAATTATTTAATTCTATCTTTTCTTGTATTTTCTTAAAATATTAATTTCTTTTATTTTTCTTTATTTTGAAAATATTTTAAAAATTATATTAATAAAAATCAATTTTATTATTTAAGATTTACATTTTTAAGGAATATTTGAGTGTGAGCATGAGGTTTCTCTATCTACCTTTTTCACATGTCTCAACACAATCTTGTGATCTTTACTATGTCCATTCTGTCATCATCAACTGTAGCCTCGCCTTCCGGAAGTTTACGTGGACCACTTTTCCCAACATTTTTCATACCAACCCCTTTGTCTTTTCAAAACTTTCATACCAACCCCTTTGTCTTTTCAAAACTTTCATAACCATCTCCTCATTACTTCAACTTTTCTAAAACACATAATCCTACCTCCGTTAAACAGTTTGCTATCTTCAATTCCCTATTTACAGATAATCTCTATGCAAGCCCTTTTTTTTTTTAATCTCTATTTTTATTAAAATATTTTTTGGACATTTGATAAATTGTAATTTTAATTAATAAAGAAAACTAGTAGGGGGTGTTTTGCAAATTAGTCAAACTCTAGGGACTTTTCCTTCCAAAAACGTTTTACCCTGTTCCAGGAAACTGACAAAAAACAAAACCTGTGGTCTGTTGTCGCTAAAGTTAAAAAATTTATGAATGATTTTATAATCCCCCGTGATCTTTCCACTAAATGTTAATAAAGATATGTTATATATGTAAATAAATTCAAAAGATAAGTAAAGAAAATCATTTCAACCATCCATCTCTATAAAAGGTTACCACTTATGCTATACTCTTTCTTTTTGGAAAACTGATTTTCAAAAGGGAAATTGGCTGAAATAGCCATAGACAATTACATCTCCTGGCCATTTCTCTTCTTGATTGATCAAAATAGACCTAGGTCCGTAATGGCGGACCTGCAGGTCCGCTACTATGCTGAAAAACACAAAAAAAAATTGTCGGTTCAAGACAGATCCGCAACGGGTCGACACGTGTCACGATCTCACTCGACGACAAGTCCGCCATTGCGGACCTGCTGTTTATTCAGTTTATTAATTGCTTTATTTAAGACCCACCTATCTTTTTTTATATTTTTTTCTGCGTGGTAGCGGACCTGCAGGTCCGTCATTGTGGACCTAGGTCTATTTTGGTCAATCGGGGAGAGAAATGGCTAGGAGATGCAATTGTCTTTGTAATATGGCTATTTCAGCCAATTACCCTTTTCAAAAACCCAATTTTAAATTGTACACAAACATCTAAAACATGGAAGTTCAACATATCCTCATTCTGTTTACAAATTTATTTTTAGTTGCATTAAATCATTCTTTAATTGAATAAAAAAAATAACATATCCTCATTCTGGTTTTTGAAGATAGAAGTCCAACAAAATACCTTTTAGTTTGAAGTAACTTGCCACACAAAAGAATATCTTCCCACAACATAAACCATTTGGGGCTCAAAATCTTTTTCATTGTTACATCTATTTTATTATCATTTACTATATAAATATAAAAAGTGTTTACAAACAAAATTTAATTGACAATAATTCATCTTTAAAAACATTCACTTTGTTATAATTATCGTAACATTGATCTATTATTCTATTTTATCGTTTTGTACAATAAATGTATTTTGCGTAATAGCGTATGACGTGCTTTAAGAATTAATCATGCTATTGTTCGTTCGATTGGTAGTGAACACACAAAGAAAATGAGTTACTTGATGATGGTGTTATCACGTTATTTATGAAATTGTTTTATTGCTGAAACGTTTCCAGGAATGACTCGGGTGGTCAGGTGTTATATCCTCCGGTGCAATTGCATATGCAAGGTGATCATGTAAGTATACACTATCTAGATTCTGTTTTCAAATATTTTATTATGTGTAGGGTATAAATCAAATGAGAACAAAAGGTTGTTTGATAACTATGAGAAACAATTTCATTCGTATCGTTTCACATGTGAAACATATATTATTATTTCGTATATTAAACAAACATAATTACTTCACATATGGAAAAAACATGTCAATATATATGTTTCACATATGAAATACTCATATACACATGAACAATAATACCATATTGAATTCTAGTCTAAAATTTTTTATTCAATGATTGAAATTAATTCTCATGTTTCTTAACATTTTTATGGTTGTTATTCGATTTTTCTCTTAAATATATCAAGAAAAAAAAATATTTATGCACGATAATTCAGTTTTTTTATTGATAAAACAATGATATTGAAAAAATAATAAAACAAAGAAATGATGTTTGAGATAAAAAAAAAGAGATAATGGCACAAATGGCCAAATCACGGAGAGAGATTGGCCTCTTAGTCATCCCTCTCCTTGACTTGCAAAAATGTCCAAAGGGACGCAATGGAGCCCCAAAGGCGCAAATGGATTTGCGTCCCTTTGGACATTTTTACAAGTCAGGGAGAGGGATGGCTAAGAGGCCAATCCCTCTCCGTGATTTGGCCATTTGAGCTAATTATTATAAAAAAAAATTGTACAATGGTGGTTCATATTATGATTAAAGCATAATATATAAGCAAAGAGTAAATTAGAGATATCTTCATGTATGTGGTTATATGAAAATTAAATAGATTAGATCCTTTAAAATAATAATTATAGGTTAGGTATTTGTGGCAGTATTTTGGTTATGGATTAGGTGCCTTATATTTTCTCCATTTAAAAAATATGTTAAATTAAGGGCATTTTAATGATTTTTTATTTTTCATCTTAAATAAATAAAAATAGATTATATATAATTATTAAGACTAGCCCAGCCCCCTAAAAAACGCACCATCTCCATTAGGTTAATTTGACACTGACTATGAAAGAAACCACCATCCGCCACTTTCACTATAACCACCACACACCATCATCCAACAACTAATTAAAATATAAGTTTAATTATTTTTCTTTAACTAAAATTATTAATAGCCCCCCAAATAAATAATTTAATTCCTGTTCTCATTTACAACTTTTACTTGATCAAGTAAACTCTAATTCCCTTAACTTACAAGTCTCAATCTGTTGAAAATCATTTTATATCTTTTATTTTGTTTGTTATAATGTTAATGATTTGATTAATCACTATATTTTATTTTTATTAAAAATAGTAGAAAAAAAATAATCAAAAACCGAACTGAAAAAGTTATACTTATTGGATTAAACTGAACCGTTTAAGTCGAAAATCAAATAAACCAAAATAGTATTGGCTCGAAAGAGTTATTCGGTTCCAATTTTTTTTTGACACTCTTAAATGTGATCCAAACAATAAAAGTTTCCGGATCCGCCACTGCCACCATCACCATCACCCATCAATTGTTTCATCGGAGGAGGATGATGCATCCACATACTCGCTAACCTAGAACTGACTTCAACGGAATCTTTATCCAGCGAATAGGAGTAAGCTTTACATATTTGATTCACTCTAAATCTTAAAAGAAATCCAACCGTACCCACAATGACCACCACCATTGTGTACGATGTTGTCGGTAACGAGCAAGGGACATTATATCGTCTTCTTTCACACCCGTCTTAATTGTACTCACAGTTGTGCTCTTGAGTCCCAAATCATTGTCTGTGGTCGCCTAGCTAGGAAACTAGTTCAATGATCCAAACTTCATAAGGGGTTGTTGGGGGGAGGGGGTGTCACCGAAGAAAAAGAGGGCGTGGAGATGGAGTTTGGGTTTGAGTTTGAGTTTGAGTTTGATTTTGATGGATTTGGGTTTCTTGATTTTTGATTTTTGGTGATTACGGTTTGGATTTGAGTTGACTTGGGATGTGTGGTGGCCGTAGAAGATCGCCGGAGATGACCGATGAAGATGTTTGGTGGAGTCATCGTCGGGAGATTCTGTGAGGAGGAAAGAGTCACCATAAGGGGGATATATAAATAAAATAATATATAATAAGTAATAAATAATAAATTGTCTTATTTAATTTTTTGTTTTCTTAAACATAAGAAAGAGCATGAAATGACCAGAAGACCTTGACATAATGGAACTAAGGTTAACAAAATTAGTATAAAGGACCTAATTCATAGAAGTGAAATCATAATGACCATAAATGTAATTATTTTGTTTGGGTGATCCAATTCATATTTTCATATAATCACATGGACGAAATTGGCATTTACTCTATAAGCAATTACCGAATAACTTTATATAATTATGACCAACTATAACAAAAAGAGGTGGGAAGCTACTGCTTCCAGAATGGTTGTTTATCCTTCACTTGTTTTTAGAGCGTATCGCTATTAAAAAAAGGTTTATTTAAAATTTAAATCTATTTGCGTGTTTAGGTGGTTGTGGATAATGGCATCTTTCGCATCACCATTGCGAGTCCTCAAGGCATAGTCACGGGTATAAGATACAATGGGATCGACAATATCTTAAACGATCATAAAGAAAAAAACGATCGAGGGTATGCCGGTCTTTTCTAATACCCCAAATACCTGCTTTTTTTATAGATAAAAATATAAATTTTATTAGAAAATACTGATGACCGTGCAATTTTATAGATACTGGGATGTAAATTGGAGCGATCCTTCGGACGTGAAGGACAATTTGGACAAGTAAGTCGCTTGTTTGGTTATTTAACTGCTTAGAAAATACAAGCAATAACCGTATAATTTTTTCGAACACATACGTTAAATGATATTTTAGATACATACACATTTTGAACGTTTGTTATGTAATTTTTATTTTATTTTCAATACTTTCTCCACCAAATTACAAGAAAGCATAAAGATTGTTGATGACTAAAATTTGAGTCATGTGGATGGTGTTTTTATTCATGTATACGATTATTTTGCAGGCTTACGGGCGATCAATTAGATGTTATCACGAATGATGAAAATCAAGTGGAACTATCGTTTAAAAGATATTGGACGCTTTCTCGAAAAGACAGTGATGTTTCTTTAAATGTCGACAAAAGGTGTGCCCCTCGTGTTGTTATCCACTTTTTTTTTTGAACGGCGGAGATATTATAAAAAACAAGCAAGAAGCTAGAGAAACAAATTACATGTAAGAGATAGCAAGAAGAGGGTTTTGTAACCAACCCACCCATTTAATGTTACACTTTATACTCCTATTTGTAACCCAAAAGAACGAGTGATACACAATGTTATCCTACAACGTCGCTTTCTTAGGCTTAGGGAGCCTAAAAAGAGTCTCATTCTGAAAAGACCAAATAGTCTATAAAGCCTTAGAACAACAACCTCAAAACAAGCCGACTCCATTTTCTTCAAACGCAAAGATAATAACCAACCAATCCACTCCGAATTAGACCTAAACTCTGGAATATCCAAACTCCACCATCGACCAATTTGCTTCCATACATCCCGAGCCATTTGACAAGAGCAAAACAAATGATTCACATACTCAATCTCCAAATCACAAACCGGACATAATAGGGAATGCACATCAGATGGTGTGCCCCTCGTGTTGTTATGCACTTAAATGAGATAAAATTTAATTTGTAAATTCACATTCTAAATATTCATTTCTTAAAAGCTTACTTAGGCTTTGTTTGGCAAACTAGCTTATAAGCTAGCTTGTAGCTGATAAGCTAGCTTTTCAAAACGCTACTTTGAGTAACGTTTCAATAAGCTAGCTTATAAGCTAGTGTTTGGATGACCATAAGCTAGCTTTTTTTTTTGCCAAACATAGCCTTAGAGTCTTATTTAAGTTGTTGGTTGTCGATACTTAATTTGTTATGATAAATTAGAGGTCATGAGTTGAAATTCACTTGTTCAACCATGCACAATCTAGTTTACCATTTTATTATTGGAATTCACTGATCGAGTCTTGTGACATTTTAAGGTTTGTTGTTCTACGAGGATCGAGTGGTTTCTACTCGTATGGGATTTTTGAGCGTCTAAAAGGATGGCCAGATGTCGATATCTACCAAGGTCGGATTGTATTCAAGCTTCAAGATAAATTGTAAGAACAAATAAATATTAATTCTTTTGTGTGTTTAATTTTTCTGGACCATCCCATCGTGGTGTTTTGCATATTCTAGCCCAATCTTTGTTCGAGAAGGTCGGTTAGAATCACACATCAGCTAATCAAAGACCACTTTAATTAAAAAGGTTTCGTTACATGGCTGTTTCGGATGAAAGGCAAAGGGTGATGCCAACTTTTGAAGACCGCGAAAGGGGGGAAGCCCTAGATTACCCTGAAGCTGTGCTTTTGACTGATCCTTCTAATTCTCTTCTCAAGGGAGAGGTATGCATTTTATTCTAATTAAAAAAAAGGGTAAATATATGTATGTAGAGTCGGGTTCAAACGAGAACGGTACCTATTTAAAAGAACACGAGAACGACAAATCACATATAAAATCATAAGTGATTTTACATTAGCGGAGAAGTCGTGCAAAATCACAGTACGCAGGCGACTTTTGCCGCGACTTAAGGTCGCGGGAATCACATGTAAAATCACTTATGATTTTGTATGTGATTTACCGTTCTCGTGTTCTTTTAAATAGGTACCGTTTTCGTTTGATCCTCCCTCTATGTATGTATGTATGTATGTATGTATGTATGCATCTTTAATTAAAGTTATTATTTGTGGTTGTATGTATGTTATGTAGGTTGACGACAAGTACCAATACTCAGCTGAAGATAAAGATAATCAGGTTCATGGTTGGATATGTTCGGACCCACCTGTCGGGTTTTGGATGATCACTCCGAGTAACGAGTTTCGTACTGCTGGCCCTATCAAGCAAGACCTCACGTCGCATGCCGGCCCCGTTACCCTCTCTGTAAGTGCACCTTTTACAGCCTTCCTTCCTTCCTTCCTTTTATATATATATATATATATATTAATTAATTTTTCATCGATCAATGCCCCTTTTTGTTGATCCAATGTTACATCATATCTTCTTTTAGATGTTTTTCAGCACCCATTATGCAGGGATCGATTTACGAATAAAATTCCGAGACGGTGAGCCTTGGAAAAAGGTTTTCGGACCCGTGTTTATATATCTCAACTCGGTTACAACTGAAGACAATCCCATTTCTCTTTGGGCCGATGCTAAGGAAGAGGTATGTATGTATGTATGTATATAACAACATCCTATGTATGTTTTCAAGGAGATTATACAGTGATCCATAACTTCAGTTATATATATATATTAGATGTTCCAACAAACGGAAAGTTGGCCTTATGACTTCCCACACTCCTCTGACTATCCTCGTGCCCATCAACGTGGTCTAGTGACCGGACGGTTACTAGTTAGTGATGTAGAGTTGGCTCGTGCCAACTCCGCATTTGTTGGCTTGGCTCCACCCGGTGAAATTGGATCATGGCAACAAGAAAACAAGGTACAATTAGCGTCTCATATCAGCTAGATTGTTTTTATTCGACTGAAAATGCAATTATATCAATTTCTTCATGATTAATTAGGGTTATCAGTTCTGGACTCAAACTGATGATGAAGGTTACTTCACAATAAAAAATGTTCGTCCTGGTTTCTATAACTTGTATGCTTGGGTTCCGGGATACATCGGTGATTACATGCATCACTCTGTTGTTAATGTTTTGCAAGGTTTGTATGTTATTTAAATTAACTTAATTGTGGTTTAAATATAAGCTAGGAAAGATTATAATTATCAACATCATGGTTTTTCAACTGTTATGATCAGGAAGTAGAATCAGAATGGGTACACTTGTGTACGAACCACCAAGAAATGGGCCTACAGTTTGGGAGATCGGGGTCCCAGATCGGACAGCAGCCGAATTCTATGTGCCTGAGCCAAACCCAACCCTCATGAACCAGTTATATGCAAGTCAAAGAACCGAAGCGTTAGTCTCTCGGTTCACGGGAAAACCTCAAAAAAAGGGAAAACAGAACAACACAATCCTTCATCTAGACATACAAGTAATTTGTAACATGTACAGATGCACAAGTGCATAATACACACATGAATAAAAACTGAAAAACAACTTTTAATTACTTGTATGCACACGTCGAGATTAAGGGCTACTAGGTATTCCTCAGTTTTCCATTTTTTTGAAGGTTTCCTTGAACCTCCCTCTCTCTCTTTCTCTATAATTTCATTTTTCCAGTATACAAAAAAACTTATGGGATTGCATTACTTCAGGTTTAGGCAATACGGGTTGTGGGATCGTTACACGGATCTGTATCCTGATGGAGATTTAGTTTACACAGTTGGTGTTAGCAATTACGAAACCGATTGGTTTTTCGCTCATGTCAACAGAAACGTCGGAAATAAGACATACCTTCCAACTACATGGACCATTTTCTTTGATCTAGAGGACGTTACCATCGGAAACTATACAATACGACTAGCATTGGCATCAGCCAATGCTGCAGAAGTACAAGTACGTACTATTTCATCATGAAATATATACCCATCACTCATATTAATTAATTAATTAATTACATCTTATTATTATTATTTTTGTGGTTTAATTTTCAGGTTCACATCAACAACTCGGAAGACATGTTGCCTTTCTTTACCACAGGGCTAATCGGGAGGGATAACGCCATTGCACGACATGGGATTCATGGGCTCTACTGGCTATACAGTATCAATGTTTTGCATTCTCAACTTCGAGCTGGGAGGAATGTTATGTATTTAACACAAACGAGAGGTTTGGGTCCTTTTAGAGGAGTCATGTATGATTATATACGATTAGAAGGACCCTCTCGATCGCAAAAATGAAAATTATATATACATATTCATAATTTAGAGAGGTCGATGGGGGTATATATATATATATTGCATATATAGTTGTTATTGTCTGCCTGCTCATTAGAAAGTAACGGCAAAGTTTAATTTGTTAATGTAAATGTCTAATTATACGTAGTTTTAAGCATTGAACAAATCTTATGATGCCTATTCGGTAATAATTGTTGATATTGTCAGGATCTAATTCTTAACAAGAATAATGAACTCAGAAACAATATTAAAGGAGTTGCGGAATAACACTTTAATATTCAACTATCAATGTAACAGTGAATCAGAAATCACAACTTGTAAACTTTATTGAATGATTAAAGTTACAAGCTTTCACACAAAAACCTCAATCTTGATGAAGAGGCTCACCAAGACGAATTCTACTTCTCTAGAACTAGGTTTATAAATCTTGAGGTTAATTCTCTTTCTAAAACATATCAATCAAAAGTTAATTCTATCAAAGACTTCTATACTATTTATACAAGACATATTACAAGATAATTATCAAAATACAATTGATTTTCAGTCCATAATTATCTCCTTTACTTTAGCAAGTCTTTTATACAACTGTCTTCCTTCCATACTGAGTCTTCATCTCATAAGCAGCACTAATCTTCTTCAGAAGTATTAACCATCATCAGCAGCATTAAACTCCTCAGCAGTATTAATGATGTTAGCAGTAGTAATCCCTTAGCAGTACTAACTACTAGCAGTACTAACTCTCCAAGCAGTATTAAATCTACTAGCAGTAGTAATCATGATATACTAGCAGCATTAACCATACTTGAACAAATCTTAAATTCCCAACAATCTCCCCCTAACTTGACTTTTAGGAAGAGAAGTCAAGTTCTTTAGATATGGTCTTCAAGATGCTTTCAAAACTTCAGCTTAGTTGCCCAAATTCGGATCCAGTCCCAGACTTTGATTGATTGTCCTTCTTATCACAATTCTGGCCATTTCAGATCCTTTTGCACACACTAGCTTAGCTTTCAGCATTCCTTCTAGCTTCTCCTTGCTATGATCATACACTTTGTCCACTAGAAAATACTCATGATAGCAGTTATCTATTGTGATCATGTAGACACCACAGTTTTCAAAGAGCATCCACTTATCAATCCTTTTGAACCCATACTCATGATGCAAATCTTTTATCCTGTACACCACTTTTTCTGGTTCAAACATCATACATAAGTATTCCATAGCAACCTTGAGTATACTTTCTTCAGTTCCTTTCATAACAGACTCATATAGCTTGATTCCCACCTTGTGCATTTCCTCTAAATCAGCCCTTGAACAACTTCTGATCACTTTCCCCCAAGTTGCATATACTTCAAATATATCACCAATTCTTTTAAGTCTGAAGTATTCTTTTCTGTTGTCTCTCAGAATATCCCAAAAGATGACTTCTGGTGCCTTCACAGAAATGGGAACAGCCTGTACTGGTTCTATTAAAGTCATGTAAAGACCAACATGCTCATCAGATTGATTTGGTTGTTGTGCACTTTGACTTGTTTGCTCTGAATGACCTGCAACAGATGGTTCTGCCTCTTTTTATGCTTCTTCAATCCTTGGCTTTTTGAACAGTTTCTTGGAAGTTATGGTCTTTACTCTCTTTGCAGATTTGGCTTCTACATCAACTTGCTTTTCCTTCTTTTCTTCATCCTTTTCCTTTGAAGGAGTGGTTTCCTCAGGGAAGGGTTGTTGGATGTTGAGATCATGCCTCTCTTTCATCCTCCTTTCTGCTTCTTCCCTTTGAGAGGAATCCTCTTGAAGTTTTGCCATTTCCTTTTTATATAGCTCCTCAACTTGGTTGTATGCCATGTTAGCAAACATCTCTCCTTTTACACCAATTGAGCCTCTCAGAAAGTTTATCATTTTTCTCCTTTCTTGATTGGCCAAAAAGGTCTTAGAGGGTTGTCTTTTCTGAGTCTTTACAGGCATTTTGTGCTTGGATGCTTTCACTGATCTTTTCTTGGCCTCAGCTGCAGCTTGCATGCTCTTTTGATACTCTTCATTGAGCTTTTTAGCCATATCCAGTGCAAGCTCTCTGTCTTTTTCAGATTGAAGTTGTTCTTCCTTTTCCATCTCTGCTTGAAGCTGTTTTGCCACTTCTTCATCTAGCTCTATCTGTTTCTGCTGCTTTAAGGGTTGCTCAGATTCAACCATCTTAGCCTTTCCTTTCTTCTTCAATTCTGCCTCACTGATTTCTTTGTTTTTCTGCTCTAGGCCTCCTTCTTTAATGACCACTCCCTTGGCCTTTTGAGTAGCCTTGGGAGTGTCATTCTTAGCTTTTACCAATGTTTCTGCAATCTCTAATTCTTCAACAGATAGCCCTGTTACTGCTGCTTGAGCTTTTTCAGTTACTGCTGCTTGTTTAACTGTTACTGCTGCTTGTGCTTTTTCTGTTAATGCTGCTTTACTATTTTCTACTTCTTTGTTTTCTGTTTCCCTATTCTGCTCCCCCTCAAATTGAGCTTCCATACCACTAGGACTGAGTTTCTCCTTTTCATCCTGTTTCTCCCCCTTTTTGAAAGCATCTCCCCTCTTCTTCAGGACATACTGTTTTCTTTTTCTTTTCTGCACCAACTTCTTCACTAGCTTCTTCAGTTTGGTAATCTGCACTTGTTGAGACAGAATTACCAATTTCATCTCTTCTATATCTGCTCCCTGTTTGATGACATCTAGATTAATGTTACCCATTGTATCCATCAATTCTTGGTAGTTATATCTGTCCTCACCTCCTTTGGGTGTGTTTACCACCCTTGAAGGATCCTTGGATCTTTTAGTAGTAGAGGTCTTCTGCCTAGCAGAAGCACCTGCTACCCCCCTTGGGTTCTTGGCACCTGGGACCTTTGAATGATTGCTCATTCAAAGTTGCCATGGGGAAGGTCTTATTGATGTTACCACTGGCCTCCTCTGTGCTAGCAGGAGTAGTGGCAGCCTTTTCACCCATATGCTCATGCATCTCCTCAGTGAGCACCTCCTTGGGGTTGGGAGACACCCCTGTGGTTTCCCTATAGATATTCTCTAATGGAGAATTCTCCATTAGAGGGCTTAAAGGCTTTGTGGGTGAAGGTATAAAAAGAGAAGGAGCCTTCTTTACCTTTTTCCTTATGTAAGTATTGGTGATTGGTGAAGTTGGTTTTTGAAGAAGGGACTGAGGGATTGATATAGTGATTGAAGGTTGGGATTGGCTCTCAGTGGGATGGTCTAGTGAGGGCCTTGACCCTGATGCCATACCTTCTTGATTGTGGGACACCACCATCATTGTAGAGAACAATGGGGTGTCAACTCCTTCCGAGTCCTTGGCAGATCTCTTCATATTTGAAAAGACCTTGCCCTTAGGGATTTTAGGTACATATACCTCATCAAACTGAGGTATATCCGTCAATTCAGAAGTAATAACTACCTGGACAAATCTTGGATACATATAGAAACTCTTTTTGTTGTCCAAGTTTGACACAAGGTCATTGAAAATCATTTTTGAGAAATTATACTTTCTGGCAGTGGCCAAGCAGACCAAAGCATAAGCAATGGTACTACTGAACTCATTCCATCCAGTAGTTTTTCTAGAAATACAATGCATAAGGGTATGGAAAAAGAAACGCCATTGGGGAGAAAATTTAGCTTTGGAGAACTTGAAAACACCCAATGGGCCTCCATACCCCATTCTAGTGAGAGTGGAAAACAGATCATCATTAGAGATAGATGTGATACCTGAGGCATCGTCTAGACATAGACTAATGCGAATTACCTCTTCAGAAACTGTCAAGGATTTGTCACACACCCTTGTCTTGATAACCTGCACACCATTTTCAGTAACAGTGGTGGCATTGGCCCAAAATTGCTTCTGGTGCTCGATGTAGATTGATGGTGAAACTGTAAGAGCATAAGCGATATAGCTGGACTTGAGAAAATCGACTATTTGATGAAATCCAGCAGCCTGCTTAGGCTTTTGAAGCATTGCGATCTCGTTGTGTTCATCAATGAACGCCATGGATGCCATCGAGCTTGAGTATTCTTGACTGAAACTCACTAGGTGCTTGAGAGAAAAGAGTTAGAGAGAAGATGAACAGTATTCAAAGAGTCGTTAAGCTTTTAGGCGGGCAAAGAGGGTATTTATATGATTCGGGAAATAAGCAGTATTAACTCAGAGCAGTATTAACCACTAGCAGTATTAACTAACTAGCAGTATTAACTGAGAGCAGTATTAACCACTAGCAGTATTAACTGAGACCTGAAGCAGTAACTTTGCACTGGCAGTATTAAAACTGCACTGGCAGCATTAACTATACTTACACTATTGAAGCTTGTGTTAGTCTGAGCAAGGCAATACTCTTCCTGAGAAAGATGATTAGTAGCACCAAAAATAAACAAATAACAGGTATACAATCACTTTTTAAACATGAGCTCATTCAGAGTTGATCATGCCCACACTTGTGACCAAGAAGGTGAATCTACCCACATCAAAAGCTTTAGTGAATAGATCAGCAAACTGGTTGTCAATATAAACTTTAGCAACTTGAATAAGCTTCTTTTCATTGCAGTCTCTAATAAAGTGATACCTGATTTCAATGTTCTTTGTTTTGGAGTGTTTGACTGGATTGTTAACAATGCTGATAGCACTGCTATTGTCAATGAAGATTGGAGTGTGAAGAAAGGTTACCCCATAGTCCAACATTTGATTCTGAATCCATAGAACCTGAGAGCAGCAACTTGCAGCAGCAATGTACTCAGCTTCTGTTGTTGATAAAGACACTGTGGTTTGCTTCTTACACTGCCAAGATACTAGTCTTGCACCCAAAAGTTGACATCCCCCTGAAGTAGACTTTCTATCCATATTAGCACCACCCAAGTCACTGTCTGAATAAGCAATCAAGTCAAAGTTGGATTCATAGGGATACCAAAGACCTAATCTAGGTTGCCCTCTTAAGTATCTGAAAATCCTTTTAACTGCTTGAAGATGTGAATGCTTTGGCTTGACTTGGAATCTGGCACAAACACACACTGGAAACATGACATCTGGTCTTGAGGCTGTGAGATACATGAGAGATCCAATCATTGATCTATAAAGATGGACATCAACATCCTCCCCCTCAAGATCAGCAGTGATCTGTTTGTGTGTTTCCATTAGTGTGCTTGCTGGCTTTGAGTCTGATAAACCATACTTATCTAGGATGTCTTTCACATACTTTGATTGACTTATGAAAATCTCATCTTTCTGTTGTTTCACTTGAAGCCCAAGGAAGAAGGTGAGTTCACCCATTGCAATCATTTTGAAGCTCTTGTGCATCAACTCTTCAAAGTCTCTACACATCTGTTCTTTTGTAGATCCAAATATGATGTCATCCACATAGATCTGAACAAGTAGGATGTCCTTCTTACTTCTTCTAATGAAAAGGGTTTTGTCAATTATTCCTCTTTCAAACCCATTTTCCAAGAGATAGGTAGACAGAGTATCATACCATGCTCTTGGGGCTTGATGTAGACCATAAAGTGCTTTCTTAAGTTTGTATACTCTGTCAGGATATGATGGATTTTCAAAACCAGGGGGCTGACAGACATATACTTCTTCATCAATTGTTCCATATAGAAAGACACTCTTCACATTCATCTGATATACCTTGAACTGCATATATGAGGCATAGGCTAGAAACAGCCTAATTGCCTCTACCCTTGCAACTGGAGCAAAAACTTCCTCATAGTCTATGCCTTCTTCCTGAGTGTACCCTTGTGCCACTAGCCTTGCTTTGTTTCTGATTACAATCCCTCTCATCCTTTTTTTTTCTGAAAATCCACTTGGTGCCAATTGCTCTATGACCTTTTGGAAGGTCCACCAAGTCCCAAACATCTTGCAATTTAAACTGAAGCAACTCTTCTTGCATGGCTTCTATCCAACTTGAATCTTTCATTGCATCATAGGCCTTCTTAGGCTCAATCTGAGATAGAAAGCAAGAGAGGACTTTATGTTGCTGATCCTGCAACTCTTGAAGTCTGCTTTGATTCCTAGTTATCATAGGAGAAGTGATGTCTCCTATTACCAGCTCTGGAGGATGATTCTTCTGAGTTCTTGTCTGGTGACTAGGTTCTTCATTAATTCCCACATCTAAATTGGAGTCATTTAAGTCAGCTGAGGGGATCTCATCAGCTACTTCTGGTTCTCCATGCTCTGAATTCTCCTCATCTCTTCTTTCTTCTTCACTTTGTATTGGTTCAGTAATAGTCTCCTTTTCACATATTTCAACAGGATCCATTGTAGGTATGGGAAAGATCACAGACTGAGGAATACTATTCTGTACTTGTTCTTCCCTGATCCTCTACTTCCTGAACCTGCATGATCATCACTACTGAAACCAAAAGAGTTAGTCAGTGAATCAATGTCAAACAACCACTGAGGACCATAACCAATAGGGTTTGGTGAGTTCTCATTGCATTTGACATTGTCACTTTCCTCAATTATTCTAGAAGAAGAATTAAATACTCTGTAGGCCTTACTCTGAGATGAGTAACCAACAAGAAAACCATCATCTGCCTTGCTATCAAACTTTCCTAAGTGAGTTTTGGTATTGAGAATGGTACAAGGACACCCAAAAGGTTTGAAAAATCCAATAAATGGTTTTCTTTTATTTAAAAGCTCATATGGTGTCTTGTTCTTAGGCTTGACTACTAGAACTCTGTTTTGGACATAGCAAGCAGTATTAACTGCTTCAGCCCAGAAAGTAATTGGAAGTTTTGAATCAGCTAACAGAGATCTAGCAGCCTCAATCAGTGTCCTATTCCTTCTCTCAGCAACACCATTTTGTTGTGGAGTCCTAGGAGCACTATATTGCCTCTCAATTCCTTTTTCCTCACAAAAGGTGTTTAGATCAACATTTTTAAATTCAGTACCATTATCTGACCTAATGACTTTTACCTTTTGATTTGTTTGGTTTTCAATTCTTAGAATAAAGGATTTGATCAGTCCACTTGTCTCATCCTTAGTCCTTAGAAAATATACCCAAGTAAATCTAGAGTAATCATCAACAATAACTAAGCAGTATGATTTCTTACCTATACACATAACATTTGTAGGCCCAAACAGATCCATATGCAACAACTGAAGAGAAGAAGAAATTGTGTTCAACTCTTTGGACTTATGAGAAGTTTTGTGTTGTTTGCCTTTGAGACAAGCAACACAATGATCATCACATGAAAAGACTTTTGAAGGCAAATCTCTTACAAGGTTGTTTTTAACAAGTTTATTCATTGTTTTAAAGTTCATGTGACACATCCTTCTGTGCCAAAGTGATGATTCATCCAAAGATGCTTTTGAAACAAGACAGTTTAGGGATGAATCAGTTGAAACATTTTCCATATCCAAACAATAGACATTATCCTTTCTGGGAGTTCTTAGTAGTATCATCTTTTCATCAACTACCTTGAATCCAGGAGCAAGGATAATGCATTCTGAATCAGTGAATAATATACTATGCTTTTTGTCACAGACCTATGATACACTTAACAGGTTGTACCTTAACTGCTCAACATAGAAAACATCCTCAAAGGTCATCTTACCTTTTGTTACATCTCCTTCACCACTGATCTTACCTCCATCTGGAGTATTATCAAAGGCAACATGTCCTCCATCAATTTTCTTGAAATTCTTGAGGCAAGCCATGTTCCCTGTCATGTGCCTAGAGCAACCACTATCAACATGCCAGATGCTCTTTCCCTTGAGCTGCTGGTTGCCCTGCACATAAGATAAAGCAATTAGTATTGATTGGGAACCCAAGCCAAAGTGGTCTTGGGTCTCCCTTTCTCATCAAAGTATTTACATTCCTTTTTGATGAGATTTTTAAAATCAGAGCACTCTTTACTGGAGTACTTTGTCAAGATGATTGATCTAGCAGCACAAACACTAGAAGCAGTACTAATTTTAGAAGTACTAACAGAGTTAGCAGCACTAACAGGTTTAGCAGTACTAACCTTGTTAGAAGTACTGACAGAGTTAGCAGTATTAACATTTGAAGAGGTACTAACAATGTTAGTTTTAGAATTACTAATACTCTCAGCAGCACTAACATTGGTAGCAGCAGTATTGCTTCTAGCAGCACTATCTTTGTCAGCAGCACTATTTGTGGTAGCAGTACTAACAGTTTTAGTGCTTTTAGGAACCCACATATTGACACTCTCTTTTACAGTCTTTTTCTTCATGTGGCTTTTAGATTTAACAGGTTTCTTAGCCACATGGTTCCTTTCATCCTTCCTATAACCAAAGGGTTTTTGCATAGATCTTTGAAAATTTATCCTTTGATTAATGGGATTAAAGTAACAGTGCTTGGCAAGATGGTTTACCTTGCCACATATGAAACAAGGTTTTGGTCTGATGATTCTACTCAGATCAACTCCTTGTTTCTGAGCCTACTGATTATTCCAATTTCTTTGATTGCCCCTCCTTTTATCATGTTTTAGGGGCTTAGACTCATTACATGCACATTGTTTGCAAGGAACAGGATTCACAACTGTAGTCTATTTGTAATGGACATTTTTAGACTTTCCCTCAGTCTTCTCTGTGTCCTTAGATTTGACCCAATTCCTTCCACAATCCTCATTGGTAATAATGTTATTTTCTAATGGAATCTCACCACTTACAGTATTATTCTTACTCTTACCAGCTTCTTTTTCAGTCTTGTCCTCAATAACTACTTCATCTAAAGGATCTATCTTTGTGGATCCCTCATGTAAGTCCTTCCTATCCTTGGTCTCTAGCAGGTCTGATTTAGGAGGGATGTAGTTGTTATTGTATGGTGGTGGTGTGGTATTATATCCAATTCCTGGTCTAAGCTTATCATGGATTTGGACCTTTAGAATTGAATCCATGGCTTTAGAAGCATAGGAAAAATTTTCCACATCTAGCTTAACCTTGGCTAGCTCTCCTTACAACTTTTCATTCTCCTCACTAGACTTTGTCAATTGGATTTCTAGCTCATTTTTCTCCCACTTCCAGTAATTGGTATCATATGTGTGTTGAAGTTCATTGGCTTGGAAACCTTTAATCTGTTCCTCAAACCTCTCAACAATTCTCACATAGTCTTTTCTATCTTTTTCTAACCTCTTAAGGTCATCACACATACTCTGGTTGTGATCCCTGTACCTTTTAATAGTGTCTATGCAAGTTTGAGAACAGAGATTAGAAAGTACCTCAGTTGGGAGATCTGATACTTCTGCCATGAGAGCTTGATTTTGAATGGCCTCTTCAGCTTGATCACTCCAGTCAAACCCCATTCCTTGTTGAGAAACAAGAGCTTGAGCAGAGTTTCTGTTCTGTTTGAAGCTTCCAGTCTGAGTGTTGGTCCCGAAGGTGCTTAACAAGTTTGTAGAAGGGGGGGGGGGTTGAATACAAACACAGAAATTAAAGTTTAATAAATTGTTTATTGATAAATCAAAATACAATTTACACGTTTGTTGCGGAATAAGATTAAGACAGACTCAATTTAAACAAACTTAAGAAACACTAAGATGGTTGCACAAGAAATTCAGAGAATGGGGGATTTTTAGAGAGATAGAAAACAAGGGTTTCTATTTTGGAGTTCAAGGATTGAGCACACCTTCAGATGAAGGGGTGAGCTTCCTATTTATACCCTATGCATTAAATGCATGGCAGGGTACTTTACACGTGGCATTCATAGATTGGCTTTGGTAGTCTCACTTTTGGAGACATGCTTTTGGCCGCTTTATGAACAGTGTAGTTGACAGAGTTGGTGTACGATTTGTGGCAGAGACGTGTCCGTTCTGACACATCGTACTGGTTGTGCAAGGTAAGACAAAAGAAAACTTGAGGCATAAGCTTTGTGATCGTTGATCGCTGAGTATCTCTATTTTCAGAGATAAAGAAGTTCAGCTATCGCTGAAGCTTTTCCTCAGGCTTCTTCGCGTAAGTAGATGTCTGATCTTCGCTGATATCCGCATCAGGTCACTAGTAGACTTATCTATTGTTCAGTGGCTTCGTCTTCGATTCAGCTATGAACTATGTTGACGCGAGACTTGTCTTCAGGGATTACGTTAACTGTGTTACATAGGAAACGATCAGTGATGACTGAACAGACTCAGTTTGATCGCTGAAAGTGAAACACATACATATTAATGTTTACAGAAAGGTCATCAGCGATAACTGAACAGACTCAGTCTGATCGCTGATGATAAAACACTAATACATATAATAACGTAATTTTCACTAAGTATAAAAGAGGGTCGTTATCAAATCACTGAGAGAGTTTGGATCAACAATCTCCCCCTATTTGATAATGACAAAGTAACAAAAGAAAATTACTTTGAATCAAAATATAGGAATAAAAAGGACTCATAGAATGCATGTCCCAATTACTATTTTGAGGGATCTTTTACAGTACTGATAGGGTTAAGTACATCACTGCTATTTTCATTTAATTCAGGGATGGAATTACAAGATATGAAAAATATTACAAGTGAGCAACTAACTACTGTAAGTATAACTAACAGATTACAGAGAAGGAAACTAATCTATCAGCTATTAAAAGAAGATTTGGGAGGATTGATCATATACTCAGGTATTTCTTCTCCTTTCTGTCTTCGTTCCAAAGATTCTTTACTGATAATCTCTTTAATTTCTTCAGCAGCAGGGAAGAAGTCACACCATAAGCATAAGAGATCCTTGAGATGATTCAGAGGACAGATAGGAATCTCAGAGATTCTTTGAAATCTGAGTTCCTCATCATCATCTCTGAAGAATATTCCATAAGGATTGTTGATTACTTGACCAGCTTGGAAAGGACCACCAGGAGGCAGAGATAAGTCCAGAACTGAAAGATCAGGAGGAGGACCAAACAGTGCATCTCTTGAAAATTTGATAGAAGTTTCATTCCTGATGATGGCGACATCTTCAGAGGAGGAGGACCCAATTTTTCTCTTGAGTTTCAAATATTTGGGAGGAAGAGGAGATGGCAGCTTTAGTACAGAAACGACTCTATTTATGAGGGCTTCAAGAAGTCCTTCAACGTAGCCTCTGTATGTAGATTTGGATTTCTTCAGCGCATCCCAGAACTCTAACCATTCCGTAAATCCGAAGCTCTCCAGTTTTGATACGTACATTGCTTTTTGGGTTCCATCCTCTCTGGTAATCTCCATGGTCACTGAGAGTTGATCTTTCTTCTTGCGACCAGAGATAGTCACGGCTGATATTGGAAGAAGATCAGAACGATAATCCATCTTTTGTTTGCACCATTCGATAGACTTATCGTTGATCTCTTGTTCTTTGAAGCGTTCCTCTTCAATTTCTTTCAGTAGTGCTGCTTGAACTTCCACAGGTCTGCTTTTCAGCTTTTTGTCCTTAACTTGAGAGGATTGAATCTTTAAAGCGAGTTGGGCATCTCGTTTGCATTCAGCGATCAGCTTCTCAGCTTTGGTAGATTCTTCTCTTTCAGCGTCAGTGAGGAAGTCGAGCTCTGTGGATGTTTGAAGAGGGATTTTCAGCCATTGACTTTCTAGTTGAGCGATCATTTCAACTCTTTTCTTTACCACTTCCTCTGACCAATGAGATGGTCGAGAGGGCCTTCCTGGATGGACCAGGGAATCTTCTTCTTCTTCTTCATCAATCTCAGCGATAGAGATTGGGATTATTTCTTCAGCTATAGCAGCTGGAATTATTTGTAGTTCAGAACCCTTAAGCAGGGGTGAGAACTGTCTGGTTAGAAAAAGAAGGAAAGAAGGGATAAGTGTATTTTTAGAACGAGAGAGATAAAGGCTAGAAAGGAATAGGGGTTTGGAAAGAGTAGGAGAGCGGTACAATTGAAAGACATACCTGAGACGGATGCTCCCCCTCAGATTGTGATCCAGTCCTCAAGCATTCTTCAGCGATCGGTTGCTTGTCTTTGCTTTGCGAAGGAATACTTGAAGATGTATCACCTCTCACCCCTGTTTTGACAACCTCTTGCGAAGTTGTCCCTGATACGACGTTCGGCTTAGAGAACCACAGAGATTGGTCTTCATCGTCGTCGTCGTCATCGGAGGGCTGATCTTTTTCTTGATCATCAAGATCTAGATCATCTTCCTCTTCATCGTCTTCTTCCTCATCCTCTTCAAAGAGAATGGAGTGAATTGATGATTCTTTTGCCTTCTCCCCCTCAGATTGAGAGGGAGGTTCCTTTGGAGTCTTAGCTTCCCCAGCAGCAGCAATAGAAGTTTCTTCAGTTTTCTCCCCCACTTTGTCATTATCAGCGGTAGGGGATTGTTCAGCTGCTGGAGTAGCTGTTGAAGCTTTTAGCACTTGAACGTCAGCCTCCAGACGCTTAATCCGGTCTTCAACCGCAGGGATGTCGCATGTGGCATCATGAATGAATTCCACAGCGATGTTGAGGTTGGTACGATCATCTTCAGTGAAGGAGGGAGGCAGCGCTGGAGCTGGTGCATTCACTTTCTGTAGAATTTGCTGAAGAAGGGACGTGCAGAGGTCAACCTTTGAAGAGAGACCCTGAACTTCAGCGGTAAGAGACTCAAATCGCCCTTGAAAGAGTCGAGAGGACTCTCTGAGTTGGACGACTTGTTCTTCAACAGCTGAAAGTTGGGAGTTCTCAGCTTTAGATGAGCAAGTGGTGGTTAACTTCTTCAGCTCCTCACCAGCCTGATTTACGGCGCTGGTGGTTTCATTGATGGTGTTGGTGAGTGCGTCCACCTTTTCTCCTAGACTGTTGACATGCGTGTCAACAGTCGCCAAGCTAGGACCTGAAAATAATGTTAGTTCAGATATGGGCTTATTTGGAGAGGGGGGGAGAGAAGTGTTTAGGATTATAGGTGTACCTGACGTATCAAACATTTTGTAGAACTGCATAGATTCCTCAAAAGTTTGATGATCAGGTCCTATAGGGAAAGAAGAGGTGGCGGGTTCAGAGACCAAGTGAGGAGAGAAGGGAAGAGTTTTGGGGATAGAAGTAGGGATGGGGTTAATCTCAGTGAATGAGATAGTAGGTGGGGTCACTGAAGATGTGACAGCGAGTGAGATCGCTGACACGGCAGTATGAGTGACTTCTGAAGTTGTGGAGGAAAGACCCACAAAAGCATCTAAGGTAGCTTGTTGAGAAGCTCCCTCAGGTATAGTACTAGAGGGTGTACTTTCCTTAGTCTTTTTGGCCTTTTTGGAAGGACCAATCGGACCAGCTGATGGTCGTTTAGAAGTAGTGGTAGCGACAGGGATAGCAGACGAAGGAACCGTCTGCGTGGTCGCTGAAGATGAAGAAGAATGGAGAGAGAGACGAGAGCGAAGGAGAGAGAGACGAGAGCGAAGGAGAGAGATACTTACCTCGTCGGCGAGTGGATTGACCTCCAGTGATCGTTGACCTACCCTGGCAAAGGTGCCATCATCTTTAGTGGGATAGGTGTTGGGATAGAGGAACTTGATATACGTACATATGAAACGTATGTATGAGATCTTGGGATCTCGTTCAGGCTTCTCTATTCTCGACCTCAGATCTTCAAAGATGGCTGTGGCGTAGTCAAAGTTTTGACCAGCGATAACGGAGTATGCCATCTGCAGTTGTGTTTTGCTGGCTTGATCCAGCGAACCACTCTTCCCACTCATGCACTGAATTATGTGCGAGAAGATAAAGTTCAGTTGTGATGGCATCTGAGCTTTTAGGATCTTGGTGAGCTTCTTGTTGGGAATAGAAGATCTTGGTTTGTTTTCCCAACAATAGCCCATTGCGTCCAGGAATGATATCAGCTCATCATCAGTGGGGAGTGCGTCGAACCCACTCTTTGGTTTGTCAGGGAATCTTAAAGATTTCCTGAGGCTAAGAGCGGTCATACTCCCTGGCCCTAATTCCGTGCTGAACGAGATAGCAGGGACTCGTTCGCCTTTCCTGTTGGTAAGTTCAGTTGCATCAGCAGTGAACCAGAACTGCTGAAGTAGAGTCTTGGAGGGCTTAGGATCCACAGTGATCGCGTAAGCTATGCATGACTGCTTGAGGAAATCAGCAGCTTCCACCAGATGTGGGTATTTGTCAGCTTTGAAGTCGAGTCTGGCCAAATGATTACATTTAGTAATCTCAACTTCAGTGAGAGCGAATCGTACATGCTTGGAAGCAACGATTGAAGACTGTGTCATTTCTGTTATGGAAAGAGGCATAATAGAAGAAATGATTTAGATTAAAAATAATATGAGTACCAGTTTCCATAGAAGAAGGGAAACTGGAAAACTATCAAGTTATTTTTAGGAGAAAAATAGTGTTCTGGGTAGAAAGAAGGAAGAACACTTTAAAACCAAAAGGTTTTTATTTAAAAACATAAAATCAGAAAGAATGATCTTTAGTTTTTTTTTTATTTAAAAAAAACGTTTTATAAAATCCATAGAGAGCGAGTAGGATTTTAAAAAGAATAAACAGCATACGAACAAAGCATATAAATATGAAATAAACCTGTGTATCTTGAAGAAAAAGAGTTGCAGATTCAATATTCTGGGTTTACTTGCTTGAGTGTTCTTGAGAGAATGCTTCTTGCTTTGAAAGTTTTGAAAGCGTAAACCGTATAAAGGAGAAAAGAATTCCTTTTATACGAAGAGAGAAGAGAGAGAATGAAGCGGGAAAAAGAAATCATCATGACATTGACACGTTCCACGAAGTTGATTGGATAGAAGGGCAACGGACGAACGTGTCAGAAAAGGCATGTCGTGGATTGTCGGTTCAAATGACGTCATAGATAAGAGAGACTGTACATTTGTCCGTTTTTGAAATGATCACTGAAGAAAAGTCAGCGATAGATTTTCCTTTTTAAAAGTATCCCTTTTAGAAAAGAGAGGGATAGTTTTTCCTTTTAAAGGATCACGGACTAGAAATATCAGTGATTAATGTATTTTTCAAAAAGCTTTTAATCATTTGAAGAAAGTTCAGTGATTAAAGTTTATATTTAAAAAAAACATCTTTGAAGAAAAGAAGAAAACATACCTGAGAGTCAGAATGTTTATCAGAGAGAATGATGAGAGGGGAACTTTTGATTACTAAAATAATACATGAACGCTGAAGAATTATTCTTCGAGGTTCAGCATTCCAAGCTCACTGATGAGAAAGTTGAACCTTGTCTCATCAAGAGGTTTGGTGAATATATCAGCAAGTTGAAAGTCAGTAGGGATAAAGTGAAGTTCAATATCACCATTCATCACATGATCTCTGATAAAGTGATATCTGATCTCTATGTGTTTTGTCTTTGAATGTAGCACTGGATTATTTGCTATAACGATAGCACTAGTGTTGTCGCAATAGATAGGAATCTTTGACAGCTGAAGGTCATAATCTAATAGTTGATTTCTCATCCATAAGATTTGAGAACAACAGCTTCCAGCGGCTACGTATTCAGCTTCAGCTGTGGAAGTGGACACAGAATTTTGCTTCTTGCTTGTCCAGCTTACCAGCTTTCCTCCCAAGAGTTGACATCCACCAGTGGTACTTTTTCTGTCAAGTTTACAGCCTGCAAAATCACTATCAGAATAACCAGTTAGATCGAACCCTGAGTCTTTGGGATACCAAAGACCGAGGTTAGGAGTTCCTTTCAGATATCTGAAAATTCGCTTTACAGCGATCAGATGGGATTCCTTGGGTTCAGATTGATAGCGTGCACATAAACAAGTAGAGTACATGATGTCAGGTCGGCTTGCTGTAAGATACAGCAATGAGCCTATCATTCCTCTATAGGCAGTGACATTAACAGGTTTTCCAGATGGATCCTTGTTAAGTATCAGCGGTGGTGCCATAGGAGTTTTCATCGCTGAAGTTTGTGTGAGTTCAAACTTCTTTAGCATATCTTTAACATACTTACCTTGGCATATAAAAGTACCTTTGTCAGATTGTTTAATCTGAAGACCAAGAAAATATGTCAGCTCACCCATCATACTCATTTTATATTCTTTCTTCATTCTTTCAGCAAAGCGAGTACAAAGAGATGGGTTAGTAGAACCAAATATGATGTCATCGACATATATTTGTACAAGAATTATATGACCTTTTATCTTCCTGAAAAATAACGTATTATCAATCTTGCCACGTTCAAAATTTTCAGAGATAAGAAAAGATGAGAGAGTGTCATACCAAGCACGAGGGGCTTGTTTTAGACCATAGAGAGCCTTATCCAATTTATAAACATAATTTGGATGCTTAGGGTCATAGAACCCTGGTGGTTGTTCTACATAAACTTCTTCATTCAGCTTTCCATTCAGAAAAGCTGATTTTACGTCCATTTGATAAACGATGAAGTCTTTATAGACTGCATAAGCTAAGAATAGTCGAATTGCTTCGAGCCTGGCCACAGGGGCAAAGGTTTCATCATAGTCTATGCCTTCCTCTTGTCGGTATCCCTGAGCAACAAGTCGAGCCTTGTTGCGGGTTACAGTTCCATGTTCATCTAACTTGTTTCTAAACACCCATTTGGTGCCTATTACAGTTTTATCAGATGGTCTAGGAACGAGATTCCAAACTTTGTTTCGAGAAAATTCAGTCAGCTCTTCTTGCATAGCGCTGACCCAGTTTGGATCTCTGAGGGCATCATCAGTCTTCTTTGGTTCTATTAAGGAGAGAAAGTTTACAAAGAGACAGATATTACCTGAGCTTCGTCGTGTCTGAATACCTGCATCTGGATCACCGAGAATTTGATCTATTGGGTGATCTCTTGTCCATCGCTGAGCAGGAGCATGATTGCTTAACTCAGAGGTTGGATCAACAATTGGAATGTTTACTGATGAGGATGTTTGAGGTTCATCAGCAATTAACTGTTGAGTAGGTTCACTAGAGAGGTTTCCAGATGAAGGCAGATTTGATGGAGGTAATGTGTTTAGAGGTTCAGCTGAAACCCATGAGGTGGATTCAGCGGTGGGAGGTATGATACTTGGTTCTTCATCAGCAATTGGAGTTTCAGTGTGCTGATAGTTTGAGAAAGGTTCAGTTTCTCTATAGTGAGAGATCATCCAAGTATTCAGTTCTTCATTGTCAGCGATTGGTTTAGAGTTCGCTGAGCGCGTTTCATCAAACGTGACATGAATGGTTTCTTCTACGGTTTGTCTTCTTTTGTTGAAAACTCTGTAGGCTTTGGAGATGGAGGAATATCCTAAAAATATTCCATCATCGGCTTTTGGGTCGAACTTTCCAAGTTGATCTTTGTTGTTTAAGATAAAGCACTGACAACCAAAGATATGAAGAAAGCTGATAGAAGGCTTCCTTCCAAGAAAGAGTTCATAAGCTGTCTTCCCAAATCGCTTTATTATCAGCGATTTGTTTTGAGTAAAACATGCAGTGTTTACAGCTTCTGCCCAAAATTGAGTAGGGAGGTGAGAATCGCTGAGCATTGATCTAGCAGCTTCTATGATCGTTCTGTTTCTTCTTTCAGCGACTCCATTTTGCTGAGGTGTTCTTACTGAGGAGAAGTTGTGAGAGATTCCCTTGTTCTCAAAGAAATTGTTCAGGGAACTATTTTTGAATTCAGTTCCATGATCACTTCTTATTGATAGAACAGTAAGATTATTCAGCACTTCCATCTTTTTGACAAAAGATATTAGTTCTTCTGGAGTATCACTCTTGCAGCGAAGAAAGATAACCCAGGTGTAGCGAGAATATTCATCTACAATGACAAGCGTATATTTCTTTCCAGCTATTGATTGGATATTGACAGGGCCAAATAGATCCATATGCAAGAGCTGAAGAGGACTTGTCACTGAGGAAACTTGTTTCGACTTGAAACTAGCTTTTGTTTGTTTTCCTTTTTCACATGCTGAGCAGAGAGATTCTTTAGCATATGAGTGCTGAGGAAGACCAGAAACCAGTTCCTTAGATGAGAGAGAATTCAGGGTTTTGAAGTTTAGATGAGAGAGCCTTTTATGCCATAGCCAGTTGACATCAGAAGAGGCCTTAGAGAGAAAACATAAGTTTTCAGTGATAGCAGAGTCCATATCTATTACATAGACATTTTCTCTTCTATAACCACTGAGAGCAAGTTTTCCTTTTTCATCTACCACTGAACATGCTTTCTTAGAAAAGCGAACTTCGTAGTCTTTGTCACATAGCTGACTGATGCTTAGAAGATTGTGCTTCAGTCCATCTACATAAGCGACTCTTCGAAAGGTAGTTGTCCCATTGCTGAGGACACCAAACCCACGGGTAAATCCTTTTCCATTTCCACCAAAGGTAACAGAGGGGCCTTTCTCTTCCTTGTATTCAGTGAGCAGGTTTCTTTGTCCAGTCATATGACGAGAACATCCGCTATCGAGATACCAGATGCCCTTTGATCCCTGCATACATAAGGAAGATTAAGCTTTGTTTGGTACCCACTTTTCAATGGGTCCTTCAGAGTTAGTGGATAAGGAAGATTCAGCAGTCTTCACCGCTGATGAAGATTCAGCTTCAGTGGTAATCTTCACTTTGGTTAATTTCTTAACCTTAGTGGTATTTTTCACTTTGGTGACTTTATTTGCCTTAGAGGCATTTTTCTTCACTTTGGCTGTTTTATCAGCTTCGGTGGTATTTGGACACTTGCTCGCAATATGGTCAGTGAATCCACAGTGATAACATTTTCTATATCTGATGGTGGTTTTATAACCAAAAGGTTTTGAAAACTTAAGATGAGCAGGTCCAGCTCCAAGAATGCCTTTAGCACGAGATCTGGGAGGAATTTTTATTTCTTCAGATTTCACGGGCTTTAGATCAACCTTCAGCTTTGGAGGACAGATATCAAAGATTTCTGTCACTGAGCTAGAAGGTTTATCCACTGAAGGTTTGGAGGGAACTTTCAGTTTGGTTTTCTTGGAAGCCTTCTGAGGGAGAGTAGACTTTCCTTTATCTGCAGGCTTAGATCTTGCAGATATCTCCTCAGGGATGGGATTAGAAGAAGAACAGGGATAGAATTGTTTATAAGAAGTGTCAAAGAAAGATGTGACAAAAGTTCCAAACTTAAGCGAGGAACTTTCTTCTTTAGGATCATCCTGTGGTGTCCAAAAACCAAGACCAGTTTTATCACTTTCAGGAGTTTGAGCATTTATTATCTCAGAGATCTTTGTTGATGATTTGCACCATTTTTCAACATGAGCCTTTTCTGCTTTTAGAGCAGCGATGGCTTTGTCAGGATCGAATTCTTAACAAGAATTTATACTCAGAAACTAATATCAAAGAAGTTGCGGAAAAACACTTTGATATTTAATAAAACAGTAATCAAACACAGTATATAATGATCAAACAGTAAGCTTGTATTGAATGCTTAAAGTTACAAGATTACACTCTCAACCTCAATATTGATGAACAGACTCACCAATACGAATTCTACTTCTCTAGAATTAGGATCTATGCCTTGAGGTCGATTTTTCTCTTGAAAACCAATTATGAAAAGTTCTTTCTATCTATTCTACACATTCTATACATATACTGATAAAAAGATAATTACAAAGAATAAACAAATCTTCAGTATATCTTCCATGTATATCTTCTAAGTGTATATTCAGTATATCCAGCTGTAGTACTTTCCATCCGTATCTCTTTAGCAGCACTAATAATGCTCAGCAGCATTAACTTCAACTAGCAGCATTAACTTCAACTAGCAGCATTAACTGCAAGCAGTACTAACTACTAGCAGTACTAACTAGCTAAGCAGTACTAACTTTGTTCAAGCAGTACTAACTTTAACTAGCAGCATTAATTCTACTAGCAGTAGTAACACTTAGCAGTATTAATCTTCAACTTGTTCTGGCAGTAGTAACTACACTTGTACTAGCAGTAGTAACTACACTTAGTAGAATCTTTAGTTCCCAACAATCTCCCCCTAACTTGACTTTTAGAAGAGAAGTCAAGTTCTTCAGATATTCTTCCAGATGCTCTTTTTAATGCTCCCAAAACTTCCAAGATCACGCTGCTAAGTCTGGATTCAGTCCCAAACTCTGATTGATTATCCTCTGAATGAGATACTTGGCCATTTCTGAATTTGGTGCACAACCCAACTTCTTCTTTAGCATGGCATGAACCTTCAGTCTGGTGTGATTATATACTCTATCCACTAGGAAGTATTCTGTGTGATTTCTATCCAAAGTCACTGCATATACTCCACTAGTTTCATATAGAGTCCAACTTGTGACTTCTTTAAACACACTCTTGATTACCTGGTTCACTTCTTCAGGTTTGAACATCATGCATAAATACTCCATCACCAGTTTTGTAAGAGACATTCCTGGAGTATTCAGATGGTCTGTATACAGCTTAAATCCTATGTCAAACATCTCTTCTATATCAGATCTAGAGCATGTTTTGACAACCTTTATCCAAGTATTGAATATTTCATACTTGTCACCTTTCCTCTTTAGTCTGATGTAATCTTTTCCATCCATTTTCAGAACATCCCAGTGAATAATCTCTGGTGGCTTAACTCCAACAGGTTCTGCAGAAATTGGTTCAGGCACTTTGTCCATCACTACCATATATAAGCTTACATCATCTTTGATTGATGACCCTTGCTGGCTTGATGACTCAGGTGCCACTTCTTCTTCAGCAACATTTTGTTCTTCTTCTGTTCTAGGCTTCTTATCTTTCTTTCTTTTGGCCATCATCTTAGTTCTTTTCAAAGTCTTTTGAACCTGCACTAGAGTAGCTTCCTTCTTCTTTTCTTCCTTTTCCCTTTCCATTTCTTTTATAGGAGTTCCCTCTTCACTTTCAGGGAATGGTTGATTCATATCTATATCATGTCTCTCCTTTGCCCTCTTTTCAAACTCCACTCTATCCTTTTCATTGCTCTTCAGCTTCTCCATTTCTTTCTCATATAGATCCTTGATTTGATCAAAATTCATCTTCACAAACATTTCTTTCTTTACCCCAATTGCACTTTTCAAGAAAGTTATCATTTTGTTTCTTTCCTGAGTAGCAAGGTAAGTTTGTGAAGGTCTTCTCTTCTTTGCACTTGATCTGACCATCATAGCCTTTCTCAAGGTTATTGCTCTTTGCTTGGCTTTCTCTGTTTCTAACCCTTTCTGGAATGCTTCATTTAACTCATTTGCTAGTGCTCTGGCCATTTCTCTGTCTTTTTCAACCTGTTCCTTGTCTGCTAGATCTAACTCTTCTTGCACTTTCTTTGCTAATGCTTCATCTGACTCAATCATCTTTTGCTTTTTAGATGATTGATCAGATTCTATCATCTTTTCTTTCCCTTTTCTTTTTATATCTGCAGCCATGTCTTTCTTTTCTGACTTCTTGTCTCTCCCTTCATTTATGACCACTCCCTTTGCTTTGGGAGTGTCATTCTTAGCTTTTATTAGCACTTCAGCTACTTCAATTTCTGTTGGTGTTAACTCTGTTACTGCTGCTTGTGAGGTTTCAGCAGCATTAACAGTTTCTGCTTCCTTCTCCCCCTCAACTTCAACTCTTTCTTTATCAAACTCCCTTTCACTTGATGCTTCTTCCATGTTGATCTCCCCCTTTTTGGGAGCATCAGTCTCTGGTTTCCTCCTTTTGAGCACAAATTGTTTCTTTCTTTTCTTTTGAACCAGCCTGGTCACCATCTTCTTTAATTTTTCAATTTGGACTTGTTGTGACAGGATCACCAGCTTCATCTCCTCTATTTCTTTTCCTTGCTTGATGACATCCTGGTTGATGTTTCCCATGGTCTCCATCAATTCATCATAGTTATATCTGTCCTCACCTTCTCCAGGAGTGTTACCCCCTATTGAAGGATCATTGGATCTTTTAGTAGTGGAAGTCTTCTGCCTAGCAGAAGCACTATCCACCCCTGTGGTTTCTTGGCACCAGGGACCTTCAAATGATTGCTCATTCAAAGTTGCCATGGGGGAGGTCTTATTGATGTTACCACTGTCCTCCTCTGTGTTAGCAGGAGTAGTGGCAGCCTCATCTCCCATATGCTCTATCTCCTCCTCAGAGAGCACCTCCTTTGGGTTGGGAGACACCCTTGTGGTTTCCCTTTGGATATTCTCTAGGGGAGAATTCTCCCTTAGAGGGCTTAAAGGCTGTGTGGGTGATGGTACAAGAAGGGAAGGAGCCTTCTTTACCTGTTTTCTTTGATAAGTTTGGGTAATTGGAGAGGTTGGTTTTGTAAGAATGGACTGGGGAATTGTTTTTGAGTGAGAAGGTTGGGCTTGGCTAGCAGTGGGATGGTCTAATGAGGGCCTTGACCCTGCTGCCATACCTTCAGTGGTTTGGGACACCACCATCATTGTAGAGAACAATGGGGTGTCAACTCCTTCCGAGTCCCCAGCAGATCTTCTCATATTTGAGAAAACCTTGCCTTTAGGGGGTTTAGGTACATATACCCCAACAGGTTGAGGTATATCCGTCAATTCATGGTTAATTACTTCCTGAACAAATCTGGGATACATAAAGAAACTCTTTTTGTTTCCCATATTTGATACAAGATCATTGAAAATCATCTTTGAGAAATTGTACCTTCTGGATGTAGCCAAGCATACCAAAGCATATGCAATTGGACTGCTGAACTCACTCCATCCAGTGGTCTTTTTGGAGATACAATGCATTAGGGTATGAACAAGAAAACGCCATTGGGGTGAAAATTTTGCTTTTGAGAATTTGAAAACACCCAATGGGCCTCCATACCCCATTCTGGTAAGATTAGAAAACAGTTCATCATTAGAGATAGACATTATACCAGTGGCATCGTCTAGACGTAGACTGATGCGAATGACTTCTTCAGTAACTGTAAGTGAGTGATCACAGATTCTTGTCTTGATCATTTGCACACCATTTTCCACAACAATGGTTGCATTAGCCCAGAACTGCCTTTGGTGCTCAATGTAGATTGTAGGTGATACAGTAAGAGCATGAGCAATGTGGCTCGACTTCAGAAAGTCGACTATCTGATGAAAACCTTCAGCTTGTTTTGGCTTTTGGAGCATCGCAATCTCGTTGTGCTCGTCGATGAATGTCATGGATGCCATTGATCTTAGCGAAAACTTGCCTGAAACTTCGAACTGATTTCAATGTGCTTTGTCTTTGAGTGCTTGACTGGATTATTTACAATGCTAATAGCACTGCTGTTGTCAATAAAGATTGGAGTATGTAGAAAGGTTACCCCATAATCCAGCATTTGATTCTGAATCCATAAGACTTGAGAACAGCAACTTGCAGCTGCTATGTACTCTGCCTCTGTTGTAGATGTGGATACGGTGGTTTGTTTCTTGCACTGCCATGAGACTAGTCTAGCACCCAAAAACTGACATCCTCCAGAAGTAGATTTTCTGTCCAAGTTTGCCCCACCTAGATCACTGTCTGAGTATGCTATTAGGTCAAAAGGTGAGTTATGAGGATACCAAAGTCCCAATCTGGGTTGCCCTTTGAGATATCTGAATATCCTCTTAACAGCTTGAAAGTGAGATTGCTTTGGCCTAACTTGAAATCTTGCACATACACAAACTGGAAACATAATATCTGGCCTTGATGCTGTGAGATACATGAGAGAGCCAATCATGGATCTATAAAGATGCACATCCATATCCTCCCCCTCAAGATCTGCTGTGATCTGCTTGTGTGTTTCCATAGGTGTGCTTGCAGGTTTTGATTCTGAGAAACCAAACTTGGTTAGAATATCCTGCACATACTTGGATTGACATATAAAAATGCCATCTGACTTCTGTTGAACTTGGAGTCCAAGGAAGAAAGTAAGTTCCCCCATGGAACTCATTTTGAACCTTTGATGCATTAAATCCTCAAACTCCTTGCACATATTGTTTCTTGTAGAACCAAAAATAATGTCATCAACATATATTTGGACCAGCAAGATATCCTTCTTCTTTCTTTTGATAAATAGAGTCTTATCAATGACTCCCCTTTCAAAGTCATTTTCCAAGAGATAGGATGACAGGGTGTCATACCATGCTCTTGGGGCTTGATGTAGTCCATAAAGTGCTTTCTTTAATTTGTATACTCTGTCTGGATAGCTTGGGTTTTCAAACCCTGGTGGTTGGCAGACATATACTTCTTCTTCAATTGACCCATAGAGAAAAGCACTTTTTACATCCATTTGGTAGACTTTGAAGTTCATGTAAGAAGCATAGGCTAGGAATAGTCTGATTGCTTCTATCCTAGCTACAGGTGCAAAAACTTCTTCATAATCTATGCCCTCTTCTTGAGTGTAGCCTTGAGCTACCAGCCTTGCTTTGTTTCTTATAACAATACCTCTTTCATCTCTCTTGTTTCTGAAAATCCACTTTGTGCCAATTGCTCTGTGACCTTTAGGAAGGTCTACTAGATCCCATACATCTTGTAGCTTGAATTGTAACAGTTCTTCTTGCATTGCTTCTATCCAGCTAGATTCTTTCATAGCATCATGTGCCTTTTTAGGCTCAAGCTGGGATAGAAAACAAGAAAGAACTGTATGTTGTTGATCTTTCATTTCTTGAAGCCTGCTTTGATGTCTAGTCATCATAGGAGAAGAGATATCTCCTATTACCAGTTGTGGAGGATGATTCTTTTGAACTCTTGTGTTATGACTAGGTTCTTCATTCAGTCCAGCCTCTAGATTAGAGTCATGCAAGTCCACTGAAGTGTCTTCAGATGTCACTTCTGATTCTTGAGTCTCCTCATCTCTAGTGTCTTCTTCACTCTGACTTGGTTCAGTAAATGATTCCTTTTCACAGTCTTCATTTACTGTGGGTATGGGAAAAATCACAGATTTAGATATACTTTCTTGAACTTGTGTGATCTCTGATTCTCCACCATCTGTTCCTGTATACTCATTACTGAAACCAAAAGAGTTAGTTAGTGAATCAATGTCAAATAGCCATTGAGGTCCAGACCCAACAGGATTTGGTGTGTTCTCATTGCATTTGACATTGTCACTTTCTTCAATTATTCTAGAAGAAGAGTTAAAAACTCTGTAGGCCTTACTCTGAGATGAGTATCCAACAAGAAATCCATCATCTGCTTTGCTATCAAACTTACCTAAGTGAGATTTGGTATTTAGAATTGTACAAGGACACCCAAAAGACTTGAAGAAACCAATAAAAGGTTTTCTTTGATTTAAAAGTTCATATGGGGTCTTGTTCTTTTGCTTGACCACTAGAACTCTGTTTTGGACATAACAAGCAGTATTAACTGCTTCAGCCCAGAATGTAATTGGCAATTTTGAATCAGCCAACAGAGATCTAGCAGCCTCTATTAGTGTCCTATTTCTCCTTTCAGCAACACCATTCTGTTGAGGAGTTCTAGGAGCACTATATTGTCTCTCAATACCTTTTCCTTCACAAAAAGTGTTTAAATCATGATTTTTAAATTCAGTTCCATTATCTGATCTAATGACTTTTACTCTTTGATTAGTTTGGTTTTCAATTCTTAGAATAAAGGATTTGATAAGATCACTTGTTTCATCCTTAGTCCTTAGAAAATATACCCAAGTAAACCTGGAGTAATCATCAACAATAACCAAGCAGTAAGATTTCTTGCCTATACTCATAACATTTGTAGGACCAAACAGATCCATATGCAATAACTGGAGACAAGAAGAAACAGAATTTAACTCTTTGGTCTTATGAGAAGTTTTGTGTTGTTTGCCTTTGAGACAAGCAACACAATGATCATCACATGAAAAGACTTTTGAAGGTAAACCTCTTACAAGGTTATTTTTAACAAGATTGTTCATAGTCTTGTAATTCATGTGACACATCCTTCTGTGCCAAAGGGAGGATTCATCTATAGAAGCTTTTGAAACAAGACAATTTAAAGATGAATCACTATCAACATTGTCCAAATCAAGACAGTAAACATTGTCCTTCCTTGGAGTTCTAAGTAGTATCATGCTTTCATCAACTACCTTGAACCCTGGAGCAAGAATCATACACTCAGTATTAGTAAATAATATACTATGTTGTTTGTCACAAACCTGTGATACACTTAACAGGTTGTACTTTAATTGATCAACATAGTAGACATCCTCAAATGTCATCTTACCTTTGGTGACATTACCTTTTCCACTTATCTTACCACCAGTAAGATTGTCTCCAAATGCAACATGTCCTCCATTAATTTGCTTGAAATCCTGAAGGCATGACATGTTGCCAGTCATGTGCCTAGAGCAACCACTATCAACATGCCATATGCTCTTTCCCTTGAGCTGTTGGTTGCCCTGCACATTAAATAAATCAATTAGTATGAATGGGGACCCAAGCCAAAGTGATCTTGGGTCTTCCTTTCTCATCAAAGTATTTACATTCCTTTTTAATGAGGTTTGTAAACTCAGAGCACTCTTTATTAGAGTACTTTGTCAATATGATTGGCTTAGCAGAATCAACACTGGAAGCAGTACTAACCTTAGAAGTACTAATAGAGTTAGCAGTACTAACAGGTGTAGCAGTACTAACAGGTTTAGCAGTACTAACCTTGTTAGCAGCATTAACATTGTTAGCAGTAGTATTACTTCTAGCAGCACTATCATTGTCAGCAGCACTATTTGTGGTAGCAGTACTAACAGTTTTAGTGCTTTTAGGAATCCACATATTGACACTTTCTTTAACAGAATACTTTTTCTTCATGTGGCTTTTAGTTTTAACATTTTTCTTGGCCACATGGTTCTTTTCAATTTTCTTATAACCAAAGGGTTTTTGCATGGATCTTTGGAAATTCATTCTTTGGTTCACAGGATTGAAATAACAGACTTTTGCAAGATGATTCAATTTGCCACAGATAAAGCAAGGTTTTGGTCTATTGATTTTACTCAGATCAACCCCTTGTTTATGTGCCCATTGATTATTCCAGTTTCTTTGATTTCCCCTCTTTTTGTCCTGTTTTTGGGGTTCATTCTTCTTACAAGTACACTGTTTGCAAGGACCTGGATTCACAACTGTGGTCTGTTTATAATGGACCTTACCAGACTTTTCCTCTGTCTTCTCTATTTTCTTGGATTTGATCCAAGCCCTTCCACAATACTCATTGGTGATAATGTTGTTTTCTATAGAAGTCTCACCACTCACCTTGTTCTTCTTACTCTTGCCAACCTCTTTCTCAGTCTTATCCTCAACAATTACCTCATCTAAGGGATCTATTTCAGTGGCTCCCTCAGGCAAGTCCTTCCTATCTTTGGTGTCTAACAGGTCTGAAGTAGGAGGAATGTAATTGTTGTTATATGGTGGAGGTGTGGCATTATACCCAATTCCTCTTCTTAATTTATCATGAATCTGATTTTGCAGTAAGGAGTCCATTGCTTTAGAAGCATTGGAAAACTTTTCTACATCAAGCTTAACCTTGGTTAACTCCTCTTTCAGTTTTTCACTCTCCTCTTTAGATTTGGTCAGTTTAAGTTCTAAATCCTTTTTCTCCCACTGCCAGTAATTAGTGTCATATGAGTGTTGTAGTTCATTGGCTTGAAAACCTTTGATTTGATCTTCAAATCTCTCTACTATCCTCACATAGTCTTTTATATCCTTTTCTAGTCTCTTTAGGTCATCACTCATCTTCTGATTGTGATCCCTGTACCTTTTAACAGTGTCTATGCAAGTTTTAGAGCAGAGATTAGAACTTACCTCAGATGGGAGATCAGATACTTTTGCCATAAGAGCTTGATTCTGAATAGCTTCTTCTGCTTGATCACTCCAATCAAACCCCATTCCTTGTTGAGAAACAAGGGCTTGAGCAGAGTTTCTGTTGTTATTGAAGCTTCCAGATTGAGCTTGTTGATGGTTGTTGTTGTGAGACATTCCACTTCTGCATTCTCTAGCAAAATGTCCCTTCAGATGGCATTTGTAGCATTCTACCTTTGATTTATCAAACCCTGCTCCATCTTCTCTTCTTTGTGAGAAGTTGTTTCTTCCAGTCCTCTTTATAAACTTTTTAACCCTCATGGAGAGCATTGCCATCTGCCATTTAATATCCATCTCTTCCAGATCATCAGGATGAAGTTGTTCTAAGTCATCATTGATCAAAGAAGAATTTCCATGATTAGAAAGAAGAGCTTCAAATACATAGTCAGTGCCTTTATCTATATTTGATCCATTAGCAGCATTAACTGATTCAGAGTTAGCAGTAGAATCAATTGATGCTGATAGGAGTGCAGCATTATGAACATATCCAGAAGGCTTCTTCTTTGCCTCCACCTCAGCTTCAAATACTCTAAGATCATTGTACAGATCATCAAGTTCTTTTTCTTCCAACTGATCATTCTGTCTGAATGACACAGTGTACATGGTCCATTCATCTCCAAGGGACCTTAAGAACTTTCTGTTCACATCATCTTGATCAATCTTTACTCCCATAGTAGCTAGTTCACCAATTAGTTTATTAAACCTGTCAAAAGTTTGAGTCATGGACTCATTCTTAGTTGACATGAAGTTTTCATACTGTTGCTTTAAGATTGCCTTTTGATTTCTCTTGGTACTTTTGGTACCTGAGAATCTCTTCTCTAGAGCATTCCAGAGCATCTGTGCATCAGTACAATTGCAGAATTGGTGTTGATACTCATTTGGAATGGCCAAGAGCAGTGTGCTCAAGGCTTTCATCTCTGTCTGTCTTGATTTCCTGTCTGCATCTGTCTTTGGAGGAGTTCTTTTGCCATCTTCACCAATCTTTCCTCCATCAGATGGGCCATTCTCAATGATGTCCCACATAGAATAATCTGTGAGGAGAATATATTGCTTGATTCTGATCTTCCACATATCAAATTCATTGGATCTGAGCATTGGCACTTTTGAGACCAAAGTACTGCTTGATTCTGTAAGATTTTCCATGATGAATAACTGTTTCTGAGAGAATTTAGCTCTGATACCACTTGTCAGGATCGAATTCTTAACAAGAATTTATACTCAGAAACTAATATCAAAGAAGTTGCGGAAAAACACTTTGATATTTAATAAAACAGTAATCAAACACAGTATATAATGATCAAACAGTAAGCTTGTATTGAATGCTTAAAGTTACAAGATTACACTCTCAACCTCAATATTGATGAACAGACTCACCAATACGAATTCTACTTCTCTAGAATTAGGATCTATGCCTTGAGGTCGATTTTTCTCTTGAAAACCAATTATGAAAAGTTCTTTCTATCTATTCTACACATTCTATACATATACTGATAAAAAGATAATTACAAAGAATAAACAAATCTTCAGTATATCTTCCATGTATATCTTCTAAGTGTATATTCAGTATATCCAGCTGTAGTACTTTCCATCCGTATCTCTTTAGCAGCACTAATAATGCTCAGCAGCATTAACTTCAACTAGCAGCATTAACTTCAACTAGCAGCATTAACTGCAAGCAGTACTAACTACTAGCAGTACTAACTAGCTAAGCAGTACTAACTTTGTTCAAGCAGTACTAACTTTAACTAGCAGCATTAATTCTACTAGCAGTAGTAACACTTAGCAGTATTAATCTTCAACTTGTTCTGGCAGTAGTAACTACACTTGTACTAGCAGTAGTAACTACACTTAGTAGAATCTTTAGTTCCCAACAGGCTTGTTCGCGTTCAATGCTGATGATTTCATTTATAATGACTTGATCTTTTAGCTTTTCTTCTAAAAGATTTAGTTCACTGATCTTTTCATGACATTTCTCTAGCTCTTGTGTTAAATAAACATTTTTATTTTCAGCTTGAGTTTTGTCGTTTAGAGCATTATAAAGGTCAATCGTCAGCACATCAACAGCGCGACTTCTCTCAGCTTCAGGCAGAGAGGGATTTGTTGAGATAGATACCTGAGATGATATGTAGCTCATAGAAGGTTCAGATGGTTCTTCTACTTCTTCTTTAATCTCAGCCATGAGGCAAAGATTAGCGACTTCTTCTTCATCAGAAGATGATTCTTCTGATTCAGCCCAGTCATGTTCTTCAGCGATGAGACCTTTACCTTTTTGCTGATAGCTTTTCAGCTTTTGATATTTGTTCTTCAGCTTATGGTATTTGTCATCACTGGATCTTCTTGAGGTAGAAGGTTTGAAGACCTTTTTAGACCTGCACTCACTAGCAAAATGTCCAATTTTTTCGCAGTTATAGCAAGTGGCTGTAGCCTTATCAACCGGAGTTGATTTTGGCTTTTCAGTAAGAGAGAGAGGTTTACTTCTTCGGAAGTTACTCTTTCTTGCAAATCTCTTAAAAGAGTTTGTCAAGAGTGCTAAGGACTCATTAAACTCTGAAAGATCAGGGTCTGATAAATCCTCAGATTCAGAATCTAACTCAGTGATGGTGAGAGTAGATCGCTGGGATGGAATTATCTCTGATGAGACTAAAGCAACAGCAGTGCTTTTGGAGTCTTTAGAATCTTTTACAAGATTCTTCTTCAGGAGATTAGATTGCTCATAGTTGAGCAATATTCCATACAGAGTGCTAAGAGAGAGAGTATGTAAGTCTTTTGTCAGCTTAAGACATATTGAATAACTGTCCCAGCTTTCAGGAAGACTTTCCAAGAATTTTGTTAGGACCTCAGAATTAGAATAGGTCCTTCCAACAGTTCTTAGGTCAATGATCAGGCAGTTAAACCGCTGATGAATGTCAGAAAGAGATTCATTCTTACCAGCGATAAAACTTTCATACTGTCTTACCAAGTTAATCTTTCGGGTCTCTTGGATTTCAGTGGTGCCCTCATATTGAACACATATGGTTTCCCACATTTCTTTAGAAGTTTTTAGATGCATGATGGAATGGAAAACTTCATCAGGCAGAGCCATTGATATAATGGTCTTTGCTCTTGCATCTATGCCTACCTTCTTTTTATCTTCATCACTCCACTGTCTTATTTCCTTAACGACATATCGTTCAGGGACAGCTTCAGTGGTGGCAGTAGCGGGAACCGCAGCTATAATTCTAACAGGTTCATAGGGTCCGTTTTCTATATATTCAGGTATAGTAGGATCCGCACCTTCAAGAAATAGCATCATTCGATTTTTCCATAGAGAAAAGTTATCTCTGCTAAATCGAGGAGGTTTAGAAAGTGAACCATTATCATAGTAGTTTGTGTTTGTGTTTAGTGCCATTTTAGAATAGCAAGGAAAAGTATACAGCAAGATCTTGTTTATTAGATTTAAACAAACTACTCTGATACCACTTGTTGGTCCCGAAGGTGCTTAACAAGTTTGTAGAAGGGGGGGTTGAATACAAACACAGAAATTAAAGTTTAATAAATTGTTTATTGATAAATCAAAATACAATTTACAAGTTTGTTGCGGAATAAGATTAAGACAGACTCAATCTAAACAAACTTAAGAAACACTAAGATGGTTGCACAAGAAATTCAGAGAATGGGGGATTTTTAGAGAGATAGAAAACAAGGGTTTCTATTTTGGAGTTCAAGGATTGAGCACACCTTCAGATGAAGGGGTGAGCTTCCTATTTATACCCTATGCATTAAATGCATGGCAGGGTACTTTACACGTGGCATTCATAGATTGGCTTTGGTAGTCTCACTTTTGGAGACATGCTTTTGGCCGCTTTATGAACAGTGTAGTTGACAGAGTTGGTGTACGATTTGTGGCATAGACGTGTCCGTTCTGACACATCGTACTGGTTGTGCAAGGTAAGACAAAAGAAAACTTGAGGCATAAGCTTTGTGATCGTTGATCGCTGAGTATCTCTATTTTCAGAGATAAAGAAGTTCAGCTATCGCTGAAGCTTTTCCTCAGGCTTCTTCGCGTAAGTAGATGTCTGATCTTCGCTGATATCCGCATCAGGTCACTAGTAGACTTATCTATTGTTCAGTGGCTTCGTCTTCGATTCAGCTATGAACTATGTTGACGCGAGACTTGTCTTCAGGGATTACGTTAACTGTGTTACATAGGAAACGATCAGTGATGACTGAACAGACTCAGTTTGATCGCTGAAAGTGAAACACATACATATTAATGTTTACAGAAAGGTCATCAGCGATAACTGAACAGACTCAGTCTGATCGCTGATGATAAAACACTAATACATATAATAACGTAATTTTCACTAAGTATAAAAGAGGGTCGTTATCAAATCACTGAGAGAGTTTGGATCAACAATCTCCCCCTATTTGATAATGACAAAGTAACAAAAGAAAATTACTTTGAATCAAAATATAGGAATAAAAAGGACTCATAGAATGCATGTCCCAATTACTATTTTGAGGGATCTTTTACAGTACTGATAGGGTTAAGTACATCACTGCTATTTTCATTTAATTCAGGGATGGAATTACAAGATATGAAAAATATTACAAGTGAGCAACTAACTACTGTAAGTATAACTAACAGATTACAGAGAAGGAAACTAATCTATCAGCTATTAAAAGAAGATTTGGGAGGATTGATCATATACTCAGGTATTTCTTCTCCTTTCTGTCTTCGTTCCAAAGATTCTTTACTGATAATCTCTTTAATTTCTTCAGCAGCAGGGAAGAAGTCACACCATAAGCATAAGAGATCCTTGAGATGATTCAGAGGACAGATAGGAATCTCAGAGATTCTTTGAAATCTGAGTTCCTCATCATCATCTCTGAAGAATATTCCATAAGGATTGTTGATTACTTGACCAGCTTGGAAAGGACCACCAGGAGGCAGAGATAAGTCCAGAACTGAAAGATCAGGAGGAGGACCAAACAGTGCATCTCTTGAAAATTTGATAGAAGTTTCATTCCTGATGATGGCGACATCTTCAGAGGAGGAGGACCCAATTTTTCTCTTGAGTTTCAAAGATTTGGGAGGAAGAGGAGATGGCAGCTTTAGTACAGAAACGACTCTATTTATGAGGGCTTCAAGAAGTCCTTCAACGTAGCCTCTGTATGTAGATTTGGATTTCTTCAGCGCATCCCAGAACTCTAACCATTCCGTAAATCCGAAGCTCTCCAGTTTTGATACGTACATTGCTTTTTGGGTTCCATCCTCTCTGGTAATCTCCATGGTCACTGAGAGTTGATCTTTCTTCTTGCGACCAGAGATAGTCACGGCTGATATTGGAAGAAGATCAGAACGATAATCCATCTTTTGTTTGCACCATTCGATAGACTTATCGTTGATCTCTTGTTCTTTGAAGCGTTCCTCTTCAATTTCTTTCAGTAGTGCTGCTTGAACTTCCACAGGTCTGCTTTTCAGCTTTTTGTCCTTAACTTGAGAGGATTGAATCTTTAAAGCGAGTTGGGCATCTCGTTTGCATTCAGCGATCAGCTTCTCAGCTTTGGCAGATTCTTCTCTTTCAGCGTCAGTGAGGAAGTCGAGCTCTGTGGATGTTTGAAGAGGGATTTTCAGCCATTGACTTTCTAGTTGAGCGATCATTTCAACTCTTTTCTTTACCACTTCCTCTGACCAATGAGATGGTCGAGAGGGCCTTCCTGGATGGACCAGGGAATCTTCTTCTTCTTCTTCATCAATCTCAGCGATAGAGATTGGGATTATTTCTTCAGCTATAGCAGCTGGAATTATTTGTAGTTCAGAACCCTTAAGCAGGGGTGAGAACTGTCTGGTTAGAAAAAGAAGGAAAGAAGGGATAAGTGTATTTTTAGAACGAGAGAGATAAAGGCTAGAAAGGAATAGGGGTTTGGAAAGAGTAGGAGAGCGGTACAATTGAAAGACATACCTGAGACGGATGCTCCCCCTCAGATTGTGATCCAGTCCTCAAGCATTCTTCAGCGATCGGTTGCTTGTCTTTGCTTTGCGAAGGAATACTTGAAGATGTATCACCTCTCACCCCTGTTTTGACAACCTCTTGCGAAGTTGTCCCTGATACGACGTTCGGCTTAGAGAACCACAGAGATTGGTCTTCATCGTCGTCGTCGTCATCGGAGGGCTGATCTTTTTCTTGATCATCAAGATCTAGATCATCTTCCTCTTCATCGTCTTCTTCCTCATCCTCTTCAAAGAGAATGGAGTGAATTGATGATTCTTTTGCCTTCTCCCCCTCAGATTGAGAGGGAGGTTCCTTTGGAGTCTTAGCTTCCCCAGCAGCAGCAATAGAAGTTTCTTCAGTTTTCTCCCCCACTTTGTCATTATCAGCGGTAGGGGATTGTTCAGCTGCTGGAGTAGCTGTTGAAGCTTTTAGCACTTGAACGTCAGCCTCCAGACGCTTAATCCGGTCTTCAACCGCAGGGATGTCGCATGTGGCATCATGAATGAATTCCACAGCGATGTTGAGGTTGGTACGATCATCTTCAGTGAAGGAGGGAGGCAGCGCTGGAGCTGGTGCATTCACTTTCTGTAGAATTTGCTGAAGAAGGGACGTGCAGAGGTCAACCTTTGAAGAGAGACCCTGAACTTCAGCGGTAAGAGACTCAAATCGCCCTTGAAAGAGTCGAGAGGACTCTCTGAGTTGGACGACTTGTTCTTCAACAGCTGAAAGTTGGGAGTTCTCAGCTTTAGATGAGCAAGTGGTGGTTAACTTCTTCAGCTCCTCACCAGCCTGATTTACGGCGCTGGTGGTTTCATTGATGGTGTTGGTGAGTGCGTCCACCTTTTCTCCTAGACTGTTGACATGCGTGTCAACAGTCGCCAAGCTAGGACCTGAAAATAATGTTAGTTCAGATATGGGCTTATTTGGAGAGGGGGGGAGAGAAGTGTTTAGGATTATAGGTGTACCTGACGTATCAAACATTTTGTAGAACTGCATAGATTCCTCAAAAGTTTGATGATCAGGTCCTATAGGGAAAGAAGAGGTGGCGGGTTCAGAAAGGTCATCAGCGATAAATGAACAGACTCAGTCTGATCGCTGATGATAAAACACTAATACATATAATAACGTAATTTTCACTAAGTATAAAAGAGGGTCGTTATCAAATCACTGAGAGAGTTTGGATCAACACTGAGCTTGTTGATGGTTGTTGTGAGACATTCCACTTCTGCATTCCCTGGCAAAGTGTCCCTTCATATGACACTTATAGCACTCCACCTTTGACTTATCAAAGCCTGCTCCATCTTCTCTTCTTTGAGAGAAGTTGTTCCTCCCAGTCTTCTTAATGAACTTCTTCACCCTCATAGAAAGCATGGTCATCTGCCATTTAATATCCATCTCTTCAAGATCATCAGGATGAAGCTGTTTCAAGTCATCATTGATTAAAGAGGAGTTACCATGGCTGGAAAGAAAGGCTTCAAAAACAGATTCATTGCCTTTTTCTTGATTTACTCCACTGGCAGCATTAACTGATTAAGGATTAGCAGTAGAATCAATTGATGCTGATAGAAGTGCAGCATTATGAACATATCCAGTAGGCTTCTTCTTTGCTTCCACCTCAGATTCAAACACTCTTAGATCATTGTACAGATCATCCAGTTCCTTTTCTTCCAATAAGTCATTCTGTCTGAATGAAACAGTGTACATGGTTCATTCATCTCCAAGAGATCTGAGGAACTTTCGGTTGACATCATCTTGTTCCATCTGGACTCCAACCGTAGCCAATTCACCAATTAACTTATTGAATCTGTCAAAAGTTTGAGTCATAGACTCATTCTTTGCAGATGTAAAATTCTCATATTGCTGCTTGAGAATATCCCTTTGATTCCTCTTAGTGCTCTTGGTGCCAGCAAATCTCTTCTCTAAGGCATTCCATAGAATCTGAGCATCAGTGCAGTGTTGAAACTGATGTTGATTCTCATTAGGAATGGCCAAAAGCAGGGTGCTTAAGGCTTTCATCTCCAGTTGTCTCACTTTCTTCTCACCATCAGTTTTTGGAGGTGGTCTTCTTCCATCTTGACCAATTTTACCTTCAGCAGAGGGACCATTCTCAACAATGTCCCACATAGAACAGTCTGTAAGGAGGATGTACTGCTTGATCCTAATTTTCCACATGTCAAACTCATTAGGTTTGAGCATGGGAACCTTTGAAACAAAAGTACTGTTTGATTCGCCTGTGTTGTCCATGATGAATGAATGTTTCTGAGAATACTTGCTCTGATACCACTTGTCAGGATCTAATTCTTAACAAGAATAATGAACTCAGAAACAATATTAAAGGAGTTGCGGAATAACACTTTAATATTCAACTATCAATGTAACAGTGAATCAGAAATCACAACTTGTAAACTTTATTGAATGATTAAAGTTACAAGCTTTCACACAAAAACCTCAATCTTGATGAACAGGCTCACCAAGACGAATTCTACTTCTCTAGAACTAGAATTATAAATCTTGAGGTTAATTCTCTTTCTAAAACATATCAATCAAAAGTTAATTCTATCAAAGACTTCTATACTATTTATACAAGACATATTACAAGATAATTATCAAAATACAATTGATTTTCAGTCCATAATTATCTCCTTTACTTTAGCAAGTCTTCTATACAGCTGTCTTCCTTCCATACTGAGTCTTCATCTCATAAGCAGCACTAATCTTCTTCAGAAGGATTAACCATCTTCAGCAGCATTAAACTCCTCAGCAGTATCAATGATGTTAGCAGTAGTAATCCCTTAGCAGTACTAACTACTAGCAGTACTAACTCTCCAAGCAGTATTAAATCTACTAGCAGTAGTAATCATGATATACTAGCAGCATTAACCATACTTGAACAAATCTTAAATTCCCAACAGTATCTGATTAAAACAATGACATAGAACAACAAAACATTGAATGATGGTCAGTTGATAAGCGTTAATGTGGATGTACAACACCATAACGATGGTGGAACCACGTAAATCTCTTATACATTGATTTGTTTGTGATATGTTCATTTAATCGTATAGTGTCTTGTTTCTATTATTGTTTGCTTCCGATCATACACTATTGTTTGCATTAGTTGTTTCTCTGATATCAACTACTGTGTTGCAGCAACTAAAGTTAATCACTTCGTTCGACTTTAGTTGTTGCTTTCATATCGCCTAACCATTGTTTGAACAACCTATCGAACACTTAATTAAGACTTGTGCTTAATGATACATACCCAAACTTTATGAGTAATCATCTATAAAAAACAAAATACCGTAAATCCAAACTCTATGGGAGTTCATAGTAGTCATTCCTCAAACTTCCATATGTATGTAATCGAAATTTCTCGTTGTATGCATTCCCTACAAAAATATAAGCTACCGAGGTCCTTATTCTTAATAAGGTTCACCAACTCTAAGTTTTTCTCCGAAGCGTGGCCAAGTCTTAAATGCCATAACTTAGAGGTATCCAACTTTTGTTCTCTTCACCTACACACGCTTGCATCCACTATTTGTGTGAGATGTTGCCTCCAATCCAGAGAATTAGGCAAGTTAAGTCGCTCAAGTCTAACAGGCCCATATGGCCCATTTAGAGGGCCGACTGTTTTTTTGTGCGTACAAGGGTTTAGACCCAGCTTCTGTTTTTTTTTTTTTTGCTGTTGTTTTTAAATACATAGGACAAGAATAGAAACCCTCGTACTCTCTACTCTCTCACTCAAAAACCTTACTCTCTAAACCTCAAGAACCCTAGCTTTTTTCTCCATTATTGTAAGCTGAAATCTCAAGAGTATCATCATCAAAGTGATAGTGGATTAGTTCTCGACGTCCTTCGCCCGTGGTTTTTCCCTTTCCGGGTTTCCACGTAAAAATCTCGGTGTCTCTCTTACTTATGCTTTATTTTACATTTATTGGGTTTGTTCATTGTTTACATTTTCTTAGTGGTTGATTATCCTACATTGATAATCGTTCCGCTTTGAATCTCGATATAGAACTTTAGTTCATTTGTTCTTAGGTAATATTGTGTTTTTATCGGGAACCAACCATTGAGCTTTTAGCTATTTGGGTCTTAATAATTTCACAACAATTGGTATCAGAGCTCAAGGATTAATATTGAGATTCTTTGATCGATTGAAGATTCTGGGATTATTGATTTGCTAGGGTTTCATTTATGTCGACAATGAAATTCGATCTACCTTTGTTGGAATGAGATACCCGATATCCCTTATGGAAGATAAAGATGAGAGATGTCCTTGTCCAACAAAATTTACATAAATGTATTTTGGGATGGGCTTTTATGCCCGGTGCTTGGACGGAAGAGGAAAATGAACTAAATGACTTGAGAGCCTCATCCTTGATTAGATTGCATTTGTCTAACGATATCTTGCAGGATGTTGCGTAAGAGGAAACGACTTATCGAATATGGTGTAAGCTAGATAAAATGCTTATGACAAAGAGCTTTCCCAATAAGCTCCATATGAAGCTTAAATTGTATGCCCATCGTTTATTTGAAGGTGGTTCAATTACTGCACATCTATCGAAATTCAAAGAGATAATTGGTGACTTGAAGAACCTTGAGGTGAAATATGACGATGAGGATTTGGGTCTCATTTTGCTATGCTCTTTGCCGCCATCATTCGCAACTTTTATGGATACAATCATTTATAGTAGGGATTCACTTACTCTTGAGGAAGTGTATACCGCTTTTAGTTCAAAAGAGAAGATGAAGGAGATAGTTCTCGGTCATGAACCAAGGGCCGAGGGATTAAATGCAAGGGGAAGACCTTTTGAAAAATACTCGAGCTCTTCAAGCAAATCAAGATCAAAATCTCGTGGAAAGAAGAAGTTTTGTAACTTTTGTAAACGGAGGGGTCACATCATTGACGAATGCTTTAAGCTTCAAGCCAAAAACAAAGCCAAGAACAAGACAACGGGTTCTTCCGGGGAAGCTGATATTGTTAAGCATGATGAAGGTGGATCTAGTGAAGGTGAAGTCATGACGGTCTCCGATGGTAATCCAAAGGCCACGGAAGAGTGGATTCTAGACTCGGATTGCACATTTCATATGTGTCCCAACCGTAGTTGGTTTCATACATATGAGCAAGTTTTCCGAAGGTGATGTGATGATGGGGAACAATGCTACATGCCCTATTGTTGGTCAAGGCACAATTAGAATCTGTATGCATGATGGTGTCACCGGCACTCTTGGGAATGTGAAACATGTTCCCGAGCTTCGAAGAAATCTCATCTCTCTTAGTTCCCTTGATGAAAAGGGTTACGAGTTCTTGGATAAAGGTCGAGCTATTAAGGTTAAGCGTGGAGTGCTAGTAGTAATGAAAGCTCAAAGAAAGTCCGTTAACGTTTATATTTTTGCAGGGTCAAACCGTTACGGGTGACGTTGCGGTAGCTTCCAAGTCAATGTCCGATGGTGATCTATCCAAGTTGTGGCATCTTCGTCTCGGTTGCATGAGCCTTGGTGGCATGACCGAGCTAAGTCAATGTGGTTTGTTGAATGGCCACAAAGTTACCGATTTGCAATTTTGTGAGCATTGTGTGTACGGCAAGACAAAGAGGGTCAAGTTCTCAAGTGGCATTCACTCGACTAAAGGGCCGCTTGACTATATTCATTTCGACCTTTGGGGTCCGGCTCATGTTACTTCTTATGGTGGAGCCTCTTACATGCTCACTATCATTGACGATTTCTCTCGTCAAGTGTGGTCTTTCTTCTTAAGACGCAAGAATGATGTTTTCGAGATATTCAAATATTGGAGGACGATGATCGAGAAGCAATCCGGTAAAGAGGTGAAATATCACCAAATGGATAATGGCTTAGAATTTTGCTCCGAGGAGTTCAATGCCTATTATCGGATGGAAGGCATTACAAGGCATCGTACCGTTGCTCATACTCCTCAACAGAATGGTGTAGCTGAAAGGATGAACCGTACTATTCTTGAGAAAGTTCGATGCATGCTTTCAAACTCTAAAACGCCCAAGTCTTTTTGGGCGGAAGCGACTTCTACCGCTTGTTATATCATTAATCGGTCTCCCTCCGTTGCTATTGAGAAGAAGACTCCCATGGAAGTTTGGAACGGATCACTGGCCGATTACACTAATTTAAAAATATTTGGTTGCCCGGCTTATGCACGTGTTGATAAAGGGAAGTTGGAACCGAGAGCTTTGAAATGCAAGTTCCTTGGATACAAAGATTGCACTATTCTTGAGAAAGTTCGATGCATGCTTTCAAACTCTAAAATGCCCAAGTCTTTTTGGGCGGAAGCGGCTTCTACCGCTTGTTATATCATTAATCGGTCTCCCTCTGTTGCTATTGAGAAGAAGACTCCCATGGAAGTTTGGAACGGATCACTGGCCGATTACACTAATTTAAAAATATTTGGTTGCCCAACTTATGCACGTGTTGATAAAGGGAAGTTGGAACCGAGAGCTTTGAAATGCAAGTTCCTTGGATACAAAGATGGGGTGAAAGGCTTTAGGCTATGGTGCCTGGAAACAAAGAAGATCATTATAAGCCGAGATGTCACTTTTGACGAATCCTCCATGTTGCATGATTCGCCGTCTCCTACATCCGAGACCATTTCTGAAGCTCCTAAGGAGAAACCTCCGGTGGAGGTGAAGCTACCTATGGCTCAAACATCGAGCCCACATGTTACTAATGATACTAATTCCTCTTCCTCCTCCTCAGATGTTCAAGTGGTAGGTGATGAGGAGGAGGAGGAGGAGGAGGAGGAGGAGAAGACTCCCATGGAAGTTTGGAACGGATCACTGGTCGGTTACACTAATTTAAAAATATTTGGTTGCCCGACTTATGCACGTGTTGATAAAGGGAAGTTGGAACCGAGAGCTTTGAAATGCAAGTTCCTTGGATACAAAGATGGGGTGAAAGGCTTTAGGCTATGGTGCCTGGAAACAAAGAAGATCATTATAAGCCGAGATGTTACTTTTGACGAATCCTCCATGTTGCATGATTCTCCGTCTCCTACATCCGAGACCATTTCCTCCTCCTCCTCCTCCTCCTCCTCCTCAGATGTTCAAGTGGTAGGTGATGCTCCATCACAACCTTCGCCACAAGAGCCCGAATCGTGCATTGTGCGTGATAGGGGAAGGAGACAAATTGTATGCCCCGCACGGTATACTGAAGAAGCTGATTTAGTAGCATATGCTTTTAGTGTAGCGGAAGAAATGGAATGCACCGTTGAGCCTACTTCTTATAGTGAGGCTATAAAACTAAAAGATGCGGATAAATGGATGATGGCAATGCACGCGGAGATGGAATCCTTGCAAAATAACGAAACTTGGGAGCTTGTGCCGACTCCTAAAGGTGATGCTCCATCACAACCTTCGCCACAAGAGCCTGAATCGTGCATTGCGCGTGATAGGGGAAGGAGACAAATTGTATGCCCCGCACGGTATACTGAAGAAGCTGATTTAGTAGCATATGCTTTTAGTGTAGCGGAAGAAATGGAATGCACCGTTTAGCCTACTTCGTATAGTGAGGCTATAAAACTAAAAGATGCGGATAAATGGATGATGGCAATGCACGCGGAGATGGAATCCTTGCAAAAGAACGGAACTTGGGAGCTTGTGCCGACTCCTAAAGACAAAAGGCCGGTTAGATGCAAGTGGGTTTATAAATTGAAGGAAGGGATCACTCCAAATGAAAAGCCAAGGTATAAAGCTCAGTTAGTCGCAAAAGGTTATAGTCAAATTTCTGGCATTGACTATAATGACATTTTCTCACCGGTGGTGAAACATACTTCTATTCGTGCATTGCTCGGGATGGTTACGTCCAATGATTTTGAGCTTAAGCAATTGGACGTAACGACCGCTTTTCTGAATGGTGAACTTGAGGAAGAGATTTTTATGCAACAACCGGAAGGTTTCGAGATTCCAGGTAAAGAAGGTCACGTGTGCAAGCTTATAAAATCTCTCTATGGCCTCAAACAGTCTCCTAGGCAATGGTATAAGATATTCGACGCATTTATGACCGCACACGACTTATTAAATTCTTCGTACGACAACTGTGTTTATTTCAAGAAGTGTGAAGATGGGTCGATGTTATATTTGCTCTTGTACGTAGATGACATGCTCTTAGCAGCTAAAGATATGGGAGAAGTTCAGAAAGTTAAAGATCAATTAAATTCAGAATTTGATATGAAGGATTTGGGAGCCGCAAAGAGAATTCTTGGTATGGAGATTATTCGTGACAGAAAGGCGAGAAAATTATACCTTAGTCAAAAGGGGTATGTTCAGAAAGTTCTTTGCTGGTTCAACATGTCTGAAGCAAAGTCTGTCAACACTCCATTTGTGCCTCATTTCAAGTTATCATCCGCTTTAAGTCCTTCGACTCAAGCCGATGTTGTCTATATGGCAAGAGTGCCATATTCTAGTGCGGTGGGATCCTTGATGTATGCCATGATTTTGTACTCGTCCTGACCTTGCCTATGCAGTTTCTATGGTGAGCATATATATGGCCAACCTGGGTAAAGAGCATTGGAGAGCGGTCCAATTGATTTTTCGTTACTTGAGGGGCACGACAGATCTATGTTTGCATTTTGGGAAGAATTCTTTGGGGGTACTTGGCTATGCGGATTCTGATCATGCCAAGGATCTTGAGAATAGAAGATTTATTACTGATATGTTTTTACTCTTGATGGATGTGTCATTAGTTGGAAGGAACATTTGCAACCTACCGCCACCTTTTCCACAACGGAAGCGGAATACATGGCGGTTAATGAAGTTGTGAAAGAAGCTGTCTGGCTCAAGGGATTTTTTGGTGAATTGAGTGATCATCTGAAGGCCGAGGAGGTTTTCTGTGATAATCGAGGTGCGGTTCTCTTGACCAAAGATCGGATGTTTCATGATAGGGCGAAGCACATCAATATTCGTCATCACTATGTCCGTGGGGTAGTAGCTAATGGTGATGTTAAAGTGGTCAAGATTAGCATTCACGACAACGGAACGGATATGTTGACTAAGCCGCTTCCGGTATCCAAGTTCGATTTGTGTTTGGACTTGGTTGGTGTTGCAAGACGGGGTTGATGCTCTTAGGGACGAATTGGCAGAGGATATTGCTTTTCAAGAACTTTGATTACTTTGGTATTGCTTTGTTTATGGGTGATCGTTTTTGGCTTGAGATGAAGATTATTGGAGTTGTGCTTTTTGATGTTTACTTGGTTTGAAGACAAGGTGGAGATTAGTTCTTAATTTGATCTTTGGATTGAATGCAAGGTGGAGATTTGTGAGATGTTGCCTCCAATCCAGAGAAATTAGGCGAGTTAAGTCGCTCAAGTCTAACAGGCCCATATGGCCCATTTAGAGGTTCGACTGTTTTTTTGTGCGTACAAGGGTTTAGACCCAGCTTCTGTTTTTTTTTTTTGGAGCTGTTGTTTTTAAATACATAGGACAAGAATAGAAACCCTTGTACTCTCTATTCTCTCACTCAAAAACCTTACTCTCTAAACCTCAAGAACCCTAGCTTGTTTCTCCATTATTGTAAGCTGAAATCTCAAGTGTATCATCATCAAAGGGATAGTGGATCAGTTCTCGGCGTCCTCCGCCCGTGGTTTTTCCCTTTTCCGGGTTTCCACGTAAAAATCTCGGTGTCTCTCTTACTTATGCTTTATTAGTTTATTTTACATTTATTGGGTTTGTTCATTGTTTAAATTTTCTTAGTGGTTGATTATCTTACATTGTTAATCGTATTTCCGCTTTGAATCTCGATATAGAACTTTAGTTCATTTGTTCTTGGGTAATATTGTGTTTTTATCGGGAACCAACCATTGAGTTTTTAGCTATTTGGTTCTTGGTAATTTCACAACAATTTGGCCGTCCATAAAGTATATATTACTTGGAGCTTTTGCACCATTGGTTATAACTAAAGTCCCATAGGTGATCCTCAAGGAGTCGCCTTACATGTTCATCTTGCAACCAATTAAGATTTACCAATTAACAAAGAGAGATAGGAAATTCGCATTGTGTCATCAAACATCTTCATCTTAATCGTACTAACACCCATGTTTTTACATACCACATTGTTTTTCTATGTGTGGAGTCATGTAGAAGGATGCCCTCAAGTCCAACACCCAATGATCCTAATTAGGCATGCTTCCATCTCACATAGTTATTGTGTCATATGAATCCTTCATGACAATGGATGAAGGACAATGCACAATTTTTTGCTTTAAGGCTTGGAAATTCACTAATCTAATGTCTGGATTGATGACAACAATGGCAATTCCCATTCTTCTTGGACTTGCCTCTAAATGACTTGGAATGACCTATTAACTTATCCCTAGCCGTTTTTCATCGCATCATTTTCATTTGAATATATCATAGCTATTGCTTTCCACTATCTTTGTCAAGCCTTACATTTACGATTTTGATCCACATAGTACTTGATGTTTGAGACTACATGACGTTTATTCTGCATGTATGCTTTTTACGATATACTTGTTCTCAATTTATATGTTATGTACTTGAAGTGATTTGAAATGTTTTGATAAGATAAACTTTACATAAACCATGAACTCATTGAGTGTAAAGCTGGCTATAACATGTATGTGAGGGTCGGATAAGGCTAAGGGCACGAAGGAAAATGAGAAGATATAACTAGCCTTCGTTTAATTTTATTGATGTTTTAGATGATGTTTCCTATAATTTGCATTTGAGTTTTGATGAAAAGACTTGTATTGAACAAAAGTGTTTGTATATGCTAATTCATGAATTTTCATCTTAGTAATTAATACCTAAACCTTATTCAATCTCGTCAATCCAACCGATACCAACCTAACACGAAATATTAAGCAAAATTAGATTATACATTAATTAGGTGTTGAACGATTTTCTAAACAATATTGATTGGGTATTATTATATTATTAAAGTAGCCTCAACCCATAAATACATCACACATGAAGGTGTCGTTTGTTTTTTAAGAGGTCTAAAGTCTGAAGTCTTATTTTAGTTATGATTAATAAGAGGTGATGTGTAAAAAGGTCTAAACGATTCAGACTTAAGAGCCATTAAGAGATTTAAAAAAAAAAAAAAACAACCCCGAAGTATTGTGTGTGTGTGTTGTTCTTGGAGCACTCAAGGCTTCAATTTTGAGGTAATCTTAGGCTAAGATTTGGAAACTCCTCATCTCCCATCTTTCAAGGGTGTTAGATCCCAATACTACTACTAGCAAACAATTCCACAAAATATAGTGAAATAAAGTAGAAGAATAATCATCATAAACTCATCTCATATGCTTGGATTGATGATCAATGGAGGGGAAATTGCCACACTAAACATTTAATCGACTCTCATGAGACTCACCTAGTCTATGTATGTGTGATCAAATTCATATATAACAATTTCAAACCCAAAGGCAGAACCCAGAATTTCGATCTGTTACATAATATGTTGCACACTTGTAACTCAATCATGATTAACTGCAGAGTCTTGAACCTTCCTCTGCATAAACATTCTTGATAGATAGATAGATGAGAGCATCTCTGGAATGCCTTAGTTCAAGTTCTGATCTGCTCAAAATTTTTTAATAATTTTAGCAGCTATTCCCTTTAAAAGCAGCAGCTTTGAAAACAATCTGTTGGATTAAATCTCTGATCTGGACAGAAGTTAAAAGTAATAGAACCAGAATCAGCAGGCGGCATCATAACTGCATATTTTTGGTTTTGTTAACATCAGATTTCACTCTTGAAAATGTTGTTGATTCTTTGAGCACCAATTTCTTCTCGAAGCAGCAAGCTTTTGTTTTCGATCATAACCAACTTGTACAATCTCTGTGGAAACATTCTTGCATTTTTTTCAAAACAGACTGCAGAGCCTGTTGCATACTTGCACATTCATAATCTGGAAACACCATACATATTTCAGAGTCTGATCTTATGGACTCAACAAGAGTTGGGTGCTGCCCACTTAGGCGAATGAATATTGCAATTGCTGATATTCAAGCAGAATACATTCAAGGCAGCTTGTTTGAAACTGGAAGCTGATCTTCATGCCACTGAAAAATGAGGCTACACAAATCCATGTTGAAGTCGAGAGGCTAAATTCTTTAATTGTACATGAATTCTAAGCCATTCAGACCACATAACTCTTGATCAAAACTTTCCAAGAAATGAACAGCAACCATTTATTTTAAACTGTCTGGAATCGAAGAGCAACAACTTTCTGCAACAGCAACTAATCTCATCTGATTGAAATTCAATTCTGTATACATCCTTAAAACACAATCAATCATGAATAGGCGCTGCACTATCTGCTGTCATAGATCTGTGTAGACTGTTCGAATCTAGGATCTGCAGATTCTGGACAGAGTGTTTTAATCAGATTAACACCAACGAAGATGATGGATTTCTTCAATAATTAAAAACATCAAGAACGAACATCTTGACTTGCACTTTTCTGGAGTTGTGACAATGATTTGTGTTCCAAGGGAAAAGTCCAAAAAAACCCGATGGACTTTACTGTGTTTGGAGTGATTAAGTCATTGGACAATTTTTTGAAACAAATAAGTCCTCAGAAATTTCAAAACACACTAAATAAATTCTTGGACTTTTGAAAACCTGTTAAATACATTCTTATTACTTAAAAATGTAACCTGTAACCTACATAATAGGTAAAACTACAAATTAGAAGAAAAAACAAAAAAAGATGTCACCAACTTTATCACCCTACAAATAAGAAAAATAAAAAAATTAACTAAAATAGTCAATTTTCATCAACAAAATTAATTTTTTAAGCACTTTTCAAAGTCTTTTCTTAAAATAGTCGAAGCATATTATTTTTTTGCCTTAAAAACTGTTTTTGGCAAAAAAAATAGAAAACATCTTTATAATTTGTTATTTAATTTACTTTATATCTTCTACCTTTTTATTTTCATTTTAACCTTTTATTATATTAACACATAATCGTATATTAACTAAAATATATAAAAAAATACGTTTTTTTACAAATTATACCATTATAATTGTCTCGTCAATTAGTTTAAAATGAGCCTAATATTGATTTTTTTGGATTTAATCTCATATTATTAAATATCATAAATACGTACTAATTATATTTAATATTTACACTTTCTATCCTTTAAGGTTATTTATTTAATAATATAAGATTAATTTGTAATTATAAAGGGTAAATATTAAAAATAATTCGTACGTATTTATGATATTGAATAATACAAGATAAAGTTCAAAAACAATATTGAGTTCATTTTGAACGTATTGACGAAACGACTATAATGGTGTAATTTGTAAAAAAAAACTATTTTTTTTATATATTTTAGTTAATATTTGATTGTGTATGTTAATAAAATAAAAATGTAAATGAAAAAGTAATTGATATAAAATAAATTAAATAACTAATTATAACTTTATAAGAATGCAAAGTGTAAATTTTTTCTAAAACTATAAGCAGAAAGTGAACCTTTACACATAAAATTTTCTACGTAAGGATGTTTGTTATTTTTATTTTTTTGGAAAAAAAAAACAATTCTTACGCAGAAAAAAAAAACATTATGTGCAAACTTTGGCAATTTTAGAAAAAAAAAACTTTGAAAATTGGTAAAAGAAAAATAAATATGGTTGATGAGATTGACTATTTTAGTTAATTTTTCCATTTTTAATTTGTAGGTGGATAAAGTAGGTGACTTTGTTTTTAATTTGTAGTTTTACCTGGCAAGTTAAATTTTTAAGTAATAAGAATGTATTCAACAGGTTATCAAAAGTCCAAGGATTTAGTTAACAGGTTTTGAAATGTCCAAGGACTTATTTGTTCCAAAAAATTGTCTAAGGACTTAATCACTCCAAACAGTAAAGTCCATTGGGTTTTTTTGGACTTTTCCCGAATTACAACCTCCAATCTCCCAAGAAAAATTCAACTTATGAAAAGAATGACATCTTTATCATATTGTGGTTGGTAATCCTCCATCATCATATTGTGATAGTCCTCTTATCACAACAAACATAATATTTGTACACCATTGATCACACAATATCGAATTCTGGATGGCTCACAGATCTGCTGTACATTTCGAATGAACTCATGAATAGATCGATTCCTTCAGAAATCTTTGACGTTTTTCAATTTATTTACAACAGCAGCAACAGTGAATCTGGTACCAACAAAAGAATTTCTGGACAGTCATGTAGACAACTTCTGTCTGATTGCGCCTAGTCAAACTCTGGAATCATCATGAACAGGTCTGTGTAGACATTTTTGAACACAGAATTAACATGATGGACAGATTAACATCACACTTGTGCAGATTTTCAAACTCTGCTCATATCAACCTAGAAATCTGAAAATTTGTTTGAAAACTCTGTAATAACATTCTTTGATTGCATACGATTGAATTCTGCTGCACTTGACAGATATGCATAATCAACATTTCCATCATTTTTGCAGATTTGAATCTGCATATGTTGATGGACATCAGATTTTCGAAGAACAGACTTTCGAATCTGTTTCTGCTGCACATTTTGTAAACTTTGAACTGCAGCAACTATGATCTGTTTTGATTGAAATTTGTACATGACAGCAGAAGATCAAATTTTGCTGCATCATAAATGACAGCAGCAACTGCAACTGTTTCGTTCTGCACAACACAATCTGTTGCAGACCTCATAATCTGGAAATACAACAGCTGCAGATACCCTTTCTGTTTTGCTCGAGCAACAGCAACATTCTGTTTTGAAACGAACATCTAAAGCTATTTGGACAGCACCTTGATTGAATAGATTTACAATACAAACAACAACCAAATGGTTCATTAATCTGTCAAATTTTGTTTTCAATTGTATGTGCTGCACAACATCAACATGGACAGCTTGGGATCAAATGTTGAGGCATAACTTTGTACAAATGAGACTTTAAACTCAGCAGCTGTTCGATATTAAATCTGTATGAACACAAATTGTAATGATGCTGAATTCTTTTGAACTTTATGCAAATGGACAGATTTCAACTGCTATCCAATTGTGCCTCAAAGAAGAAAGCAACTGACTATGGAATCTGGTACACCATTCTCATTGCACGAACTATGATTGGTTTTGCGCTTTCTTTTTCTACTCAAGTCATCGGCAACTACATTTTCCTTACCTGTATGGTAGTGTATTTCACAGTCATAATAATTCAGCAACTAAATGTTTGATCTTGTTTTTGGCTCCATTCAAGCTTAGTAACTTTTCTTTGTAACAAATATTATTGATGTAAGAGTGTGCAAACAAGAAAACAAACTAAGACCATAAGCACAAAACTCGATATAAACGACACAATTTACACATAAAATCTAAAAATAATGTACAACAAACGAGTAACAGACGTAGAAACAATATCATACATGTATCTTCTTAGTCCCGTATATAATTTTACTACCCTTTTATCAATCTTATGAACCAAATTAACAAGTCACCGCATTTTTGTCCATCACCCCCCCCCCCCCCCCCCCAACCAAAAAAAAAAACTCTTTACTATTGCTTCCTAATTTTCTTACAGAAACACACAAATAGCAAAATCCTCCAAGTTGCAAATTTTCAAATTTAAACAACACCACTGCTTGACCGAGCAATCCGCTGAGCTTCTTCAAGGTCCTTCAGAAACCTGCATGTTCCAAGACATAAGATTGTGTTCATATCTCAAAACTGAACCCCATGTCTGCATATGCAATTCTTTAGACCATCACTTTCAGTTTTCATCTCATTTCTATAATCACAACACACACACACATTATAAGAATCAACTTTAATATGTTCCCTCAGTACCAAATCTATGTCCACTTACCAAAGACCCATTGGTCCAGCAGTATCCCGGATACCGGTAAAAAGTAGAGGGCAGCCTCCCGGGACGCCGGGACGTCAAAGGGTTCAAACCTCACCAAAGGTAAGGAGTGTGTGTTCCGTATATAATTTATTATATACATCAAAAAGAAAATATATGTCCACTTTTAACAAGCAACTTAGAGCAGGAGAAAAATGTGCCATTTTACACGAAATGGGAAGGTGAACATTTAAATTTGGAAATAGTGCATGATTTGGAGAATCAAAAATTAGGGTCAGAAGCATTAAAGGATGTTATAAACTGACGACAAATGCTTTAAGTCGAATCCTTATTCACTAAAGAAGATATCTCTCTTCTGTATGCGAAACTTTCCACCACCACAATTATAGGGTATAACACAGTGGTAACCTGCTAACCTTTTAGAATTTAGAAGATAGGAACCTCCAAGTATAAAACGAATTCCAGAATGCAATGCATTCTGTAGAGCAACCGAACGTGATTCCTCGTATGTAGTCCCGCCAACAATAAAGATCACCACCTCTTGTGGCCTGCCATCATTAAAGAAAGTTGGGAGTTAAAATACATTTTTATGTCCTATTTGATGCCACTGATATGAATTCTTAAAAAAAAAATTAGTTCATCAATGCCTGCTTTAAACACAGCAACAAAATTTCACCCCCACCCCTTTCTTATAGCAGAACACAGCTATACGAGTAAAAGTGTACAGAGGACATAGAGGACAATCCATGGACTCACAACCGGGCCGGGGGGGAGGGGGGGGGGGATTACAGATTGTATAATCACAACTATCTCATGATTTGTAAAGAAGTTCTCCATTAAGGAAAATACGTCACCAATATTGATCAACAATTTTTCTTCTTAGTAACATGATGGAAAAGCGTTAAGCAGGAAACTAGTCATCTTATACTCCATTCTAGAAAAAGCATCTCCTTCCATGGAGTAGACTAAATGAAAAGTAAGCCTCTTTTCAGCACAGATGGAGTACTTTTCATCAGTACATAGCACATTTGGAATCCCCAAACTCAAACATAGCACATTTGGAGTCCCCAAACTCAAACATAGCACATTTAAAACAGGAATACTATATTCATCAGTACAAGCTAGAGCGGAAACTGAACACAACTGATAATTGGTTCACACAGTTAGACCCTCCTTTGCTTTTCCAACCAAATAGGATCTATTCTCGCTTCTCACACAGAAGCCTTGAATGCAATTTTCTGATTGCCAGTAACTTTATGATTCCAAACATATAAATACTTTTCAATTTTATTTAATATCCAAGGAAGCTCTAAAGTAAATCAATTTTCCAGGAATGCACAGCAACAAATAATTCAACATTTCCAATATTGCACACAAGGTAAACAAAGTAAAACAAAGCTTTGTGCCTGACAACAAGAGTAGGTCCTAATAACATGGACAATACTGCAAATAAGTTACAATATAGAGGACAGACCTGCCCTGCTGAAAGTGATTCCCAACAAAGGGGTAATCCACATCTCTCAACCTTCCCTTAGCAATGCTCTCCATTGTTTGGAAAAGAAGAGGTTGATGCTGGGTGTACACATTCTCAACCCCCTAATAAGACCATGAGCAAAAATCTTAAGCACCACACAACAAAGGTCCAAGGAAATTTGAAGTGAAAGTTTCATGCAAACCTTTAGTCCACGAGCCATGTTACGGGCAATATTCAAGATATCCCTGTTACCATACAGATCTCCAGTCCGTCTATCAACCCCTGCTTGCTTTAGAAGGAATTGTACAAGCTGTCATTTGAATAAGATGGACTAAATCAAGCTAATTGTATTCCATATATAAATTACGTACGTGAACTTTGCAGCTAAGTCAACTTTCAGGTTTATATGCCCTGTGGCCTGTGATTGGAAGCAAGTCTTTTAAGATAACTACCCACATCAGAAAACAGAACGACATCATATAGTAACAAAAATGGTGGTTAAAATTAGCATGTGATATAGTATATATCGTTTTAGTATATTCCACGCTGCTAAAATTTATGACTGCAAATCCACAGAACAGAAAGCATCATATTGTCTTATTTCTAGTTAACAATAATAAAGACCAAGACACACCATGGTACTTTGTAATAGAAGTATAAAATAGTGCACTTACCCCTGGCTTATACTTGGGGGACTGAGAAGCCAATTTATTGAAAAGTTGCATCAGTTGAACAGGGCTCTCTTTCTCATACCGCAAAGCATACAACATGACAAGGCGTAGTCGATCAATGTCGGAGACACTTTCATTGTTCAAAAGATTTGTGACAGCCTAAAGAACAATCACAAAGACGTCATGTTAATAGTCTCAACCAAGAAAACTTCAATGTCACTTGTACAAATACTCTCAAACCTCTGATTTGTCCATTGTGGCTCACTTTCAAGCATTGTAACTTCATCATTTACTAGGGACTTCTCTCAGTGATCTCCCCCGATCTCCCCCACCGATGGTTTTCTTTCGTTTTTGGTTTTCACGTAAATCTCGGTGTTAATGGTCACCCTCCTGTTCGTTTCACGTATGTTCGTAGGAGGAGGAACTAAAGTAGGCTTCTAGTAAATAATTATAGTAAAGGGTAGATTGGTAATTTTGTTTTTCTATCATGGGAGTGCACTATTTAGTGGTAGTGGGGCTGTCAGGTGGCATCTTTTCTGTTTTGATTTGGCTTTGGCCTTTTAGAAGATCACCGGCCGTCTCGAAGGTGCTGGAAACTCTTTTTTTTATTGTAATCTTTCAATCCTTGGGAGAATATTAAACTAATAGATCAACAGTGGTTCTGTGTTGATCAATTTAGTATCAGAGCCCGTTCGATTCAGGGAAAGATGACGCGCAGTACGACATCGAGAGTGGACGATTTGGAAAGAGTGGTGGGTGTTGTTCAATCTGATGTGGCTTCGTTGAAAGATGATTTACACACTGCCTTGCGACAACTTGATTTGCTCGTCAAGAAACAGATGGAGAAGGATGAAAAAGAAACGACGCAAATGGAATCAGGTGTGGATGAAATAGTGGGGAAGGATGATCAATCGACTGGGAAACGTGGGGGAGGCGGTGAAGCGAGTCAATTCCATGCCATCAAAGGACGCAAACTAGAGATTCCTATTTTCGATGGTAAGGACCCTGACGGGTGGATATTGCGAGCGAAGAGGTACTTTGCAATCAATCAATTATCAAACACTGAGAAAGTAGAGGTTTCTATAATTTCTTTCAAAGGTGATGCTCTAAGGTGGTTTCAGTAGGAAAATCGTAGAAGACCAATCACTAGGTGGGAAGAGATGAGATTGTTACTGCTAAAACAATTTAGATCGACCACGACCGGATCCTTATGTGAGCAATTTCTGGCTCTGAGATAGGAAGGTACGGTGGAAGAGTATAAGAGGCGGTACGTAACGTTGGCTGCCCCATTAGAAGGTGTCTCCGAAGAAGTGTTCATGAGTCAATTTATAAACGGGTTGGAGTCGAGTACAAAGGCTGAATTGAATTGAGGTTGCTGTCCCCGGTGAATTTGAAAGAAGCCATGGATTTGGCTTTAAGAATTGAAGAGAAAAACAGGGTGGTGAATAAAGGGAAATCTGTATGGGGTTTAAAAAAATCAAGGGGTGGATCGATAGAAGCACAAAATCCCACGGGAGAGGGAAGTAAGGCAACAATAACAACGGGAAATCAAGGGGGAGAGTACAGGAAGTTATCCAATGCAAAGCTTCAACAGAGGCGGGCCAAAGGGCTCTGTTACAAGTGTGACGAGAAATACGCACCAGGACATCGGTGTAAAAAAAAAGAGAGATGAACGTGTTGGTTATTCAAGATGAGGAAGAGGCAGAGGATGAAACGGTAGAACACTGTGAGAAGGAACTGGAGTCTCGGGAAACTGGTAAATCGGTACAAGTACATTTAAATTCCATTGTGGGACTTACAAACCCACAAAACCATGAAAATGGAAGGGCAATTGAGGGCCAGAGGGTGATAGTTCTTATTGACAGTGGGGCAACCCACAATTTTATATCCAAAGTGTTAGTGCAAAATCGAAAACTGAAGGTAGAAGACACTGGTGAGTATACTATCGCCATCGGTACAGGGGCTACGGTGAAAGGGGAAGGGGTTTGTCATGGAATACAAGTGGAAATCCAATGCATTGAGGTGGTGGAAGAATTCCTGCCAATGCCAATTGAGTTGGGGAACTCTGATATAATCCTTGGTGTTCAATGGTTGGCAACATTAGGAACCACTCACACTCGCACCAACAGGAGAACTCAGATCATGAAGTTTAATATGGGGGCAAGTTCAATAACATTGAGGGGTAACCCTGCCTTAGATCGTAGCCTCGTGTCACTAAAAGCGATTGGAAAAGCAATCAAACAAAAGGGCTATGGCTTATTGGTGGAATTGGGTTCGATGGACACCAAAAAGGATGAGGGCGGTAATGTGGTTGAAGACTTGCAAGACCTGCTCACGAAGAATGCAGGCGTGTTTTGTATGCCGAAAGGGTTACCACCAGAACGTGGGAAGGAGCATGCCATTGTGTTGAAGGATGGTACTACCCCGATCAGTGTGAGGCCCTACCGATATGCTCATTTTCAAAAAGACGAGATAGAGAAACTAATCAAAGAGATGCTAGACGCAGGAATAATCCAGAATAGCCAGAGCCCGTTCTCCAGCCCAGTGTTACTCGTGAAAAACTCGTGAAAAAGAAAGATGGAAGTTGGCGATTTTGTGTCGATTACAGATCTCTAAACAAGTGTACCATCACTGACAAATTCCCAATTCCGGTAATCGATGAATTGCTTGATGAATTGTTTGGGGCAATCGTCTTCTCAAGGATGGACCTCAAGTCTGGATATCATCAGATACGTATGAAGAAGAAGGATGTGAGCAAAACGGCCCTCCGTACGCATAAGGGGCACTACGAATTTCTCGTAATGCCTTTCGGTTTGGTAAATGCTCCTTCCACATTCCAGAGTCTAATGAATGAGGTGTTCAAACCATTTTTACGTAAATTTGTGTTGGTTTTCTTTGATGATATCCTTGTATATAGTAAGTCCATGGAGGAACACAAGGGACATCTGCAGCAGGTGTTTGAGTTGTTAACACAACACAAGCTATTTGCAAATTTAAGAAAGTGTGAATTTGGGCAGTCCCGCATCGCTTATTTAGGGCACATTATATCAAAAGATGGAGTTGAAATGGATCCGGAAAAGGTGAAAGCAATGGAGGAATGGCCACAACCCCGATCGGCGACCGCATTACGAGGGTTTTTGGGACTTACGGGATATTACCGTAAGTTTGTAGCTGGTTATAGAGGTATAGCAGCACCACTTACCGACTTACTTAAAAAGGACAGATTTGAGTGGAATGACCGAGCTGAAAAAGTGTTCCACGAACTTAAGAAAGCCTTATCTGGGCACCAGCATTGGGACTTCCCGATTTCAGCAAACCTTTTGTGATCGAAACGGATGCATCAGATTTCGGACTTTGTGTTGTCCTTATGCAAAACGAGCAACCTATTGCCTACTATAGTCAAGTTTTGGGAAAGCACGCCCGATTAAAGTTTGGATATGAGAAAGAACTAATGGCAATCGTGTTGGCAATCAAGAAGTGGAGGCCATATCTGTTAGGTCGGAAATTCTTAGTCAAGAGCGATCAACAAAGTTTGAAATTCCTGCTCGAACAACGGGTGATTAAACCGGAGTATCAAAAGTGGGTGAGAAAGTTATTGGGATGCGACTTTGAGATAAACTATAAGTCCAGATGCAGTAATAGAGCAGCAGATGCACTATCGCGATGTATGGAGAATGGGGAATGTAATGTGATGGGTGGTCCACAGTGGCGTCAATGGGAGGTGTTGAGGGAAGAAATGGATGCAGATGTGTGGTTACAGAAACTACGGGAGAAAGTTCTTTCCCATCCTGATCACCATCGTGGGTTTTCCGTGCACCAAAATTTGTTGATGTATAAAGATCAGTTAGTAATCCCTCGCACATCATCTTTGATTCCTTTGATTTTTAGGGAATTCCACGAGACACCAGTGGGAGGGCACTCGGGCGAGGATCGTACGTATCAAAGGATTGCATCAGAATTATTTTGGGTGGGGATGCGAAAGGACATCGTGAACTTGGTTAAGCATTGTGAGACGTGTCAACGCAACAAAACTCTAACAGGATCACCGGCTGGATTACTCCATCCGATCCCCTTTAGTTTAAGATGAAATTACCATGGATTTCATAGAAGGATTGCCTAAGTCTGATGGGATGACTACTGTATTGGTAGTTGTGGACCGATTTAGCAAGTATGCGCATTTCATCGGTTTGAACTTTGACTGTTGCATAAGTCTTCATCAAAGAAGTGGTGCGCTTACATGGTTCCCGTCTCCATTATTTCTTATCGAGATACGATCTTTCTGAGTCAATTCTAGAAGGAAATATTTCGGTTGCAAGGGACTCAATTGAAGTACAGCACCGCTTATCACCCTGAAACTGACGGACAGACAGAAGTGGTTAACCGATGTCTGGAGCAGTATTTGGGATGTGTAACTGGTGAAAAACCAAAACAATGGGCTGAACTATGGTACAATACAGCATATCATATGTCCTTAAAGTGCTCACCATTTAAGATACTCTATGGTCGAGACCCGCCCATGTTGTTAAGATACAAAAGACAGTCCACAACATTCGACACCGTGGACCAAATGTGGTTGGAGAGAGAAAACATGTTGGTCGCTGCTCGTATGCATTTGATAATGGCTCAACTTGGATGAAGCAAAGAGCCGATTTGGGGCGGAAGGAGAACTTTGATGTAGGTGACATAGTATTCTTAAAACTACGTCCCTATCGTCGAGGTCCCTGGTCACTGGCTCAAACCAAGGTACTACGGCCCGTATGAAGTAATAGAACGGATCGGAGCAGTAGCCTACAGGTTGGCATTACCAGCAACTACGACCATCCATCCGGTGTTTCACGTTTCTCAGTTGCGTAAAGCAGTAGGTAGTTGTTCTTCCTCCCCAACACTACCGTCTCAATTAACGGATAGCTCTTTGCTTCATTCAAGTTGAGGTCCCTGGTCACTGGCTCAAACCAAGGTACTACGGCCCGTATGAAGTAATAGAACGGATCGGAGCAGTAGCCTACAGGTTGGCATTACCAGCAACTACGACCATCCATCCGGTGTTTCACGTTTCTCAGTTGCGTAAAGCAGTAGGTAGTTGTTCTTCCTCCCCAACACTACCGTCTCAATTAACAGATGAAATAGAAGTGGTAGCCGAACCTGAAGCGGTTTTAGATGTTCGTCAGAATAAGGATGGCACACCGGGGGGTACGGAAGTTCTAATCAAGTGGAAAGATATGGAAGAGTTTGAGGCATCATGGGAAGATTTTTCAGCAATCGATAACCAATTTCCCGAATTCCACCTTGAGGACAAGGTGGCGCTTTTGGGACGGGGTATTGGTCACCCTCCTGTTCGTTTCACATATGATCGTAGGAGGAGGAACTAAAGTAGGCTTCTAGTAAATAATTATAGTAAGGGGTAGATTGGTAATTTTGTTTTTTCTATCATGGGAGTGCACTATTTAGTGGTAGTGGGGCTGTCAGGTGGGGTATCTTTTCTGTTTTGATTTGGCTTTGGCCTTTTGGGAGATCATCGGCCGTCTCAAAGGTGTTGGAAACTCTTTTATTTATTGTAATCTTTCAATCCTTGGGAGAATATTAAACAAATAGATCAACAGTGGTTCTGTGTTGATCAGTTAATTATCTATATTGTTTTATTATGTTGCTTCAAGTTTATTGCCTTATCATTCACCATGTTTAAATGAATGAGAATCTATGTTACCTTCTGCGCACCAAGAGCATTTTGAGTGTCCAAGCTTATGATCATTGGAATGTTCACTTTTAGGCCTACTTTGACTTTGGTTGAACATTGATTTAAGATTTGAAGTTAACTAGCATTGTTCAATGTATATCACCGAAGAAAGGCAGACATTAATCATCTTGTGTGACATGCAATCAAGAACAAGGGTAAGGTCATAATGGGAAAAGCTTGTTCTCAATAACATACATTTTACAATACCTTTCGTAACCGTAGAAAAGAGAGATTTGAACAACTGGAAAAAACCAAACAACTTGGTCTTGGATAGCAGATCATGAAAGGATGCTTTTCATTTTAAGGAACATGATGAGTGGTTCACGTCTAATTTTGATTGTCGCCTCCCACTACTAGTTGAGAATCAAATGCATGTTGATGTAACAACTTTAGTGACCCTGGGAAATTTACAATTGTCGTAACATAACTCTATGTTACCTAAGATAATAAGAAAATACATAATGTCCTATAACGGCAGTGAACTCATGTTTACCTACTCTGAAGTAAGAAAAGAGAGAGCTACTAGTTCTAAATTTCTAATACCTCACTCTTTCAACCATCTTCCGTTCTTTCTAGTGGCTTTTTCCCGTCCCTTATGGAACCATTCACCCTTTTCCCAACCAAGCATAGGTAGAGCTCTCTGAAAATAACAACTAAAAGTAGATCCAAAAATATCACCTTCTAAGCTGATTTTTACCTTTGCAATCAAAAAAATCTTGCAAGTATAACGTTCTACTTGTAATTTCTTTTTAGAATTCGGTTGAATTAGTTGGCCAGTTTTCTTGGTTAGCTTTCTGATAGAGTTAGTTGCTTTCTTTGTACAGATCAGTTGTAATTATCTCCAACTTACATTAAAATTAATGACACCCAAAATAATAATCCATGACACCTAAACTGATTTAGCTTCACAGTCCAAGAAATGCTGCAAAAGGTTTTAATTGTATTTTCTTTTTATGATTTGGTTGAATTAGTTGGCCAGTTTTGTTGGTTAGCTTTCTGATAGAGTTAGTTGCTTCCCTTGTACACATCAATTGTAACTATCACCAACTTACATTAAATTTAATAACACCCAAGTTAAGAATTCCCTGTCCATCACCTGTTTAAAACTCACACCGCTAGTACAGGTGGCCCATTTAACAAGCCTAAGCCTGATGTACTGTTGAATGTGCATTAAACTTCCCTTCCCTATTCTGCACAATCATGCCATGTTTTCAAAGGAATTCAACGCGGGTTGTGTCATGCTAAAGCAAACGGGACAGAAAGGTTGAGAGTTTTGTGCACTGTCGTGTCAACCTATGCGAGCTCAAAAGTGGCATTCTCAAGATCACGTTCAGCAGCATCAGTAAAACCGGGCCAGCTCCTGAGTGGCCTCAAGGTCACCTACAGCACCTGATGGGCTTTTACTGCCTTTTAGGTCTATTTTTGTCAGTTATCATCAATATTGATATACAAATACTCCCAAACCTCCATTGACAAACCAAAGCTTAAACTCTGTGATTTCTCAAGTATTGTAACATCAACATTTACTAGTGGACTTCTCTCGGTGGTCTCTGCCATTCATGGTTTTCTCCCATGTTGGGTTTCCACGTAAATCTCAGTGTTGTCTTCTATCTCTATTGCTTTATTATACTGCTTCAAGTTTATTGCATTATGATTCACCATGTTTGAATGAATAAAGGATATGTACTATCTTTTGCATTGAGAACATTGTGACTGTTCAAGCTTAATGATAATTGCGATGTTGATTTTTATGACTAGTTTGACCTTGGTTGAACATTGATTTAGGATTAGAAGTTAACTAGCATTGTTCTCTATTTAGCAACAGGTCCAGATATCAATAAATTGTTAATAAAGGCTTCCAATGAGATTTCGATGTTATTTCCCTAATTATCTTATAAATGCTAACTGATCACCTCAACCCTCTCATTACACCTCATGACTTCTTTTTATCATATTTCTATTTTTTCCTTCAAAACATTTTCTAAATAAAATATCTTTTACTGATTAACGGACCATAATTCACCACATCTGTGCTACTTTTGGGAGGTGGATAAGTAAGGCCACAAGTAAAAGAGAGGAACCTCATCCTTCACAACACAAATTTCAGCAGTAGTATGACTACTTTAAAGATGGAACGCATAGACTTGATATGGGAAGCAAATGTAAGCACCTCAAATGCTGCTCCTTGCCCACCATTGCAAGCCAATTCTTGTTCTGTTTGTGAAACTAACATAAGCTTTCGCTCCTCAACTATCTTGCTCATTTCTGTGACCAGGGTTACATGCTTAGAGACATTTCCTTGCATTTTTCTATACTCTGGATAGTTGTCAACAAATTTAGCCATGTCTTCTGCGCTTAGAAAAAAAGTGCTATCATCAGATTGTGTATTAGTTACTGAATACATTTTGCAGTTGTAACTAATAGCAAGAGCAAAAAAATATAACTTTGTTGGTTCAAACCTATAGTCTGGATGTTTTGATTGCTTTTTGCCACTTGCTGAAAGTCATCCACCATCCGCTTTATACTCATTCCAATGTCTCCAAAATTTTCATACATATTAGCCTTAAAAAAGGCATCTTGTTCAGACGACAATACAACCTCCTATTTTAAAAGGCATACACAAATAATTACTTCTTGTTTAGTATGTCATAAACAGATGCAATGATTCAAAAATCACAATGTATTCCTAGAAATATAGTTGATTACATGTAGATATAAAGAAGTGAAAGCTGACCTGTTGATCCTTTGAAAATTTTCCAACATTTCCTAAATCTACCTTGTTATCTTTAATACCTATCAACTCGTGGACCATGGCCTACAAAAATGAACAATGAATATATATATTACTGTTTCAAATATTTCGACCAGCTATTAGTTTAAGTTTCAAAACAACAAAAGATTGGCACTTCTATGCAGTGCCAATAAACTGTGATCATTACTCAACAGATGATGGTACCTGATAAGTCCATTGATTCAGCAATGGAGTAACAGGGTCATCCCTCCTATCAATTACAAGCAACAAGGGAGAAATTTCTGTGCGTCTGAAATCAAAAAGGCCACTTTCCTGCTGGTACATCAGCTTCTGTAGTGCACATTGAGAATTAAAAAAAAAAATTAAATTACAAGTCTTGCAACCCAAATTTCTTTGAAAAAATCAGCAGGGTGTAAATGATAAAAAAAATTCATTCCCTTGTACGATATGCCAACATTAATTTCATAGAAGAGTACTTCTGCTCTAAATCACTACCGTTAGACATTTTAATTAAAAATAAAAGAGTGAAAGATATCAAAAGATTTGCTTGCTCACCGAAGCTTCTTGTGCTATCCTTTTTGCAATGTCAGATGTTCGTGAATATCGAATAACAGGCCTCCTTTTAAAAGCCAAAAAGATAGCTGCAAGTCCATCAACAATTCGATCACAGTAGTTGTGTAGATTTGGAGGGTCTATAACAGCTGGAAGCATATACATATGATTTGATGGTGCGTTCAAAGTGAAATGGTAGGGGTCAATTGCAACAAAATCGGCAAAAAGCTCCTGCAGAATAAAATCATAACTGTTTATATGTGCAAAAGGGAATGGTATTTACAAATGTGCAACTTTATCATGCACAATTTGATCATGAGAACTTGATCAAACGAAAATTATAGTGCATGAAGCCTATTGACAAACGAACATTTCAGCCATAATCACATATCAGGGAAGAGCTCAAGATCCCTGTCTAACTTATGGACCAGTAAACTATATCAAATTATAAGCTAACCTGGACTTGTTGAACAACTTCATGTTCATCTGAATCGGCTAAGATATGGAGCTGAGTAGTATTCAACATATTTGAAAAAACTGCAATAAAATATACAAGCACAATTTATCATATAAGAAGTTACTGGACTTGGCTGGTATTGGGTTGTATTATGGAAGTAAATATCATACTACCTAGAACTAATTCATATTAAGTTTTTACGATGCAGCTAGTTCATTTGATTTTCCAAAATATCTTGTTCTTTAAATTCCAAGTTTCCAACTCCAAATCACCTTCCAAACTAAACGTGGTTAGCTTCACATAAGAAAATCATATACCAGGCACATAATTTTGACAAGTTCTTGAACAAAACAAAAACCACCCTTCTTAGAACACTATAGGGAGGTAGATTGAGATTCATATGTGTGTAAACTACGTGTCCACAATTGAGGTTCTCCCACAGTAAATGAAATACCTACAGAAACTTACAGAGGTTATATTCTCCAAATCGAGGTTTTGCTAGTTGACGTTTCAAATGCTGAATATTCTCTGATGTTGGGCGCAGAAAGTAAACTGCTTTAAGATGTGACATGGACTCCTTTGGCATGGAGATGGAATCAACCAATTCCACCAAAAACACTTCTTTTTGCAGAAGTTCTGACTGAGAATACACGACACTGACAATACTAACCTGCAACACAACGTAGAAACAAAGATGCTCCATCAACCAACACTCGGCTTTAGACATTTTAAGTAATTTTGTTTGTTGAAAAGTACTCGAGTATCTCTACAATAGTGATCACTTAATAAAGGCACATGAACATTAGTATGTTGTTTAACCTAAAAGCCTTCAACTTAAAAAACTAGCATGTAATCCACAATCCGGACTGAAATGAGCTACATGGGTTTTATATTGTCCAGAAAAATAGTTGAGCTACCAAAAGTCCTTTGGCCTAGCGGTATCCGGTAGCCAACCTTTCTTTCTAGAGGTCAAGGGTTCCTACCTCAGCAAAGTTGAGGCATGTGTGTGTTTCATTTGCTGTATATAAATATTATATATGTTTCAATTTTGAGCAAGAAGCGTATTTATTTTCAAGATGAAGGAAATAATAGAAACTCCCTCCTCTGTCTATTAAATCTTCGACTTAGAACGTCAAATTTGTATTTTCCAAATTTATAATCATATATATTATTTTACATGTTTAACTCCAATTATTTTCCTATTTATAGTGCTTCTCTTTCTTTAGAATATCTCATCAATTTTCCTTATATAAGTTCATATCAGTTTTTAAGTTGAAAATAGCTCATCTCACATGCAAAGTCAAAAGATACAACTAGCAGAGACAAGCGAGAGTATAACAACATATCATACATATGCTCATAACCATTAACCCAAATGTTGTGGATCATTGATTCTAATCCCCAACCTCAAAAATCCACAACAGTATATTAATTGCTTGTGCAAGATATAAGTACAGATTCTCGTAATCGCTACAGTCAGCCAGACAATGAACTTATATTGTCATCTACTCCAAAAGCAGTTGCAGCAGAAAAATGCTACTAAGCTAATTACAAACTGTATTGAAAATTTTCATCAATCGCCAATTAACATGAAAACAACTAGGTTATCCAATGACCAGTAATGATGACAAGTTGTAACATAGAGTAACAATGATGATAAATATATGATGATAAATATGCTAACAAGGAGGAGATTTGAAGGATACCGTTTGGGAATCAAGTATGAGGACTTTCATGCCAGAAATATCTTGTAACATTCGATTTACATAATCTCTTACGGATAAAACCAGCACCATTTTTCAATCAAAGAGCCAATGCCTGATTGTAATTCTTCAAAAGATGAATCGAATGCCGTTTGAACAAAAACGAAAGGTTTTACGATTTTCCTAGCTAGGGATTACTTCTCAGTGAAAGAAGCCTTCAAAGACGGATGGATCTGCTTTGGGTTTGGAGCGAATTGTGTGAGTTTGGTTTGGTTGCAGGGTTTGTGATCGTGTGATTCTGTGCAGGTGTTGTCCGTTATTAGCGTAGATGTGATGCGATGAGATCAGGCAGCGGCAGATGGCAGAGTGGCGGAGGCGAAGGTGGAGCGATATGGAGGTTAGAACATCGTTTTTGCACTTGCTTTATTTTTTCTTTCCTTTTGTCCATGCTTAAGAAATAAGGTTGTATCTCAACCCAATTCAATCATAGAGGTGCAAGTGGGGTTGAGTTGACGAGTTAGAAATATACATAAACTTGACAAATGAAATACGATAAAAATAATAATTAAAATATACCAACAAAGTTATTATTTATTACAATCATTCAAATATATATTAAAATCCTTAAGTCTTAGAATTAAACCTCAAACGTTTGAATGATAGCATTTTATTCAAGGGAAAAGTCCAAAAAAACCCAATGGACTTTACTATTAAGAATGATCAAGTCTTTGGACAATTTTTTGAAACAAATAAATCCTTAGACTTTTTAAAACTTGTTATATAAATCCTGAAAGTTTTTAAACCATGTTAAATACATCCTTAATGTAACTTGCAACCTGTATATAACACAGGTAAAAGACAAATTAAAATAAAAAAAAACCTAAATTCCCCAAACGTCGCCTCATTCCCGTCACAACCTGCTCCCCCCACCGGCCCACCCTAGCGTCTCATCCCCGTCCCCCTACACCAGCCATCGTCGGCACCCACTACCCTCGGCACATCCTCGCCGTCGTCATCTCGCCACCACCCTCACCCCGTCGACACCATTCCAAACCAACAGCGACGTTCCAACGATAAAAATCAGGTAAACATATTTCCTATACGAACTTTAGAAAAATAAACACTATTCCTCATAATTCCAAGAAGATCAGTAGAGCATGTGATGATAGACATATGTGTGTGTGTGTGTTGGTGTTGGTTGTATCTCATTTAGACTAACATAAATAAAATGGTATTTGAAGTGAAACAGGAAAAGATTGGGGAACGTTGCTTCGAATTTCAATTAAAAATGTATGAGTCGATTACAAAGAGGGATATCTTCCTATCGTGTGATCGGGGGACGTGGTTAGCAAACCCTAGGCTGTGATAGGAAGGTTTGTGTGGAACAGTGGGAAGTGAAGGGATGGAACGACGAAGGCCGACAAGTTTAAGCAGGATACATAATGCAAGGAAGCTGCAGAGCTGTATGAAGTTCATGGCAGCGAGCGAGGATCTGCAGATTGGTCGAGTCGAGATTTGATTCAGGTGCAGTGGGGCGGGTTACGGCTGCTGCAGTAGGAATTCGGTAGGGGACGGGTGCTTCATTGTCGATTGTACTAGTCTGTGGGATGTCCGATTCTCTGAGATGAAGTTGTTGCTGGACCGAGAAAGATGTTAAACGTCGCTGTGGTGGTCGTGATCTGTGTCGGTCGGGGAGGATGTTGACTGCGATTTTAGCTCTTCCTAGACCATCGGTGGATGTTAAACGACTGAAGGCGAGAAGGATCATGATCGTTTCAGTGTTGGCCGTGATCTATGTCGATCGGGGAGGATGTTGGCTGCGATTTTCGCTCTACCCGGACTGTCGGTGGATGTTTGTATCTCACAAGCTCCGTTGTCGTTTACCTTTGAGCTTTAAGTAGTGGCCTTTTCTGTTTTTTTGTGTAGTTGGTATTAGTCGTGTCAGGTAGGATACGATCGTTAGTCTTCCTTTTGTTTGTTTTTGATTTGCCGGAAAGATCTAGTCATGTTGTACTCATCGATATTCTCTTTATTTGTTGTGGTAATAAAACTCTTGTCGTTCAAAAAAAAGGGATGATAGAAAACTAGTCCATGTAAGTTCCTGCGGATCGTAGAATTTAAAACGGTGACCAAGTTTGGGGAAGTACATCATGGTGGCTTGTTATATAATGGCAACTGGAATGAATTCTTCCACTTATTTTCATGTGAGTTCATGTGAGTTTCTGTGGATTATAGAATTAAGGATTTTCTTTGTAGAAGTTAGTCTGCCACTTATTTTCATGCATGAATTCTTCAATGGCAATTGCCCACACCCTGCATCCTCAAACAGTAGATATATTTAAACAATTAATATTTGGCAACAAGTCGTACATATGGCTAAAGAAAGATTATATAAGTGATTGAATTCCACTATGGTTCTTTGTCTTGGGTTTGAATGTCATATCACCTCTCATGCTAATGCCTCTACTGCATCATTGGATGATAGAACCACAAAACTCTACATATCATAATGTACTTGTGAATATTTCTCTATAATTATCATACTTCCACATTAACCAGTTTTATAAGTCATAAGGATGTATCTCACAGGTTTTAGAAAGTGAAAGAATTTATTTAACAGGTTTTGAAAAGTCCAATGACTTATTTGTTCCAAAAAAATGTCCAAGGACTTAATCATTCAAAACACAAAAGTCCATTGGGTTTTTTTGAACTTTTCCCTTGATTCAAATCATCAATCAAGTACGATTGTGTTGGACCTATCCGACTCCAATTAGTTGTTGAACATATTTTTTGTTCGACCTTTGTTAACTCTTTCTTCAATTTAATCCTCTAATCGCAAAACAACCGATAAATAAGATTAAAAAAATACAAAGTAAAAACCGACAAGAAACATATGAGATTCCTTTACGCAATAAAAAACAAACTTCTAACAACATCAATGCAATGAAAAACGAAATTCGTAGTTTGAACTTCTAGTTCGAAACATACTACATATGTTCATTTATGTTCATATTTCTAATTTGAAATCTATTGTTTAAAACATACTCATATGTTCATTTATGCAATGAAAACAACGTCGATTGGACAAGACTAGATAAGATAGAACTGGACAGGACAAGAGAGTAGGATTGGACTAGACAGGACTGGACATGACAAGTGTCTGTCTGGTGTTTGGTAGGACTATGATTGAAGAAGACAGAACTAGACAAGTTGCCCCCAAACGTTATTTGGTGATTATATATATCTATACTATATTATAAAGCACAGATAAAAAACTCTTAAATACAAATTATTATGCACAATGTACCATCATTTTACGCAAGATTTTAAAAATCTCTTAATTTACAAGTTTCAAAGCACAAGATACATATTACTACTTCAGGCTTCTAACATCTATCAATTTGGTATGTGCAGGACCTTTCTTTTATACAGACATTTTCATGTATCACTATTAATTAATATATTATATTACTATAAATTTGTTTTAATTATATTATTAAATATGTAATTGGTTATTTTTTCTTGATTTCATTAAAATATATAAGATAATCATTGAATTCTAACAAAATACTTAATTTTTTTATATAAAAAACATTATATTATTAAGCCTGAATCAAACAAATTTATAAAAAAAAACATTATCATTTTCTCAAAACCATCCAAGATCGTACTGTAAATCAACAAAAACACAAAAAATAAAATGAAACATTAAAATCGTGATGCATCTCGCTGTATTGCGCGAGTACACTTCTAGTATATATATATATATATATAGGGGAGGGATCAATTAGAAACCAATATTACATTGAAAACTTTGAAAACCGAAATTAACCAATCATTGAATTTCCTTTTTTTATTTTTATTTTTAATTGATAAGGTTATTTTAGTATTTTACATAATTTCATAATATATATGGTAAGTGTTATTATTACTATAATATTAATTATTTAATTTTAATGTATTTTATATATGGTAATATTGATCATTTATTAATTTAAACATGAAACATTTAATTTAGGTAAACACAAATTGATTCATACGCAAATTACAAATCAAATTATTTTTTCTGATTCTTATGAATCAGTGATTGATTCATCCAATGAACAAAAGTTTATATTCATATGAAATCTTCAATATTACCTCCAGACACAAAATATTAATATAGTGAAACATAATGAATTTGATATAGTGAAACAAAATATTAATATAATGAAACCTCATGAAAAATAAAATGTTAATATAGTGAAACCTGATGAAACAGATTTGATATAGTGAAACATAATGGAAAGGTAATGAAACAAAATATTAATATAGTGAAACTTGATATAGTGAAACAAAATATTAATATAGTAAAACCTGATGAAACAGATTTGCTATAGTGAAACATAATGGAAAGATAATGAAACAATAATGGTAATGAAACTTATTTGAGTTTTTACATACTGCATATTGATGAACAGGTAATAAAAAAGTAGTATTGATATATTATTGTTATCTTTTATTAATAAATTAATAAAAAAGATAGTCTGATATAGTGGAACAAAATATTAATATAGTAAAACCTGATGAAACAGATTTGCTATAGTGAAACATAATGGAAAGGTAATGAAACAATAATGGTAATGAAACTTAATTGAGTTTTTACATACTGCATATTGATGAACATGTAATAAAAAGGTAGTCTTGATATATTATTGTTATCTTTTATTAATAAATTAATTAATTTATAACCATATAATTATTATCTTTTATTAATAAATTAATTAATTTATTACTATATTTAATCTTTGTTGTCAAATTTGAAACATAAAAAAAAAGACACATGTACCCTTTTTGACATATTATTATTATATTTTATTAATAAACTAATTAATTTATTACCATATATAATTCAAATGAATCTTGACCATTAATTAAAAAGATCAATGGTTGAAATTTGGTTTCCAAAGTTTCCAATGAAATTTGGTTTCCAATTGAAACCACCCCTATATATATAAATAGGGGTTGTTTCATTTGCAACCGTAAAAATGTTGCAAACTTTGCAACCCACATCTTAACCGTCGGATTCATGATTGACGGTTACAATAGATATGAGGTCCAATATTTTTAATTAAAAAAAACAGAAAAATAAAAATAAAATAACCGTCGATCATGAATTCAACGGTTATGATATGGGTTGCAAGAGTTGCAAAATATTCTTCCAATATATATATATATATATATATATATAATATTAATAATTATTATAAGCTAAAAAAAAATAAAATGTCACGTCTCAAATATTTCATGCTTAAAACTCTCCAGAATACTTGTAGATGGTGTTACCAAGGTTTTCTTGAACACAAAAACAGAAAATTGAAAAATGAACGTAAATCGCGAGTAGGATGTGGTTATCATCATCCTTCCCACACTCTTCCCCATTGTTCCTCTGCAAACAAAGTTTACATTCATCGCTATCAGTAATCCAGCCACCAAAATCCCCAATTGCTCGTGGCGACGTCGGCCATGGCGATTCTTCGGAGGCAACAACTTCTACACTACCGTTCCATGTTAAATCCATCACAAGCACATCGAACCCATTTGTGAAGCACTGCGTCAAGCTTCGCAACAGCTCTTCTTATCGCCATTCTCATGGTTCTGTTCTTCTTGTGGGCACTACTCCACTGAGGTATGCATCTGCAATCCTAAACCTAGTTTTTTTTCCTTTAATAAATCTTGTTCTATTATGCTGATTTTCTACAATGATGTTAGAATCTGTATAAATACGAGATTGATGGGCTGTCTCCATTAAGAAGCCGAGTCGAATTTCTTACTCTAAAAGTTGGAATTTCGACTTATTTTTGGATGGAATTGAAGACCAGGAATTGTAGGGTTTTATTTGTTAACACCGTCCTATAAATAGAATCCTCTTTTATCTTATAAATTCAGACCTGTAAATTTCTTGTATAAAGGTGAATTGAGGTCTTCAACTTTTCAACTTCAGATTTTTTATTCTAATTTTGCTAGTGAAAATGCTATAAGCAGTCAAATTCATACCAATTTTTGAACAAAATCTAGTTTTCATATTTTATTGAGGAAATTCAAACAATAATATATACTCATTCCTGAATGATACATGCTTCTTTGAAGCTTAGATTAAATGTGTTTCTGGCTTTTCATTACTTGTGATATATGCTTTACATAATTGTGTGTGTGTGTGTGGGGGGGGGGGGGGGTTGATCCAAACTTCTAATTGAGCAGAGAGAAGGATGTATATCCCTTTTAAAAAAGATTTCTTGAACTAGTCTTCCAGTAAATAATTCGTGACCTCTCGGCATGAAAAGAGATCAATACAAATGGGTAAGGGCTCCATGGGTAGGTTGCGGGTCCGAGTCTCTTCAGGGCCACCGGGGATTTTCCTGGCTGTTATCTTACGATGAGATTAGTTGAGGTGTGCATGCAAGTTGGTCCGGATACCCATGGTTATAAAAAAATACACATGAGTCAGAGAGAAGATTGTTGTACTTGCTTTTGAGTTACGACTCTAGGTGCTTTGACCCATTTTCATTTTGCAGTCTTGGGTGTGTTTTTGATTTCTTTTCTTGCTAATGACTTGTTTTTGGCACCTTTAGTTCATAAATTATAGGACATTTTAATGCCGATCTTGAAACTTGTTAACAGAACTATTTAGTGAAATCACTATTTTTTTTTTTGGTATTTTGAAAAGGACTCTTATTGCTTTACCCACCAATCATAAAGCCGTGACCTGGGATGTTAATTTATAGAACTCCGAATTCACCATTAATGGTGTATGAGATTTATATGTTAAGTGAGATCAAACGAAAGGGAGAATCAAACATTTAGACTTTATGGTCACTTTGATGAGTATACATACATGGGGGCTTATGTAAACCGAACAAACAACAAACTGCTAACCACCTTTAACCAATTCTTTAACATGATGAATTAGAATGCCCAACGGGGTATTTTACGTTTCTTTTAAATGCATGACGTTTTGATAGATTAAGAATGTCTCTTCCTAACAGAAAAATGCCTTTTCCTAACACTAGAATGCCTCAAAATCACATCTTGTGTTCATTGATGAATGAGGTGTGTTTACTTGTTTAGCATCAAGTAATCTTTAATCCTTTCTTAAGCAACCATTTCCATTCCCATTGCATATTTGTGCTGGTCTAACACCCTACTTCATATGGACGTGAAAATTTCAATGGCCCAAGTAAAATATTTAACTTGACAAAGATCCTTGATACTGAATTGGTTATCAGGAATCCGAATGGAGTCTTTGGTTGTTTGTGTCACTAGTGTTATCCCAGTTTAATCTAGTTGGTAAATAATCAATCAAGTAATCAAGCAACACAATAATAATCAAGAGATATATAAATCAGAGTAACATACCAATCCCTTGAATAAACAATGAAACCCTTGAGTGTTCTTGATACCCTTTGAATACAGAGAATAATATGGCTACCTTTCTCTCTAAACAATGATTATGAAAATATGAAAGGTTAACCCTAAAAACTAATTAATCAAAACTATAAATACCTAAGCCTTATGGGCTTTAAGCTTAACAGGCTTTCTAATGGGCTTGGGTCCAATAGCTAATAAACTATTAATCTATTACAATTTAAACCCTCTAATTAACTTTAGCACAATTGCAGTTTAAACCCTGAACTTTAATCTTGAATACAATTATTTGATCCAACAATCTCCCCCTTTGGATTCAAGATTAAATTTTTTTTTGCAATTGTCTTCGGGTCTTCTCTTTTCTTCAGATATGACGTTGATAGCTTCAAAACTTCAAAACTTCAAATCTTTGAAAATCTTCAGCAATCTTCAGATTATATTCTCCTTCTTTGATAATTCTCCCTTTTTGTATCTTCTCCCCCTTTTTGATGAGTGGTGAGAATCATCATCATCAAAACTTTGCAAAACAATCTACCCCTTTTCAAGACAATCTCCCCTATTGTGTATGATCACGTAAGCACAGTCTTCATCATGTAACGAGCCCTGTATGGAAATAAGAGCAGTCTTCCCAGATGGAAAGAGTGATTATTTCAATCTTTTCAGATAAAAATAGTCAATTGTAACCGTTTAAATCTTTGCAAATTCAAATAGTTTAAGAGTTGTAACCCTGAATCAACAAATGACTCAGTTAGAATGCCTGTCAGTAACACAAAGTCACTGAGTAACACAAAGTTACTATATAAGGAGCTGGTTTTGATGTTGGCTCCCCAGGTCTTCCATTCAATTATCGAATAACACATGGTTATCTATGAATGTTCTGACAGAAAACAAATTTCTGTGTGCTCGTGCATGTGTTAGAAAAAAAATTAAGCATAGATGATTGCTTTTCAATATAGGCTCAAAGTATGTAAACTTGTTGAGACAGCAACAAATTATACAAAAACTCAATGTGCATGAGAAAGGGTTCGAAGGTGGGGCAACTTTCCTTCTTTTTCAATATTAGTACCTTCCAAATGAAGAACCAATAGCGTATGTGCTGCTTCCCCAGAAAATGTGAAACATTCTCTTTTTGAGAAAAGAATGAGTAGCTGGTGGGGTTGTATGCAAGAGATGGCATGGGCTAGTTGCCTATTTCAATGATGGTCACCAAAGAATGTGAACCAATCAGATTATGTGGTTGCCCGACTCAGAAAGAAGTTTGGTGCAGAGTTTAATATTCTTTTACTCTGTTCTCTCACCCTCTTTCTTTTAATGCTCACGTCTAACCAATCTCTCTTTTCCATTTTACCTCTTTTCACACACCAACACTCAATTCTTTTGACCCTTCTCCCCTCAATCACTCAGGGAATACTTCCTGGGTAGGAAACACTGGTTATCGTGAATCCATGGAAGTTCTGTTAAGTTCTCACACTGAATCCCATGTATGATCCTAAAAAAAACATGTTGTTCAACAGACTATTGTACATGTAAGCACAAATACCACTTGTTACATGAGAAATAAGACTTTCGGAGATGTCAAAACAGTTATGTATGACGATGCAATTCTCCCCCTCAAACTAAAAGAGTTTGACAATTAAGCTCATATCATTTTGTCATGAAGAATAAGAGTTTGGAGAATCAAAAACGAATGTTGTTTATATGAACAATATATAAACATATTTTCAATGAAAGTACATGAAATGACGTTTGATTCAATCAACAGTGAATACAAATAACGTGAGTATTACCATAGAAAGATTTTACTTTTGATACATGGTAATAACAAAGTCAATTAGAATGTTCTAAACCGTTTTGTGTATGAATACTTGACAAAGTATATTGACAAGATAAAACACAAGTATTTATCTTTAAGAACACACGGTCAGATAATCATTTAAGTATCCAAAAATCTGTTAATATCACAGATATTCTCCCCCTTAACTGAATAATTTTTTTTTTTAACAATATAAAGCAGAAAAAAAAACACTGAAGTGCGGGTCCTAATCTGATGTGATTAGAAGCCATATTCCGTTGAGGTACGGGTTCTAAGCTGATTTACTTAGAAGCCTTCTTTTTGACGATGAAGTCCGGGTTTTGAACTGATTTGTTCAAAAGCCATTGTTCTTTCTCCCCTTAAACTTTGGGTGCCTGCAACACAGATTTAGCTTTTGGTACCCACTGGTATTTGGGTCCTAATGGATTAGTTGCAGTTCTAGTGGGAGATATGAAATAAGAACCATACCAGTTATTCACATAATATTTTCTTACAAAATCATTTGAGCCACAGTAGGAACAACTGATTTTCTTTTGTGCTAACCTGATCAGTTGATTGATAGAGTAAACCAGATCAGGTTTGCCAAAAGTTTTACCTTTTATAGCATAGTTCCATTTAGCATTTGATGTATGCACAAATGATTCTTCTTTCTTCTTTTTCAATCTTTAACATCTCATCTTGAGCTATTGTATTGTCTCTGTCTTGGGTTGCCTTTTCTTTCAGCTTTTCAATCTCAACCTCAAGACTGAGAACTTTATCTTTAAACTTATCTCTGTACGCACAGAGTTGAGAATTTATCTGTCTTAGTCCTGTACTAGTATCCTTTGCAACACTTGTACTCCTTCTAAGCTCCTCAAGCTCTCTTTGCATTGCATCCTTCTTTGACCATGTAGAGCTTGATTCAGATCTTTTCAACTTTACTTGAAGATCAAAGATCTCTTTTTCTTTAGACTCAATTATTCCTGCAAAGTCAATTAAAGAATCAGAATCTTTTGAATTTTCTTTTAGAGCATTGATCTGAATAAGAAGAGATGAGTTCTGAATCTGTAAAGCCTTGTTCTCAGCTTTGAGCATTTTGTCCTCTTTGTCATACTCATCAATCATGCGAGATGATGTTGATAACCGTCCAACAAGTTGTTTAGCCTTTGCTTTTACTTCAGAATATGTCATCTTTTCAAAATCAAGGCTGTAACCTTCAGACATCATTAGCTGATTCGACATCCTAGCAATGGTTAGTAATTAAACTTATCTGTACCAAGACAACCAACTAGATGAGATCCTTAGAATCAAAATGAAAACCACACTAAAAAATTTTCAGAAAAATAAATTCCCGAAAATAATTAAATGCAGTCCTTTCAATCAGTATAAAACTTTAAATAATACTGAACAAAAAGAAAATGTTGATCTCGAACAGAACTTTGTCCCCCTTCGCAGACTTAGCACGGGGGTCCCGCTAGAGAATTTTTTTTGACATTTAGATGCCCTATTACAGTTTGCAAAAAAATCGACCGGGGATGTGCTTCGACCGGTTTTGAGTCGACAGGGGTTTTGCTTAGACCGGTACCTTGTTTGATCGGTAAGATGTAACAACCGGTCTTATGCTCGACCGGTAAACGACTAAGACCGGTATAGAGAGTTCGACCGGTAAGTTGCTTGTACCGGTACTTTGTTCGACCGGGAATATAGTTGACCGGTATAGTGAAGACCGATAAAAATATTCGACCGATAAAAGTCTTCGACCGGGAGGTTGTAAGACCGGTAAACACTTCGACCGGTATTGATTCGATCGGTATTGATTCGACCGGACAAGGTATCGACCGAGGTGGTCTGTGAGTACACCGGGCGATCGGACTATTTGACCGGTGTCCTGATTTGACCGATATTATGCGTTCGACCGGGACGTTCTTAGTTTACCCAGAACGATGAACAACCCAGAAAAATCAACCCAGTAACACACAAATCACGAAAATTGAATGCAAAAATTAGATTTTTATACCCTAAAACATATATCGAACACAACCCAAACAACCTTAATGATTGAAATCGACTTTTAAGATTCAATTTTGAGACCACAGTGATCGACTACCATACGAACCCAGAAAAACACAAACCCAAAAATTCAATCACTTAATGAATTTGAAAGCAATTAAGCAATCAGATAACATTCAAAAGCATCAAACATATCTAATCAGATCAACTTTAACCATAAAAGCACATAAATTCACGAAATCAGAAAAACAATAACTTTCGATGAATAGTGATTTTCGATGAACAATGATTTTCGATGAACAGTAAAATAAAAAAAATTGATTCTTTTGGCTCTGATACCACTTGTTATCCCAGTTTAATCTAGTTGGTAAATAATCAATCAAGTAATCAAGCAACACAATAATAATCAAGAGATATATAAATCAGAGTAACATACCAATCCCTTGAATAAACAATGAAACCCTTGAGTGTTCTTGATACCCTTTGAATACAGAGAATAATATGGCTACCTTTCTCTCTAAACAATGATTATGAAAATATGAAAGGTTAACCCTAAAAACTAATTAAACAAAACTATAAATACCTAAGCCTTATGGGCTTTAAGCTTAACAGACTTTCTAATGGGCTTGGGCCCAATAGCTAATAAACTATTAATTTATTACAATTTAAACCCTCTAATTAACTTTAGCACAATTGCAGTTTAAACCCTGAACTTTAACTTTAATCTTGAATACAATTATTTGATCCAACAACTAGCACTTCATCAACACAAACCAAAAAAAACCAATCAAATGGACATTGTCAGCCTTGGTAAACCAAGTGTAATCAGCCTTATTCGAACATATCCAGCATAAATAAGGAAAACAAACAATCTGGAGAACCACTATCTATTGGCGTGTTTAAGGCCATAAACCATAAACGGGCTTTCTTAATCTGCAAAACGTATTGGAGACACTATCTTAGAATCTCAAGGCAAATGCGTGTACACTATTTGTTTCAAGCTACAATGCAAAAATGCATTATTTACATCGAGTTAACTTTTGGCAACAACTTGAGCAATACGACATGTCACAGAAAACCATTTTTGTTTGCGTAGTTTTTGACTCTCAAACCCAACTTACAACCAATAAATAGCAAGCAGCCTATTGAGTTATAGTAAAGTGAGTCCCATTCTTTTCTAATGCTTCAATCTCTTTATGCATCCTATCTTCTGTTTCTTGATTCATCCTCAGATTCAATATGTGTTCTTTAACTTATCTCGTGTTTAATATCAGGGAAATGTATCACTTTCAAGAGTCGATGCAAGAGAAGCCAACTACGATAGATTGTTTACTTCTACACGAGAAAGCTTCTGTCCCAAAAGAGTTGGCCGAGAGCGGTATTCATGTTGTTCGTGTCAATTCAGCGGTGATGACGAAACTTTCCGGAGTGCAATCTACAGAATCCATTGATATAATTTCTCTAGTGAGGATTCCTTCAACTTTTCACACTTTAGACGGTGACCACCTTCAAGATTTTTCGAGATGGTTTCCATCTGCATTTCGAATTCTGGTTCTTGATGGGATCCAGGTGATTGCTTTACTTATACATGTTATACATCCATGTGTTAATACTCCCTCCGTCCCAAAATGTCCACGATGAAAAAGGCACACACTTTCAAAAGAATATGTAATTATTTCACTTTTAATTAATTAAATGACAGTTTTACCCTTGATAGTAGAGGATGCAATGAATTTCTTCATCTCATAATTAAGGGTAGAATTAGAAAGTGGACACTTCCTTTTGAAAGTGGACGCTTATTTTAGGACGGAGGAAGTAGCATTTATGTCATTCGTTTTCAACTAATTTTTTGTGGCAATTGTGTTGCATGATGTTGTCTTAATTGCAGGACCCTGGTAACCTTGGCACCTTATTAAGATCAGCTGTGGCCTTTGGATGGGTAATCAACTAAATTTCAGCTTTTCGATATATTATGCTTATTTAGATATTTTATGTATATAAAAATGTTTTCATGGGTTTAGTTTTAGATTAGCTATCTATATACACGTACGAATGCAAGTTTTGTATAGGGGATCGTGGTTTTGGGCACGCTCGTAGGCAACCGATTATGTCACCATCTATGCTGTTAATATCGTATATCGGTGGTGTATCGGTCAGGGACCGATACACGATATATCGGAAATATCGGTGATATATCGGTTCATATAAACTGAGCACGAGCAATTGTTTGGCATTATTAATCAAGCCGTTACTGATTTAAATTAAAGGCAGAAGTCGAAAAAAACAGAGGCAGAAGAAGTCACCACTGTGTTGAAGAAGAGAAGAAGAAGTCGAAGTCTGATGTGATGAAAGAAAGAAGAAGAAGTAGTCGTATATGCTTAAATTGGTAATTTAAAAACCTAACCTAGATTAAAATAACAAAAACATAGGCCCATATAACTAACAAAAAATATATAACTAACAAAAAAATTAAAAAAGCCCAGCCCAGGATACAAAAAAAAGGCCCAAAATCAGGATACAAAAATATCGGTATTATCGGCCGATATTTTGGCCAAAATATCGGCGATATATCAGTCCATATCGCCGATATATCGCCGGCCGATATATATACCGATATTTTAACACCGATATTTTGAGAAGGAACGATACACGATATATCGCGATTTTAACAGCCCAGGTCACCATTGAGGAGAGTAGAAAGTGTGACGATCGAAGGGTGAGGAGGACGTGGGATGAGCAAATGAGGATGGACATGTCGGCCTTAGGGGCTGTTTGTTTACCTCTTAATGGTTCCATTAAGAGGCAACATTTGAATCGCTAAGAGGTAAATCTTGTTTGGCAAAAAAAAGGGTTGCCTCTTAATGGTTCCAAAATCCTCTTAATAATTTTGTATCCTGACTCTCCCTTAACCATTAAGAGTTCTGATTTCATTATGAACAATTAGCAAACAACCATATTTCATTTTACGCTATATCATAAAAACCTCTTAATCATTCAGACCACTTAATCATTCTGCACTAAACCATTCAACAACTGCCAAACAACCCCTTAGACATTTATGAGGACATGACCTTTGATAGGAGTACTTGGTGACGGAGGATTAGGGTGACCTGGCGGTGGTTGGGCAAAAGGGAGTTGGAGAGCATTGGGGGAGGAGTAGAGGGCTGGCAGTTTACACTAGGTTTGTGTCTTGTCCTTGTTCAGTGTGTGTTTCGCCTTATCTTACTTTTTGTCGGTTTTCAATATAACTACCTGTTACTTTTAGTTTGTCCCAAAATAAAACGACCATTTTCAAAAGTAGGTGTCTATTTTCTAATTCCATCTTAATTATAGTATGGAGAAATTCATTACCCCTCTATTAATAAAGATAAAAAATGTCATTTATTTAATAAATATGTAATAATTACACATTTCTAAAATTGTATGCCTTTTTCATTGTGTATATTTATTTTGGAACAGAAAGAGTAGTCCTTAAAGCCTTTTGTATGGCCAATGATAACACCTGAAACCCAAAGCAACAAACCAACCATTGGACTTCATTTATATCTTCCATAAACAGCAAACTAACCATCAGTTGGTGTTGGTGGTTAACAGGATGGTGTCTTCCTACTCCCTGGTTGTTGTGACCCGTTCAACGAGAAAGCACTTCGAGCTAGCCGTGGTGCAGCCTTTCAGCTCCCAATGGTCTGCGGCCAATGGTCTCATTTACAATCTATTATCGATGGGGTTCAAATGAAAATCATTGCAGGCCATCCGGGGGGTAACAATGAACAGAAACCAGTCTCGTGTCTTTCTTACGAGTTTGCCCGTTCTTTAACTGATACGAAACTGTGTTTAGTTCTCGGCAGTGAAGGGAGTGGGCTTTCGGAAAAAGCTAAGCGGGTATCGGAGCTAGTAAGCATTACGATGGCTGGGGAATTCGAGTCTCTAAATGTTTCCGTTGCTGGGGGTATTTTTTTGTTTATGTTACAGCCTCAAAATAAGAGGTTTGATATAACAAATTAGTTGATTTTTTAAAATGTGTTTTTAGCATATTTACATATTAAAAAGTGTAATGCCCCTTTTTTATATTAGAATCAGGTGAAATCATGAATTGAGAATATAAAAATCAAAGTCTTGATGTTGATGTATGAGGGGAGAAAATTAATAGGTAGGGCTGCATTTAACAATATATATAAGTGTATTTAGCCCACCCCATTAAAGAAAGTTTGATTCGAATTTCGTGGTAAAATTTGTCGTAACAAATTACTTCTAAATCTTCATACATTTTACGTGTAGAGAAATTGACTAGATCTCTTGCTTAAAAGCGTTGAGAAATAGGTTGAATGATAGGTCTTTTTGCTGAATCAGTCAAACCGACTAAAACCAGTTTCGTTTGACGTTTCCGGCTGGATCATCCCTGCAAGGGCGGGACGGGTGCTTGCCAAGGACCCAAAAATATTAGTGGCTCGATTATTTTAATATATATATATTAATAATCTAAAAAAATGAGTACATAAAAAAGACCTAAATATTTTTAGTATATAATAAGAGTTGGAAAAGAATTTAGTAGATAACAAGGGCCGAAAAATGTATTAACTAAATACATTGGAGAAGAAAATATAAAAAAGTTAATTGACCATTCGTTATATGCTATTGCTATCTGTTGGTTTTTTTATCCATACCTGCTTCTATTGGCTATTGGCTATTGTTATTTGCTTATTTTATTTTTATAACTGCTTTTGTCGGTTATTGTTATCTACTTTTTGTTTTTATAGTTGATATTGTATTGTTGTTTGATGATTAATCTATTGTTTTCATAAGTAATGAAATGTTTTCACGGTAATATGATTAATCAATAAAAATTTTCTGTTAAATACATTCAATTAATTTCCATTTGTTTATCATGTTGCATAAACTTTTAATTCTAACATACTATTTTTGTAGAGTAAGGAAAGAAGTAAAAAAGGGAAATCAAATATTTTCATCTGTATGTTTGAATTCTTGATCTTTTATTGAGATCCCAATACACACTACAAGATCTATAGTGCTCAACCAACCATTCCTTGAGCTTGTAGATCATAAGTCTTATTCATTATTTGTTATAATTGGATCTCAACGACTTATTTTTCTTCCACGTTCTCACTCACCCTTATTTGTCTTATTGCACAGAGAATCGTGATAATCTTCTTTATCATTCATCTCTCATTGATTCTCTCGATTATGTCTTTCATACGAGTTCTCTTTTTATATCAGAATAACAAATATTTCTTATTATGAGATAGAAAAAATCTTACATTTTTAAAAAATTACCAACCATAGTATACGGTTAAAGTCACAAGTCACATCTATATTTTAGGATTTCGTTTCATTCATTTTGACTAACAATTATCCAATAAGAAGTATGGGAATCTTAAGTACTCTCCTATCTATAATAACTATGATTTCTTTCCTCCATTAATTATTAGTATTTATTGTATTCAATTTTTTAATAATATAATCCATTTAATGAATATTTTTTTGGTACTTATCAGGTCCTTTGTTTTTACATTACGTCCAGGGCCTATAAAATGTCAACAACGAGCCTGAATATGAAAATAGGTCAAATGTCCACGAGTCGAGCTTTAGGGGCTGTTTACTAAATACTTACCCGGATAAGCGTTTACCGGTATCACTTACCTTACAACTTTTACCTATTGAGCATGGAAACTACCTGAAATCTTAACTGGAAAGAGCCATAACAAGGACCTTGAGTCTTACCGGGTAAGTGAGAGAAATGACTCTTACCCGATAAGAGCTTACCGCATTTAAGACGCTTACCAACAACCAATTTTGATATTCTAGAATGTTATACGATGAGGTAAGTGAGGGTAATGTCCTTTCCAGTAAGCGCTTACCCAGTAAGCGCTTACCCAGTAAGCGCTTACCCAGTAAGCGCTTACCCAGTAAGCGCTTACCCAGTAAGCGCTTACCCAGTAAGCGCTTACCCAGTAAGCGCTTACCCAGTAAGCATTTTGGTAAACGGCCCCTTAGTATTGATCAAGTGGGGTTGCTAAGGCACTCTTTTTTCAGGATTTTCGAAACCAGATATCAATTTATTAATATATGTTTGATCTCTAAACAAAGAAAAGGGTTGGGATGTTACAAAAACAAGTGTAAACGTGGCCCAAAATGTGAAGTAATCTAGTTAACCGTGGTACGGTACAAGAACTACATGCTAGTGTAAACGTGGCCCAAAATGTGAAGTAATCATGTTTGTGTCTTTGAACCTAAGGGATACCAAAATCTGAACTGTATTTGTTACAAATAAACTTTTATTACAGGATCTGGTTTTATAACACCCTGAATTTCTTTTTTCAATTGAGGGCATTTCAAAATTTTCATGTATACCTTTGTGAATAACAAATATTCCAAAATCATTTCCATCAAGATTATTGAAAGTTAGTACTTATATGATAAGAACATCTATTGCTCCCAGACGTGTGCAATCAAGATGAACAACAATACTTACAAATCAAATATGTTGTTTATTGATCAATGAATTTCACAGATTACAAAGACTCTTTCTCTCACAATATTTCTCTCACTAGAATTACTCTCTCTGTGTCATATGAGTCTACAAACGAAAAACACTATTTATACCTACTAGTACAAAGACAAAACTAAACTAATTGAACTAGACTATACTAGTTGACTCTTTGACTTTCTTCTTTAAGCACTTTGACTTTGACTTTGCAAAAAGGCTTTGACTTGAGCAATTGACTTTCAAACTCCATGATCTTGGATCCAACATATTTGTACACTAACAATCTCCCCATTTGGATTCAAGATCATCTTCAAAACAAATTATCTTCCCCTTTGTGAAACAAAAACGAATTTCAGCATTCACGAACAATCTTCTCCTTTGTTTGATCTTTGACAAATTCAATCTCCCCTTTCTTTGAATTGTCTTCAGATTTTCAGTAATCTCCCCCAAAGTCTGTGAATGTCTTCTTCAAGAATTTTAACAATCTCCTACAAGGTAATAAAAACCTCTTTCAGACTCTAGAAAAGAAATTTTCTACAAAATTCAACTTACTTTTGTTTTAGCAGATAATCTTCAAAGAAATTTTCAGCAAATTTCATCAAGCTTTCAGAACTTTTTAACTTTCTATTTCTTTATGAACATTCACTCCATATTTCTGAAATATATCCTTCAAAATCTGTCATCACTTGATCATTTTATCAACAGAATTTTCACAATCTGATCTTTAGACATCATTTGTTGAAATTAATTCTCCCATAACTTCTTATCCATTTCTTGACCTTCTCATTTCTTGAATATATTTCTCCCCCTTTTTGATGATGCAACATAGAAATCATCAAAACTTCTTCAAGAAATGTCATGAATCTTTTTCTGACCACTGATCTTTCAAAATGAGCATCTGAATCATCTATCAATTCATAATGTACTCATCCGAATCTTTTCAAATTCAGACAAATAAGAATGTAAACCTGAATCAAAAAATGAATCAGTTGAAATGCCTGTAAGTTGCACATAGCCACTTTGTATAACGAATGTACTTTGGAAAATAGCTTTTTTGATGTTTACTCCTCCAGGGCTTCCATTCAATCATAGAAAAATCACAAATAAATTTTATATGAATGTTATGACAAGAAAACATATTCCTTGTGTGTTCGTGAATAGTGTAGAAATAATGAAGCTACTTAGGCTTTTCAAATAGGCTCAAAATGTGTAAACCATTGAGACAACAATAGTATTACATGACTCAATTGTGCATGATCAAAATGCGAAGGTGGGGCACATTTCCTTCTTTTTCAATATCCACATCTTCCCAATGAAGACGAGAAAGATTATGTGCTGCGTCCCCAAGAAAAATTGAAACATCTCTTTGTTGAGAAGGAAATGAGTAACTGGTGGGGTTTAAGCAAGAGTTGGCATGGGCTAGTACCTGTTTCAATGAAGCTCACGAAAGAATTGTGAAACAACAGTAATGTGGCTGTCCGGCTCAGAAATTGGTTGGTGCAGAGTTTTCATATTCTTTTACTCTAATCTCACACCCTCTTTCTTTTTATCATTTGAGCTCACTTCTAACCAAACTCTCTTTTACATTTTACCTCAGCACACACCCACACTCAAATAATGACCCCTCACCTCTCGATCACTCAAGGATAACTGCTTGGGTAGGAAACACTGGTTATCGTGAATCCATAGAAGTTCAGTAAAATCTCACACATTGATCCTATGTAATTGTCCTAAAAGCAAAAAGTTGCTCAACAGTTTAACTTCAACAGTTAAAGCACAAAATATATGTCAGATGTATGTATGCTCAATAAGATAATCATGAAGATTTGAGCATTTTAAAAACATGGAAAATTTTCTCAAAACAAAGAAATTGAATGAATGAAGTGAAATCAATAGATATGTTTCGATAATCTGACAATGTATTGAAAAGATCAAATATGAATGATATATCAATAAAAGCTTAGGTCATGAAAAATTGGATGTTGTCTATATGAACAAGTATAGACAAGTTTTGAAAGAAACGCTTTGAATGAAATAACGCTCAACAAACATTTAATATCAAACGGGGTGTCCTACCATCGGAAATTAGTTTCACTTTGAGACATGATAGGGGCATAGCCAATAAAGTACTAAAACAGTGTGTGTGAATACTTGACAGTATATAGAAAAGATAATACATAAATATTTATCTTTGGAAACACACGGTTAGTTTAACATCAAAGTTCATAAAATGAAAACATTTAAAATACACACTTCAAAATTTCAAGAAAACATTTAAGAATCGAGAAGTGGTTTGAACATTTAAAAACATGTTTTCCATGTTTGAAAGTTGTCCATCTTTCACACACAATGGGATTAAGAGTAGAATAATCCTTACCCTCAACATTAATCTCACAAAGTCAGCTCCAAAGTCATGATTGATATGATCATGTAAGCTCCCCCTCAAATCTGCATTCAGTCAAAAAGTCGTCAAAGTATCAAAGTCTTAGTAAAAAAAAACTTTGAAACATGAGTTCTGATTTGAATTAATCAGAAATCATTTACACCCCCTGAAAATATTGCATTTACAGTATTCATCGGTAGGAATAATATGTACTCCCCTTTTAAGGTTGATCATCTCTTCTTAAGCATCAGAGTACAATTACTTTTGATCGTTGCAGTACGAGTCCTAAACTGTTGTGTTTAGAAGTCAATCTCTTTGACATTGAAGTCCAAGTCCTGAGCTGATTTACTCAGAAGTCTAACTTCTTAACATTGAGGTGCGGGTTTTGAACTGTATTGTCCAAAATCCATGACTCCTTTACTCCCCCTAGACTTGAGATGCCTGCAACACAGATGGATCTTTTGGCTTTGGTACCCACTGGTATTTGGGTCCAGGTTTGTTAGTTGCAGTTCTTTTCGGAGTAATATAATAAAAACCATACCAATAATTAACAAAATCTTTACCAACAAAATCATTTGAGCCACAATAAGAACAATTAATATTCTTTTTAGATAACCTGATTAATTGATCTATCGAATAAACAAGATCAAGTTTACCTTTATGCACAATGTTCTTCTTGGCAATGGGTGTATGCACAAATGATTTCTGATCATTCTTCTCATCAGAAGCTGCTTTCACTCTCCATAGGAACTTCTCATTACCATTTCTTCTTCTTCTAAATGTACCTGAACCATCAACATTTCGATCATAGAAAAGGTTAGTAGTACGAATCTAATCATTTGAATTAACTAACCTCTTTGTAGAAACAATTTTATGAGGTGAACTTGATGTTGTATCATCTCCAGGTGTTTGAATAATTGACTCTGGAGTCTTCTATTCAGTCAAAACCACCTTAGAGACAATTTCTTAAAGTTCTGTTATCTTGGAAGATAAACTGTTTCTTTCCTTGGTGAGTAGGTCAATCTTTTTCTGAAACTCAGACTTCGTGTTCAACTCTTTCATGTCTTTTGTTGACAGTTCATATAACTTTCTTGTTAGCTTCTTAATCTCCGTCTCAAAAACCTCCCTTTCTTCTTTAAAATCTTTCTCGACATTCTTTCTTTGATCATATATTTCTTTGAAGATTCCAACATTTTTCTGCTCAACTACCTTCTTCTCCTTTGCAAACTTGTCCCTTTCAATAATGATTACTTTCTCAAAATCTGACACTTGTTGAGAAAGCTTTGCACATTTTAGATCAACAAATTTCTTCTCTTCAAAAGTCTTTCTTGAGAATTCAGAAAATTTATGTGCAAACTTTTGCCTTTCATTTGCAAATCCTTTCTTTTCTTTTGCAAATTCATCTCTTTCTTTGGCAATCTTCTATTCCAACTCAGAAACCTTCTTTCTCAGCTCTTCACTAGCACTTTCTAAACCCTTTGTTGTCTCCTCATTCATCTTGACAAAATCTGCTTCCTTGATTTTGACAATCTCAACTTCCAAATCTGAAATATTTAATTTTAATTCAATATTCTCAATTTCCAAACCTTGTACTATTTCCTCATTCTTCTTGATAGCATTTTTCTTGACTCTCACAATCTGATCTTCTAATTTAGAGATTTTCCTTTTCAAATTAGTGTTTTCACTTTCTAACACTTCTGACTTCTCTGCATTTCTTTTGTTATTATTTGTCTTTAACTCTGAAATCTTCTTCTTCAGATCAACATTTTCAATCTCTAAGACTTTTATTTTCTCTTCAAATACCTTAATCTCACTCTTTAACTTCTCTTATCTCTCTCTCTCTTTCTTTCTCTCTCTCTTTCTTTTTATTTCCCACACAAATTAAGCTCTTGTTGAGTCGATCATTATGTTCTCTCAAGCTTTCGATGATACGTGTATGTGTTTTCTTTTGATCTTCAAGTTCTGAAATCTTAAGTTTCTGATCTTTATCTTGACGTTGCTCAGAGGTATATTCCTCAACAAAGAAATAGTCATCCATTGTTCCTGATAACACTTGCACAAATAATCGTTAACAAAAATCAGAAAATTTTGATCACACTCACAAATAAACGTTAACACTACCACTTCTCAAAATTTGTCTTAGTATGGAATTCACATGCCAAAGAAATAACTTTTTGCACACAGGATGAAATTCTCACACCAAGGACTTAATTACCAAACTTTTCGCACAAAGAAGGATACAAATTCCTAAGATTCGCACGTTGAAGTATGCGAATTCTAAACTTTTCGCATTCGGTGCGAATTTCAGACTTCTCGCATATAGAGATATGCGAATTTCAGACTTAGGATTTTCACCAATCTTGAAAGCTTTTCACACGAGCTTGTGATGCGAATTCTGAACTTAGAAAAATTCTCAACCTCAAACTTTTCGTATCGATGCGAATTCCTACCTTAGAAAATTTTCAGACTTGATATGCGAATTCCTCAGATTTCGTACGCTATGAGATACGAATTTCTCAGATTTCGCATGCTTTGAGATGCGAATTTCTCAGATTTCGCATGCTTTGAGATGCGAATTTCTCACTTTTCGCACATAACCATATGCGAATTTTGTCTTTAGATTTTTTTAACCACAGTGCGATGCGAATTTCTTTCTTCTCGTACACTGCACTGTGCGAGGTTCTGACTTGGCAAATTTCACGCTTCAATTTCATGTGAATTCTTCTTCATCATGCGAGTTCTTCATCATCATGCGAGTTCTTTAGATCTCAACTCCGAAAATCACCAAATCACCTAAATTCGATTCAAATCTTTGAATTAGGCCTCGAAACTTTGTCAATTTGTCCTCAATTACAAGTCGAACAATTTACCATTGACCAATCACAATCAAATCAATAAAAATTACAATTGATCTCAAAATACAGTGCGTACAGACTTTCGAACCACAAATGATCAAAAATCCAAAATTCACACAATCTGTTGTGAATTGGACAAAATGAAACAAACAAAACTTGTTCCAAACATAAAATCGAGTACAAATGAATCAATTTCAGATAAAAAACATCTCTATTATGCAAAATCAGAATCTGCACAGTTACTTTTGCGTGTTTTTTGAAAATTTCAACAAAAATCTTCAAATTTGATCTTGATTTCTGATTTTCGTCTGCTCTGATACCAATTGTTATTCCCAGATTATGCAAGATTATCAAGATGAACAATGAAACTCAATCAAATCTCATATTCATTGATCTTTGGATCAAACAGTTTACAATCACTCTCTCTACTTTCTCTCTCTAGAATATACAAATGATACTCCAAGATATGCACACTATTAGATTCCACTCTCTTCCACCTATTACAAAGAAAAAGGAAATCTATTTATACTATGGAACAAATACAAGGAACCAATAACAAGTAACAAACTAACAAGCTTTGACATTTGTTGACTTTGACTTTCCACTTTGAGTGACTTTGACTTTGCATATGAAGGCTTTGACTTGAGCAATTGACTTTCAAACTCCATGATCATGGATCCAACATATTTGTGCACTAACAACATCCTATATCTTTCCCGCTTCAATGTCATCACAACCATAATTTTGAATGCAATAGGAAACACTCTCGTGATGGGCACAACTAACAGTCTCAATTATCAAATGACTTGAGATACATGTCACACATGTAAAATCTTTAGGGCTTGGTGAGCTCATGGTGGTAATATTACAATCATATAAAAAACATGTATGATAAATGTTGGCCTTTAGCCTAGAGGTATCGGAGCCTCTGGCCTCCTGGGAGGTCAAGGATTCAAACCTCACCAAAGGTGAGGAGGGTGTGTAAGTTTATTTGATACATTTACTATATATAAATATTATATACTTAAAAAAAGCATGTAAAATACTTTTCATATAAAACAATACTTGCAAAAGTAAAACTTTACATCATTTGTTCAATATGCATGAAATCCAACACAACACAAAACATGTCTTTTTATTCATTGTCATTCATCATATGTACTAATGTGAAGTGTTAGGACTGAAAGTCCTTGTGCGTTGAAAGTTGTATAACGCATTTATAAGGGTTTAAATTGTAATTATTAGAAAGTTATTTGTAAATGGGCCTCACGCCCATTAGGCTTATGCGTTTCATATATATTTGTTTTCTTAACCTAGTTTCAAGTTAGAGAGGTTTAGACGTCATTATTCTAGTCAATAGGTTTACATTTGCTTATCAGAAATTCTCTCTGTAAACCTAAACCTTTATTGAGTATTAATCATATGACTAGAAGTTGTGGCTCATTCATTGTTCTTCATTGATTATTATTGTTCGTGTTTGCACTGTATCTGGGATCTACAATTGGTATTAGAGCAGGATCGAATTCATTCTCATTCGATACGATCAAAAGGTTTGTCTAAAATCCAATTTTTTCGACTTGTGATTTGATTCGGCCGCTCTTCTGTGTTCTTGATAATCAAAATATTTGGTTTGAGTTTTTTTTAGTTGGATTTATGTTGAATTAAATCTGGGTTTGTGGTTGATTACCAAAAAAAAAATTATCGATTAAGCTTTGTTTTAAAAAGTTATTTTTATCGAGTTTGGAGTTTTTGTTGCAAAATCATCAAGGGGTCGTGCATTTGTTTCACTGTTTGGTTTAGGGCAAAGTGATATCATTGGTTAATTCATGTTAGTGGTCTGAGATTTGCTTCAAATTAGGTGCGGCTGGAGCTAATATTTTGTTGTTGTTTAACTTGATCGGCGACTGTATTGTATTTGGCTGTTCTTATTTGTGGTTCGACCAGACCATAACTATCGACCGGACCATAAACTCCCGGTGTCAATCGACCGGACCTAAAGGGTGAACTATCTCCCGAGTCTTGACCGGTATCATATCTCCCGGTGTTAACTAAAGCCCGGTGTCAAGCCCCGCCCGGTACCTTCCGGTCTCTCCCGGTGCCTTGCGTCTCCCGGTGTCTAGAGTCTCCGACCTCTCCCGGTGTCCAGCGAACCAGCCCTGTGAATCTCACGACAAGAAACAACAAGTTTTGAGATTTTCGATCGTGAACGAACTTTTTCGTTTTTTAATTGTTAAGGGTTGCTTACAAAGTCCAAACGATCGATTTCTATCGAAAAATTTTCAACCCATGTTGAGTTTTTAAGATTTCGTTTGTTTTCCGAAAAACTTTCGGTTGTTTCGTTTTTGGTCGTCGGTTGATTATTTGGACCATGAGCTGTTAAGACGTGTTCACGAAGCCTAAACGATCATTTTTGGTCGAAAGGTTTTAACCAATACGGAGTTTTGGAGTTTTTGAACGCTTTTCGAAAAGTTTTCGGTTGGTTCGTTTGTGATCGTGGGTTGACCGGTTGAATTTTAATCTGTTAAGGACCGATCAGGGAACTTTAACGATCGTTTTGCATTGAATATCTCTAACCGTTTTGAGATTTTGTAGGTTGGATCAACGGAGAAGATGATGGATAGTAAATCCGTTAACTCTCCGTTAAATGCTTTACATTTTGGTCTTTTTTCTGTTAAGTCTTCGTTAGTGCAGTTAGTTTGTTAGTTTGGTTAGTTTTTATTTCATTTTTAGTCCTTTTCAGTTAGAATCTAGTTAAGTCCGTTAGAAGTTTCAAATTTTGCTCTTTTAGTCCCTCTAGTTAGTAGTTATAACTCATGTCATTTTTGGTCCTTCTAGTTTTAAGTTTAATTCTTTGTCACTTTTAGTCCTTGTAGTTTTAAGTTTCAGTTTGTGTCACTTTTAGCCCCCGTACTTCAAAGTTTTGGTCGTTTGTCATTTGTGACCCCCTAAGCTTTCAAGTTTCACACGTTGTCACTTTTGGTCCCTGCACATTGATTTTTTCATATTTTGTCAAGTTTAGTCCCTAGACTTCAAGTTTTTCAAACAACAATGTCTCATCCAACTTATTCTGAGTTAGAAGAGAAAGTTTCTTGTTTAGAAGCTAGAATTGAAAGACTGCTTGACAAATATGATAATCAACGCATAGAAATTGCTGGCAACTTGTGCATAATTTCAAATCTAAAGGAAGAGTGTGAGAGTTTTTCAAAAGAGTCTGAAGAGTTAAAGACCAAAGTAGATGATCTTACGTACAAGCTCCGTATGTCAAAAAATGAGAAAATTGATATTGTGACTAAAAGTGTGGCTTATAAGAATGAAAATCAAAGGTTATTGTCAAGATCGAAAATTCTAAACAAGAATTTTAATACAAACTCAGAAACAATGTTAAAGAAGTCGCGGAATAACACTTTAACAATTAATCAAAAACACAGAATATGAACTCAAATCATAAGTTTATATTGCATAAAACTTAATCTGTTGAACATAATCAACAGACGTTCTATACTTCTCTATAGAAAGGATCAATACTAGTCTTGAGGTTAATTCGCTAAAACAACTCTATCAAAGTATCTCTCTATGTAAACTCTGTCAATGTAACATCCCAAAACTCAGAGTAATTAAAACTTCATAAATGAGGAAATATGACATCTGTATTGCTATAAACTTCTCAAAAAGTGTATCAGTCCTTAAGACTTTACAAAAACCTGTACGGATCTAGAATTCATCAACAGACTATGTTAGAGCATAAATATGTTGGATACAAGATCAAGAAGACTGAAGGTCAAAGGTCAAGAAAGTCAAAGCTGGAAAAGTCAAATCTCATTAAAGTCAAAGTCTTTTGTAATAAAAGTCAAAGTGTCTTTGTATTTGTTTTTGTATTTTATTTTCCATGTATTAGGTGTTGGTATAAATAGTCTTGTATTCTTTGTATTTCGAAAGTAAGTCAACAGAAACAAAGCGTATTATTCAGTTGTATTTTTAGAGAGAGAAATCTGTTGAGAGAGAGAGAGAGAGAGTGAGAGAGAGAGAGTTCTAGAGATAGAAAGTTTGTAATCTTGAATTTGAAGTGAAATCAAACAAGTAATTTGATTGAAATCTTGTTTTGTGTTTGATTAATTGTGTTTAGGAACTAGAATCTGGGAATAACAATTGGTATCAGAGCAGATCCAAATCGAAAAATCAAGAAAATTCAAAAGTTCGTATCTGTGTTCTTGAGCGAAAAATCAAATCCGAGTTTTAGTGCGTTTTTGGAGTTGTAATCGATTAGATTTTGTTCAGATAGCATAATCGATCGAGTCTGTATAGGTGATTTCAAAAAATGCACTGTATTTGATTGTTAATTTTGATTTTAGTAGAGTTTGAAGTTTACAAGTCCTGTGCATTGTAATTGAGTCGGTTTATAAATTTTTGTGTATTTGATCGAAATTAGTTGTTAAGATTGTGTTCTAGATTGTTAAACGATCAAATTGTCGAAGTTTCGAGTTATATTTCTAGGTCTAGATGAGTATTTGGTGTGATTATGATCGATTTTAGAGGTTTGCGCGTGTTCATCAAGGTTTGAGTTTCATTCATCAAGGTTTATGGGTCATTCATCAAGATTCAGAGGTTTGCGTTTTATTCATTGAGAAACTTCAAGAATCGAGAAGTTAAGGTTTGCGTCTTCAACAAGAACTGAGAAGCAAGCTTTGCGTCTGTAACTACAAACGCAAAGTAGGGTTTGTGTTTCTAACTACAAACGCAAAGTTGGGTTTGCTTTTGTAACATGAAACGTGAAATTCATCGTTTGTATACTTTTCATGACACGCAAAGTTGACAAACGCAAAGTAGAAGTGTATGTAGAAACGCAAAGTTGAGTTCAGAGAAAAGTAAGGGTTTGCGTTTCCCTCTTGAACCGCAAAGTAAGGATTTGCGCTTCCCAATAGAACCGCAAAGTAAGGATTTGCGCTTCCAACTTGAAACGCAAAGTTGTGGTTTGCGCTTCTCACTTGAACCGCAAAGTAAAGATTTGCGATTCCCATTTGAAACGCAAACTAATCTTCTCAGCACGCAAAGCTACTCATCTCAATTTGACACGCAAAGTATCATTTAAGCAAGACGAGAGAGGCGCAAAGTGTGGTTTGCGTACCACACTAGAGACGCAAAGTGTAGTTTGCGCATCATTCTTGAAGCGCAAAGTGTGGAGGACTTAGACAAATTTTTTTTCAAAATAGTAATATGGCCTTTAATAGTGCCTTAGCGGGACCCCCGTGCTAAGTCTGCGAAAGGGGACATATTTCTGGTTGTGATCAAAATTTCTGATTTTATATTTCAAGTTTTCTGTATTTTCTTGATTGTTTCATTTGGACTAACGATCAGTTTCTAGTTTCTTATTGCATATATTTTTCAAACATGTTTAAACAAGATGACTTCCAAAGATGCTCTTTCAATTGGCACTGATGTCAAGTCACCTGTACTGTTCAAAGGAGAGTATGAACAGTGGAAAGACAGATTCCTTGATTTTATAGACAGACATGCAAATGGAGAGAATATTATGCTGTCAATCACAGAAGGTCCTATGGTACCAATCACGGTTCAAATACCTGATGATGACTCGTCTGATAGTGAAGATGGTACTGAGGAAAGAGATCAAAAGATGAAAATAGTGGCAGTGGATATCTCTCAGTATTCTGAAGAACAGAAAAGCCGATATAAAGCAGATAAACAAGCAAGATCCTTACTTCTTCAGAGCATTCCGAATGAGATCTACATCAAGATAGACAACTACAAGGGAAATGCTAAGAAGATGTGGGATCAGTTGCAAAAGATGATGATGGGTTCCAAAGTTGGCAATCAAATGAAAGTGGATAACTGCATAAATAGCTACGAGGAATTCAAAGCAAAAGAAAATGAGAGCCTAGAGGAAACCTATGAGAGGTTTGTGCTTCTTCTGAACGAACTCTCAAAGAACAAAGGGAAAAAGAAGCAAATTGAAAACAATGTTAAATTTCTGAGTATCCTACAACCAGAATGGAAGAAGCATACACGTAGGATGAAGCAGATGAAGGATCTGAATGACATTCCGTTACATGAGGTTTACGAGACTTTGAGGCAGAATGAAGAAGAAGTGGAAGAGAAAAGAGCTGAGAAAAAGAAGGCAGAAAAGGTTCCCGATCCTATTGCATTGGTAGCCGGAGAGAAAAAGAAAGAAAAGAAAGAGAAGAAGAAAAAGAAGAAAGTGCTTACAAGTTCTGAGTCTGAATCTGAATCAGATGGTGATGATGGAGAAAGTCTGAAACAAGCCATGCTTTTACTGACCCGTGCATTTCAAAAGAAATTATACAAGAAGCCGGGATCAAATTCTCAAAGGTATTCTTCATCAAGTTCAAAGAATCATGAGCACCGAGAAAGGGTGGAAGGAAGGAGATATGAAGAGAACAGATATGTTGAGAAGAAACCTGATGAAAGGAAGAAGTTCATGAATGACTACAGTGTTGCAGAAAAGCCAGCAAGTGATCCAGTCAAATGCTACAACTGTGGCAAGATTGGTCATTTTGCAAAAGATTGTCGAAAGCCAAAAGTTCGTAATTCTCAGTATTATCAGAACAAACTTCTTTTGGTCAAACAGCAAGAAGCAGGCATCACTTTAATGGCGGAGGGCGAATTTTGGTTGGATCATTCTGATCAAGAGGATGATAAAGAAAAGGAAGAAACAACTCATCTCTGTCTCATGGGCAAAGAAGTGAAGTATGATGAGTCAGATGACGAGACAACTGATGAGGTATTAAACTTAACTGAAAAAGATTTTGTAACCAAAATGGAAGCTATGATGGTTGATCTTAATGATCTTCAAGTAAAACTGAAGAAAGAAAAAGACAGAGTTGCTAAAAGAAACAATAAGATCTTTGAACTTAATAAGTCTGTTATTGGGAACAAAGATCTAATTGATTTTTTACGCAAGTCTGCTTCTGATTCTAAATCTAAAGTAGATTGTTTTGAAAAGAAGATTTCTGATTTTGAAGTTAAGATTTCTAAGTATGAATGTGAGAAAAGAGAATTTGCACTAACTATTCATAAACTGCAGGTTGAGAACAAGCTTTTGAATAAGAAGGTAAATGGTCTGGAAGTCAAACTTTACGCAAGAGGACAAACAGATCAAACCATTTTTCTTAATACACCTGATGAAGAGGCTGATATTAAGGAAAAATGGGGACTTGGTTTTAAAAACCCCCATTACTTAAAGAAAGCCATCAGAAAACAACCAGCATTATATAATTTTGATTTTCTTGCTTGTGCTGGTAAACATACTCATTTAAAACCCAAATTTGTTACCAAATTACCAGAAGAAGTTGAGGCCAAAGAAACTAAAAATAGAAAGAATGTAAAGAAAATGCAACTACCATTTAACTATGCTAAGTTAAATGATAGTTATCTTTTAGAAACACCAAAAGTTCTTTCAAATGATTATTTTGCTAGTTATTCTGTTTCTGAGATGAAGGCAAAACCTGCAATTGCAAAGGTTTATGTTCCTCCATTCATTCTTGAAAGCAAAATAGTTGAGTTGGAAAATGTTTTATTTGATGAAAAACTTTTGGTTGATATTCAACAAAGTGTATTTTCTACTGTATTAAAGAACACGATTTTTCAATCTACATCTACAAAGTGTTCTAAAGTTTCTAAGGCACCTCAAACTTCGTCTGATAATTTTGATGACCTATTTGAGTCTGCAAATGATTTTCTTAATTCTGATGATGGGTGCATAGACGAAATTAATATGTTTGACTTTAATGCTATTCTTCTTGATCATTCTACTTGTCTTTTAAATGAAAAGGTGTTACCAAGTGTTCTTAAAACTGTTAAATTATCAACTAAGGTTGATGAATCAGTCTCTGTAACTGTTGATTATTATTCTCAAGGTAAGAAACATAAGAAACAGCGATTACAGAAACAGAAACACACTGGTACACAAAAGAAAACTCAGTCTCAGAAATCTGCTTTTCCTAATAAATCTACATCTTATGTTTCAGATATAAGCAAGAAAAGATCGAAAGCTCAAACAGAATGGCGACTAAAACGGAAGGATGATGAGATAGTTGGATCAATTTCTGATAATTCTTGTACTAGATCTGTTAGTAGTGATTCAGATGTAGTTGGTCAATATGCTTCTCATCAACAAAACCTTGTAACTTCTTACAAGCGTTATTCAATAAAGCAGTTGATTCAATTATCTCCTATTACTACTACATCTCATTATAATTATCGGAGAACTGATTTTGCTTATTCTCATAATTCTTCTGATTGGTATGGATCTTATCATGTTTATTCTTCGAGATCAAATATTTTTAAAGGTTTTCAAAAGGACAGAGGGTCCATTTTCAAATGGATACCAAAATCTTGTGCTAATCTGTTAGGACCCGTTTTTAAATGGGTACCTAAAGTTATTGTTTCCTGATTTCTCTTACAGACCCGACATATGTGGTACTTGGACAGTGGATGTTCCAAGCATATGACTGGGCAAAAAGCTTTATTGTCTAACTATATAGAAAAATTCAGTGGAAATGTCAGATTTGGAAACGATCAGCTTTCACCTATCTTAGGATATGGTGATATTATTCAAGAAAACATAACGATCAGTAAAGTGAGTTATGTCGAAGGCTTGGGGCACAACTTATTCAGCATTGGTCAATTCTGTGATAAAGGGTTAGAGGTCAACTTCAAAGCTAAGAGATGTTCGGTTCGTACGGAAGATGGCAATGAACTCTTAGTCGGAAATCAAAAGACGAACCTCTATACCATCAATCTTTCAAAGGTACAGAATGACAATCAAGTTTGCTTGATGACAAAGGCTTTATTGCAGCAAAGTTGGCTCTAGCACAGACGTTTATCTCACTTGAACTTTTGTTATATTAACAAGCTGGTTAGTGGGAAATTGGTAAAAGGACTTCCTGAGCTGAAATACGAGAAAGAACACTTATGTGCTGCATGTGAGAAGGGTAAGATGAAGAGAGCTCCGCATAAACCGAAGCTTGAACCAAGCACTAGTTCTCCGTTAGAATTGTTACATACGGATTTGTGTGGTCCAATGAGAACTCAGAGTTTGGGTGGAAAGAAATACGTGTTGGTTATTGTGGACGATTACTCAAGATACACATGGGTCAAATTTCTTCGATCAAAAGATGAGACGCCTGAAGTTCTCATTACTTTCTTAAAGACGACCCAGGTGAAAATGCAGCGACAAGTCAAGTTTCTTCGAACGGACAACGACACAGAGTTCAAAAACAAGATAGTTGAAGAATATCTCAAATTGGTCGGGATATCACATCAGTACTCTGCTGCTCGAACGCCTGAACAAAATGGAGTAGTCGAAAGGCGAAATCGGACGCTAGTCGAGGGCGCTCGGACTATGCTTAGCCAATCCGATCTACCTCTATTCTTGTGGGCAGAAGCTGTGTCGACTGCATGTCATACGCAAAATCGGTCCATGATACACCGCCGTTTTCAAAAGACTCCATATGAGCTGATCAACAACAGAACACCAACAATCAAGTATTTTCACATACTTGGGTGTAAATGTTTTGTGCTTAACGACAGAGAGAGTCTGAACAAATTCAGTGCTAAGGCGGACGAGGGTATCTTTATTGGTTATTCTTCAACATCGGCAGCATATCGTGTTTATCTGAAGAAGTCAAAGACAGTTTTCGAGAGCGTCAATGTAACATTTGATGAAGAGATGGCTTCTGAACAACTCAGTTCAGAACCAATGATCACTGGAGTATTAGCTTCTGGGCAGATCAGTCCAGAACCTGTTTCTACAGTGACAAATTCGAATAACGCTTCTACTTCTAGTTGTCATTTAACTGATTTAGATTTGTTATTTGAATTATTTTATGATGAGTTTCTAGGATCTAATATACCTAAATTTGTTGTGACTGACAGGTTTGAAGATACAAGTTGCAATCATCCAGTCACTTCAGATGTCATAACTGAACAAGAATCCCCTGTTCAGTCAGAAGCTCACATTCCTACAATTACTCCTACAGTTGAAGATATACAAGAAACTGCTGAGCCAGAAGTAACTGTTTCAGTTGGGTGTAATACATTGTCTACTCAACAACCAGAATCTGCTGTTCCAACTGATGCTTCTGCACCTGAAACTTCAACTGCAAATCCTCTTCCAATTATTCAAACTGAAGAGTCTGATAGTGGATTTAAAGATGATGATCATGTTCAATCAATATCTACTCCACTCCCTCATGAGCATCGCTGGACCAAAGATCATCCATTACATCAAGTAATTGGAGATTTTGACAAGCCTGTACAAACGAGGTCAGCGACTCTTAATCAATGTATGCATGACTCATTTCTCAGTAAGATTGAGCCAACGCGAGTATCAGAGGCTCTTGCTGATTCGGACTGGGTATCTGCTATGCAAGAAGAGATCAATCAGTTTGAAGCCTTAAAGGTTTGGAGATTAGTTCCAAAACCAGAAGGTAAAACAGTGATAGGAACTAAATGGGTATTCAAGAATAAAAAGGATGAAGATGGTATCGTTATAAGGAACAAAGCTAGACTTGTTGCCAAAGGTTACCGGCAAGAGGAAGGCATAGACTACGATGAGACGTATGCTCCAGTAGCGCGTATAGAAGCAATCCGCATGTTTCTAGCCTACGCAGCTCATAAGAATTTCACAGTCTTTCAGATGGATGTGAAAACAACATTTCTGAATGACATTCTTAAAGAGGAAGTGTACGTGTCTCAACCAGAAGGGTTCGTCAATCCAGATAAGCCAGATCATGTCTACATATTGGACAAAGCCCTGTATAGTTTAAAACAAGCTCCTCGAGCATGGTATGGCGTTTTATCTAAATTCTTGGTCAAGTCCGGTTTTTCTAAAGGTAAGGTTGATACCACTTTATTCATCAAAATGGAAAAAGCTGATATTATTCTTATTCAAATATATGTTGATGATATAATATTTGGTTCTACAAATCCAAAATTTTGCAAAAACTTTTCTAACCTCATGGTGTCACGTTTTCAAATGAGTATGATGGGAGAGATGAATTTCTTTCTCGGATTACAAGTTAAACAGTTTTCTACGGGGATTTTCATTAACCAATCTAAGTACATTTTGGGTATTCTTCGGAAATACAAAATGGAAAATTGTAAACCTATTGGAACCCCGATGGCACCAAGTACTAAGATTAACACTGATCCTTCGGGTAAAAGTGTTGATGTTAGGACTTATAGAGGTATGATAGGATCGTTAATGTATCTTACATCTAGTAGACCAGATATTATGTTTTCAACATGCTTATGTTTTAGATATCATGCTGCTCCCAAAGAATCCCATTTGGCTGCTGTCAAACGGATTTTTAGATATCTGAAGGGCACTGCAGACCTTGGTTTGTGGTATCCTAAGGATACAGGGTTTCAACTGACTGCCTATTCAGATGCAGATCATGCAGGTTGCATGTTGGACAGAAAGAGTACTTCTGGTCATGTTCAATTTCTTGGAGACAAGCTCGTTAGCTGGGCATCAAAGAAACAATTATGTGTTTCCACATCGACTGCTGAAGCAGAGTACGTAGGTGCTGCCAGTTGCTGCTCTCAAGTCCTGTGGATGCGAACACAGCTGCGAGACTATGGATTCAAGTTTGATAAAATTCCAATTTATTGTGACTCGAAGAGTGCAATCGCGATATCTGCTAATCATGTCCAACATACGAAAACCAAACACATTGATGTCAGGTATCATTTTATTAAAGATAATGTAGAAAAATGAACAATTGAACTTTATTTTGTAAAAACAGATTATCAACTTGCAGATTTATTTACCAAACCATTAGATGAAAAGAGATTTAATTTTCTTGTCTCTAAGCTTGGTATGTTAAATCTTAAGACATAATCGGTTGTTACCTAATAAAGTTACGTATTGTTATTTTTCATCATTTTTCTTTATCTTTATGTCTGAAGGATATCTGCACTTTATATGTTTGCTCATGATCTCAGGGGGAGTAAGAGAAGATTTTAGATAATCTACATTATTTTGAGGGGGAGCATAACTAATTTCTGCATTTTACTTAACTGACAAATTTTTTTTCTGATGCATGATTTTAGGGGGAGCATATAAGTCAAGTCAAAAGGAGTAAGACTATGATTTCTGATTACTTCTGATCAGAACTCGTTCTTTAATCAGTTTACTGTTTTATGTCATTTTTTAATTTTTGAATAAATGTTGTGAATAAATTTGTTTTGACTAGACTTTGAGACTTATGCAGGATGAGAGAGGATGACACGATCATATCATTTTTGACTTCAACTGACTTTATGAGTATTAAGATTGAGCGAAAAGGTAAATTTCTTATCTTAATCTCAAATGTATCTGAAAGAAGGACAACTTTCAGATATAGAAAACATGTTCTGAAATGTTCAAACCACTTCCTGATTCTTAAACAGATTTTATAATTTGGAAGTGTGATTTTAAATGTTTTCATTTTATTTTTGTGCTTCATTGATAAACAAACCGTGTGTTATCCAAAGATTAATACTTGTGTATTGTCTTTTCTATATACTTTCAAGTATTCACACACATCGGGTTGACTTTGTTCAAAATGATCTTACCATGTCTCATATTGTAACCAATTTTTTCGATGGTAAGACACCCCGCTTGTACTTCAAAGAATTTTGAGTGTTATTTCATTTCGAAGCGTTCATTTCAAGAATATCTATATTTTTTGTTTCGTATAGACACATATCCATTATTCTTGACCATAAGCTTTGATTGTTATATCATTCATTTCTGATCATTTTCATACAATGTCAGATTTTCAAACAAGTCTTTTGCATTTATATTCATTTATTCAATATACTTGTTTGAAAATACTTCCATGTTTTAAAATGCTCATATCTTCATGATTATATTCTGAGCATACATTCATCTGACATTTGTATATGAGCTTTTACTGATAAAGTTAAATCATCTGAGCAACATTATGCTTTTATAGGAAATATGGGTTCTTTGTGCTAGGAATTAATTGAAACTTCTATGAAATCACGTTAACCAGTGATTTCTACCCAAGAAGTTAATCCATAGAGATTGAGTGTGAGGAGTCTAAAAGAAATGAGTGTGGGTGTGATGAGGTAAAATGGAAAAGAGAGTTTGGTTAGTAGTGAGCTTAATGATTAAAAAGAAAGAGGGTGTGAGATCAGAGTAAAAGAATATCAAACTCTGCACCAACTACTTTCTGAGCCGGGTAGCCACATTACTAATGCTTCACAATTTTTTCGTGAACGTTATTGAAACAGGCAACTAGCCCATGCCAACTCTTAATTTTAACCCCACCAGCTACTCATTTTATTCTCAAAAAGAAAATGTTTCATATTTTTCTGGGGACGCAACATATTATCTATCTGGTTTTCATTTGGAAAATCTGGATATTGAAAAAGAAGGAAGTCTGCCCCACCTTCGCACTTCAATCATGCACATTCGGTCTGTGTTTATCTACTGTTGTCTCAGTGGTTTACACAACTTTGAGCCTTATTGAAAAGCAATCATCGTGCTTAATTCTTTCTACACATGCACGAACACACAAGGAATTTGTTTCTTTGTCTAGATTTGAAAAGATTTGGATGATTACTTGGTTATGGATCACAGAATCAGAGGCTCTTGGACAGATCAGAATGGTCAAAGACATTTCTTGGGAGAAAAGTTTTGATGATATAGATGCTCAAATCATCAAAAAGGGGGAGATGATATCAAGAAATGTTAAAGTTTTGTAGTTTGGGGGAGATGGTATTAAGAAATGATAAAGTTTTGAGAGAAGATTTTCCGAAATGTCTTAGTCAGAAGATTCAAAAGTAAATATTCGAAGAAGATCAAAGAATTTCTGAAGATTTGAGGAAATTTTCTTTGAAGTTTATTTGCTAAAGCAATTCGAGCTGATTCTGAAGATAATTTCTTTCCAAAGACTGAAAGTATCTTGTGAAAGTTTTGGGGAGATTGTTCATTGTTTGAAGATATTTTTGGAAAGAATACAGTCAAAGAAAAAGGGGAGATTTTACTGACAGAGCTTAAAAGTGAAGACTGAATTGATAGATCTTTCAACAGTGATCTTGAATCCAAAGGGGGAGATTGTTAGAGCATAAATATGTTGGATACAAGATCAAGAAGACTGAAGGTCAAAGGTCAAGAAAGTGTATCAGTCCTTAAGACTTTACAAAAACCTGTACGGATCTAGAATTCATCAACAGACTAATCTAAATATAACTATCTAGATTACACCAGTTGACAATCCAAAATTCATCAAAAGAATGGGACTTAACAATGCCCAACTATCAACACTTTAATCATCTCAAAAATGCCTCGAGACCAAACTTGTCTCTCAAAACCCTGTGCATCCCACCGCTAAAGGAAACCTGTTATACATATCATTTGAGAAAAAGTGTTAGACTTAAAGCTTGGTGAGAACATACAGTTTAATAAGCTCAAAAGATATAAACATTTGTATCATAAGATAATGTTTCCAAAGAGGTTAAATCTTATAACTGAAACCATTGCCACAACCGGGCTTTTCCGTTATAAACATGTCATCAAATGACCAACGATAAAACATTTTACCAAGGATTGTGGCATAACACAAAGTAGGCCAAAATCCAAGTTATGAGCTAAACAATTGGAATCCAAGGATACGAACACATAGGTCCGTGCCACAACGTGAGATCGAGCCCCAAGCAAAACCAATGTATACTCCTTCACAAGGATCACTATGAACCATGGCTAGTATCCGGCCTCACATAACCGTACCAAGTTGCCCCCGAGGATCATATGCATCCATAGCTACAAAATGGGGAATATGACATCCCAACAATACAGTCGACTCAAAACCTAGGGATCCGCTAGTAATGGTACAGACTCGTCACAACAACATATGTGACCAACCATAAATAAACATATGGTAAAAACACATTTTATAAACAAAATGTTATATCTAGTTCAACTTCAGGTAAGAATGAAAATCATTAAAATGAGTTCATAAACTTTCTTTCACATATCCACATAATGTGCAAGTAAAACATCATTTTACTTCAATAAGATAAGATCCGTCATTTTAGTAAATACAAATGATCGGGAACTCTAAAATCTCCCAAAACTCAAGTTATATCAAATATGTAGAAAACTTAGATCTGAAACCATTGAGATATAAAGGAGTTCCAAAAGGTAACTTTTGATATGTATAAAGTTTTAAAATGATAGTAGTAACTCACCAAACAGGTTTATACGAGAACCCGAAAACCAGATATCGATCACGACGAAGAGGTGAAGCTTTATACACCGAAACCCCGAGCAATGCACTTAATACCAGCGATTAACGAACCCTTGAAGATCCAAAGAAACTTTAGTGGGAGAGAGAGATTTGAAGAGAGAGAGAATGTGTCAGGATCGAATTCTTAACAAGAATAAAGTCTCAGAAACAATATCAAAGAAGTTGCGGAATAACACTTTGATATTCAATATAACAGTAAACAAACAGTATATGATTAACAATTTGTAAACTTGTATTCAATGATCAAATCACAAGATTACACACTCAACCTCAATCTTGAAGAACAGACTCTTTCAAGACGAATTCTACTTCTCTAGAATTAGGAACTATGCCTTGAGGTTGATTCTCTCTAGTACATAAACTTAGAATGAAAAATTTCTTAATTAAAACTATTCTGTCAAATCTATACATATACTGAACAAAAAGATAATTACAATAAATAGAATATCTTCAGTATATCTTCCATGAATATCTTCAGAATATCCAGCTGTCATTCTTCTAATTCGAATCTTCATCTTATAAGCAACACTAATCAGCTTGGCAGTATTAACTACTAAGCAGCACTAACCACTAGCAGCACTAACTAGCTAAGCAGTACTAACTTTGTTCAAGCAGCACTAACTTTGACTAGCAGTATTAATTCTACTAGCAGTAGTAATACTCAGAAGTATTAACTATTGAAGTCCTCTGGCAGCAGTAATCTTGTACTAACAGCATTAACCATACTTAGTAAATTCTTCAGTTCCCAACAATCTCCCCCTAACTTGACTTTTAGGAAGAGAAGTCAAGTTCTTCAGATCTGATCTTCAAGATGCTTTCAACACCTCAGGTTCAGTTTCCCAAATTTGGATCTAGCCCCAGACTTTGATTTACAGTTCTTCTTACCACAATTTTAGCCATCTCTGAATCCTTTGTGCATATCAGTGTAGCTTTAAGCATCCCTTCTAGCTTCTCCTTGCTATGCTCATAGATTTTGTCCACCAGGTAGTATTCATGATAACAGTTATCAATAGTAATCATGTATACTCCACAGTTTTCAAATAGTATCCATTTATCAATCTTCTTGAATATAAACTCATGATTATGATCTTTAATCCTATAAGCCACTCTTTCTGGATCAAACATCATACACAAGTATTCCATTGTTACCTTGAGAAGATTTTCTTCAGTACCTTTCAACACAGGCTCATAGAGTTTCATCCCTACTTTGTACAATTCTTCTATATCAGCTCTTGAACAACTTCTGATAACTCTCCCCCATGTTGAATATGCTTCAAATGAACCATCATTTCTTTTGAGTCTAAAGAAATCCTTTCCATTGTCTCTTAGAATATCCCAAAAGATGATCTCTGGAGCTTTCATGGAGATTGGAACAGCCTGTACAGGTTTTACTATAGTCATGTACAACCCCATATGCTCATATGATTGCTCTTTGGACTGTTCTGGGCTCTGCACAGGTTCTGTTGGATGTGTGACTGAAGGTTCTGCTTCAGTTTCTGCTCTTTCTTCCACTCTTGGCTTTTTAGACTGCCTTTTTGAAGCAATTGTCTTCACCCTCTTTCCAGATTTCGCTTCTTCACCAACACCCTCATGCTCTTCTTTCATCTCTTTAGTTTTGTCTTTTGAGGGAGTAGTCTCCTCAGGGAATGGTCTTTGTATGTTCAGGTCATGCCTTTCCTTCATTCTTCTCTCAGCCTCTTCCCTTTGGACTGAATCCCCTTGAAGCTTGAGCATCTCTTTCTGATACAACTCCTCAACCTGAGTGTATGCCATGTTGGTGAACATCTCCCCCTTGACACCAATTGCACCTTTCAGGAAATTTATCATCTTTCTTCTTTCCTGATTGGCCAAAAATGTTTTGGAAGGTTGTCTTTTCTGTTTTTGAATTGGCATCTTTTTGACTTGAAGTTTCTTGGCTTGAGCCGCTTCTTTGATGCTTTTCTGATATTCTGCATTCAACTTTCTGGCCATGATCTTTGCAAGTTCTCTGTCTATTTCTGTTTGCAACTGTTCCTCCTTTTCCATTTGGTCTTGAAGCTGTTTTGCTATTGCCTCATCCATTTCAATCTGGGACTTCTCCTTTGCAGGCAGTTCAGCTTCAACCATCTTCTCCTTTCCTTTTCCTTTTGACTCCTTTGCCTTTTCTGTTTCCTTCTGTTGAATTCCTCCTTCATTGATGACTACTCCCTTGGCCTTTTGAGTAGCCTTAGGAGTGCCATTTTTGGCTTTAACTAGTGTTTCTGCAATCTCCAGTTCCTCCACAGAAAGCCCTGCTGTTTCTTTTATCTCAACAACATTAACTGTTTCTGCTGCTTGAGTAGTATTAATAGTTTCTGCTGCTGCTTGTTCTATTTCAGTTCTTGCTTCTTGCTCCCCCTCAACTGTTTCTTTATCCCCTTCACCATCAAATCTCTCCTCAGAATGTCTTTCCTTCTCTGTTTCATTCTCTTTATTCTCCCCCTTGTTGGAAGCATCTTTTTCAGGTTTCCTCTGCCTCAACACATATTGTTTTCTTCTCTTCTTCTGTACAAGCTTTGTCACCATCTTCTTTAATTTGGCAATCTGAACTTGTTGTGACAGGATTACCAGCTTCATCTCTTCAATTTCTTTCCCTTGTTTAATAACATCTTGGTTGATGTTGCCCATTGTTTCCATCAATTCATAGTAGTTATATCTGTCCTCACCTTCTCCAGAAGTGTTACCCTCTATTGAAGGATCATGGGATCTTTTTGTAGTGGAAGCCTTCTGCCTAGCAGAAGTACTATCCACCCCCTTGGTTTCTTGGCACCTGGGACCTTTGAATGATTGCTCATTCAAAGTTGCCATGGGGGAGGTCTTATTTATGTTACCACTGTCCTTCTCTGTGCTAGCAGAAGTAGTGGCAACCTGCTCACCCATATGCTCATCCTCCTCCTCAGAGAGCACCTCCTTGGGGTTGGGAGACACCCCTGTGGTTTCCCTGAAGATATTCTCTAAGGGAGAATCCTCCCTTAGAGGGCTTAAAGGCTTAGAGGGTGAAGGTACAAGAAGGGAAGGAGCCTTCTTTACCTGTTTTCTTTTGTATGTTTGGGTGATTGGTGATGTTGGTTTATCAAGAAGAGACTGGGGAATGGATTTAGAGTGGGAAGGTTGGGATTGGCTAGTAGTGGGATGGTCTAATGGGGGTCTTGACCCTGCTGCCATACCTTCATCAGTGTGGGACACCACCATCATTGTAGAGAACAATGGGATGTTAACTCCTTCCGAGTCCCCAGCAGATCTTCTCATATTTGAGAAAACCTTGCCTTTAGGGGGTTTAGGTACATATACCCCATCAACATGAGGCATATCCGTTAATTCGTGGGTGATAACTTCTTGGACAAACCTGGGGTGCATATAAAAGCTCTTTTTGCTTCCCAGGTTTGAAACAAGATCACTGAAAATCATTTTAGAAAAATTATACTTTTTGGCAGTGGCCAAGCACACCAAAGCATAAGCAATGGTGCTGCTGAACTCACTCCATCCAGTAGTCTTTTTAGAGATACAATGCATAAGGGTATGGACAAAGAAACGCCATTGAGGTGAAAATTTTGCTTTTGAGAACTTGAACACACCCAATGGGCCTCCATACCCCATTCTTGTAAGAGTAGAGAACAGTTCATCATTAGAGATAGAAGTTATACCAGAGGCATCGTCTAGACGTAGACTGATGCGAATTACCTCTTCAGTAACTGTCAAGGGTTTGTCACACACCCTTGTCTTGATCATTTGCACACCATTCTTAGTAACAATGGTGGCATTTGCCCAGAATTGGCTTTGATGCTCGATATAGATTGATGGCGATACAGTGAGAGCATGGGCAATATGGGTTGTCTTGAGAAAATCCACAATCTGGTGGAAACCAGCGGCCTGTTTGGGCTTCTGTAGCATCGCGATTTCATTGTGCTCGTCTATGAATGCCATTGATGCCATTGATCTTGAAAGTTCTGGCCTGAAAACTTTGAACTTGAGAGAGAAAGGGTTTAGAGCGCAAGTGAACAGTATGCAAAGAGTCGTTATGAACTTTTAGGCGGGCAAAGGGTATTTATAGTATTCGGGACATAAGCAGTATTAACCTAGAGAAGTATTAACGGACAAGCAGTATTAACTGAGAGCAGTAGTAACCACTAGCAGTATTAACTAACTAGCAGTATTAACTGAAAGCAGTATTAACTAACTAGCAGTATTAACTGAGAGCAGTAGTAACTACTAGCAGTATTAACTAACTAGCAGTATTAACTGAAAGCAGTATTAACCACTAGCAGTATTAACTAACTAGCAGTATTAACTGAAAGCAGTAGTAACCACTAGCAGTATTAACTAACTAGCAGTATTAACTGAAAGCAGTATTAACCACTAGCAGTATTAACACTGTACTGGCAGTATTTACAATACTTACTCTTTTAAGCTTATGATGAACTGAGTACTGCTATGTATTCCCTGAAAAGGAAGATTAGTAACACCAAGAATAAATAATATACAGGTATGTAACCACTTTTTGAGAAGGAGCTTATTCAGAGTTGATCATTCCCACACTTGTTACCAAGAAAGTGAATCTACCCACATCAAATGCTTTGGTGAATAGATCAGCAAACTGGTTGTCAGTATGAACCTTTACAACTTGAATAAGTTTCTTTTCATTACAGTCTCTTATGAAGTGATACCTGATCTCAATGTGCTTTGTCTTTGAGTGTTTGACAGGATTATTCACAATGCTAATAGCACTTCTATTATCAATAAAAATTGGAGTGTGTAGAAAGGTTACCCCATAGTCCAGCATTTGATTCTGAATCCATAAGACTTGAGAACAGCAACTTGCAGCTGCTATGTACTCTGCCTCTGTTGTAGATGTGGACACTGTGGTTTGTTTCTTGCACTGCCATGAAACTAGTCTTGCACCCAAAAACTGACATCCTCCAGAAGTAGATTTTCTGTCCAAGTTTGCTCCACCTAGATCACTATCTGAGTATGCAAGTAGGTCAAAGGATGAGTCATGAGGATACCAAAGTCCCAATCTGGTTTGCCCTTTGAGGTATCTGAATATCCTCTTAACAGCTTGATAGTGAGATTGCTTTGGCCTAACTTGGAATCTTGCACATACACAGACTGGAAACATTATATCTGGCCTAGTGGCTGTAAGATACATGAGAGAGCCAATCATGGATCTATAATGATGAACATCCATATCCTTCCCCTCAAGATCTGCTGTTATTTGCTTGTGTGTCTCCATAGGTGTGCTGGCAGGTTTTGAATCTGAGAAACCAAACTTGGTTAGAATGTCCTGCACATACTTGGACTGACAGATAAATATTCCATCTGACTTCTGTTGAACTTGGAGGCCAAGGAAGAAAGTAAGTTCCCCCATGGAACTCATTTTGAACCTTTGATGCATTAGTTCCTCAAACTCCTTGCACATGTTGTCTCTTGTAGATCCAAAGATGATATCATCAACATAGATTTGGACCAGCAAGATATCCTTCTTCTTTCTCTTGATAAATAGAGTCTTATCAATGACTCCTCTTTCAAAGCCATTTTCCAAGATATAGGATGATAGAGTGTCATACCATGCTCTTGGAGCTTGATGCAGTCCATAAAGTGCTTTCTTCAATTTGTATACCCTGTCTGGATAGCTTGGGTTTTCAAATCCGGGTGGTTGACAGACATATACCTCTTCTTCAATTGAGCCATAGAGAAATGCACTTTTTACATCCATTTGATAGACTTTGAATTTCATATAAGAAGCATAAGCCAGGAAAAATCTAATTGCTTCTATCCTGGCTACAGGTGCAAATACTTCTTCATAATCTATTCCCTCTTCTTGTGTATACCCTTGAGCCACCAGCCTTGCTTTATTCCTTATCACTATGCCTCTTTCATCTCTCTTATTCCTGAAGACCCATTTTGTTCCTATTGCTCTTTGGCCTTTAGGAAGGTCTACCAGATCCCAAACATCTTGCAGCTTGAATTGCAGTAGCTCTTCTTGCATTGCTTCTATCCAACTGGACTCTTTCATAGCATCATGTGCCTTCTTAGGCTCAAGCTGGGATAAAAAGCAAGAAAGCACTGTGTGCTGTTGGTCTTGCATTTCTTGCAGCCTGCTTTGATTTCTAGTCATCATAGGAGAGGATATATCTCCTATTACCAGCTGTGGAGGATGATTCTTTTGAATTCTGGTGTGATGATTAGGTTCTTCATTAAGTCCCACCTCTAGATTGGAGTCATTCAACTCAACTGAGGTGTTTTCAGCAGCTACTTCTGGTTCTTGATTTTCTTGATTCTCATCATCTGTACTTTCTTCTTCACTCTGATTTGGTCTAGTAGATGGTTCTTTTTCACAGTCTTCAACAGAATCCACTATTGGTATGGGAAAGATCACAGATTGAGATAAACTATCTTGAACTTGTGTGGTCCCTGATTCTCCACACCCTGAACCTGCATAATCATTACTACTGAAACCAAAAGAGTTAGTTAGTGAATCAATGTCAAACAGCCACTGAGGACCAGATCCAATAGGATTTGGTGTGTTCTCATTGCATTTGACATTGTCACTTTCTTCAATTATTCTAGAAGAAGAGTTAAAAACTCTGTAAGCCTTACTCTGAGATGAATACCCAACAAGAAATCCATCATCTGCCTTGCTATCAAACTTACCTAAGTGAGATTTGGTATTGAGAATTGTACAAGGACACCCAAAAGGTTTGAAAAATCCAATAAAAGGTTTTCTTTTATTTAAAAGCTCATATGGGGTCTTGTTCCTTGGCTTGACCACTAGAACTCTGTTTTGGACATAACAGGCAGTATTAACTGCTTCAGCCCAGAAGGTAATTGGCAGTTTTGAATCAGCCAACAGAGATCTAGCAGCCTCTATTAGTGTCCTATTTCTCCTTTCAGCAACTCCATTCTGTTGAGGAGTCCTAGGAGCACTATATTGTCTCTCAATTCCTTTTTCTTCACAAAAGGTGTTTAGATCAAGATTTTTAAATTCAGTCCCATTATCTGATCTAATGACTTTTACTTTTTGATTAGTTTGGTTTTCAATTCTTAGAATAAAGGATTTGATCAGTCCACTTGTCTCATCCTTAGTCCTTAGAAAATATACCCAGGTAAATCTAGAGTAATCATCAACAATAACTAAGCAGTAAGATTTCTTGCCTATACTCATGACATTTGTAGGACCAAACAGATCCATATGCAATAACTGGAGACAAGAAGAAATTGTATTTAACTCTTTGGTCTTATGAGAAGTTTTGTGCTGTTTGCCTTTAAGACAAGCAACACAATGATCATCACATGAAAAGACTTTTGATGGTAAACCTCTTACAAGGTTGTTTTTAACAAGTTTGTTCATAGTCTTGAAATTCATGTGACACATTCTTCTGTGCCATTGAGAGGATTCATCCACAGAAGCTTTTGAAACCAGACAGTTCAGGGATGAATCACTATCAACATTGTCCATATCTAGACAATAAACATTGTCCTTTCTTGGAGTTCTAAGTAGTATCATGCTTTCATCAACTACCTTGAACCCTGGAGCAAGGATTATACATTATGTATTAGTAAATAATATGCTATGTTGTTTGTCACAAACCTGTGATACACTTAACAGGTTGTACTTCAATTGATCAACATAGTAGACATCCTCAAATGTCATCTTACCTTTTGTAACATTACCTTTTCAACTTATTTTACCTCCAGTAAGATTATATCCAAATGAAACATGTCCTCCATTGATATGCTTGAAATCCTGAAGACATGTCATGTTGCCTGTCATGTGCCTAGAGCAACCACTATCAACATGCCATATGCTCCTTCCCTTGAGCTGTTGGTTGCCCTGCACATAAGATAAATCAGTTAGTATGAATTAGGAACCCAAGCCAAAGTGGTCTTGGGTACCCCTTTCTCATCAAAATACTTGCATTCTTTCTTGACAAGATTTTTAAACTTTGACTCCTCATATCTGGAGTACTTTGTCATAATGATGGGTTTGGAAACATTTTTGCTAGAAGCAGTACTGGTTTTAGAAGTACTAACTGCCTTAGCAGCACTTGCATGCTTAGCAGTACTAACCTTGTTAGAAGTAGTAACTGTGTTAGCAGCAGTAACTGTGTTGGCAGTATTAACCTTTGAAGAGGTACTAACAGTATTAGCAACATTAATATTTTCAGCAGTACTAACACTGGTAGCAGCAGTAATGCTTCCAGCAGCACTATCCCTGTCAGCAGTACTAACAGTTTTAGTGCTTCTAGGCACCCACATTTTAATACTTTCTTTTAAAACCTTTTTCTTTATGGGGCCTTTAGTTTCAACAGATTTCTTCATCACATGTTTCTTTCCAGCCTTCCTATAACCAATAGGTTTTTGCACAAATCTTTGAAAGTTCATCTGTTGGTTAATAGGGTTAAAGAAACAGTACTTAGCCAAATGGTTTAACTTTCCACATATGAAACAAGGCTTTGGTCTATTGATTTTACTCAGATCAATGCCTTGTTTTTGTGCCCATTGGTTATTCCAGTTTCTTTGATTTCCCCTTGGTTTATCATGTTTTTGGGGCTTAGATTTATTGCATGCACACTGCTTGCAAGGGATAGGGTTCACAACAGTGGTCTGCTTATAGTGAACCTTCTTGTGCTTTCCCTCATTCTTCTCTGTCTCATTGGACTTGATCCAATGCTTTCCACATCCTTCATTGGTGATTATGTGGTTTTCTATAGGAATCTCACCACTCACAGTGTTGTCCTTATCCTTGACAACTTCTTTCTCAGTTTTATCCTTAACAACTACTTCATCTAAGGGATCTATCTCAGTGGCTCCCTTAGGTAGGTCCTTCCTATCCTTTGTTTCTAACAAATCTGAACTAGGAGGGATGTAGTTGTTGTTATAGGGTGGTGGTGTGGTATTGTATCCTATTCCTCTTCTAAGTTTATCATGAATCTGAGTTTGTAGCAAAGAATCCATTGCTTTGGAAACATTGGAAAACTTTTCTACATCTAGTTTGACTTTAGCTAGCTCTCCTCTTAGCTTTTCACTCTCTTCTTTGGATCTGGTCAGTTGAAGTTCTAAGTCATTCTTCTCCCACTTCCAGTAGTTTGTGTCATAAGAGTGTTGAAGCTCATTGGCTTGAAAACCCTTAATCTGCTCTTCAAATCTCTCAACTATCCTCACATAATCTTTTATGTCCTTTTCCAATCTCTTAAGGTCATCACTCATGTTCTGATTGTGATCCCTATACCTTTTAACAGTGTTAATGGAATTTTGAGAACATAGATTGGAAGTTACCTCTGTTGGGAGATCAGACACCTCTGCCATTAGAGCTTGGTTTTGAATTGCCTCTTCAGCTTGATCACTCCAATCAAACCCCATACCTTGTTGAGAGACAAGGGCTTGTGCAGAGTTTCTGTTATTATTGAAGCTTTCAGATTGAGCTTGTTGGTGGTTATTATTTTGAGACATTCCACTTCTGCATTCTCTAGCAAAGTGTCCCTTCTGATGGCATTTATAGCATTCCACCTTTGACTTGTCAAATCCTGCTCCATCTTCTCTTCTTTGAGAGAAGTTGTTCCTCCTAGTTCTTTTGATGAACTTCTTAACTCTCATAGAGAGCATGGCCATCTGCCATTTAATGTCCATCTCTTCAAGATCATCTGGATGGAGTTGTTCCAAGTCATCATTAATAAGAGAAGAGTTTCCATGATTGGACAGAAAGGCTTCAAATACAGTTTCAGTGCCTTTCTCTTGATTTGCTCCATTGGCAGCACTAACTGATTCAGGATTTGAAGTAGAATCAATTGATGCTGAAAGGAGTGCAACATTGTGAAATCCAGAAGGCTTCTTCTTAGCCTCTACCTCAGATTCAAAAACTCTTAGATCATTATATAGATCATCAAGTTCCTTTTCTTCCAGTTGATCATTCTGTCTGAAAGACACAGTATACATGGTCCATTCATCACTCAGGGACCTTAGGAACTTCCTGTTTAGATCATCTTGATCTATTTGTACTCCCGCTGTAGCTAGTTCACCAAGAAGCTTGTTGAACCTGTCAAAAGTTTGAGTCATGGACTCATTCTTGGTTGACATAAAGTTCTCATATTGTTGCTTCAGAATGGCCTTCTGATTTCTCTTGGTACTTTTGGTACCTGAGAATCTCTTCTCTAGAGCATTCCAGAGCATCTCTGCATCAGTGCAGTTGCAAAACTGATGTTGATATTCATTGGGAATAGCCAAGAGCAAAGTGCTCAAGGCTTTCATCTCTCTCTGTCTGTCTAGTCTTTCTTTCAGCATCAGTTTTTGGTGGAGTTCTCTTTCCATCTGCACCAATCTTTCCTGCTTCAGAAGGGCCATTCTCAATGATGTCCCACATAGAATAGTCAGTGAGGAGTATGTACTGCTTGATTCTGATCTTCCACATATCGAATTCATTGGATCTGAGCATTGGAACCTTTGAGACCAGAGTACTGTTTGATTCTGCAGAGTTTTCCATGATGAATGAATAGATGTTTCTGAGAGAACTGCTCTGATACCACTTGTCAGGATCGAATTCTTAACAAGAATAAAGTCTCAGAAACAATATCAAAGAAGTTGCGGAATAACACTTTGATATTCAATATAACAGTAAACAAACAGTATATGATTAACAATTTGTAAACTTGTATTCAATGATCAAATCACAAGATTACACACTCAACCTCAATCTTGAAGAACAGACTCTTTCAAGACGAATTCTACTTCTCTAGAATTAGGAACTATGCCTTGAGGTTGATTCTCTCTAGTACATAAACTTAGAATGAAAAATTTCTTAATTAAAACTATTCTGTCAAATCTATACATATACTGAACAAAAAGATAATTACAATAAATAGAATATCTTCAGTATATCTTCCATGAATATCTTCAGAATATCCAGCTGTCATTCTTCTAATTCGAATCTTCATCTTATAAGCAGCACTAATCAGCTTGGCAGTATTAACTACTAAGCAGCACTAACCACTAGCAGCACTAACTAGCTAAGCAGTACTAACTTTGTTCAAGCAGCACTAACTTTGACTAGCAGTATTAATTCTACTAGCAGTAGTAATACTCAGCAGTATTAACTATTGAAGTCCTCTGGCAGCAGTAATCTTGTACTAGCAGCATTAACCATACTTGGTAAATTCTTCAGTTCCCAACAGAATGATTCTGAGAAAGTGAAGATATTTTGGGTTAAAAACCCTTAAGTCGGCAAGGCAACTACGCGGGTTATGCCGCGACTTCAACTCGCGGCATAACTCGCCCATGTCCAAAACCCAAAATCATCTAGTGGGTTTCGCGGGTTGTGCCGCGACCTCTAGTCGCGGTGCAACTCGCGTAGTTCACTGCTTGTCCCCAAAATTCTCAAAATCCAACTCAACTTCAAACCAAACACGGTGCTAATGATAAAAGCTTAACCACAAGAATACCAGAATTACAAAACGGAAATTCGGGGTGTTACAATCCTCCCCAACTTGGGAATGATTTCGTCCCCGAAATCCTAACTATTCGAAAAGATGAAGATATCTTTGCTTCATATCCTCTTCAGCTTCCCACATCACATTGGCTCCCCGATGATGCTTCCACTGCACCTTGACCATAGTGACCTCTTTGGGACGCAACTTCTTAGACTTTCTCTCTAAGATGGCGTCGGGCTCTTGTACACAACGGTTACCCTCGTCTATTATTAACTCGGAGAGAGGAATAACGCTTTCCTCTTCAGCCAAACACTTCTGAAGGTAACAAATATGAAACGTGTTGTGGATTCTGCTCAACCCTGGCGGTAGTTCCAATTGGTAGGCTTGCAAACCCACCCGTTTGAGCACTTTGAAAGGTCTGAGGAAACGGGGACTCAACTTCCCTCGCTTTCCGAACCGAATAATGCCCTTCCACAGCGATACTTTAAGCAACACACGATCGCCCACTTGGAACTCCATCGGCCCTCTCTTTTTATTGGCATAACTCTTCTGTCGATCCTGAGCCGCTTTCAATCTTTCACGAATAAATTTGACCTTATCGGCCGTCTCTTGCACGATTTCAGGTCCGGCGAACTGCTTTTCTCCCGCTTTAAGCCAACACACAGGAGTTAGACACTTTCGCCCGTACAATGCTTCAAAAGGTGCCATTCCAATACTCGAGTGGTAGCTATTGTTGTAAGCGAACTCCACCAAAGGTAAATGAGAGTCCCAGCTACCCCCGAAATGAATGACACAAGACCTCAACATGTCTTCCAATGTCTGGATCGTTCTGTCGCTTTGCCCGTCGGTTTGTGGATGGTAAGCCGTACTCAACTTTACTCGTGTACCAAACTCTTTCTGAAACCCATCCCAAAAGTTCGAAGTGAACCGACTGTCGCGATTCGACACGATCGACAATGGTATGCCGTGCCTCAAGACCACCTCATCGATGTACAATTTTGCTAGCTTGTCCATCGGTAATGTCTCGCGCATGGCCAAGAAGTGAGCGCTTTTTGTCAATCTATCAACTATCACCCAAATGGTATCGTGACCTCGAAGAGTTTTAGGTAACTTTGTCACGAAGTCCATAGTGATATGCTCCCACTTCCACTCGGGAATCTCTAGAGACTGAAGACTCCCATACGGTCGCTGATGTTCGGCCTTAACTTGCGAACACGTCACACAACGCTCAACGTAACGCGCTACGTCAAGTTTCATTACCGGCCACCAATAGTGTAGCTTCAAGTCCCTGTACATCTTTGTACTCCCCGGATGAATGGAATACTTGGACTTGTGTGCATCTTCAAGCAACAGATCACGGTTACCCCCAAGCTTGGGTACCCACACGCGACCGTTGAACAATTTTACCCCACGACTATCTTCCGTTAAGAGCAAACGCTGTTTTGTCATGACTTCCTCTTTGAGATTCTCTTCTAACAATGCTTCAACTTGCGATGCCTTGATCTTTTCAACAAGACTAGACACCAACTCGATTCTCGAATGGGTAGTCCGAATACATCCACTATAGTCCTTCCGACTTAACGCATCGGCTACCACGTTTGCCTTACCAGGATGGTAAAGCAACTCACAGTCGTAATCTTTAAACAACTCGAGCCACCGCCGTTGTCTCATATTCAACTCTTTCTGATCAAAGACATACTTCAGGCTCTTATGATCTGTGTAGAGTGTACACTTCGTGCCATAGAGATAGTGTCGCCAAAGCTTCAGGGCGAACACCACCGCTGCTAACTCCAAATCGTGGGTAGGATAGTTCTCCTCGTGTATTTTAAGCTGCCTCGAGGCGTAAGCGATTACCTTGCCCCGTTGCATCAACAGACAACCTAAACCCATTTTCGAAGCGTCGCTATAAACCACGAAGTCTTCTGACCCTTCACGTAACGACAAGATCGGATCTTCACACAACTTCTTTTGAAGTATTCGTAACGCCTTCTCTTGTGTTTCGGTCCATTCAAACTTCACATTCTTCCGAGTCAAAACTGTCAAGGAAGAAGCGATTTTTGAAAAGTCTTGGATAAATCTCCGGTAGTACCCTGCTAGACCCAAGAAACTTCGGATCTCTGACGGACTCTTGGGAGATTCCAATTCATCATAGCTTCAATCTTGGAGGGATCCATGTTCACTCCGTCTCGAGTGACAACGTGACCCAGAAATTGTACCTCTTTAAGCCAAAAGTCACACTTGGAAAATTTGGCGTACAATCTTTCCTTTCTCAACACTTCAAGCACTTCCCGTAGATGTTGTTCTTGTTCTGACTCGCTCTTGGAGTACACGAGTATGTCATCAATGAATACAATGACTGACTGGTCGAGGAATGGTCGACACACTCTATTCATCAAGTCCATAAATATCGCCGGTGCGTTCGTTAGACCAAAAGGCATTACAAGAAACTCGTAATGGCCGTAACGCGTTCTGAAAGCTGTCTTCGGAACATCTTCTTCACTCACCTTCACTTGGTGATAACCCGAACGTATGTTGATTTTGGAAAAACAACCCACTCCTTGAAGTTGATCGAACAAGTCGTCTATTCTCGGAAGCGGATATCTATTCTTTACTGTAGCTTTGTTCAACTCACGATAGTCAATGCACATTCTCATCGTGCCATCTTTCTTCTTTACAAACAAGACCGGAGCTCCCCAGGGTGACGTACTCGGTCTTATAAAGCCCTTCTCTAGAAACTCTTGGAGTTGTGCCATCATTTCTTGCATCTCTGACGGCGCTAAACGGTAAGGAGGTTTAGCAATTGGTGCTGCTCCAGGCACCAGATCAATCCGAAACTCTAACTGACGGTCGGGTGGTAACCCGGGCAAGTCGTCCGAAAATACATCTGGAAACGCACGCACAATCTTCACATCTTCTAGCTTTGATTTCTCTAACTTGGCATCGATCACATAGGCTAGGAAAGACGAACATCCTTTTACTAAGCACTTGCGTGCCTTTTCCATTGTGATTATTGCCACTTCACCTTTTCTCTTTTCACCATAGATGACAATGAATTCGCCAGAGGGGTTGGGAAGTCGAATCAACTTTTTGGAACATACGATCTCGGCGTGATTGTTTGACAACTAATCCATGCCGACCACAACATCGAAACCCCCGATTACCATCGGCAGTAGATCGATCGAGAATTCTATCCTTTCGATACTAAGAGTACACTGCTTCAGAACATCGCGGATCAGAACTTGACTACCATCGGCTATTTCTACTACTAATGCATCCTCAAGACTAGTAGTGGGCATAACAATCTTTTGACGGAACAACTCAGATATGAAAGAGAAACTGACACCCTTATCGAATAAAACACGAGCAGGTACAGAGTTTATAAGAAATGTACCCGATACCACATCAGCAGATGCCTTGGCCTCATCGGCCGTCATCTGAAATGCTCGACCCGGAACCCTAGGAGGGTTCTCCTTCCTTCCTGGCGTGCTACCCGACACAAGCTTCGGGCAATCTCTTTTCACGTGTCCCGGTGCCTTGCACTCATAACAGACAAGTCCTCTGACCAGGCAATCTCTGACAGTGTGACCAGGCTTCCCACACCTATAGCAAGTTTAAGAAGTGGTGTTACAGTCACCGTGGTGATTATTTCGACACTTGTGACACCACCTAGCTTCCTGCTGATTGCCGAAGTTTCGGTTTCCGCCAAAAGGTCGTGATCTCTTGGGATGAGCAGAAATGTTCTCCCACTTTCTCTTATCAGTCACCACCACAGCTTTCTCAGCTTTGTTTCTCGTGAACATCTCTTCCATGTACTGAGCTTCTTCAACCATCTCGCGGAGGTTAGAAGCTTTAGAATTGTGGACCATAGATTGCATGTCCGCGGGTAAGCCATTGAGATAGACCTTCATTTTATCTTTCTCCGTTGGGGCCACGTGCCCCACCAAATCCATCTTTTCCATGAACTGACGGGTGTACTCCCTCACCGTCAGGTTTCCTTTCACAAGGGACCGAAATTCTTTCTCAATTCGGTCCATAGTTCTTTCACTGCAGAACTCTTCCAACAATTTCTTTTTAAACTCGGCCCAAGACAACTGAGCCAATACAGTAGGAGACAGGGTGGATTGAACGATATTCCACCAAGTGAGGGCTGTATATCTAAGCAATTGGGTACCAAACCGCACCCTCTGATCATCCCCATACTCGGAAGAGCCAAAAGCTTGCTCAACAGCTCGAACCCACTTCACACACAAGATCGGGTCATCAGAAACGGAGAACTCCGGCGGCCCGCATCCTAGGAAAGATTTATATGAGCATTTCTTCCCACTATTCTGGCCAGCTACAATCCTGGGTCTTCAGTCCTGACTCCGCTGTCAGAGCCAGTCAACACATTCTCTTCCACTGCCCTATGCCTTCTGAGACTCGCGCTTTGGTCTTCCAACATCTTCTGAAAAACCTCTTGCTGTTTTTCCATGGCCGTTGTCACCAATTGCATGACGCTGGCCATCATATCAGCTTGAGGGCTAGCTAACTGAACAACGGGACTAGTGGACGCCAGAACCACTCTTGGCCCTAACTCCACTTCCCCAGAAGGAAATGATGGCACGCGCGAAGGAATGACGGTCGTCGTCCCAACCACGGGATCTCGTTCAGGCGAACTATCGTCACGCAGATCTCCATCGACTAACGGTCGACTGCGCGTATTCACCATCCTAAAAATGGTTGCCACACAAATACGAGAAGAGTAAGAGACAGATCGAGAGAAAACTCAGAAGAACGTACTATTATAGTACCAAATGTCATAATAACGGTAATTCAGGCACAATCACGTATAAATATTCTCATAATAACATTAGCTAAGTGAGATTATGAACATATAATACATAATGGTTCTTGATACCATCGCCACAACGTTTGATAACTACAATTTCTGTCAACTCTAAGACCAACCCATCTTAGTAGTTCTACCCAATACTCACGAATCAATGCTTAATCTACTCAGTCTAAGTCTAGACATCTTACATTCATGCCTAGATCACTTAAACTAGGGCTCTGATACCAACTTGTAACATCCCAAAACTCAGAGTAATTAAAACTTCATAAATGAGGCAATATGACATCTGTATTGCTATAAACTTCTCAAAAAGTGTATCAGTCCTTAAGACTTTACAAAAACCTGTACGGATCTAGAATTCATCAACAGACTAATCTAAATATAACTATCTAGATTACACCAGTTGACAATCCAAAATTCATCAAAAGAATGGGACTTAACAATGCCCAACTATCAACACTTTAATCATCTCAAAAATGCCTCGAGACCAAACTCGTCTCTCAAAACCTTGTGCATCCCACCGCTAAAGGAAACCTGTTATACATATCATTTGAGAAAAAGTGTCAGACTTAAAGCCTGGTGAGAACATACAGTTTAATAAGCTCAAAAGATATAAACATTTGTATCATAAGATAATGTTTCCAAAGAGGTTAAATCTTATAACTGAAACCCTTGCCACAACCGGGCTTTTCCGTTATAAACATGTCATCAAATGACCAACGATAAAACATTTTACCAAGGATTGTGGAATAACACAAAGTAGGCCAAAATCCGAGTTATGAGCTAAACAATTGGAATCCAAGGATACGAACACATAGGTCCGTGCCACAACGTGAGATCGAGCCCCAAGTAAAACCAATGTATACTCCTTCACTAGGATCACTATGAACCATGGCTAGTATCCGGTCTCACATAACCGTACCAAGTTGCCCCCGAGGATCATATGCATCCATAGCTACAAAATGGGGACTATGACATCCCAACAATACAGTCGACTCAAAACCTAGGGATCCGCTAGTAATGGTACAGACTCGTCACAACAACATATGTGACCAACCATAAATAAACATATGGTAAAAACACATTTTATAAACAAAATGTTATATCTAGTTCAACTTCAGGTAAGAATGAAAATCATTAAAATGAGTTCATAAACTTTCTTTCACATATCCACATAATGTGCAAGTAAAACATCATTTTACTTCAATAAGATAAGATCCATCATTTTAGTAAATACAAATGATCTGGAACTCTAAAATCTCCCAAAACTCAAGTTATATCAAATATGTAGAAAACTTAGATATGAAAGTTATTTGTAAATGGGCCTCAAGCCCATTAGGCTTATGTGTTTCATATATATTTGTTTTCTTAACCTAGTTTCAAGTTAGAGAGGTTTAGACGTCATTATTTTAGTCAATAGGTTTACATTTGCTTATCAGAAATTCTCTCTGTAAACCTAAACCTTTATTGAGTATTAATCATATGACTAGAAGTTGTGGCTCATTCATTGTTCTTCATTGATTATTATTGTTCGTGTTTGCACTGTATCTGGGATCTACAATTGGTATCAGAGCATGATCGAATTCATTCTCATTCGATACGATCAAAAGGTTTGTCTAAAATCCAATTTTTTCGACTTGTGATTTGATTCGGCCGCTGTTCTGTGTTCTTGATAATCAAAATATTTGGTTTGAGTTTTTTTTAGTTGGATTTATGTTGAATTAAATATGGGTTTGTGGTTGATTACAAAAAAAAATTATCGATTAAGCTTTGTTTTAAAAAGTTATTTTTATCGAATTTGGAGTTTTTGTTGCAAAATCATCAAGGGGTCGTGCATTTGTTTCACTGTTTGGTTTAGGGAAAAGTGATATCATTGGTTAATTCATGTTAGTGGTCTGTGATTTGCTTCAAATTAGGTGCGGCTGGAGCTAATATTTTTTTTTGTTTAACTTGATCGGCGGCTGTATTGTATTTGGCTGTTCTTATTTGTGGTTCGACCAGACCATAACTATCGACCGGACCATAAACTCCCGGTGTCAATCGACCGGACCTAAAGGGTGAACTATCTCTCGGTGTTAACTAAAGCCCGGTGTCAAGCCCCGCCTGGTGCCTTCCGGGCTCTCCCGGTGCCTTGCGTCTCCCGGTGTCTAGAGTCCCCGACCTCTCCCGGTGTCCAGCGAACCAGCCCTGTGAATCTCACGACAAGAAACAACAAGTTTTGAGATTTTCGATCGTGAACGAACTTTTTCGTTTTTTAATTGTTAAGGGTTGCTTACAAAGTCCAAACGATCGATTTCTATCAAAAAATTTTCAACCCATGTTGAGTTTTTAAGATTTCGTTTGTTTTCCGAAAAACTTTCGGTTGCTTCGTTTTTGGTCGTCGGTTGATTATTTGGACCATGAGCTGTTAAGACATGTTCACGAAGCCTAAACGATCATTTTTGGTCGAAAGATTTTAACCAATACGGAGTTTTGGAGTTTTTGAACGCTTTTCGAAAAGTTTTCGGTTGGTTCGTTTGTGATCGTGGGTTGACCGGTTGAATTTTAATCTGTTAAGGACTGATCAGGGAACTTTAACGATCGTTTTGCATTGAATATCTCTAACCGTTTCGAGATTTTGTAGGTTGGATCAACGGAGAAGATGATGAATAGTAAATCCGTTAACTCTCCGTTAAATGCTTTACATTTTGGTCCTTTTTCCGTTAAGTCTTCGTTAGTGCAGTTAGTTTGTTAGTTTGGTTAGTTTTTATTTCATTTTTAGTCCTTTTCAGTTAGAATCTAGTTAAGTCCGTTAGAAGTTTCAAATTTTGCATTTTTAGTCCCTCTAGTTAGTAGTTTTAACTCATGTCATTTTTGGTCCTTCTAGTTTTAAGTTTAATTCTTTGTCACTTTTAGTCCTTGTAGTTTTAAGTTTCAGTTTGTGTCACTTTTAGCCCCCGTACTTCAAAGTTTTGGTCATTTATCGTTTGTGACCCCCTAAGCTTTCAAGTTTCACACGTTGTCACTTTTGGTTCCTGCACATTGATTTTTTCATATTTTGTCAAGTTTAGTCCCTAGACTTCAAGTTTTTCAAACAACAATGTCTCATCCAACTTATTCTGAGTTAGAAGAGAAAGTTTCTTGTTTAGAAGCTAGAATTGAAAGACTGCTTGACAAATATGATAATCAACGCATAGAAATTGCTGGCAACTTGTGCATAATTTCAAATCTAAAGGAAGAGTGTGAGAGTTTTTCAAAAGAGTCTGAAGAGTTAAAGACCAAAGTAGACGATCTTACGTACAAGCTCTGTATGTCAGAAAATGAGAAAATTGATATTGTGACTAAAAGTGTGGCTTATAAGAATGAAAATCAAAGGTTATTGTCAAGATCGAAAATTCTAAACAAGAATTTTAATACAAACTCAGAAACAATGTTAAAGAAGTCGCGGAATAACACTTTAACAATTAATCAAAAACACAGAATATGAACTCAAATCATAAGTTTATATTGCATAAAACTTAATGATTACAAACACAACCTTAATCTGTTGAACATAATCAACAGACGTTCTATACTTCTCTATAGAAAGGATCAATACTAGTCTTGAGGTTAATTCGCTAAAACAACTCTATCAAAGTATTTCTCTATGTAAACTCTGTCAATGTAACATCCCAAAACTCAGAGTAATTAAAACTTCATAAATGAGGCAATATGACATCTGTATTGCTATAAACTTCTCAAAAAGTGTACCAGTCCTTAAGACTTTACAAAAACCTGTACGGATCTAGAATTCATCAACAAACTAATCTAAATATAACTATCTAGATTACACCAGTTGACAATCCAAAATTCATCAAAAGAATGGGACTTAACAATGCCCAACTATCAACACTTTAATCATCTCAAAAATGCCTCGAGACCAAACTCGTCTCTCAAAACCCTGTGCATCCCACCGCTAAAGGAAACCTGTTATACATATCATTTGAGAAAAAGTGTCAGACTTAAAGCCTGGTGAGAACATACAGTTTAATAAGCTTAAAAGATATAAGCATTTGTATCATAAGATAATATTTCCAAAGAGGTTAAATCTTATAACTGAAACCCTTGCCACAACCGGGCTTTTCCGTTATAAACATGTCATCAAATGACCAACGATAAAACATTTTACCAAGGATTGTGGCATAACATAAAGTAGGCCAAAATCCGAGTTATGAGCTAAACAATTGGAATCCAAGGATATGAACACATAGGTCCGTGCCACAACGTGAGATCGAGCCCCAAGCAAAACCAATGTATACTCCTTCACTAGGATCACTATGAACCATGGCTATTATCCGACCTCACATAACCGTACCAAGTTGCCCCCGAGGATCATATGCATCCATAGCTACAAAATGGGGAATATGACATCCCAACAATACAGTCGACTCAAAACCTAAGGATCCGCTAGTAATGGTACAGACTCGTCACAACAACATATGTGACCAACCATAAATAAACATATGGTAAAAACACATTTTATAAACAAAATGTTATATCTAGTTCAACTTCAGGTAAGAATGAAAATCATTAAAATGAGTTCATAAACTTTCTTTCACATATCTACATAATGTGCAAGTAAAACATCATTTTACTTCAGTAAGATAAGATCCATCATTTTAGTAAATACAAATGATCGGGAACTCTAAAATCTCCCAAAACTCAAGTTATATCAAATATGTAGAAAACTTAGATCTGAAACCATTGAGATATAAAGGAGTTCCAAAAGGTAACTTTTGATATGTATAAAGTTTTAAAATGATAGTAGGAACTCACCAAACAGGTTTATACGAGAACCCGAAAACCAGATATCGATCACGACGAAGAGGTGAAGCTTTATACACCGAAACCCCGAGCAATGCACTTAATACCAGCGATTAACGAACCCTTGAAGATCCAAAGAAACTTTAGAGGGAGAGAGAGATTTGAAGAGAGAGAGAATGATTCTGAGAAAGGGAAGATATTTTGGGTTAAAAACCCTTAAGTCGGCCAGGAAACTACGCGGATTATGCCGCGACTTCAACTCGCGGCATAACTCGCCCGTGTCCAAAACCCAAAATCATCTAGTGGGTTTCGCGGGTTGTGCCGCGACCTCTAGTCGTGGTGCAACTCGCGTAGTTCACTGCTTGTTCCCAAAATTCTCAAAATCCAACTCAACTTCAAACCAAACATGGTGCTAACGATAAAAGCTTAACCACAAGAATACCAGAATTACAAAACGGAAATTCGGGGTGTTACAGTCAATATATCTCTCTATCAAGAACTTCTAGACTATATATACAGAATTAATTACAAGATAATTATCAAAACAAAATTGATCTTCAGCATCAATTCCTTAATTATCTTCGTCTTTATCTTCAGCTCATCTTTATCTTCATAAGCAGCACTAACTCAATAGCAGTATTAACTTTGTCTTTGGCAGTACTAACCATGCTTGCAGTATTAACTCCTCACTTGTAGTAGTAATCTTCAGCAGTACTAACTACTAGCAGTACTAACTCTCCAAGCAGTACTAACTATTCATATAGCAGCACTAACTCTTCAAGCAGTATTAATTCTACTAGCAGTAGTAATATTTCATCTAGCAGTATTAAACTTACAAGCAGTAGTAATACCTTTCAATTAGTAGTAGTATCCATCCTTAGCACATTCAGACCCAACAATCTCCCCCTAACTTAACTTTTCAGAATGAGAAGTTAAGTTCTTCAGCAAAATTGTGGTCTTCATGATGTTTTCAAAACTGCATCTCAGTTTGCCAAATTAGGATCCAGACCCAGACTTTGATTAATGGTTCTTCTGATTACAATCTTTGCCATTTCAGAACCTGTATAACATACCAGCTTTGCTCTGAACATTCTTTGTAGCTTAGCTCTGCTATGATCATACACTTTGTCCACCAAGTAGTACTCATGGTAGCTTTTGTCTATGGTTAGGACATATACTCCACATCTTTCAATTAACATCCAATGGTCAATGCTTCTGAAAACCCTTTCATGATTCATATCTCTGATAATATGCTTAATCCTGTTAGGATCAAACATCATGCATAGGTACTCCATGGCTATCTTGATTAGACTCATTCCAGCTTCTTCCAACACTTTACCATACAAGCTCATCCCAACTTTGTGCATTTCTTCCAAATCAGACCTGGAGCAACTTCTGATAATTTTACCCCATGTAGCATACACTTCATAGTGATCTCCCAATCTCTTGATTCTGAAGTAGTCTTTGCCTTGATCTTTCAAAATATCCCAATGAATGATTTCAGAAGCATTCACTGAAATAAGATCAACCTTCAGAGGTTCTTTATCAGATACTGTCATGTACAAATCAAATTGCACATCAGTTTGTCTTGATTGACTTGTATGATCTTGATTCTGCTTTAGCACATGTTCTGCTGATTCTGCTTCTGCTCTCTCACTTTCATTTTCTTTTTCTTCAATTCTTGACCTCTTTGCCTGTTTCTTTGTAGCAATGGATTTCTTTCTTTTTATAGCTCCAATTTTCTGAGCTAGGGTCTCTTCTTCCTTCACTTTTGCCTTTTCTTTGATAGGAGTGCCTTCTTCCTTCACTTTTGCCTTTTCTTTGATAGGAGTGCCTTCTTCACTGTCAGGGAAGGGCTGTTGTATGTTGAGATCATGCCTTTCTTTCATCTTTCTTTCAACCTCTACCCTTTGAATGAAATCCCCTTTCAGCTTGGCCATCTTCTTCTTGTATAGCTCTTCTATTCTTCCAAATGGCATGCTGGTAAACATTCCTTCAGGAACTCCAATAGCTCCTTTCAGAAAGTTTATCATTTTCCTTCTTTCTTGATTTGCCAGGAAGATCTTTGAAGGTTGTCTTTGTCTTGTCTTTAATGTCAGCCTTTGCCTTGATGCCTTCTTTGTAACTCTCTTAGCAGCCACAACAGTCTTCAAACTCCTTTGATATTCCTCATTAAGTTTAGCAGCCATCTCCAAAGAAATCTCTATGTCTTTTGCAGATTGAATCTCTTCCTCCTTTTCCAACTCTTCTTGCAAATTTTTGGCCATTTCTTCATCAAGTTCTATTTGAGTTTTCTTCTTTGATGGCTTCTCAGATTCTATCATCTTCTCCTTCCCTTTCTTTTTGATCTCAGCTACACTGAATTATTTTCTCTTCTTTTCTGTTTCAACTTCTTTGATTACCACTTCCTTAACCTTTGGAGTAGCTTTGGGAGTGTCAAACTTTGCCTTCACCAATGTTTCAGCAATTTCTATCTCTTCCCTGGATAATACTGTTTCTGCTGCAGACTCAGATACTGCTGCTTTACTTATTTTTGTTGCTTTTGCTGTTTCTGCTGCTGGTGTAGTTACTGCTGCGGGAGTTGTTTCTACTTCTTTTGCAGTTACTGCTGCTTGAACTGTTTCTGCTTCTTTCTCAGTTTTGGCACCAATCTCCCCCTCAAAACCAGTCTCCCCCTCAAACTGAAATTTCATCTCAACAGGGCTTTGCTTTTCATCTTGATTCTCCCCCTTGTTGAAAGCATCATTAACATCTCCCCTTTTCTTCAGTACATACTGCTTTCTTTTCTTTTTGTACACCAACCATAGAACCATCTTCTTTAGTTTGCTTATCTGCACTTGTTGTGAAAGAATCACCAGTTTCAACTCCTCTATTTCTGCACCCTGTTTGAGTACATCCAGATTGATATTACCCAATGTTTCCATCAATTCCTCATAGTTATATCTTTCCTCACCTCCTTTGGGTGTGTTTACCACCCTTGAAGGATCCTTGGATCTTTTAGTAGAGGTCTTCTGCCTAGCAGAAACACCCTCTACCCCCTTGGTTTCTTGGCACCTGGGACCTTTAGATGATTGCTCATCTAAAGTTTCCGTGGGGAAGGTCTTAGATATGTTCACACTGTCCTGTCCTACACCTTGTGCAGAAACAATAGTGTGAGCCTCACTGCCCACATGCTCATCCTTCTCCTTAGAGAGTACCTTCTTGGGGTTGGGAGAGACCCCTATGGTTTCCCTTTCGATATTCTCTAATGGAGAATGCTCCTTTAGAGGGCTTGAAGGCTGTGGGGGTGAAGATACAAGAAGGGAAGGAACCTTCTGTACCTTTTTCCTGATATATGTTTTGGTGATGGGGGATTTGGGCTTGACAAAAGGAAACTGAGGGATATTGATAGAAATGAGTGGTGTGGGTAGGTCATCAGTTGGGTGGTCAGATGTGGGCTGTGACCCTGATGCCTCACCATGGGAATGAGACACACCCATCATTGTAGAGAACAATTGAGTGTCTCTACCTAAGAAGTCCTTACTGGACCTCTTCATATTTGACTCTGGATTCTGTTTATGATGATTATTGCTTTCTGAGTTACACTAGCTCTGATACCACTTGTCAAGATCGAAAATTCTAAACAAGAATTTTAATACAAACTCAGAAACAATGTTAAAGAAGTCGCGGAATAACACTTTAACAATTAATCAAAAACACAGAATATGAACTCAAATCATAAGTTTATATTGCATAAAACTTAATGATTACAAACACAACCTCAATCTGTTGAACAGAATCAACAGACATTCTATACTTCTCTATAGAAAGGATCAATACTAGTCTTGAGGTTTATTCGCTAAAACAACTCTATCAAAGTATCTCTCTATGTAAACTCTGTCAATTCCTTATCAAGTACTTCTTGTACAAACCTTGGATACATAAAAAAGCTTTTTGATTTGGTATCCAGGTTTGACATTAAATCATTGAAAATTATTTGAGCAAAATTAAACTTTCTAGAGGTAGCTAAGCAGACTAAAGCATAAGCTAAGGTACTGCTAAACTCACTCCAGCCAGTTGTTTTTCTTGAAATGCAGTGTTGTAGGGTATGAACAAAGAATCTCCACTGAGGTGAAAATCTGTTCTTGAAGAACTTGAATACCTCTGTGGGACCTTCATACCCCATTTGACTAAGAGCATGGAAGAGATCTTCCTTAGGAAGAGAGGTAATACCTGAGGCATCATCTAAGCGTAGATGGATGCGAATACAACCTTCGGTGATGGTTAAAGGTTTATCACAAACCCTTGTTTTGATGACCTGAGTGCCATCTTCGGTTTGAATAGCAGCATTGGCCCAGAACTGTCTTTGATGTTCCACATAGATTGTGGGATTGACAGTTAATGCGTGGGCGATATGTGAGGATTTTAGGAAATCCACAATCTGATGAAAGCCTTCATCCTGTTTGGGTTTTTGCAGCATAGCAACCTCATTGTGTTCATCAAAGATTTCTAGTCCTGCCATCTTCTGATTGATTCTAGGGTTCGAATCGCAACTAGTGGTTTACACTAGTGAGCAAGAAATCGAGAGAGAGAGAGAGAAAGAGAAGCAATGGAAGTTCAAAGAGCCGTTTGTATTTTGGCGGTCACAAAGGGTATTTATAGGTGGAGGGTTTCAGTTAGAAGTAGTACTAAGTACCCTAGTAGTATTAACCAACTCGCAGTATTAACTCATATTAGCAGTAGTAACACATACTGGCAGTACTAACACATACTAGCAGTATTAACACATGCCAGCAGTAGTAACACTGATTAGAAGTAGAAACAAGGTAAGCAATAGTAACTTTGCACTGGCAGTATAAACTACCTAGCAGTAGTAACCATACTTAACCATATTTGAACTGTCAACATGAGTAATATAGAGAGCAACATTAACTTAACTAGATGTACCAAGTATTCAATTTAAGCAATCTGAAACACTTAAACACACAAGGTTAGCAGCACCATGCACAATACAATAAGAGAAATTTTCAACAGAAACAAAGAAAGACCGACACATCTGACAAAAGACATACTTACTACTCCAGTTCTTCTGATTGCGAGCTTAATGATTCTTCAGATAATAATTTTTTCAGAAAAGTAAATATGGTTTGGATAAAGAAACCAACTACAGAAGACAGTGAAGGAAACAAGTCTCATGATTCGCCTATAGTTGATACAAAGTCATCTATTTCCAAGACTGATTCACCTACTTATGTTTATTCTACAGGAAAGTTGATCAGTCTAAACCGAGCAAATATCTGTTGCACTCACTGTGGAAAGAGTGACTTTGTGGATTCAAGGTATGTTAATAATTGGTATGGTACTTATAGCATCCCCAATACTCAGTTTAATAGCTTAAAAGCTAAGGCAACTAACCATCAAGGATCCATCACAACATGGATACCAAAACCAAAATCTTCTTAATTTGTTTTGCAGGAATGTCATGTGTGATTTAATTCAGATTATTCATGTCACATGACTACAATCAAGGGTTATGCCACTTTTGAGGGGGAGTACCATGATTTTTGTTTAAATTTTCATATCGACTTCTGAACACTTCAGTTCAGGACTCGTTCTTAAATGTTTTTGACTTCTGATTCTCTCAAATCAGAAATTTTACTTCAATGTTCTATCTTGGTGAGTTAAAGAAGTGTTAGGGCTCATAAACTTTCTATGGTCCATCCAGAACCGGAAGGACCTACCCAAGAAACACATCCAATTCATAGATATCAGTGAGGGGTCTAGATTGATAGATGAGTTCGGAGTGATTAAAAAAAAAGGTGAGGATGTGACAGGACTTAAAAAAATTATTGGTCCTTACCAAACCAAGTCAGTTATCTGGGTTACCACATAATCTATTCATTCTCGTTCTTTGGAGATGAATATTGAAACAGACATGGACCCAGTGTCGATAACTCGTGTCACCCCACCCAGCCACTCAAGTTTCTCTCAATAGATACTTGTTTCATATTTGCACAGAGATTTAGCACATAATCTATCTATTCCTCACTCGGAGGTCTTAGATATTGAAAAAGGAAGACATCAACTCCGGTCTCCGAACTTCATATTCATCTCACCGTGTCTATTGATTTCTAACCTGCGTCCTAGGTTGAATCAATCTTTGAGCCTAATCAATTTGAGTTATACTTCTTTCACACACGCGCGAATCTTTGTGATTCCCCTTGCATATCTTTGTGATATTGCCGGAACAGTTTGAGAAGTAATTTTTAATATTTTACTTCGGTGATAACTAGAAGTCCTATCAGAGATACATCTTTGCCAACTCTGAAAATAAGCCACACAATTATTTTAATTGTTGTGATAACAGTTACTATTGTGTTTCTGTGTTAGCTGTTACCCTTGGTTACTAAATCGCTTTATCTTATATTTTGCTACTCATCCGATTAGTCTTTGAAGATACATGATGCTCAGGATTCTCCTAATCATCATGAGGCGGAGAACGTCACACAATTCAAAGACACAGATTATCATGTTGAGGGGGAGTTAGCAAAATCTGAGGGGGAGCAACAAAATTTCTTAAATCTTAGGTTGAAAAGCCATTAGATTCAAAGATTGCAGCTGAGCAAAAAAGATTTTATTGGTTCTTCTATCCCATATCATGTGGTGTCTGCTACAAGTTTGTGCCTACTACGAGCTGATTGAAACAAGTTCTGAAGCTGAAAGTGAATTCAACTCGCGGTTCAAAGACAGATTCTTTGTTTTTAAACTGAAGTTGCACTGTGTAATGTCACGTAACTCGCACATTATCTTTCTTGTGTGCTGATCCGATATGTTGAGTTTCTACAGTTGAAAGCTGCTTGATAGTGCATTCAGTCGAGGTTATTGTGCATTGAATCTGGTTACAAAGTTGAAACTATGAAAACCAAGAGCTTTATTCAAGGGGGAGCGTGGAAAGACATGAAGACATGCAACACCAAAGTTCTTCAAAGATTTAAGAGGGAATAAAGATCAATGGCTGAAGTTTTCAAATTGATAAATACCTTATTCAACTTTAGGGGGAGATTGTTAGGACTGAAAGTCCTAGTGCATTGAAAGTTGTATAACGCATTTACAAGGGTTTAAATTGTAATTATTAGAAAATTATTTGTAAATGGGCCTCAAGCCCATTAGGCTTATGCATTTCATATATATTTGTTTTCTTAACCTAGTTTCAGGTTAGAGAGGTTTAGACGTCAATATTCTAGTCAATAGGTTTACTGATACGGATGTTTGCACACCTCTAAGACATGTGATAATTGAATCTCAAAGCAAGTATACAATGGGATCCAATATCGCCTTTCAAGTAATAAAATGGTAAGAACCAAGTATCGTATTCCATAGGGATAGGTATCTTAAGTTGCAAGATCTCGAGATGAAAAACTAACTTCAGATGGCGATTTTGAAGACTTTGTTTGGGTTGGTTAACAGTTAATTAAAATAATAGAGAATAAAGAAAGCAAGGGTGTAAGACTTTTGGTGAGTATTAAACACAAGTTTCTGTGGACCAATGCTGTAGGAATGCTACAGCATTGTGTTTTTCAACAACTAGTTCCACCATCTACTTTGAAAGTGATCCTTCCGAATTCTCACCGTGACACTTGTATTTAGATTCTACTAGACACATTCCTGTGCAACATCAGAACCAGTGATAGTGCCAACGGTGTCTTCAAAGTATATGGATAAACAAATTCCTTTGTTAAAAAATCACTCTTCCGAGTCGATTCCCATATCATCTAAGTTGACGTGTTCCAAGTGGCTCATTCCTGAGTCCACCACACTTTAACTAGTGATCAACCCGTCAAGAATCAATCAGTTTGAAAAACATAGACAACAAGTTCCCTTGTTAGCAACTCTTCCAAGTATACTCCCCATATCATTCAAATTGATGTGTATTCATGTGGCTCATGACTGAGTCCACTACACTTTACCACTTTCAAAGTGATCAATTCGTCAAGAAGGGCGTTTGGATTTATAAAACTTAGAATGAAATGGTGGAACATCATTATTGAGAAACGATGTCCACTTTCTTTTGGTTTTAAAACTCACCATTTGCCTCACACCCAAACTATAAAGTTAGCTACTCATTACGTAATATAAATTGCAATAAATGTAAATGACATAAAGTAAAGACATAATGTAAATGACGGAATGTAATGACGGAAAATATAAATGACGGAAATGTAAAGTGCATAAAATAAAGACAATAAGCAATAAAGAATTAAAAGATAAGGATTCTAAAAACTTAAATACTTCATATTAAATTACAAAAACTTAAAGAGAGAATTCCTAATCAGCTCTAACGCTGATTGAAAAAAACATATCAAACACAAAGCCATCAACACCTATTTATACCAAACAAGGATGCTAAAGATGTAAATAAAAAGCTTAAAATAATAATAAAAGTACAACAACTAAAGTTTTTTCCAAAGTTACACTCTAAGTGATGCCAACACTCCAACTCCAGCCAACTACTACTTCTATTATTGCCAAAAATATCTGGTTCCATTGTAACAAAAGGTTGGATTTGGATTAATTTCGTTGGCCATCTTCATCAAATTCGTCCATGGCTCTTCCAACAAGTAGATCGGGATGCTGTAGCATTGACTGGCAGTAATGAAATCAGTGTAAAACATATGTTAGCTTCCATAAGTAGTAAAAGACAGGAAAATCATAAACTTTGCTCCATATAACAAAAAAGGGAAAATAAGATAAGAAAAATGGACTCAAAGTTGGGATTAAACAAAATGATCTATGTAAAAAGAAAGAAAAAGTGTTCTTATGCATTGAATTCTCAATGCATATCATTTACATTTGCTTATCATAAATTCTCTCTGTAAACCTAAACCTTTATTGAGTATTAATCATATGACTAGAAGTTGTGGCTCATTCATTGTTCTTCATTGATTACTATTGTTCGTGTTTGCACTGTATCTGGGATCTACATCAAGTATGACTCTGACACTTCTGTTGGCACAAACTCCCACACATGTATCATTTATTATAATGTAGAGGAAAAAACATTACTTGTTCCCGCAACAATTACCATTCTCGTACTTCCAATGACACAACCTCCTGTTTATCTCTAACTCTGGTGTCCTTTGATGTTAGATCCACAAGCATACAACAAAATATTTAGAGTAAACTACAATTTTAGTACTTCAGGTTTAGTGAAATCTTTGAAAGTGAGACATAAACCTCAATAAGTCGTGTTTTAATCCTCCAGGCATGAATTTTTCTTTGAAAGTGGGATCTGAGCACTAACTCCGTCTATTTTCTCCGTTAGAACCAGGGTAAAATTGTCAAACCATGTTCTCTCTCTCTCTTATTATTTTTTCTTATTTTTGTAAAAACCATCAAACTGTAAGTACAAACTATGTAATTAACTCTAATATATATATATATATATACACACACACACACATACATACATATATAGGGTTGGGTTCTGGTGAGAAGGAAACTTATAGTGAGAAGCATAAGAAGGGGTCTCCACACTTTGATGCACATTAAGGTGAGATGCACCGCGGTGCACCAAATCAATTCCCTTATCAAGCGAGATTCATGGATGGGTTTGAGATTAAAAGTGATCATGGGTCCAGATCCCTTCTTATGCTTCTCACCTTAACTCTTCTTCTCACACTATCTTTCTCCAACATATGTGTGTGTGTATATATATATATATATATATATATATATATATATATATATATATATATAAGGTTAGGTTCCGGTGAGAAGTTGAGTTAACATGAGAAGCGTGAGAAGTGGTTATCAATGTTGGAGGCACATTAGAATGAAATGCACTGAGATACATCAGATCAATCCCCGTATCAAGCGCGATTCATGGGTGGGCTTGTGATTAAAAGTGATCAACGGTTCAAATCCACTTATCACGCTTCTCACGTTAACTCAACTTCTCATACGATACTTCATTTATATATATATATATATATATATATATATAAACATTTACACAAGGATCATTTTCGTCCCTTCCCTTATTGTTGAAGAAACACCATCAAACAGATCTTGAACCAGATACAAATCATGAACCAAAAGCAAATCAGAACCAAAAATCTTAAATTAATTGTGAATCAGAAGCAGATATGAACCACACCATTAACTTGATCATCTCCGAAAACCCCTTCCCCCTTTCCTCGCCGGTTCCCTGAACAATAACCCCTTGAATGTCCCGTCGATGTCAAGAACATAACTAGAAGCCCCTTCCCCTGTGTCCCGATCAATATCATTAACAGAACCAGAAACCCCTCTCTTTTGTGTCCCCGTTGATGTCAAGAACTGAACTAGAGACCCCCTGTGTCCCATTCAATTTCACGAACAAAACTAGAAACCCCTCCCCCCTGTGTCCTTATCGATGTCAAGAACTGAACTAGAACTCCCTCCCCTTGTGTCCTAGTCAATGCCATGAACAAAACTAGAAACCTCTCCCCCATGTGTCCCTCGTCGGTTTCACGAACTAGTAACCCCCGCCTCATGTTTCCGTCAGCGATTCTACATTGGGACTAACGACTTGGACGAGATTTTCAACAGACTCATGGAGAAGATGAAGCTTTCAATGGTGAAGGGTTTTCTTCTTTGACTTTATGATGGAAATATTTTGATTTAGGGTAATTAAGTTTAGAGTGTTTCTTCAACTAGGATGGGAGGGACGAAGATGGTCCTTGTGTCAATGCGTCTATATATATATAGGGTTTCCGGCCAACGACGTGAAAAATAGAGTTTTCTTCATCGACGTAAAAAGTAGTTTCCAACCATTGATGGGTTACACGGAATGTAATAGTGATTAAAAACCAACACAAGAAGAGGCCCCGTTTATGAGCGTTTCTCGCTATCTTCATCGCCCTTTCGGGCTCTGTCGGTCGGACACCCCACGACTTCGACCACAATGCATCTCGTGCGATATGACAGTGGATAAGGATATGCTTGACGTGGGTATATAGATGACGGATAAGCATATGAAATTAGATGGTAAGGAGATGATGGATAAACACTTGAATTAGATGGGTAAAAGGTATAGAGATAACCTTCATGGTTTGAATTTCAAAATAAAGATAATTTAGAGTTTCTTTATAATACATGGTAAGTAATTATGATATAATGATTTCCCTTAATTCGTTAAGTTTAAATATAAAATAATAAATTACTAACCTACCCTTTCATTATTAATTAAATAAATAAAATTAATTCCTCAAATGAGTGGTTCACATTGGATCTCACGGTTATCACAAATTACCGAGTTCTCATTTGATTATATTATTCCCCTATATATATATATATATACAGAGAGAGAGAGAGAGAGAGTGAGAGGAGGGTTCATATGAGAACTGTAACTATTACGAAAATAAGAGGACAATCCTTAACCAATCATTTGGGTAATTAAATTCCAAAAATTAAAATATTAAAAAAATACGCGTTTATTTTGGAGAATATATGTCTTCTTTCAGATTGGGATCAATTGGTGTGTTTAATCGCTATGAATGTGTCATCTCTTTTGAAGTTATCCATGAATTATCATATTATATTTTCGATTGGTGTGTTTTTGATGGAAAAATACGATTGAAGTCAGCAGAGTCGAAGTCAGAGATGAAATCAATTCAGATTCTGCAATCGATCCATCAAAACAATGTAATATGTTTGAAATTCTGATTATCACCAAATTAAGAGATGAATCCAACCGCGATTCTACAATTGATTCATCAAAACAAGATAATAGGTCCGAATGACCTATTACTAGAGAGGATGTTGATCCAATTCATGATATATTAATGCTGGAAGTCAATGGTAACATTTATTTTACTTTACTGTTTTCTTAATCGTATTGATTTGGTTGTTAATCTATTTAATTCTTTTGATGTTAATTGTTTAGGTTGATCCCAATAGTTGTTTTATTTTCCATTTGTTTATTTGATTCTAGACATGAAATCAATCATATGTGATTTTATGGGTGAGTGGTAATGTTATCCCCATGTAGCTCTGTTAGAAAAGTATTGAAAATTACTAAGTTCTGAAGCATCAGAGACTGCTTCAGAAGACACAAGTTTACTTTAGAGATCGCACCATCAGAGATCATTCATCAGAGGACGCCTAACCAGAGGATGATCCAGCGTCAGAGCAACAAGATCCCCTCTGATCTTTTCTCTAATGTTCAATTGTTCAAATCTATCAAGTGTGGAGCCTTCCCTCCTATATGCCATGTCATCACATAAGTCGTCAGAGATAGCTTCATCAAAGGTACTACTCCAGAACTCTGAAGACATTCTCTCTGAGGATAATGCTGAAGAAATCTTACAAGTCTTGACACAAATTCAGAAGACACGTCATCATAAAGATAATGTTTACCTTTTAGGTAGAACACTGTTCACGGATGTCTTTTGTATCAAGAAAGTACACTATTCACCTTTTGGTCCTATAAATAGGACGTGCACTCCATTGTTCAAAAGTGTGCTTTTCTTACCTGTTTGTATAAAGAATTAACCTTTTGTACGGTGAATTGTACAATAATATATTGTAAGATTTAAACTACCTTTATGGTGTTCTTGATAATCTACATTTTTATCTAGTGAATATAAGACATGTTCTTTATTCATATATTGGATATATCTTCTTTACCCGGAGTAAATTTAAACCACCTTTATGGTGTTCTTTATTTATATATTGGATCAAGTGTATGGTTTAAACAATTTTGCATCCGGTATAATCTAATATATTTGTTTGTTTAAATCATCAAGAAAGAATCCGGGATCCAATAATTGGTATCAGAGCCTGTTTGATTTCATTAAATCAAATAAGATCAAATCTGACTTACTTGGGTTGATTCTTTTTTTATGATCCAGTTTTCATTTCTGTGCATTTTTTGTCAACTTACTGTTTACTGTAGAACATCATATATTTTGATAAACATGCAAAAGTTTCTTTTTCAGATTTGAAAACCACTCATCGTATTCTATCTTGATAAAAGCTACAAGATTTGAAGTTTCATCTCATTTTAAGACTAATCAAATTCTTCTTTTCAAAAATGGCTAATCAAAGTATTAGTGCCATTTATACCGCTGGATCGTTGACAAAACCTTATACTCTTCTGAGGTATGAATATCCTCAATGGAAGATCAGGATGGTTAACTTCCTGGAAGGGATGGACAAAGATCTAATGAGATGTGTCAACAGTGGACCTTTCCAACCAATGGTTTTGGTTCCAAGACTTCTAGCTACAGAAACAACAGTAGAAATCCTAGCTTATTTTGAGAAAAAGACATCTGGTTTTACTGAAGATGAACTAACAAAAATGGAAAATAACTCAAAAGCTGTTCGCCTTTTGATAATGGCCATACCAAATGACATCTTTCAGAAACTTGAATCTTGTGTAACTGCAAAAGAAATATGGGACCAACTGTTCAATCAACTTGAAGGGGGTATTTAAACCCGAAAGAATCGAAGGACACAGTTCATTAATGAGTATCATGACTTTAAAGCTATACCTGAAGAAACTTTACAACAAACCTACACCATGTTTAATGTCCTGATCAATAAATGCAGAAAGTGTGGGGTCATAAGGTCTAAAGAGGAAAACAATGTACTTTTCTTAAAAAGCTTAAATGATGAATGGTTCAGTTGTCTATGTCACTTCAAGCAAATCAAAATCTTGAAGCCTGGACTCTCACAGACATTTATGGCACTCTTGTGGCTCAAAAAATGGAAGTCGTGAAACAAAAGAGCAAAACTTCTTTGGGTGGACCTCTTGCATTAATGTCATAAGACAAAGGTGTCTCTGAGGAAAACGCCAAAGATGGTAAAGCCAAAAGATCAAAGACATCAAAAGAAAAGTTTTCTAAAAAAGATCTAAAGAAAAAGTCAAAGAGAGCCATGATTGCAGATGAGGTCAAGACATCAGAATCAAATGAAGAATAGGATGAGGACATCAATGCCTTTGCTCAATCTCTTGCATTAATAATTCACCAGTTTAACAAGAGATTTGGCAAGAAGGTATTTGAAAAAAGAAGAGATGAGGGAGACAACAGAGGAGATATAAGAGGATTTCAGAATCAAGGACACCATGCTGAACCAACATCAAATCAATACAGTGATCAAAAGGCCATTCAAAACACCTACCAAGAGCCTGCTCAATATCAGAGATCACAACAACAATACCAACAACCACAAAGATTCTTTCAACAATCATCTCAGAAGCAAGAAGGTACTGCTCTTCCAACTGCAAAGGTAGACTGATCAAAGATCAAGACTACTATATAAACAAGTACAATGTAAATGAAAGAGTGCTTGTAGCAGAGATAGAGAACTGGGTCTCTGACTCTTCCTCTAATGAAGAATTAGAACCATCCCATCTCTGTGGAATGGCTGTAGATGATGATGACCAGTCTGATGGATCTTCTCAAGACAACTCAGGAAAGGTACTTTCTCCATCTATATCAGAATTTGAACTGGAAATGGATGTACTTAAATTAACTGATGAATTTCAGAACCTTAAACAAAAGCTTTTTGAGGAAAAAGAGAAAAGAAAGCAAGCTTTAAAAGATCTGACTTTCTATAAAAGAGAAAAGGATATTTTAGAAGCAGAAAAGAAAGAAATTTTTGTTGAAAAGTCAGAACTTGAGAAAACTCATAAGACAAAAGAAAAATCCTTCTATGAGAAATTTAAAGAACTTGAAAAGGCTCTAAAGGCAAAAGAGGAAGAAGTAAAGAAATCTGAGTATGAAAGACTCAACTCTGTTGCTTTGACAAACTTTTTTCAAAAAGAAAGAGAAGTTTTGCATCAATCTTTACAGAGAAAGGAATTGCAAATAAAATACTATCAAGATGCTCAAGATGTGCATGTAAAGATAAATTCTCAGATGGACACTCAAGGCTTAGGATTTAATGAAATGGATCCATTTACTAGAAAGAAGAAAACATCTCTGTCTTCTACTTTCTGTATTGGAAAGATTCAAAAGCCTGATTTCCCATCTCTGGAAAATTCAAATGTCTTCAAAAGAATCAAAACACCTGAAGGATCAAAGCTCAGAAAGATAAATTTCAGAAACATTTCTTACTCTAAATCAAAAACTTTCTTCAGAACTACTTTGGATAAATATGAGAAAGCTTTTAAAATCTCTGCCGCAAAAATAAACAATGTTCAGAGCAATTATCCTAAAGAAATTTCCAACTTTGATTCTTTTAGAGTTCAAAAACTAGAGGTCTCTGAAGCAAGTACCTATGAACTCCAAGCTCAGAGCACACTTAATCCAGAGGCACCTCTGTTTTCCCCAAACTCAGAAGAAAAGGTTAGAACAACCTTTGAAGAAGACATTAGAAGAGTCTTGAAGAAAACACTCTTTCTGATATGAAAAACAAATCCTATTCTAAAAGGATTATCAAAGTTTCTAAATCCAGAGGGACTGATAAATCTTCAGAAGTAGTCATCACTGACAAAATCAAAAGGGATTTTCTTGATTCAGATTTTGACTCAGAAGCTAATGAACAAATATTCTATGCTCCAAATAAGGTCATTCACAAAAACAAACAGAATGTTGGCTCTGGAAAATTAAACAAACCTATTTCTGTTTCAAAAGAAAAACCCAGAATACCAATATGTCCCGATTTTATGAAAATGTGTCTAAAAGCCAAAACCTCTCTGGAATTAGACAAAGAGATGAAGGAAAAAGCAGAGAGTAAAACAAAACTTCACAGTCTTATACCTATAAGCCTATAAAGTTTACTCCTGAACAAAAGAGAAAATGGAAAGAAATTAACCATTCTGTCCCTAATTGTGCAGTGAACAAAAGAGAAAAGGAGACTTTTTGGGCCAAAGGAAAGAACCATCCTCAAAAGAAGTCCAATTCCAATTTCAAAAAATCTGGACTAGATAGGAATTTGTGTAAAATCCCTAGTGCTAGGACAAATATTTTTAAAAATGTTTCCAAGGTTCTTAATGAAAAAAGAAGCTTTGCACAATCATCTTCATGTTTTGTTAACTGTAATTGCATCAATCTTCCGATCAAATTGAAAAATCACTTCTCTGGCCCTCATTGTTTTCTAAATGGATCTCAAAGGAAGAAAATATTAGAGACCCAACCTCGGAAGCAGCAGAAGAACCAGTATGGCAAACCATCAAAGGATGATAGGCCAAAATTTGAAAAGAAAACCTCATCACCTAACAAAAATGGACCCATTATGAGATGGGTACCTAAAAATCTTTAATCTGTCTTGCAGAAACAACGTATGCCCATCTGGTATCTTGATTCTGGATGCTCAAGGCATATGACTAGAGATAAAAGGTTGTTATCCTCATTTAAAGAAAAACTAGGAGGAGCTGTAACTTTTGGAGATGACAGACAAGGACAAATCAAAGGTTATGGGGAAATATCAAAAGGAAACATTTATGTTTCAAAAGTTGCTTATGTTGATGGGCTGAAACACAATCTGCTCAACATAAGTCAACTGTATGATCATGGTTTGATGTAAAATTTCAAATGAAGCATTGTTCTTTACTACTCTCAAACACATGTCAAGAAATGCTCAGAGCTGATAGAAAGGGTAATCTCTATCGCATGAACTTCACTAAGCACATAAACACAGACTCAGAGAAACTCTGTCTAGCTTCTCTGAACAATGAAGATACATGGCTCTGGCATAAAAAGTTATCACATTTGAACTTTTCTTCACTTCAGAAATTGGTCAAACTCAATCTAGTAAAAGGTTTACCATCTCTGAAGTTTGACAAAGGCCATCTCTGTTCTGCTTGTGAGATGGGGAAGCTAAAAAGAACATCCCACATATCAAAGAGTGATAGTTCTTTCCCACGACCCTTGCACATGCTTCATGTTGATCTCTGTGGTCCCATATCTGTGCAAAGTCTGGCTGGAAAAAAGTATATTCGTAAGTTGATTGATGAATACTTCAGAGACACATGGATTGAGTTCATCAGAGCTAAATCTGATGTCCTAAAGATACTGATAAATCTGTTAAAAAGAATACAAGTTCTGCTAAATTGCAAAGTTCAAAAATCGAGAAGTGATAATGGTACATAATTCAAAAATGCAAAAATTAACTCTTATCTTTTAGAGGAAGACAAAAATACAAAAAATAACTCTCATCTTTTAGAGTAAGGCATTTCACCAAACTTCTCTGCAGCTAGGACACCTCAACAAAATGGTGTTGTTGAGAGAAATAATAGGACATTGGTTGAGGCTGCAAGGACTATGCTTGCAGGATCTGATCTACCAACAAAATTCTGGGCAGAAGCAATATCAATAGCTTGTTTTACTCAAAACAGAGATATCATTGTCAAAAGATTTAAAAAGACTGCTTATGAACTCATAAATCAGAGGAAACCTAATGTCAAGTACTTTCATGTCTTTTGATGCAGATGCTTCATTCTAAGGTAGTGTTTCGTATGCAGACTGTATGGGATGGGACAGGACTAGATAGGACGGGACAAGACGAGACTAATTGTCTGTCCTACATTTGGTAGGACTAGAACAGGACTGGACTAATTGTCTATCTTGCATTTGGTAAGCTGGACAGGACGGGACATGACTGATAAAATGACCAGATTATCCCTAAATGTTAGTTTAATATAAAACCAAGTGATTCCGATATATAACCTGTGGAATCGAAATCAACATAGAACTTCAAATTCACATATAACTTCAAATTGAAATCGGAATCAACATATAATTTGTGGCAGCGAAATCACATGAATCTGTTTACCAACATATATAACTTCAAACAGAATTTGAAATCAAAATATGACATCTAAGTCATGGAATGAAAATCTTTACATTAATCTATAAATCGAAATCTTCAAATCGAAATATAACTTCGAATCGAAATTTTCAAAATGAATTCTTCAAATCAAAGTCTTCAAAATCGAAGTCAAGAGAGAAATCGATTTGAATGAGATATAACTTCAAATTGAAATCTTCAAAATGAAATCTTCAAATCGAAATATAAGGAGCCGACGATTTAGGTTGGGTCGATATTCTGGAAAAACAAAATCAATTCATTATTGTAAAGGAAATCGTACCTGGAACTCGAATTCCATGGAAATCAAACCTGGAACTCGAATGCCATGGAAGAAGAAAGAGATGAAACTGAGAAATTAAAATAGAAAACTGTTAGTGCATAAATATGTTGGATACAAGATCATGGAAATTGAAAGTCAATTGCTCAAGTCAAAGCCTCATTGCAAAGTCAAAGTCAAGGTGTTTAAAGAGAAAAGTCAAAGTCAAAAGTTCAAGTCAACTAGTTAGTTTAGTTAGTTGTTTTGTTCTTGTAATATTTAGGTATAAATATCTTTTTCGTTTGTAGAATCATTAGGTTGCTTGAGAGAGTAATTCTTAGAGAGAGAAATATTTCATTGAGAGAGCTTTGTAATCTGTTTGATTCGTTAATCAATACTATGACTTTGTGAATTGAATTTCATTGTTGTTCATCTTGATTATACATATTGGGAACAATAATTGGTATCAGAGGAAGCACAGTTCATAAATCAATCAAATAATCGGTCGAACTTCAAGAACTCGCAAAGTAGTCTGTCAAAAATTGAATTTTGAGATTTAGTGGTGTTTTGGTTTAGAAATTGATAGATTTACACTTGATTTTGGTTCTAGAACAGTTTTGATTTGAATTGCATAGCCTAATTCACATCAATTAAGTGTGAATTTTGGATTTTATTGATATTTTTGTTCGTGTTTTGAAAACACTATGTTTAGATCAAATTTTATTTTTGAGTGAATTTTTGGTGAAATGATGTATTAGAAAAGTGTTTAGAATCACATAGAGGATCAATCTACAAAGTTTGGTGATAAAATTCGAAGTTTTGAAAGATTTAAGGCTGAAAAGTTGGTCCAGGCTCGAAAAGGTTGAAGAACTTGCAAGATTCAAAGAAGTCGCAAGGTTCATATGAAGAACTCGCAAACATCATCTGAAGAACTCGCAAGGACTTCATTTTGAATTTTGTTTTCTATATCTTAGAATTTTTTTCTAAGTATAGAACTCGCAGAGTGCCTCTTGCAACAACCAGGAACTCGCAAGCCACTATCTGTGACAAGTTACTGTTCATAGCCTTTGGTTTGCTTTAAGTTTAAGAACTCACAAGACAAAGCTTACGACAAGTGTCTACGACAAGTTGTTTTTTTGAAAATTTTCTAAGTATAGAACTCACAAGAAGATACAAGCTCAAAACACGCAAGCTTCAGCCTGCGACAAGTTCAGAACTCGCAAACTTCATCCTGTGACAAGTAAGAACTTGCAAGCTTCATTCTTCGAGTTCCTCACTTTTTTGGTGAAAGGGTTTGTGACAAGTGGGTTCAAAGGGTTTTGCGACAGGTACTTCTCTGTGGTCTGCGACTTCTGTACTTTGTCAATTTTTGGCTATTTTCAGAATTTTTAAAAAATTTATGTTTCTGCATTTATCAAGATGAATTTAAAGGATGCTCTGTCTATCGGTACTGATGTCAAACCACCCGTTCTATTCAAGGGTGAATATGAGCAATGTAAGGACAGATTTATGGATTTCATAGACATACATGAAAATGGAGAATACATCATACAGTCAATTGATGAGGGTCTGATGAAACCAGTAACTGCTGTTGTACCAGATGAGGATAATGAGAGTTCAGATAGTGAAGATGGACTGAGAACAGAGGGATAAAGACTAAAGAGATTGTGGTTGATTTTTTAAGAAATTAATTTTGAAAAATTTTGGTTGAATAAGAGTTTGTAACAGTTAAGGGAGATGGTCAAGAAATGTTTGAAATGGAAAGGAAATTAAGGGAGAAAGAATTTCAAGAAGTATGATTTGAAGAAAATTCGTTGCAAGAATTTGTCAAGGAATGCAAGTTGTGGGAAGATTGCATAGAATTGAAAGAGAAAGTTCAAAGGATTCACAATGTTTGTTGGATTTTACTGAAATTTTCGTTGAAGTTGAGTTGTTGAAGTAAAGTGAGCTAAATCTGAAGATAATTTCTTTCTGAAGTCTGAAATAGGTTTCTACAACCTCTGGGGGAGATTGTTAAATATTCTTAAAAAGCATATCCACAGACTTTGAAGAGATTACAAAAAAATTCTGAAGACAGTTCAAAGGAAAGAAAGATTGATTTTGAGCAAATGGGGAGATTGTATAATTTGTGATAAAGGGGGAGATTGTGCTTCATTGCTAAATTTCTTTTTGAAGATGACCTTGAATCCAAAGAGGGAGATTGCTAGGGCACAAATATGTTGGATACAAGATCATGAAGATGAAAGGTGAAAAGTCAAAGTCAAAAGCTCAAGTCAAACTCTCAAGCTAAAGTCAAAGTCTCTTGTAATAAAGGTCAAAGTCAAAGTGTTTGTAGTTTAGTTGTCTTTGTAATTTGCAGTTAGTATAAATAGATTTTCGTTCGTAGAATTCATTAGACTATGCGTATACTGTGATTGTAGAGAGAGAATTATTCAGAGAGATCATCCTGTACGAATTCACATTGACTGAAATTGAAATTTATTTTTTTGTTTGATTGTGTTATCATCTTGATCATTATCGTAGTAAGAACATTATTGTGGGACACACACTATACACCTGAATAGAAGAGAAGACATAAGGAAGATAATCAAGCTAGATATCTACTTCGTCAGAGCATTCCAAATGAAATCTACATAAAGATTGACATCTACAAGGCTACTGCAAAGAAGATGTGGGATCAATTGGAAAAGATGATGATGGGATCAAAGATTGGAAATCAGATGAAGGTAGCCAACTGCATAAATAATTATGAAGAGTTCAAGGTTAAATCTGGGGAAAGTCTGGAGAACACATATGAAAGATTTGTTTCTTTACTAAATGAGCTGGCAAACAACAAGGTGAAAAAGAAGCAGATTGAGAATAATGTCAAGTTTCTCAGTGTCTTGCAGCCAGAGTGGAAGAAACATACAAGAAGGATGAAACAGATGAAAGATCTGAGTGAGATCCCTTTACATGAAGTTTATGAAACTTTGAGGCAGAATGAAGAAGTGGTAGAAGAGGAGAGAGAAGAGAAAAAGAAGAGTGAGAAGAAAGTTGATGATCCAGTTGCTTTGGTGGTAGAGAAGAAGAAAGAGAAAGAAAAGAAAGATAAGAAGAAAAAGAAGATTGTGGTTTCTAGTTCTGGTGATTCTGAAAGTAATGACGCCGATGCTGATGATGGAGAGAACCTTAAGCAAACCATGATTTTGCTTACCCGAGCCTTCCAGATGAAAATTTCATAAGAAGTCGGGTTCCAATAGTCAGGGGTACTCTTCAGGATCAAGGAACCATGAACAAAAGGAAAGAGTGGAAGGAAGAAGGTTTGATGAAAGATGGTTTGAAGGGAAGAGTTTTGTGGAAAGGAAGCCAGAAAAAAAGAGGTATGTAAATCAGTATGGTGAAAAGAAAGATGAGGAGTCAGTCAAGTGCTACAATTGTGGTAAGATAGGCCACTTTGCCAAGGATTGCCGGAAGCTGATAGTTAGAAATTCTGAGTACTATAAGAACAAGATGCTTCTGGCCAAGCAAAAAGAGGCAAGCAAAGCACTAATGGCTGAGGATGATTACTGGCTAGATCATTCAGATTATGAGGAGGACAAAGAGGAGACTGCTCACATGTGCTTAATGGGCAAGGAAGTCAAGTACGATGAATCTGATGAGGAGACTTCCGAAGAGGAACAAAATTTTTCTGAATCTGATTTCTTAAAACAAATGGAAACCATGATGGTTAAGCTTCAGGAGTTAGAAGCTAAGCTCAAAAAGCAGAAAAGTAGAGTTGCGAAAAAGCGTCAAACAACTTTTGATCTCAACAAGGAAATTGCTGGAAATTTCTACTGTTTTTGAAAAACAAAAAACTTGTTTTGAAACTCAAATTTCTAAAATAGTTTCTAAGTTTAATAAGTCTGAACTTGAGAAACAAGAGTTTGCTATGAATTATAATAAACTGCAATTCGAAAACAAATCTTTGCTGAAAAAGATTAATGGTTTGGAAGCAAAGCTTTATGCTCGAGGTCAAACTGATCAAACCATTTATCTAAACAAACCGAAGGAAGTTACTGATTTCAAAGATAATTGGGGTATTGGTTACGATAACCCACATTATCTGAAGAAAGCTATAAGAAAGCTTCCAACTTTATATAACTTTGATTTCTTACAAGTGGCTGAAAAATGTCGTCTTTTGAAACCCAAATTTGTTACAAAATCATCTGATGAGGTTGAGGCTAAAGAAGATGAGAATAGAAAGAACACAACCAAAATGCAACTACCATTTTTCTATAAAAAGCTGAATGATAGTTATCTTTCTTAAAAACCAAAGTTTCTATCAAACGATTATTTTGAAAGCTATCCTACTAAGGAGTTGGAGGCAAAACCTGTTAAAGCCAAAATTTATGTTCCTCCACTCATCTTGGAAAGTAAAATTTATGAGCTTGAGAACACTTTAGTAGATGAAAGAATCTTGGTTGATCTTGAGAAAGTTGTGGTCTCTACTGTTATTAAGAACACTAATTTTAAATCTGAAGTTACAAATGACAGCGTCAAATTAGGAAGAGTTAGTGCAAACAACTCAACTGATTCAGATGCGTCATCTTGTAAAGTTTTCATGGGAAGTATTTTTACAAATCCTAAAACTTCAGATAGTGCTAAAATGTCTTACAAACAAAAGTTTTCTAAAATGTCAAATGATTTCAAATTCTTCCAAGGCACAACAATTTGATGATGATGATGTTGATGACTTGTTTGCGGTTGAAAATGATTTTTTAAATTCTGATGGTTGTTTGGATGAACGTGTTGATAAATTTGATTTCAATGCAAAACTTCCAGATCATACTTCTTTCGTGATTAATAATGTTGTTTTACCTAGTGTTTTTGAAAAAGGAGAAACATCAACTAAGGTTGATGATTCAGTTCCTGCGAGTACCTATTACTCTAAAGGTAAGAAGGAAAAGAAAAGGCGCTCACAGAAATGGACCAACACAGGTAAGCACAAGAAAACATAGACTCTTAAATCTCATGTTTCTGATAAATCTAAATCTTGTGTTTCAGAATTGAGAAAGAAAATGTCAGAAGCAAGACTAGAATGGAGACCTAAACAGAAGATTGAAGAGTCTACAAAATCATTGCCTGACTTAGATTGTAATAGGCTTACTACTAGTTTACCTGATGTAATTGATCAATGTGCTTCTTCTAAAACAAAACTTGTAACTTCTTACAAAGTTTATACAATAAAGCGGTTGATCTAATTACCTCATTTTCCTAGTAAGTGTTCCACTTTTGGTCGAAATGATTTTGCGACTCGACAATATTATGATTGTTGGATTGGTACTTATTATATACATCATTATAATGGTTTTGAAAAACAAAGAGGACCCAAATTCAAATGGGTGCCAAAATCTTGTGCAAACACGAAAGGACCCATCTAAAAATGGGTACCTAAACCTGTTGTTGCCTGATTTCTCTTGTGCAGACCCGTCATATGTGGTACTTGGATTCAGGATGTTCCAAGCATATGACGGGGCAGAAAGAGTATTTTATCTAATTATACAGAGAAATTCTGCGGTAGCGTGAGATTTAGGAATGACCAGTTTTCACCGATACTTGGTTATGTAGACATAGTGCAAGATAACGTAACGATAAAGAAGGTGAGTTATGTTGAAGGATTAGGACACAATCTATTCATCATTGGTCAGTTCTATGACAAGAATTTAGAGGTGAATTTTAAGGCTAAGCGATGTTGTGTTAGAATGGAAGACGGTGAAAAACTTTTGGTCGGGACGCGAAAGTCAAACCTCTACACGATCAATCTATCAAAGGTCAAGACTGATAATGCAGTGTGTCTAATTTCTAAAGCCTCTATGCAACAAAGTTGGTTATGGCATAGAAGGCTATCTCATCTCAACTTTCGCTACATTAACATGTTGGTGACTGGCAAATTGGTTTAGGGATTACCTGAGCTGAAATACGTAAAAGAACATATGTGTGATGCGTGTGATATAGGCAAGATGAAAAGAGCTTCTCATAAGCCTAAGCCTGAACCGAGCACAAGTTCTTCTTTAGAATTGTTGCATATGGATCTCTGTGGTCTAATAAGAACGCAAAACATAAACGGCAAGAAGTACGTTCTCGTGATCTTGGATGACTATTCAAGATACACATGAGTCAACTTTCGAAGATCGAAAGATGAGACGCCCGATGTCATCATCTCATTCTTAAAGACCGTTCAAGTGAACTTGTAGAAGATAGTTAAGCTACTCAGAACTGATAATGGCACATAGTTCAAGAACAAAATATTTGACGATTATCTCGAATCGGTCGGGATAACTAATCAGTTTTCTGCTGCCAGAACGCCGGAACAAAATGGGTAGTTGAATGATGAAATAGGACTCTTGTTGAGGCTGCACGAACGATGCTGAGCCAGTCCGATCTACCTTTATTTTTGTGGGCTGAAGCTGTCTCAACTGCATGTTATACTCAAAATCGTTCAATCATTCATCGCCGGTTTGGTAAAACACCATATTCTTTGATAAACAATAGAATACCTAGCATTAAACATTTTCACATCTTTGGATGCAGGTGTTATGTGCTGAATGATAAGGAGAACTTGAACAAGTTCAGTCGCAAGGCTGATGAAGGAATTTTCATTAGATATTCTCAAATGTCTGCTGCATACAGAGTTTACATGAAGAAATCTAAGATAGTAGTGGAGAGCGTAAATGTTACATTTGATGAAGAAATGGTTTATGATAAAATCAATTAAGAACTCGTGATAACAGGAATATTAGCTTCTGGACAGATCAGTCCAGAACCTGCGGTTAATGTTTCTAATTCTGATAAAGCGTCAACGTCTCATTTAACATAATTAGATTTATTGTTTTAACATTTTTATGATGAGTTTCTTGGTTCAAAAGTGACTAAACCTGTTGTGATTGACAGATCTGAAGATTCAAGTAATCATCATCCAATCACATCAGATGTATCGACTGAATCAAATTCCCCGATTCAAGAAGAAACTCCAGTTCAAACACCTACTCAATCAGTTGAAGTTGCACATGAAACTGCAGAGCTAGAAGTTACACATTCAGTTGGATGTACTGTCATGCCTACACAACATACATCAAATGTTCCATCCACTGAAACTTCTGCACCAGTTATTTCAACTGAACCCTTACAAGAAGAATATACTGGGTATCTAGATGATCAACATGATCAGTCTACATCTATACCACTCCCTTATGTTCATAAGTGGACCAAAGAGCCCTGGTTTAGTACTTTATTGACTATGTTCTTACCATTTCTCAAATTAAAACTAATTTTTGATGGTAAGACACCCCGTTTGAACTTCATTGATATTTGAGCGTGAATTCATTCAAAGCATTTCTTTCAAGAATGTCTATATTTGCTTCAGATAGACAACATCCAATTTTTCATGACCTAAGCTTTTATTGATGAATCGTTCTTATTTGATCTTTTCTTACATTGTCAGATTCTCAAAACATATCTATTGATTTCACTTCATTCATTCTACACTATGCAAGAACACACAAGGAATACATTTTCTTGTCTTAACATTCATAGAAAATTTCTTTGTGATTTTTCGATGATTGAATGGAAGCCTTGGAGGAGTGAACATCAAAAAGCTCCTTTCCAAAGTACATTTGTTGTATAAAGTGGCTATCTGCTACTTACATGCATCTTAACTGATTCATTTGTTGATTCAAGAGAAAGTCGTGAACTATGTTACAGGAGGTTCTGACGTCTGCGGTCTGATCTATCCTGCAGCAAAAAGGCACGCTAGTCGGGGGGCAAATGATCAACCAATCCCTAGGTCCTCACGACCAAAGGATGAATTGGAGCTAAAGTCAATGAAGATAACATTCGACCAAGATGACCTGTGCAACTTACATCAAAAGCATCACGACGGGTTAATTGTCCAACTAAAGATCGACAATTGTCTGACCCAGAGGGTGTTAGTCGATGGAGGAAATCAGCGAACATAATCTTTCTCGACACCATCAGAGCTGTGGGACTCGAAAAGTCGGAGATCGTTCGTCGTTCGATGACCTTGGTCTACTTCAATGGAGACGCGACAAGCATCTTTGGAGAAATCACTCTGCTTGTCTATGCTAAAAGAATCAACAAGCAGACTAGGTTCAACGTTATCGACTATTCGTCAGCATACAACATCATTCTCGGTCGATCCTGGATCCATGACATGAAGGCAGTCCCGTCAACGTTCCACCAGACAATGAAATTTCCCATGCCGTGGGGAGTCCAGAAGATCAAGAGTGAACCAAATGTCGCTCGTGATTGCTACAAGAAAACGATGAAACCACGAAAGCAATCCATCTAGCAATTACAGGACTAGGATGCTCCCGACACTATCGACGATTATCGTTTGGAGGAAGTCATCCTGGACCAAAGCAGGTTGGACCAAGTCATCTTCGTAGGTTCGTACTTTGATCCTTCCATTAAAAAAGAACTAATCTCTTTTTTGCAGGAGCACACTGAATGTTTCGCTTGGACGCATGAAGACATGGTCGACATTGACCCCGAAGTCATTTCCCACAAATTAAATGTAGACCCATCGTTCAAACCCAGCAAGCAAAAACGTTGAAAGTTCACCCCAGAGCGAAACAAGGTGATCAATGATGAAGTCGACAACCTCCTCAGAACCAGGAAAATTAGAGAAGTAAAGTACCCCGAATGGTTAGCTAACGTCATGGTCGTACAAAAGAAAAACGGCAAATGGAGGTTATGCATTGATTTTACAGACTTGAACAAAACATGTCCAAAGGATCCATTTCTTTTTCCACATATCGATGCTCTAGTCGATGCAACTGCTGGACACGAACTCTTGACGTTCATGAATGCATACTGTAGCTATAATCAAATACTTATGTACGTCGACGATCAAGAAAAGATAGCCTTTATGACGGACATAGGTATTTATTGCTATAAGGTTATGTCTTTTTGTTAGTGTATTGTTGTATCCAAGATTTAAGTGTAGAAAGTCAAAGTATGTAAAGTCAAATATAGTCAAGTCTTGTAAAGTCAAATCTTGTATAAATGACTTTGTTATGAGTGTTTGTAAAAAAAGTTGTGAGAGTTTTCTTTGTTGTAGGGCTTGTAACATTTTTTTAAGAGGTATACAACTTAAGTTTTTCTCTCTCTACTCTCTCTCTAGATTTTGTTCTTAATTGTCAAATCTTGATGTTTTCTTGAATTTGTGACCTAACAATTGGTATCAGAGCAGACAAAATCATTCAGATGATTTGAAAAACTTTGATTTGATCAATTTCTTGGTTTAACGAAGAACACACACGTATTTTTTTGAAATTCACTGTTGCATCAAATTTTATTAGAGAAATCGTTTTTAATGCAAGAAAATGGAATCATAGTAATCAATTTGTGGATTAGAAACTTTCTTGTTGAGGATTAATCATGAAATTCGTACCAATTCGTATTCAATTTTGAATTTTTGTTGATTTTGTTTTTAAAATGTTCGAACACTGTGCTTGATCGATCTACTAATTTCTTGTTGTTTTTAATCAAAATCTTGTATTAGAAATGTGTTCTAGTTGATATTTCGACCATATCTGTGCATTTTCATGTATTAATTGCTAGTTTTGAAGATTTTGGATCGAATCCGTGAACACAACTGAAGAACACGCAAGATCTAGACTTCACACAAGAATCATCTGAAGAACACACATGTCGAAGAACGCGCAAGCAATGAAGAACACGCACGAAGAAGAATTTTGACGGTTTCATGTGTTATGCGAGTTCTTGACTGAAACGCGCAAACAGAGATATGCGAGAAGCAGAAACGCGCATGAAGTTGTTCGCGAGATCTTGATCTTATATTCCTTCGATATGCGAGTTTTGATTCTGCGAGTTCTTAATTGTCAAAAATATTTCTAAAAGTATAGAACGCGCACGTCCTTGTCTGCGTTAACATTAAATGCGCACGTAGTGTTCTGCGCGAACCAACTTGCGCGAAGTGAATATTTTGCCACAGTGGTTTGCGATTTTAATACTTAGAAAGCTTTTCAAATTTTTTCAAGTGTTTTTCAATTTTGTTTTTCAAGACAAATTTTTTTTATCTTAATATTTTGGACGATCATCTCAAGCTTAACTTTCAAGATGTCTAATGTTTTGTCAGGGAGAGACGTTGCTATACTGTACATGCCTGAAATACCTGCCATAGAAGTTGAACGTGATAAATTGACAGATCCGAATTCAGTTATTCTAAATCAGATTCAGGAGTTTAAAGCTAAATTGTTAAATTCTGATAAAACTTCTGAATGTGCAAAATGTATTAACAATTCTAAATCTGATTTTTCAGGTATTATCAAGGCAAAAGAGAAAGACTTTAAAGTGAAAGAGAGAGAGAGATAACCAAACTTCAAAGCCAACTGAAGACAACTGAACATAAATCATTAGAGTTAAAAGGTGAATCAGTTGATCTACATAACAAGTTCAAGGATTTTGAAGATCAAATTTCTGCATGGGAAGCAAAAAATGCTGATCTGATGAAAAATATTAATGTAGATAATGTCAAAGCTGATTTGGAAAATGTTTATACTCAAAAGATTTCTGACTTTTCTAAGAAATCTTCTCAAGAGAAAGAGGATTTGGAGCTAGGATGTATAAAACTCTCTAAGCAAGTATCCAAATTTGAAAAGATTGTTATAGCTGAAAGGGATACATTTGCAAAAGAGAAAAATGTTCTTGAAAATAAAAATCTTGAACTTCCTAAGCAGATTTCAACATTACAAGACTTACTTGAAAAAGAAAAAAAATCTTTCCAAGAAAAGAAGAAGTCTTTTGATGCGGAAAAGATAATTTTGAAAAGAAAAATGCTGGGATTTTCAAGGAAATATCTGAAAAGGACAAGAACTTAGAAAATGATTTTGAGCAAGAACGTCAAATCTTTGAATCTGAAATATCTAAGCTCACATCCAAAATATTTTTTTCTATCTTCAGACATTTTAAAAGAACATATGGAAAAATCTGATTTGAAAAAGAAGTTTGACACACTACACACTTTCTGATGAAAGAAATATTTTGTCTAAAAAGATAAAGGACTTGGAAACTGCAAATGTTGAATTGTCAGAGAAGATTTCTGCTGATATGATTAATCAATCACCTTTTGATAATTAAACGGAATCAGTTTGTTCTTTTAAAACTGCTTCAAGTTCCATTCATGAAAAAGTTTCCAGAAAGAACAGTGTCAAATCTAAAATTGTCAAATCAAATCAGATTCATCCATCTAATCTGTTTTATGATAAAACTGTTGATAGTCCAGCGAGCTTTTATGTTAAATCTCTTGAGAAGAACTTTTCTAAGAAAGGACAGATGGTGTGGAGAGTGAAAGGTTCTCATGATGACAAGAAGGACAAATCATCAGCATCCACATCCAAAGCCAAGAAGAACAGTGCTACTAAAAGTAAATCTTTTGGTAAACCTGATATGTTTTATTCAACTAATCATTTGATCGGAATTGCTCAAAAGAAAATTTGTTGTTCATACTGTGGAGAGAATGATTTTGTTAAAAGAGAATTTGCTCATAACTGGTACGGAACTTATAGAATTACTTCTCAGAAAAGTATAATTAAAAGTGTTAAATCTAATGAGAAGTAGATTCCTAAATCTAACTTACCAGGACCCAAATACCAGTGGGTACCAAAACCTGTCAAATTTGTTTTGCAGGTACCACAGGTTTAGGGGGAGCAAGATTGTTGACTTCTAGACAAAACAGTCTAGGACTCGTACCTCAAAGAATTTTGGCTCTTGCTTAAGACTCGTACTTTCATGTTAAAGAGCAATAGCTTTGAATAAAGCAGTTCAAAACCCGATCTTTAATGTCAAAGAATTATGGCTTCTAAACTTAACAGTTTAGAACCCGTACTTCAAATAAGAGTTTATTCAGATAAGGATATTATGCAAATATCAAGGGGGAGCTCATCTGAATCTAACTCAGATTATCATGATTTGAGGGGGAGCTTAAACATTTGTAAGTATCTTCTGATCTAGATCTTTCATTGTTTGAAAGAAGAACAACTTTCGATCATGAAAAATGTTTTCTGAAATGTTCAAACCACTTTTGGTTTTCAAAAGATTTTATGAATTTAGAAGTGTGACTTTTAATTGTTTTTCATAATTGAGCACTAATGTTTAACTGACCGTGTGTTTCCAAAGATCAATACTTGTGTATTATCTTGTCTATATACTGTCAAGTATTCACACACACACCGATTTAGTACTTTATTTGAAATTGTTATTACCATGTCTAAAATCAAATCAATTTTTTGATGGTAATACCCTTGTTTGATTTCACTGTTGTTGAGCATCAATCATCATTTCAATCTTTGTGCGTTCATTGCTAAATTGTTTATATTCGTTCATATAAACAAACTATCAAGTTCTTTGATACCCCAACCATTTCATGTCCATATTCACGATATTTGATCTGATTGATACATTATCAGATTTTCAAAATAATTCTCTTGATTTCATTTCATTCATTCAATTTCCTTGTTTTGAGAAATCTTCAAAGTTCAAATGCTCAAATTGCATTCATATTTTTGATGAGCATACATTTTGACCATGTTATCATATTTTGAGCTTTATTTGTTCAAGCTAAACTGTTGAACATCACATCTTTTTAGGATATATTTTCATGGGATCAGTGTGAGAGCTTAAAAGAACTTCCATGGATTCACGTTAACCCGTGTTTCCTACCTCGGAAGTTATCCTAGAGTGATTGAGGGGTGAGGGGTCAAAATCAAAGAGTGGGGGAGATAACTCACCTAGTTGAGTTTTTCTCATTGTGCTGAGCGGAAAAATGGAGATGAGAGTTTGGTTAGAAGTGAGCTTAAATGTTCAAAAGGAAGAGGGTGTGAGATATGATTTAAAAGAATATGAATACTCTGCACCAACTTCTTTCTGAGTCGGGCAGCCACATCTTCTGATTGGTTCACATTCTTTGGTGACCATCATTGAAAAAGGCACTAGCCCATGCCAACTCTTGCATTAACCCCACTAGCTACTCGTTTCTTTCTTAACAAAGAAATGTTTCATTTTCTTTGGGGACGCAACATATCTGCTATCTGGTCTTCACTCGAAATATTTAGATATTGAAAAAGAAAGAAAGTTTCCCCACCTTCGCATATCTTTCATGCACATTGAGTCTGTGGAAAATATGTTGTTGTCCCAACAATTTACACAATTTGAGCATGATCAAGCTTGAGTAGCTTCAATCATTTATACACTTTCACGTACTCACAAGGAATATGTTTTTTTGTCATAACATTCATAGAAAATTCCTTTGTGGTTTTTCGATGATTGAATGGAAGCCCTAGGGGAGTGAACATCTCAAAAAATCCTTTCCAATGTACATCCATTGTACAAAGTGGTTATGTGCTACTTACAGGCATACTAACTGTATCATTTGTTGATTCAGGGTTACAATGTTTATTATATTTGGATTTGAAAAGATTCGGGTATATACATTTCTTATGAATTGACGAATACACATATCATAAAGAGCGAAGATTGTCATATCATAAAGGGGGAGAATGTTAGTAGATCATAAAGAGGAAGATAAATTTTCAAATACAATGACTTGAAAAAGGGTTTGATGATTTTGTTGCTCACAACTCATCAAAAAAGGGGGAGAAATTATGGATTTTCAAGTCAAGTGAAAATTTAAAGATTTTCAGAGGATTCATCTCATAAAAGGAAGAGATTTTTCTAAAGAAAAAGGAGAGATATTTAAATACTTTCAAGTCAAATATGAACGGTTGAGTTAAGTTTGAAAGACTTTATGAAGAAAAGTGAAAGAGAGAGATAAATTTCTGGAATTTCAAGTTCAAGACAGATGAAAGTTTATTTTCCGAAGACTGATCAAAGATCACAGAGATGAAGATACGAGCATTGAAAGATTCCTCAAAGTTCAAAGATTCATCAAGTTCAAAGAAGATCAAAGAAGTTTCAAGAATTTCAAATTCAATTTTAAAGTTTTGTTCAAGACTTGATGACTTTTCAAAGACATAGTGAATGACTTTTTCTTGTTCCAGTTTCTAGCTATTAATCAACACACAATTTATCAAGAACAATCTTTTATTAATCACACAATCTACAATGATCCATATCCCTATTTTGTGCAATTGACACTTAAGCTCTTTCTGTGTGTGTTTTTTTTTTACAGTGTTCTTACTCTGAGTTCGCGTATGTGTGTTATGACAAACTATACTATGAATTTGCTATTTATATGGTCAACATGACCTTAGCAATTAGTCAACACTTTACAACATTTACATTAAACACCCATACACTTTACACAATTTACATTTCAGACCCTCCTTTTAATCTTGAATACAATTTAGCTCTAACAATCTCCCCCTTTGGATTCAAGATTAAAAAAAATTGACACGAATCTCCAGGTCTTCTTTTCTTCAGAAAAATCTTCATCAATTAATCTTTCACAGCTTTGACATCTTCAAATCTTTGACACTTTGATTATTCTTTGATAGCTCTTTAAATGAATCTCCACCTTTAGATTAACTTTCAACTTTAACAATCTTCACCTTTGATTACAACAAGTAAACTTTGAAGTATGAACATCTTCAGATTTGCAACTTTCTCTTCCGACTTAACATTCTAACAACAATTTGACTTTATTTCTTTCCTTTTATCACATCTTGCTTGACTTTCGCTATAAAGTGGTTCTGACTTTGAAATCTCTAATTATCTCCCCCTTCCTGATAAGATCAACTCTAATCTGACTTTGAAATCTTGAAATTCTCCCCCTTTTTGATGAGTTATGATAATCAGAATCATCAAAACATTTCAAGGTCAGTTCTGTCTTTGAAAAACATCTCCCCCAAATAATCAATATAAGCTCAGTCTTCATCAACAATCTCTCCCGTGTAGGAAAATAATCAATCTCCCCAATCTTATCTAATAAAATGATTATGTCGTCAATTCATGAATGTATTCATCTGAATCTTTTCAAATTCAGACAAATTATGAGTGGTACCCCTGAATCAACAGATGAATCAGTTATAATGCCTGTAAGTAACGCGGATGTACTTTATAAGGAGCTTGAGTGATGTTCACACACCAGGACTTCCATTCAATCATCGAAAAACACAAGGTTAATCTAAAAGCGTTCTAACAAAAAAACAAATTTTCTGTGTGTACGTGCTTGTGTATGAAAGAATTTAGCACAATGATTGATTTTCATAAGGGTCAAACTTATGTAAACCATTGAGACAACAACAGTTTTACACAGACTCAATGTGCATGAGAAAAGGTCGAAGGTGGGGAAACTTTCCTTCTTTTTAAATATTCGAGTCTTCCAAATGAAGATCAAATAGAATATGTTTTGCTTCCCCTTGAAAAATGAAACATTCTTTTGTTGAGAAAAGAATGAGTAGCAGGTGGGTTTTATACAAGAGTTGGCATAGGCTAGTTGCTTGTTTCAATAAAGGTCACGAAGAAGTGTGAACAAACAAATTATGTGGCTGCCCGACTCAGAAAAATTTTGGTGCAGAGTTTGATATTCTTTTACTCTGTTCGGACACCCTCTTTCTTTTTAACATTTGAGCTCACTTCTAACCAATATCTCTTTTACATTTTACCTCAGCACACACTCACTCTCAATTCTTTTGACTCCTATCCCCTCAATCACTCAAGGATTACTTCCGGGGTAGGAAACACTGGTTAACGTGAATCCATGGAAGTCTTTTAAGCTCACACACTGAATCCCATGTATTTTGACCTAAAAAGAATATGTTGCTCACCAGTTATCTTGGCAATTAAGCACAAGAAATCATAGTTAGAAAATGTATGCTCATGAATAATAAGAATGAAATTTGAGCAATTTAAATATTTAAGATCTCTCAAAACTTTGAACATTTATGATCATTAAATTTCATTGTTTTGAGAATCTGACAATAATTTAATCAGATCAAATATCATGAAGAAAAATATTTTGGGATTTCAAAGAACGCATGTTGTTTATATGAACGAGATATAAACATATTATCAATGAAAACACATTTCAAGTAGAAATGACGTCTGATTTCAAACAACTTTGAATAGCAAACGGGAGTATTACCATAGAAAGATTAAACTTTTGAGACATGGTAATAACAAAGTCAATGAGAATGTACTGAACCAATGTGTGTAAGAATACTTGGCAATATATAGACAAGATAATACACAAGTATTGATCTTTTGGAAACACACGGTCAGATAATAATCAAAGTATCCAAGTGAAAATCATTTAAAATCACACTTCTCAATTCATGAAAACATTTTAAGAATATGAAATGGTTTGAACATTTAAAAAACCGTTTTTCATATCCGAAAGTTGCTCATCTTTCAAATATGATAGAGTTTATGAATTTAGAAATATATACCTTTAGCGTAAAAATTCTCAACTCCCCCTAAAATGTATATTATCTTGTAAGCATCCTTGAAAAAACATTTGATACTTCCCCTCCGTATCTGTAAAAAGTCAATTGATTAGAAAAATATGACAATGAAATTTTAATGAACATTTATCTTCTCCCTCTAAAAGATATGACAGTAAAAATTTTATAAACTCCCCCTCAAAGTAAAAACTTCTATAGAAAGATGTTATATATTAAGCATCCTTTAGAAGAAAAAATTTTCAGTACGGGTTCTGAACTGAGTTATTCAGAATCCATCGTCACGTTTTCTCCAGTGAGAATAGTAACTTTCCATCTTTATCATTGAAGACCAGGTCTTGAACTATTTTGTTCAAAAGCCATTCACCTTGACATTGAAGATCGGGTTCTGATATGGTGTAATCAGAAACCATTGTTCTTTCTCCCCTTAGTCTTTAGGTGCCTGCAACACAGATTTAGCTTTTGGTACCCACTGGTATTTGTGTCCTAGTTTGTTAGTTGCAGTTTTATTAGGAGAAATATAGTAAGAACCATACCAGTTATCCACATAATTTTTTGCAAACAAAATAATTTGCACCACAGTAAGAACAATTAATTTTCTCTTGAGCTAGCCTGATCAATTGATTAACAGTATAAACGAGATCAGGTTTGCCAAAAGTTCTACCTTTCGGAACATTGTTCTTCTTTGCATTCGATGTATACACAAATGATTTCGGTTCCATCTTCTCATCTGTAGATCCTTTTACTCTCCAAATCCATTTTTCTTTGTTTTTCTCATCTTTTGTTAAGACTGATTTTGTAGTAATCATTGTAATTATTATCCTAGTCTAATCTGTGCTTAAATGAGCTTATCTGTTTTATTAAGGCTAGGGGTATTTAAGTCCCCTTAGGCCTTTGTTTTTGTAACTTTGAACACATATTGAATACATCAGTTTAGACTTTTGGCGCTCCTACTTTCTCTCTCTACTTTCTCTCACTAAATTTAGAGATCTTGGACTTTCAATTGGTATCAGAGTTTATCTGAATCTGAGAGGACTGAGAGATTACGTTTTTTATTCTGAATTTGTGGATTAAAGTAGAAAATTTGATCGATTTTCTTGATTTTTTCAAGAAAATCTCATTTTTTGCTTTTTTATCAAATTTGGATTATTTTCTGGGCGAATTGTGTTGTAATTTGATTCATTGGATTCGATTTTTTTAGGAGAACATAATTGATTCATATAATTTTGCAAGAAAAACTGTATTTGATCATCGATTTTGAGAAATTGCATTTTTTTATGGAAACCCGTTTTTCGAACTGTTACATTCTCGAATTTGTGATTTAGTGGTTTTTGATCGAATTTTTTGATTGAAAAATGTTATAAACCTGTTTTCGATCTCATCTGTGTGATAAATTTGCATCAAATTCAGTTTTGTAATTGATTTTTTGAAGATTTTTGTGTTTCGTCTTCGGTTTGCACCAGATCTGTAGTTTGCACGAGTTCATCTATGTTTATGCGAGTTTATCTTAGTTTGTGCCAGTTATTGTTGTTCTAATCTTTGCACAAGTGTATTTAGGTTGTTCAAGCAAAGTAAACTTTTTACTTTCAAAACTCGGCTTGTTGAATTTAAAAGTTTAAATCTTTCCAAATTTTATTCTATAAAGTAAAATCTTTCAGGTTTTCTTTCTTTTGAATAAAATGTGTGTCTAGGATCTTTTACAAGTCGCCTTGTTTATATTAAAGTTTTATATGTTCATCTTTCAAGTCTTACAAAAGTCGAAAAGTCAGCAACATGCTTGACGCTTTTGATACTGCTTTAAAGATATGTGATTCGGCACATTTATGGTTTACTTTGCTTGAACAACCTAAATGATCAGAATTGTAGATTGTAATGAAAATATGGGCTAAGCGATTTGATATAGATCTGAGTGATTGAGATGATTATTTCTATATATAAAATACAGAAATCTCTGAGTTTAAAAGTTTGTACCTGTGACCTTTCTGGTTTGGGAAAGTAAGTTCCGTGGGATGCTCGTCATCTGGTCCCCTAAGGTCAATTGGTCTGGGAGTGATCCAACCCAAATCCTTCTATAGAACAAGATCGAAAGTCATGTTCTACTGGTATGAATGGGTTTAGGATGTGTCGATGTAGCCTTTCTGATCCGAGAGAGTAAGTTCCAAGGGGTGCTTGACACCTAGTCCCCTAAGGCCAACTGGTCTAGGAGCGGCTGACCCAAATCCTGCAATAGGGTCAGATAGAAAGTTACGTTTACGACATGTTCTTTACTTACCAAACTTTTTGCTTAAAAGATGCCAAAGAGCACACTCAAGTGAAGATGCCAATGTGCACACTGCTAAAAGATGCCAATGAGCACACATCTCTTGATACTTGGTGATATGTTTTGAGTTGCGATAAACCTGTAAATTTGTGAAAATCTTAATTCTTGATGATTTAGTGTATGTACATGCAAAGTTCTCTATTGTATGTTTAGAATTGCATTTTTCTTGAAGCTAATCGAAGATCGCATGCGAGCACACTGAATAGATAACTGGAAGTGTTTGAAACTGAACATGTCTTAACTTGATATGCAATGAAACTTGTTCTTGTATCCAACCACTTACGCTTGATTTCAACTGATTGATAAATCTGTGATATTTTACTGAATAGAATTTAATTTGTTTAGTGTTTAAAATTTTATATGTTCAGTTGTTTCAAAATTTATATTCAATATGATTTTCTTGTATACTGATGTCTTTATGTTTGAGTATCCATGTTTTTGTAAATTGATCTGTGCATTTTTCGAGGGGGAGAGCACTTCAGAAAGAAATTTCACAATCTTCTGTTTTTTAGGGGGAGTAAATTCTGTGGTCAGATACATAGCTGATAAAGATATTTCACGTGCTGATCAGATATTAATAAGGTAAGTATTTCTGTTTTTCCTACACAATTGCTATACTGATATGTTAAATTTTGTGCATTTGTGTAGGGGGAGTAAAAGAGCTTGGCAGGTAAAAATTTCAAGTTTTTGTACTGTTATTTTTTATTTTTTAGGAGTGTTATTTTTTTTAGTATATTGTTTTTAAGTGGTATAAATAGTGTTTAGTATATTTTTTTTTCTCTCTCGCTCCAATTCTCATTTGAACTTCTTCGAACTGTTCATTTTCATCCTCTTTCTCTCTGAGCGCCGCTAACCTTTCTTGTGTTTGATTTCAGAGTTGTTCATCAATCAGGTTTGTTTTCTATGTTCTTATTCTTGCATTTGATTTGTGTTTTGTTTAGTATAACATTGTTCTAATTTTGATTTTGGATTCATTTTCGATTCATTCTGTGCGCCGACTTGTTAATCATCTATTTGATCAGAATCGAGAGCTTCTTTTCTGAAATTACTACTTGGGTTTGTCTTACTTAGTGTTTTCGAATCCAAGGTTATTCAATGGCTTCTCAAACCAACACTGATCCAGTAATTCAGGATTAGAACGTTATTCTCGATGATCCTTCTGATCGAGCTTCTCATGAGACGCCTATGCCGTCTGTTCCTTCTGTTGGGGCGAATCTGTCCGATTCACGACGAACACCAAATGATGTCTTTCCAACGATGATGTACATTCTGCCATACAAGCCCAACAATTATTTTGTAGATTTTGACAGAATCAAAATACATCTGGTTATTCGAGCGATTCTCAGAGGACATCCACTTGCAAGAGCTCTTACTTTATGCGCTGATGTTCCAGAAGTCTATATTCAACAGGCATGGCATACGATTACAAAGAATGAGCTTGCTCGTCCGTACAGATTTGATCTGCAAATTGATCAGTATGACTCATTTCTATCATACAAGCGACTTCGTCTCATTCTGGAGCTTCCTGAGCCGAATTCTCGACCTGGCAGAACTTCGTACGACCAATATCCTTCTGAAGTTGATGTCTTAGAGGGTATCCGGAATCTTGGATATGTTGGAGCTTTGAACAAAGTTAGTGACTTTGACAAGTCTAATCTTCCTCCTGTATGGTATGCACTGTTCTCTGTTCTCATCAGGTACCTGACATCGAAGCATTATGGCACGGACAATGCAAGTCTGCATTATCTCCGGTTGTTCCATGCAGTTGTTTATGACTTGCATGTCGACTATACGTTTATTTTCTGGACCGAACTCTCGGAGCGGGTGCAAGACAAGCTTACTCACAAGAAGCGCAAATTCCTCCTTTCATTAGATATATGAAGCTCATTGTCAGGAGTATGTTGAGAAGTAATACGGACATTCCTCGTCGACTATCTTGGCCTCAGGTTCCAGATACAGAGATGATGTACATTCAGAAGCTGAAGCAATCTTTCAACTATTCCATGCCTATTCCTTCCAATCTTATTATGAAGTATGCAGATCCATCTGATCCAAGTATCATTGAATATTGTCTGGACAATGATATCTTTTTGGAAGTTGATCAAGATGATCCGTCGCATGTTGAACGTGAAGTTAAAGTAGACATTGCCGATCAAGAGGTTCAAGCAGCTGTCGCTACTCAACAAATCGGTGATGTACTTGCTACTATTCATACTGAACCTGCTGCTTCTGTCCATGAAACTTCTGATGCTGCTGTTGATGCTTCTGCTGGTGATGGTGATAGAGATGCTGATGCTGGTGATGATTTTGCTAGAGTTGAAGATGGGGATAATGATGATTCTGATGGTGATGATGCTGATGCTGATCAACCGAGTCTTCGGGTTTATGAAAGAAAATTTAGGGAACCAAAAGTGGTTGTTCAAGACGATGTTGAGTCTGAAGAAGAGTCTGTTTCGATTAATGCTGAAGTTGCCAATATTCATGTTGATGAACTTGACTTAGCATTTGCTAATGCTTCAACTCATCATCAGGTTCAAGATACAACAGTTTCTCAGTTTTCTCCCGAGCCTACTTCTAGTGTCGAGACTTCTTCAATCGAGGTACGTGATACAACGGCTAAAATTTCTACTCTGAATGAGATGATTCGAAAGATGAGTGAGCAGTTTGAAGAGCATAAGAATGCGTAAATTCATAAATTGCGTGCTTTCTTCAAGGGTAAAATGCCAGAAATTGATACCTCTTCAATCCCTGAAATGATTCCTTTCAGACGCCCATCTGGGGTTGTTATTAGAGAACCGTCTTCTGCTGTTCAATCATCTGCTCCTGCCATTATGTCTATTCCTCTACCTCCACCGTTCACGCAGTCTGCTGGTGTGTCATCTTCAGTTCCTCCTGTTTCGACTTCTAGCACTCCAGTATCAGATCTTCCGATATCCGAGTTGTCAGATATGTTATACGCTCGTCTTTTGTCTATGTCACCGTCACATCATCAAGATCAAGATCCGATTTATCTTCTAAGGAATTTCCAGCCAACGCCGCCTCCAGTTCCTACGTCTGATTCTGAGAGAATTACTGCTTTATCTGAAGAGTTCCAGTCTTTCCGATCTGAAGTTCAATCTAGTTTTGCTGATCTTAAGTCTTTCATGACTCAAGCCTTTTCTGAACTTTCTAACAGATTTGATCTTCATACATAGAGTTGTAGAACTGAGGCAGGTCCGTCTCTTAAACGCCGACATGACCAAGATGATCCAGATCATCAAGGCCATGAGGGGGAGATGGTGAAGAGACCGAGAGTGGAAGGATCTTCTTCAACTAGAGAAGATCAATCTCAAGAAGAGGTGGCTGGTGTTACAGAAGAGAATGCTGACAACATTCAAGACTGTAGCATTCAAGATCTAGTGAATGTCATGATTGAAAATGTTGATTTGTCTTCCATGTCAAATGTACTGAACATTTCTGAACAAGATATAGAGAATAATATGCAGATTGTTGTTTATATTAATCCTGACACTACATCAAGACCAATTGATTTAGAGGATTTTTGAAGCTGCAAATGACATGAGATCCTTCTTTGCAAATTTCATAGAGATAAATTCATATGATGATGAAGACATCAGATTTGAGAAGATTTGCCAAGTAAAAGAAGAGGATTGTGATGACTTAGTCATTATTTCTGATACTGAGGATATTTCTGTATTCATGGATGCTAAGGATGAAGAGATTACAGACATGTTGTACAAAGATCTTCCATCTCAAGAAGAGATTCCTGAAACTGCTCCAGCTACTTCTACTCTTGCTGATGACGCTGCTCCGACTACCACTGCTCCTTCAAGTTCATTTGAAGTTGGTCAATTGTCAAGAGAACAAGCTGATGTTCTTACTTCTGAACCTGTGATTCCACCGTCTATTCTAGAAGAAGGACCAGTTTTGACCAGACAGGAGAGACAAAGAAATCTTCAACAAAGGTATATGGCTTCAAGACAAAGATCTGCCTTTCTAGAAGATTCTTAGTGTAATATTTTTGTTTCTAGAAGAAGGCCGATCAACATTTATGCTATCCTTGGTGTTGAAAAGGAGTCAGAGGCTTATCAGTATGAATACTTGATGCTCATTAAGTGCCAGCGCCATAGAAACAATCTCGTTTCTTCTCCGAATTTGATTGTCCGAGTTATCAGCGTCACGATCAACAAGTTAGTTAATCTCTGGTATCCGGAATTCGAAGTGGAAAGAAGAGATTGCAAGCGATATACTTTCTCAGAGGCAGATTTCACTGATCTTTCTATTGATGACATTGAGTTTTTATATGATCATTTCAGGAATCTTTATCATAGAACTCAAGATGTTTCTCAAACACTGTTTGTTATCAAAAGATTCATTCGACGGCAAATCAGATTCTTCAGAGTGTTTGATTTTCAGATGGTCGTTGAAAGCTTTCAGCCAGTTGTAAATCTTCTAAGGCCCAATCGAAGCTTGCCAGACTTAGATTCTTATCCTTTATTCACCATAATTCAAGATCCATATGGATTTGTCTACAAGAATGGCTCAAGTCAAAAATGCTTTCTCAGATTTGAAGAAATTAGTCATTACTCATATGGAACTTTGAAGGTGATCAAGCTTCAGTTGGAGCAACGTCTGAAAAAAGCTCAAAGAAGATTTTTGGAAACAAGAAGTAATGCTTTTCTGATTGATAATGATGAAATTCGTCTTCTCAAGAAGACATTGAATACAATTCATGAGAGATTTAATTTCCCCTCAACTCTAAGACGCCTGGAAGTTTCAATTGGACTGAATAGACTTCGTCAAAGAGAGGAGCGTCAATGATTACTAAGGGGGAGATTGTTAAGACTGATTTTGTAGTAATCATTGTAATTATTATCCTAGTCTAATCTGTGCTTAAATGAGCTTATCTGTTTTATTAAGGCTAGGGGTATTTAAGTCCCCTTAGGCCTTTGTTTTTGTAACTTTGAACACATATTGAATACACCAGTTTAGACTTTTGGCGCTCCTACTTTCTCTCTCTACTTTCTCTCACTAGATTTAGAGATCTTGGACTTTCATCTTTCCTTCTCTAAATCATTTTCTGCTGAGACTTGTTCTCTTTGATGTTACCTGAACCATCAATAGATTTGTCGTAGAAAAGGTTAGTAGGATGAATCTGTTCTTTATGTTTAGAAGTATGATTATCATCTGTAATAACAAACAAAGGATTATTAGAAACATTTGTAAAAATTGAACTTGCAACTGATTTAAATGAACATTCTGATGCAGTTGGATCATCTCTCGGTGATTGAATAATTAATTATAGCGTCTTTTGCTCAGTCAACTTCACCTTGAACATGATCTCTTCATGTTCTTTGATCTTGATTGACAAACTGTATCTTTCTTTTGAATGTAGATCAACTTCTTGTTCGTCTTCTTCTCCTTCATAACAGTTGATGATAGTTCAAATAATTTTCCTATCAGCTTCTTTATCTCATCCTCAAATACTTTTCTTTCTTCATCAAAGTCTTTCTATACAGAAATTATTTTATCAGATATTTCTTTGAAGATTCCAACATTCTTTTTTTCCGCATTCTTCTTTTCCCTCTCAAACTTGTCTCTCTCCATGATGATAACTTTCTCGAAATCTGACACTTGTTGAGAAAGTTTGGAACATTTGCATTCAATGAATTTCTTTTCTTCAAATGACATTCTTGAAAAGTCAGAAAATTTCTGAGCAAATACTTTTCTTTCTCTTTCAAACTCTTCTCTTTTTTCTTTGACTTCTTTTCATCTTGAGAAATCTGTTCTTTCAGTTCAGTAATCTTCTTTTGAAGCTCGGTATTATCTCTTTCCAAATCCTTTATTTTTCTTTCAATCTTCTTCACCTCCTCTTGAGTTCTTGAGTTGTTTATCTCTTTTGTGGTCTTTTCTTTCAACATGTTTATTTCAACCTCAAGACTAAACACTTTCTCTTTCAATTTATCTCTTTCAGTTAAAATATTAGTATTCATCTTTCTAAGTGCATCACTTGTTTCACCAACAATGTTTGCTCTTTTCCTAAGATCATTAATTTCTTTTTGCATCATTTCCTTCTTTGACCATGTAGAATTTGTACTACTGGCTTTCAAAATTATGGATTTCTCTTCACATTTCTTCAGTTTTATTTGAAGATTAAAAATCTCCTTTTCTTTTGATTCAATGATCCCTGCAAAATTGATTTTGGAGTTAGCAACACAATCTGAGCAAATAAAATCTTTCTTTAAAACTTTAGATTTATCTTTCAATTTATTGATCTGATCAAGAAGAGATGAATTCTAAATTTTCAGATTCTTATTTTCAGCTTCAAGGGCTGGAATCTCTGGCATATAAGCGATAGCACAATCTCTCTTTGTCAAGACATTATTTCGCTTCTCGTCAGTGTAAGGCATCTTGATATCTGTAAAATATAAGCTTGAAATGATCGTTAACAAAAATCAGAAACTTTAATCACACTCAGAAATATGTCCCCCTATGCAGACAATTAAATCTCATATTGCAGCTTGATATAAAAAAACTTACTATTTTATAAATTTGATTCAATGGTTAAAGACTCTTCAAAAGCATCAGAGTTTAAAGATTAACAGAGCTTCAATGGTTAAAGACGTCAGGGTAAAAGTATTGAAGAATCAAGAGCTGAAGACTATTGTCAAATTTTTATTAAATCTTAAATACAAAGGGGGAGATTGTTAGTGTATTGTTGTATCCAAGATTTAAGTGTAGAAAGTCAAAATATGTAAAGTCAAATATAGTCAAGTCTTGTAAAGTCAAATCTTGTATAAATGTCTTTGTTATGAGTGTTTGTAAAAGAAGTCTTAGAGGTTGCTAGGCATATGAGAGTATGTATGTTGTGAGAGTTTTCTTTGTTGTAGGGCTTGTAACATTTCGTTTTTAAGAGATATACGACTCAAGTTTTTCTCTCTCTAATCTCTCTCTAGATTTTTTTCTTAATTGTCAAATCTTGATATTTTCTTGAATTTGTGACTTAACACCTTAACATACTTACCGTCATGAATAAATGTACCTTTGTCAGATTGCTTGATCTGATATCCAAGGAAGTAAGTTAGTTCACCCATCATACTCATTTTATATTCTTTCTTCGTTCTTTCAGCGAAACGAGTACACAAAGATGGGTTAGTAGAACCAAATATAATGTCATCAACATATATTTGTACAAGAATAATATGGCCTTTTATCTTTCTGAAAAATAATATGTTGTCAATTTTGCCACTCTCAAATTTTTCAGAGATAAGAAAAGAAGAGAGGGTGTCATACCAAGCACGAGGAGCTTGTTTTAACCCATAGAGAGCCTTATCCAACTTATATACATAATATGTATGCTTAGGGTCAGAGAACCCTGGGGGTTGTTCAACATAAACTTCTTCATTCAGCTTTTCATTTAGGAATGCAGACTTGACATCCATTTGATATACTTTGAAGTCTTTGTAAACTGCATATGCTAAGAATAATCGAATTTCTTCGAGCCTAGCCACAGGGGCAAAGGTTTCATCATATTCTATGCCTTAGTCTTGTCTGTATCCCTGAGCAACTAGCCTAGCTTTGTTGCGGGTTACATTCTCATTTTCATCTAATTTGTTTCTAAACACCCATTTGGTGCCTATAATAGATTTATCGGATGGTCGGGGAACGAAATTCAAAACTTTGTTTCTTGCAAACTCAATCAGCTCTTCTTGCATATCACTGACCCAGTTTGGATCTCTGAGGGCATCATCAGTCTTCTTTGGCTCTATGAAAGAAAATTCACAAAAAGACAGATATTACCTGAACTTCGACGAGTCTGAATACCTACATGAGGATCACCAAGAATTTGATCTATGTGGTGATATCTGGTGTTGAGTTGGAGCATAATCGTTTACCTCAAGAGTTGGATCATCAATAGGAATGTTCACTGATGAAGAAGCTTGAGGTTCTTCAGCTATCAAATGTTGTGGTTCAGACAAAACGTTATTTACTGAGAGGTCTACAGAAGAGGGAAGATCTGATGGAGGAAGTGTGTTTAGGGGAACAACTGAAATCCAAGAGGTGGATTCAGAGTTAGGAGGTATGATGCTTGGATCATCATCAGTATTAGAAGGATCTGTATGCTAATGTGAGTTAAAGAGAGGTTCTGTTTCCCTATAGTGAGAGAACATCCAAGCATTCAGTTCATCGTTGTCAGCGATAGGGTTAGAGTTCGCTGACCTAGATTCGTCAAAGGTGACGTGGATTGTTTCTTCTACTGTTTGTCTTCTCTTGTTGAAGACTCTGTTAAGTCTGATTTTATAGTAATCATTGTATTTATAGGCTTGGTCTTATACTGTGTTTAGAGTCATATACTGTGTTGTATTGACCAAGGGTATTTAAGTCCCTTTGGTGTTTGTAACAATTCACACATACATCTATTAGAACATATACTCTGCGCTGCTCTCTCTCTACTTTCTTTCTCTAAGATTTAGAGTTCTTGGATTGTCAATTGGTATCAAAGCCAATCTAGATCTTGAGAGAATTGAGAGAATTGTTTTCGAATTCTGAATTTGTAGTTTAATCTGAAAATTTGATTGATTTTCTTGAATTTTTTTCAAGAAAATCTCGTTTTTAGATTTCTCATCAAATTTGAACGTGTTTTTGAACGAATTCTTGTGAAAATTGGTTTGTTGGATTCGATTTTGATTGTTAAACACTTTTAATTCACATCGATTTTCAAGAAATTCAAGTTTTGATTGTCGATTTTGAGATTTTTGAGATTTCTGGAAAACTCGTGGTTACGTACTATGTTATTCACGATTTCTTGATTTTGTGTTCTTTAATCGATTTGTTTGTTTGAAAAATGTTAGAAATTGTTTTTCGAACTCATTTGTATGCATAATTGTCATTAAAATCATTTCAGTAATCAATTTTTTTTGTGATTTATTGTGTTTTTTCAGCAGTTTGCGCCAAATTTGAACTTTGCGCGAGTTCATCCTAGTTTGCGCGAGTTCATCTAATTTGCACGAGTTCATAGTGAAAGGAAAGTCCTGTCTAAAGCTCATGCAAAGTTAAGTTTGCGTTTTCTGTGATTCACTAAAATTCAAGTTCTCTCCACCCAAGTCTCAATTTTAGTCAGGTTTTCGTCATCAGTGTGTCGCATGAAGTTTAGTTCTTGCTAGCTTCTTCTGACGCAAACTCAAGTTTGCGCCATCAGTGTTTCACGCAAACTCAGTTTACGCCACTAGCTTATCACGCAAAGCTAGGTTTGCGTCTTCAACGTCTCACGCAAAGCTCACTTTGCGCCATCTGCTTCTCGCGAGAAGTTATCCTTTGCGCCAGCTTCTTCGAACGCAAACCTCTAGTTTGCGCCAGTTTCATCTCACGCAAATATCAACTTTGCGCCATCAAAGCTTAGCGCAAAACAAACTTTGCGACTCTACCACCTCGCGCAAATCTCCTCTCTGTTCAGACTTAGAATATTTTCTACTGCCATGGATTCTTCCAAGTTAGCCTTTCAAGCTCAGTTCTACAAGAATGACCTCATGATGTCATTGGGTACAGACACTCGTCCACCAGTACTGATAGATGAAAACGAATTCACTCAGTGGCAAGATCGGTTCCTCAACTCCATTGAACGTCAAACTAATGGAGCAAACATGATGAAGTCTCTAACTGAAGGACCTTTCATAAAGTCTAACAAAGAGATTCCCGCAACACCTAACGAAGTTTTACGAATAAAAGCTGATAGAGAATTAAGTGCTAATCTGATGCTAGCTTTGCCAAACTCTGTCTATAACCGTGTTGATCATTACAAAAATTATCCAAATCAGATGTGGGAACAGTTAGAAAAGATCATGCTTGGATCTTCAGTTGCGACACAACTTCGACATACACGCTTCAGGAACAACTTTGAGGAGTTCAAGGCCAAACAAAGTGAGTCTCTAAAGAGTGTTTTCGACAAATTCTATACAGTGCTGAATGATCTGCGAAAGATAAATGTGAACAAGACAGAGCTTGAGACGAATCTGGAATTCCTCAATGCTCTTCAGCCTGAATGTAACAAATCTTGTCACAGACTGAGGAACGATGTTTGAATCTCCACTATGAAGATTCAGGAATTATATGAGATTCTGATGACTGATGAGAGCTTGGTGCTAGAGAAGAAAGCAAAGCTTGAAAAGAAGAACAAGAAATCAGTGGACCCAGTTGCACTCCTCACAAAACAACTGGCAGAACAAGCATTGTCTGATAATTCTTACAACGGGGCCACTGATGATGATGGTGAGGCGCTTCAGAAAGCAATGATCCTTCTCTCACAACATTATTAGAAGAAGTTCCAACCACGGTCGGGTTCCAATACTCCTCACTTCATTTCTGGGTCCAAGAATGCTCAAGTGCCCGAGGCAAAGAAATCTACTTCATGTTACAACTGTGGTAAGCCGGGTCATTTTTCAAAGGAGTGTCGAGTGAAGAAGGTTTGGGATTCGGCATACTATCAAAAGAAATTGGAACTGGCCGAGAAAAGAGAGAATGGAACAACTTTGCTAGCAGAAGAAGAGTTTTGGCTGGATCACTCCGATGATGAAGCTGCAAATGTAGAGATTGCTCAAATGTGCTTAATCGGAGATGATCAAAGTGATGATTCTGACACAGATGAAGATGAGGTACATTCTGATTTTGATTACAATTTCATTTCCTCACAAATGAACATTATTATAACTGCTTTATCTGATCTTCGTTCAAAGTTAATATCTGAAAAGAATATAAATTCTGAAAAGTCAGTTTTAATTGACAAATTGAAAATTTCTTTGAAAGATGAAAATTCTATTTTGGTTCATACTAAAGAAATCTTTCAAAAGAAATTGGATGATTTGGAAAATTCAAATAAGATTTATCTTGAGTCTTTGACTGAAATGACCTCATTAAAAGACAGTTTTTCGGATAAAATAAATAAATTAGAAGAAAAGTTATATCGAAGGAACCAATCTGAGCAAACAATTTTTATGAATAAACTAAGGAGTGATGAAGCTTTAAAAGAAAAATGGGGACTTGGTTTTGAAAATCCTCATTGTTTAAACAATGCGATTGAAAAATCCCCTACTTTATATAAATACGATTATCTAACTCTTGCTCAATATGCTCCTCAATTTAAAATTGATTGGATAAATGAGAAGCAAGTGTTAGAAATCGAGAATGAAAAAAGGACGAATAACAAGAAAAAGGAAATTCCTTTTGTTTATACGTATGAAAATGCAAAATATTTTCCTGATAAATCAAGGAAAGGCATAAAAGGTTTTAATGAAATATCTCTCATCAAGTCTTCACTATCTGATGATTTTGTTGAAATTTTTGCCAATAAATCTGATAAGGAAAATATTTCTCCAATCATTTATGATTCTAAGAAATATACTCCTCCTTTAATATTAGAAGGCAAAATCATTGATCTTGAAGATAAGATAGAAGATCAAAATATTTTAAAAGAAGTTGAATCTCATATTATTCTTTCTTTCATGACGTCTAGTCTTGAAGAAAAATTATTTTCTCAAAAACAAGATTCTATTTCTAGCTTTTCTTCTGATTGTCAATTAAACAAAAAGGAAGTTTCCAAATCTGATATCTTTTCTCAAAATAATTCTGACTCTGAGGTAAGTTCAGATTTATTGTCTGATCAGATTGGTTGCTTAGGTAAAATTATTTCTTCTGATTTAAATATTAATTCGGAAATTCTTGATGAATCTTTTACGCTAAATAATCAGTATTATAAACCTAAGCGTAAAAGAAGAAGGTCAAAGAAGTCAAAGAAACAAAATAAAGTCATTTATGACAATTCTAATTCTTTTGATTCAAAATTTTCAGATAGGACTTTGAGCACATCTACCAAGCAGATTTGGAAAGCCAAGCTGATATCAGATGATTCTACGACTGATGAGGATAGATGTATAGACAAACTTTATAAAAGTGATTCATTTGCTGTTTGTAATAAAGTTTCAAAATACTCTATAAAGCAAATGATTCAAATTTCCAAAAATGTCTCATATTCTTCTTCTGATTATAGTTCAGATGATTATGCTTTCTCTTCTTCTGATTCTTCTGTTCATTCTTGTGATTATCTCTCTCGTGCTTCTCGTGTCAAATCTTATAAATATTTCCCCATAAAAACTGCAACTAACAAACACGGGGCCAAATTCAAGTGGGTACCAAAATCTCAAATTGCTTCTAAGTTGCAGGCACCTCATGTCAAGGGGGAATAAGAGAAAGTTGGCTTCTGAGTAATTCAGCTCAGAACCCGTACTTCAATGGACTTCGACTTCTAGACATGTCAGTCTAGGACTCATTCGTTAATGCTTTTCAACTTCTGACTAATGAGAAACTGTGAGTGCATCTACTTTATTCCGCTGCATTTATTCTCTGATAATGATGTTATTCCAGTTTTTTCTCATATTTTTTAAAAAAATTGTTCAATCTTATTCAAACCCTAATTTTGTTAAACCCAAAATTTTTCAAAAGAGACACAATATTTTTTATATATATATATTGTGTGAAAGATAATATTATTGAATTATATTTTGTTTCAACTGAATATAAACTTGCCGATCAAATGTTTCTATTTTCACAATCTCGGCATGTTGAATTTAAAAGTTTAAATTTTGACAAATTTTATTCTATAAAGTAAAAGTTTTACAATTTTTTCTTTCTTTTGAATAAAATGTGTGTCAAGGATAAATTTTTAAGTTGTTTTGTTTATATCGAAGTTTTATATGTTCATCTTTCAAGTCTAACAAAAGTCGAAAAGTCAGCAACATGTTTGTAGCTTTTGATATTGCTTTAAAGTTGTGTGATTCAGAATATTTATAGTTTAGAATGCTTAGAAAACCTAAAAAGTTGGAATTTTGGATCGTAATGAAAATATGGGCTAAGCACTTAGACGTAAAAACCTTGTGATTGAGATGATTATTAAATTCTTATAAATCAGAAATCTCTAAGTTTAAATGTTTGTACCTGTGACCTTTCTGGTTTGGGAAAGTAAGTTATGTAGGATGCTTGTCATTTGGTCCCCTAAGGTCAGTTGATCTGGGAGTGATCGAACTCAAATCCTTCTATAGAATCAGATCGAAAGTCATGTTCTACTGGTATGAATGGGTTTAGGATATGTCGATGTAGCCTTTCTGATCTGGGAAAGTAAGTTCCAAGGGGTGCTTGACACTTAGTCCCCTAAGGCCAACTGGTCTGGGGGTGGCTGGCCAAAATCCTGCAATAGGGTCAGATAGAAAGTTACGTTTACGGCATGTTCTTTACTTACCAAACTTGTTGATTAAAAAGATGGCAAAGTGAACAATCTTAAAAGATGCCAAAGAGCACACTCATGTCAAGATGCCAATGTGCACAATGCTAAAAAGATGCCAATGAGCACACATCTCATGATACTTGGTGATATTTCTGAGTTACAATAAACCTGTAAATTTGTGAAAGTCTGAATTCTTGATGGATTAGTGTGAGTATTTGCAAAGTTCTCTATTATATTTTTAGAATTGCATTTTCTTGAAGCTAATCAAAGTTCGCATGAGAGCACACTGAATAGATTGATGAAAGTTTTTGAAACTGAACATATCTTAACTTGATATGCAATAAAACTTGTTTCTGTATCCAAACACATACATTTGATTTCATCTGATGGATTTTATTGTGATATTTTACTAAGTAGAATTTTATTTGTATATTGTTTAAATTTTTATATATTTAGTCGTTTCAAAATACATATTCAGAATATTTTTCTTTCAACATTAATGTTTCAATTCTTGTGTTCTCATATCTTTATAAATGGGTTTGTGCATTATTCAAGGGGGAGTGAATAAGGAGAATTTTTCTGAAAAGATTATATCTGTTTTCGAGGGGGAGTATCTGATTCTCTATATGAATGCTAACTTTAATTGTCAAATTTAGTGCATTTGTGTAGGGGAGTCAATGAGCTAATCAGGTGCTATTTTTCAGATTCTAAGTCATGTTTGCGTCACAAGTTGGTAGAGCAAAGCTTAGTTTGCGCCAAAAGCTTCTAGCGCAAAACTAGCTTTGTGCCTCCTTCGGCTAGCGCAAAACAAGCTTTGTGCTTCCTTCTGTTAGCGCAAATCAAACTTTGCGCCACCAATGTGTAGCGCAAATCGTTCCTCTTTCTCCTCTACTTTGATTTTGCAGATCTTAAGCTGTCTTGTAGATCCCAGTACAGTGCAATCACAACAAATAATATCAAAGATGAACAATATTTGAGTCACAACTACTAGTCATATGATTAATATGGAATCAAAGGGTTACAGTTTTACAGAAAGGATTTCTGATCAGAGAGAGTAACTCTATTGACTAGTAATCTGAATTATGAGACTTAAACTTTCTATTGAAACTAAATTAGCCTTTATATATCCAGGCTTTACAAAGATGGGCTTATGGGATTTTAGGCCCAACAGGCTATTAAACTTTCAACTAATTACAAAATATACCCTGAACTTCTATTTAACAAATAAATTTCCCTAACAATCTCCCCCTTTAAATAGAAGTTGATAATCGAGCCAGTTTGGAACATAAATCTTTCGGAACCAAAGCTGATCTCGAAATATCTCATTTGAGTTCTGTACTCCAGTCGCTCTTCAATAACTCCCAGTGCTTCAAGAACAAGTGGCTTGTATTTAGGATCCAAAAGTTGAACCCCTGTTACATCTTGATCAAGAGCACGCTTCAACTTGTCTTTCAGCAGCATCAATGTACCGTCGCAGAATCTGGCAACCTGATTAAAACGAATGAACCGTATAATACCTTTGTTGTTCAAGTAGGTCATGCCGAATTCTGGAATCTTTATCACAGTAAATGCAGATACACTCTGGGCATCAGACGGAATTTCAGATCAGGCTTCAGCAGATTAATCTTTGGCTGTTCGCTTTCTAACCCAATCTGAAAATCTTCCACCGAGGCAAGTTTCATCGCACACTTCATATATCTCTTTACAGTCTCGAGTGCATCAATGACTTCCCCGGGTCTGATGGTTCTGGTCTTTAAGTCATGAAGTATAAACAACAGATCTTGTGGTTCAAGACACGGAAAGTCGGCTTCAGTAAAACAATACTTCTGACCATCTTCTCTCGTTACCATGAAGTCTGAATACTTTACTTTCATGAAGAAGGCATATTGAATCCGGTCAACTGATGTAATCCTGAGCTTTGTCTTGGAGTGCTTGCCTTGAAACTTCTTATACACGAATACAAGCTCACACTGCTTTTCCTTGTTTTTCACAGACTGTAGACCATGAATTACAACTTCATCATATGAACGAATCCAGTGGGCAAAGATCTTCTTTTGGATTTCTTCAAGGAAAGAAACTTTGATTCTGACTCTTTCCCACTTGGACGGACGAACTGGTGGAGTACTTTCTGTTTCCATAACTGGTGACGCTTGAGGAGATCTGACGGGAATATCTATATCACGAAGATCAGGGGTGTTAACAAAATAAGTCAACATCGGTACCGCGTCAGAAGTCTGATCGTCTGGCTGATAATCCGGATGAAGAATCTCATCTATTTCTGCTTGCATGACTACCAGTGCTTGTTCAGTGTTGGCACATTCTCCTGTCGGGTCAGTAACTTCATAAGGATCAAGAATTAACGCCCAATCTTCAGGAACAATCGGAGAACCTTCATCAAACTCCTCATGCTTTTCAACCCTTGGAATATCATACAGCACTAAATCCATACACTGTTCACGTGCCTGTCCCTGCTCTTCTGGTTGAGTACCAGAACCCGAACCCTGTTCCATTCCCACTAGAACTGTTTCCACAAACTGTGTCTCCGGCTCATTTAGGCGTTGGCGCTTCTCCCCCTCATGGTGATCAGGATCATCCTGATCATCATGCCGGCGCTTGAGTCTGTCTGCCTGGCTACGGCAGGTGTCCTCCACGGCTGATAGGAGTTCAGTCAATACAGCTACGGTTTGCTGCAATGACTGAAGCATGGCTTGCTGCAGCTGGAAGGCTTCGGGAGATATAATGGGTTGGGGGTTGGTGCTGTAGGGGTGGATGCTTGGATACGTAAAAGCGATAGAAGATCGGCTTCCCGGGAGGGTTCTGTTTGAGATTGGGCAAGAAGCTTGGCAAGGAGTATGGATTTTAGGTCCTCGATTGACATCTCGGTAGCGGGAATGAAAGGTGGTGGTGTAGGAGGTAGTGGTTCAGGCTCAGTCGCTGGACCTTTGCCTCTGATCATACATTTCAGTGATTCTACCTCCTCTCTCATCATGGTTTGGACAGCCTTTAGGGCGCCGTCCATATATTCCCTTGAGACGAAGTCAGTTGGGGTAACTCCTGGGTCACTTAGACTTCCAGTTAAGGTTGCGACTGCAGAAGTCGAACCGCCTACGTTCACAGCTGGCGTGATGATAGCTGTGGTAGGACTTCCACCCAATCCTCGTAAACCAACCGAAGTTGGAATTACTATAGGTGTTCCGGCTGGGCCACGAAGGCGACCGGCAGTAGCGGAAAAAGGTATTTGTGTCCTAGGAATGGGAGATAGAACAACAAATGGATCTAGACTTTGTGCGCCCAAAGAAGTCGAGAACGGGGGCGGCTGTTCTCTTATTTCAATACCAGAACTCTCCGAGCGAGAGACTGGTAGCGTATGTGCAATATCCCCGTGTGAACTTGAAACCACCATCTGTTGAAGGATGGGGAAGTGGCTGGGTGGGATGTGCAAATGCGCCGCTAGGTCCACGGCGGCTTCTTCAATATCCTGTCTCAACACATGAGACTGGATAGTAGATGTGGCTACCTGGCTAGATGTAGGCTGGTGGGGGGTCACACCCGTTGATGGTTGCCCCGTCACTCGTGTACTCTCAGCGTCATATTTTCTCTTTCTTTCCCTCTCTCGGCTCACTAGTATATCATCTTCAACTGAAACTCCCTCCGCTCTGCTTATCTCTCCAGTAGAGGGTTGATCATCGTCACCATCAGAGTCAGAAGACTCATCTGATGCCGATGCTGTGGTGGCGGTTTCCTCAGATTCGGTTTGTTCTGCTGTTTCCTCAGGTGTTGCGGCAGAAGAGGACTGAACGTGAACGGTTGCAGTATCTGTTGCCACTTCTGCCATCTGAGACTCTGTCGATGTCGGTGAAGGCTGTTATCGTGAAGAACTGGCTTGACGCGATCCAACGGCACTGCCCACTTCAGTTCCCCTCACAATAATTTCTCTCGACACACCCTGTCTGGAAGCCCCAACTATCCGGACGCTACCACCTCTCGTACGTGGACGCGGACCCTCACGCCTCTCAGTTCTTGCTCCCTGGGCAGGTCCTACCGGTTCTGGTCGGACCATGGGAACTTGAAGATTGTGTGTATGCCTATATGCTATAACACTCAGTGTCGTGGGACGAGCATAGGCCAGCAGCTCGACTGGGATTTGTCGAGCGAGAACACCTTCTGGATCAGGCCGCGAGGGTATTTTGCGAGTTGGGTGATGCGGACATGTAGGATGCGTGGAACGGCGAGGTATCTCGGGATACAGATTCATGTAGCTTCGAATGATCAGCTGGAGAAACCTCATGTAAGGTATGAAGTGATGTCTCTTCGTCTAGTTCGACCGAACTTTCTGAACAAGGTCGTACCATAAGAAATTGGCGAAATTGGCGAAATCTGCGTGGCGATGGAATGCCACTGAGTGGAATAAGCGGAGAATGTGGATACTCGTCTGGTCGATGCCTTTCGTGATAGCCGAAAGACATCGATTGAGGTAAGTAAACATGGTGTACCAGATAGTGGAGAGGTACTTGCGGTTGAACCCTGATGGAAGATGTAGAGCGGCGCCGTATCCTAGGGACAAGAGGTCAGTGCATAGAGTGGTGTCCGATACGAGCGGGTCGAAGCTATTTCTCCCTTGAACTGAACCGGTGGTTGGCAGATGAAGAAATTGTCGGAAAATATCACAAGTGAGGAGCACTGGTGTGTGATCAATCCGACCTTCTAGTTGGAAACCACCGTCGGCCTCCAAGGCATGTAGAGATTTCCAGAACTGTTGTAAGTATAATAGCGGCACTTCCGCTGTCTCCGTTAGAGCATATGATAGAGGATGCCCACTGAGGATCTCGATGATGACCTGATATTGGATAGTAGGTTGGGTTACATCGAGATGGTAGTTGTTGGGTGTGAGCTGAATGAACTGATCCTCGGGAATCAATCCAGCATCGGCGATTGGATCAATCGCTGGAGGCGGGATTTGCGCCATTGTACCTGTTGAGAATAAACTGGTTAGTTCTTAGGAACATAGAAGACAAGATGTCGTTGGAGTTACATGGCCACGATTTAAACCACAACCTATACTAACTCCAGTTTATTGGAAAAACAAACCCTAATTCGTGAATTAGGGTCTGTGACCAATTCACGCAACACCACATATAAAATTGATATCACCACTAAGGTGCCGAAAATCGAACTCGCACAAACACCACATGTACAAACACGTATAAATATACATATTAGATATTAAGACACAAACGCCTTGAACCAAAACACCAAGAATACACAGGGAGTACCAAAGGACCGGGATAGGGAAAGGACCGGTATTGTCTTCGACCAGTAAAGGTCTTATACCGGAAAAGGAAATAGACCTTAGACCGGGAAAGGAAATAGACCTTAGACCGGGAAGGGTATTTGACCGATAAGGTTTTCGACCGGTAGGGCATTCGACTGGTAGGCCATTCGACCGGTAAAGAGCTAAGACCGGTAAAGGGCTTAGGCTGGAATCGATTCAACCGAATTGGTCTTCGACCGGTAATTGAATTTGACCGCTATGAAACTAGACCGATAACAGCTAGGTCAAATAGCAGGAACCCAAACGACCGATATATGAATCGACCGGAGTCGATTCAACCTGAGTAAAAATCAGATTGATAACCAAGATAAACGCAGAACACACACTAATCAACGAGTCGATTAAAACACCGGGGTTACCGATCGACCGAAGTCAGAGAGCTCGGGGCGACCGGAGTGACCATTATCAGTCGATCGGAGGTCGATTCACCGGTGGAGTGAATGATTAGAGAAGAGATAGATGGTTACCTGTGCTGTCGTTCGAGAGTGGAAAGGGAGAGCGACGAAAGAGTCTAGCGAGTTCCGGTCGAGAGAGATTTTGAGAGTTCGAGAAAGCGAGAGTGTGAGATTGAGAGAATGAGGGAAATATGAATAGCCCGGGGATTTAAACCCCCGGGTCGCGCGAGTGGATCGTGTCCGGGGCTTGGGCCGAGAAAGGAATTGGGCTGGTGACATGATTTAAATGGGTCGGTCCAAACAAATTAAAACCTTAATATTTTTGTATTTTTCGATTATAAGAAATAAAATATTTTTGTATTTTTCTGTTTTATAAGGAAAACTAAACAAATTTAACGCAAGACTTAAAAAAAACTTTAATCCTAAAAAAAATTGAAGAAATAATAAAAACGGAAGATGAGAACCGAAAAAAGAAAAAAAATTCTAATGAAAAAGTTAAACCTAAAAAAAATTAAACCTAATGGTAACACATAAACCAAACGGATAGGTAATGCTCCCCCTCAAACATGGAAGACCTTACGAGACAGAGCTCCCCCTCGACGATTACCGCGAGGAAATCGAAACGCAGGAAAAGAACTTACCTGCTCCCCGTCGAATGGAGGACTAGAGAACCTTACCAAAACATCGAACGATCGTGCTTCCCCTGAACACATGAACATCTTCTAAAGACCACCATAAACGACAAACGTTTCCGGATAGAACCGTAAGGACCTGCAAAGGAAACACGAAAACACCACGAAGAAAGGAAAAACACACGAGAAAAACTAGAAACAAACGAAATCTACTTTATTGATACAGAAGTTTGAAATTGACACAGAACTTAACGAGTAAAATGCAATAACCAATGAGTGTGGATTGGAGCAACCAGATACAAGGCACTGGAGCATTAGACACATTCATTCGTTATTGAATGAGACTCGTTGAGGGGTGTGAAAGGATCAAACTTTCGGATTTAGCATACCTAGCTTGGACACAAGATAATTAATGCGTTTTTCGTCCAAAGCTTTGGTAAACAGGTCTGCTAACTGATGCTCTGTATTAACAAAGTAGAGTTCGATAGTACCTCTTTCCACGTGGTCTTTTATGAAGTGATAACGAACATCAATGTGCTTCGTCTTCGTGTGCTGGACTGGATTGCTAGATATTGCAATGGCGCTCTTGGAGTCACAGTAGATGGGGATCCTCGAGTAGTTGAATCCATAGTCTTTCAGCTGGGTGCACATCCAGATGACTTGCGAGCAACAACTAGCGGCTGCTACATACTCTGCCTCGGCGGTGGAGGTTGACACGCAGTTTTGCTTCTTCGAAGCCCAGCTGACAAAGCAATCTCCCAGGAACTGAACATGACCCGAAGTGATTTTCCGATCCAGTATGTTTCCAGCATGGTCAGCGTCCGAGTAGGCTGTGAATTCAAAACCTGTCTCTTTTGGGTACCACAAACCAAGATCAGCAGTACCTTTTAAATATCGGAAAATACGCTTAACCGTAGCTAAGAGAGACTCTTTAGGTTTTGATTGAAATCGTGCACATAAGAATGTCGAGAACATAATATAAGGCGGCTAGCCGTCAAGTACATCAGAGAGCCTATCATACCTCTATAAGTGGTAGCATTCACATCCTTTCCGTCAGGATCGGAGTGTAGCTTTATACTGGTAGACATGGGGGTTTTCATAGGTGAGGATTGTTCCATCTGGTATTTCCGAAGAATATCCGAGATGTACTTAGATTGATTAATGAAAATTCCTGTTGCTAATTGTTTTACTTGAAGACCCAGGAAAAAATTCATTTGCCCCATCATGCTCATTTGAAAATGTTAACTCATTAAGGCTGAAAAGTTCTGACAGTACTTGGGGTTTGTGGAGCCAAAGATTATGTCATCAACATAAATTTGTACAAGAATGATATCTTTCTTTTCTCTTTTAATAAAGAAAGTAGTGTCGACTTTACCTTTAGAGAAGCCATATTTGACTAAGAAGGATGAGAGAGCGTCACACCAGGCTCGTGGCGCTTGCTTAAGACCGTATAAGGCCTTGTCAAGAAAATAAACGTGATTCGGAGATTCAGAACTCACGAAGCCTTCGGGTTGCGAGACATACACTTCCTCTTTGAGAACACCGTTCAAAAACGCGGATTTCACATTCATTTGAAAGACGATGAAATTCTTGTGTGCGGCGTTGGCGAGGAACATGCGTATCGCTTCAATGCGGGCAACTGGTGCAAACGTCTCCTCGTAATCTATTCCTTCTTGCTGGAGATATCCTTTAGCCACTAGACGCGCTTTGTTCCGGACAATGATTCCATCTTCGTCCTTCTTGTTCTTGAATATCCATTTCGTCCCAATCATCGTCTTGTTCTTTGGCCGGGGAACAAGGAGCCACACTTTGAGGCTCTCAAATTTGTTAAGTTCCTCTTGCATAGCGATCACCCAGTCTGGATCATTCAGGGCTTCGGAGACGGTGGAAGGTTCGATACGGCTGAGGAACGAAGAAAATAAGCAGTCGTTTGCAGTAGTAGATCGAGTCTGAACAGATGTCTTGGGATCACTAATGATCTGATGGAGGGGGTGAGCTCGAGTCCACTTGGTGGTGTGTGGAAGAGGTTGATATGTCTGTTGAGAGGTATCGGAGTCCACATAACCACCGGGGGGTAAATCCTGAACTGCTTCGAGTGATGACGGCCTGTTAGGTGGAAGTTCCTTAGTTGGAGTCGAGAGTGCAGCAGAGGATGACTCAGCAGAAGATGCATTTAGAGCAGAATCCGGGATTGCCGGAATGGGAGCTTCAGGAGTGCCTTCCACAGGTGTCTGTTCAGGAGGGCCTACTATTTCCGGTGCGAAAGTAGGTTTTTGGAGAGGAGGAGGATCACTCGAGCTCGGGAATGCAGATTCATTGACAGTAGATGATGGAGCACCAGGCGAAGATGGGCCACCTGAGTCGGTTGGACCAGTGACATGTGTTTCTTCTGGTGCTTGAGCTGCATTCATGTTACAAGACATAGTATTAGACTTAATATTAAATAAGTCATCATAGAAATACTCAAAAAGTAAATTCAAATCAGAAAGATGTGCTTTTGACGTAGACGCATGATTTGGATCTACTGGAGATTGTGTAGCTCCTGAACGAAATTGTCCAGAAGCTAACACACCAGTTAAAGCGGGTTCTGAACTGAGGTGTTCAGAAGCCATATCAGCGGCCTTGTCAAAAGTCACGTTCACACTCTCAACGACTGTCTTCGTTCGTTTGATGTAGACACGGTAAGCTTTGGCGTGCTGGGAATATCCAATGAACACTCCTTCGTCCGCTTTGGGGCTGAATTTTCTGAGATCATCCCTGTCATTCAGTACGAAGCATGTGCACCCGAATGCATGAAAATAGTTGATATTGGGGATGCGTTTGTTGATGATCTCGTACGGTGTCTTGTTGAACCGCTTGTTGATGATAGTGCGGTTTTGAGTGTAGCAAGCGGTCGCAACTGCATCTGCCCATAAAAATAGCGGTAGCTTGGACTGAGATAACATCGTGCGAGCTACTTCGACAAGAGTTCGGTTCCGGCGCTCTACTACCCCGTTTTGCTGAGGATTGCGAGCAGCTGAGAAGGTATGCGTTATGCCTACTGAAGTCAAGAAACCGGTGAGCACTTGATTCTTGAACTCTGTGCCGTTATCCGTTCTTATGGTCTGGACTGATAGGTTGAGACTGACTTGAATACTCTTTAGGAGAGAGATGATCAATTCGGGAGTTTCATCCTTTGAATGGAGGAATCTGACCCACATGTAGCGAGAAAAATCGTCAACCATCACCAAGACATACTTCTTGTGATTAATGCTTTGAACGCGCATCGGTCCACATAAATCCATGTGAATGAGCTCAAGGGACCGAGAAGTACTAGGAGTGACTTTAGGCTTGTGAGAAGCCTTTTTCATCTTGCCCATTTCGCAGGCGGCACACAAATGATCTTTTTCGAATTTAAGATCAGGCATTCCCTTGACGTGTCCACCGAGCACCAACTTATTAATAGTCTTGAAGTTCAGGTGCGAGAGACGACGATGCCATAACCATCTTTGTTCGGCAGATGCTTTGGACATCAGACAAACTTCCTTATCTGTTTTCAAAGACGAGAGGTCAATCGTGTAGAGGTTGGTGCGACGTGTTCCAGCAAGGATCTCTTTTCCATCTTCAGTCCGAACGCTGCACCTTTTTGCTTTGAAGGTGACCTCTAGATCCTTGTCGCAGAATTGACCGATGCTGAAGAGATTGTGACCGAGTCCTTTGACGTAGGACACTTTCTTGATAGTCAGATTATCCTTGACAATATCACCATACCCCATTATGGGATAAGAATGATCATTCACAAACCTTACATTCCCACAAAACTTCTCGGTGAAGTTTGTGAGTAGCTCCTTTCTTCCGGTCATGAGCTTGGAGCAACCTGAATCTAGATACCACACATGACCGTCCTGCAAAACAAGTTATTTCTTTTTAGGTACCCATTCGTAAATGGGTCCTTTGGGATTAGATTTAACACCCGTTTTGGACGCCCGTTTAGACTTGGGTCTTTTTCTATGACAGGTATTATCAAACTGAGAATGAGAATTAGCAACATGATACGAGCCAAACCAATCAGATGCAAAACGATGATCAACAAAATCATTCGATCCACAATAAGAGCAACAAAGACAATCATGAGACAGTTGAAGTAATTGTGGAATAGAATAAACTGTTAAAGGTAAAGTTCCATTACATTCAACTAAAGGTTTAAAAACATCATGATTGTTATTGTTTTTCCTAGACTTTAAAACTGGATCAACTAATTCTGATGTCACCGTACTGTCCTTGGACTTCTTAGCTACCCAAGCATATTTAACTTCTTTGCGCCAACCAAAAGTATCTGAAATACGATTAAACCCATAGTCAGAAAATTTGAAACTTGAAGATTGTTGCTTTCTAGAGCGACCGGTCTTTTTCTTCTTCTGTGAACGCGTTTTAGATTTAGACTTTGAAGAATTGTTCACAGAAGGTTTTTGTGGGGCAGATGTGGAACATTCACCCTTATAAAGTTTTACCAGAGGCTCACAAGAAGAGTTTAGAAAATTCCATTTCCTCATCAGAAAGGACCTTATCGTTTGAGGAATTTAGGACATCGGAAGAATTTGCTTGAAGTGGATCATAGGCGGAAGCATGTTTAAAATCAGAACAATGATCCGTTTCTAATACATGAGGCTCTTTTCCTTTATTTGAAAGATTTGGTGACGAGTCACCCAAAAAGGCTTTACAGGAAGATGTGTCGGAGGCAGGATAAGAATTGTCAGACAGGGTAGGTTTCTCACTTTGGAGAATTGTAGGCTTAGCTTGAGGCTCAGCCTTGTGAAATTGTTCCTTCAGACGATCTGCTGCTAAGGTAGCCAGTTGTGAGTTTAACTTCTTTATTTCTGTCTGAAAGTATTTTCTTTCCTTTTCGGACACAGATTCCTCTTTATTGGAAGTGAGGCACTCAAGTTGAGATAAAAGATCTTCTTTTTCCTTTTGAAAACTGTTCCTCTCCTGTTCAAATGACGTTTCTAGCTGAACAATTTTCTTTTCTAAAATCAGAGGTGGAACATAAACTTTATGAACTAGAGATTCCTCCTCAGTTTTAACTGTTTTAGCATCAAGTTCAGCTTGAGTATAACTTCTAAAATAGTCATTTGATAGGAAATAAGGTTTTTCTTCGTTGTAAGATGCATTTAATGAATCATAAACAAAAGGAAGTTTCATTTTAGTAGAGTTCTCCCTTCTCAACTTATCCTCTTCCCAGTCCTCATCCTCAAATGGTTTGGTCCAATTGATCTTGTATTCTGGATATGTCTTGTCTATTCCAAAATATTCGGACGCATAAATCGTAGGAACTTTGGATAGGGCCTTTTTCAGATAATATGGGTTATCGTAACCGATACCCGTATTCACATACTTGGGTTCCTTTGGTGCAATTAGATTTAGCGTTTGATGAGATTGACCAATTCTATAAAGCTTCTTTTCAATCTCCTTTAACTGAATAGATAATCTTTGATTTTCATTTTTATAAGCCACGTTTTGAGACACAATATCAATTTTCTCATTCTCGGACATGCGTAGCTCATCGGTCAGATCATCTACTTTGGTCTTTAGCTCTTGTGATTCTTTTGAACAACTCTCACACTCTTCTTTTAAATTAGAAATTGTGCACAAATTGCTTGAGGTTTCTAAACATTGATTTTCAATACATTCAGACTGTGCAGCAACTCATTTTTCTAGAGATGAGATGAGATGAGTTGATCTTTTTCTTTTATGAGAAGCTTGAAAGAGTCTAGTTTATTCATAGCAAGTTGCATTTGATCAATTAAAGCTTCGTGATAAGAAGCACATACCTGACATGGAGAGTTTCGATCTTCATCATCAGTGTCAGAAGGTGATGAATGCTTGCCCATGAAACACAAGTGTGCTTCGGCATCTTCAGGTTCTTCATCAGAGACTTGTAGCCAGTAGTCATCTTCATCCATGAGAGCCTTACCAGCTTCCTTCTCTTTGTCCAGTAGCAGCTTGGCTTTGTAATAATCGGAGTTGCGTACAATAGGTTTACGACAATCCTTGGCACAGTGGCCTAACCGACCACAGTTGTAGCATCTGATCGGCTCATCTTTTGGATTTTCTTCGTGTCTCTTGTCAGACTTCTTTCCATCTTCAACACGTTTCTTACCTTCAGACTTCTCTTGATGGTCACGGCGAGTGGAAAACCTTTGCTTGTTGGAAGACTTGTTAAAGAACTTCCTTTTCTGGAATTGTTGAGTCAAGAATACCATAGATTCTTTCATCTTAGTGAGTTCAGGATCCGAATCACTATCAGGATTTTTGGGTTCAGACTCACTTTGCACTGGCTTCTTTTCAGACGAATGACTGACATATTTCACTCTTTTCTCAGATACGAGTGCTAACGGATCAACTACCGGCTTTTCTTCAGCTTTCTGATTCCCCATTAGTTCCATAACTTCCTCTTCATCCTGGAGCAACATTTCATAAAGTTCATGTAGAAAAATCTTCTCTAGGGTCTGAGTATGACGAATATGAGAGACAAACGGCTTCCATTCAGGCTGGAGGTTGTTCATGAACTTGATGTTGTTCTCAGTGTTCGTCTTTGTAATCTTGTTTTTCTGGAGGTCATTCAGAAGCATGTTGAATCTTTCATAGGTTTCTGTCAGCGTCTCTCCTTTTCTGGCTTTGAAGCCATCATATCTGGTGATGCAGTTTGTCACCTTGAGCTGATTGTTGATGTGGCTCCCCATCATCATCTTCTCAATCTGGTCCCACATTTTCTTTGCAGACTCTTTATAACTGTCGATGCAAGCATAGATGTCGTTGGGTAGACTTTGTAGAAGATATGTCTTTGCTTGCTTTTCAACATAATACATATCCTTCTCTTGATTTGTAAAGTCACTGACAGATTTTCGAACATTGCGTTCAGGTCGACCTTCGTCTGGGTTTCTCGGTACAAGTTTCATTGGCCAGTCTTGCGGCCCCTCTGTCAGACACTTGTGTATGGCTTCATAGTTTGATTTCCCTTCAATGAAGTTCATGAAGCGATCGTGCCACTGAGGATATTCCCCCCGATAGAGAATCGGGGGCTTCTGATCCGAACCAATAGCTAACGCGTCTCTTGAATTCATCTTAAATCTCTTAACTTAAAAGCACTGAAATGATCGTGAGACAAGCAGCAGCAGCAGCAGCAGCAGCAGCAGCAGCAGCAACAACAACAACAACAACAACAACAACAACAACAACAACAACAACAACAACAACAACAACAACAACAACAACAACAACAACAACAACAACAACAACAACAACAACAACAACAACAACAACAAGAAGAAGAAGAAGAAGAAGAAGAAGAAGGACCCGGTCTAGCAGGATATCGGTCAAGTGAAGGACTGGTAAATACAACGTACCGGTCAAGCAAAGACTTGATCAGCCTTCTGAGAATGATGGGAAATAGATTTCCCTTTATCAGCGAGCTTGGAGCTCTTTGATAAGTCTTCGGGGATAGTATTGGAAAACGAAGAACACTTAGTAGAAGAAGTGTTAGGGATAGAAGAGACAAACAGTCCAAACTTAAGCATGGAACAGTCTCTTCTAAGTTCATCCTTTACATGATGATAACCGAGACCAGTTTTGTCATGAGTAGGGATTTGAGCACTTATGATTTCAGTGATCTTGGTTGAAGATTTACACTATCCCTCAACAGTTGCCTTTTCCGCTTTTAAAGCAGTAATGGCTTGTTCAAGTTCAATGCTGATAATTTCATTGACCATGACTTGATCTTTTAAACTTTTATCTAAAAGAGTTAGTTCTTTGATCCTTTCATGACATTTCTCCAGCTGTTCAGTTAAATCAATATTTTTGTTTTCAGCTAAAGTTTTTCCATTAATTGCATTATACAAGTCTATTGTCAGCACATCTACCGCATGACTTCTCTCAGCATCAGAAAGAGAAGGTTAGTATAGATTAATACCTGAGAGGAGATGTAACTCATGGAAGTTCCTGTTGGTTCTTCTACTTTTTATTTAATCTCTGCCATAAGACAAAGATTAGCATCTTCTTCTTCATCAAAACTTGATTCTTCTTATTCAACCCAATCATGCTCTTCAGCGATAAGACCTTTACCTTTTCGCTTAAAGTCTTTCAGCTTTTGATAATTTTCTTTCAATTTGAGGTATTTGTTATCGCTGGTTTTCCTGAATGTGGAAGGTTTGAACACTTTCTTTCATCTACATTCGCTGGCAAAATGCCAAATTTTCTCACAGCTATAGCAAGTAGCAGTAGCCTTATCAACAGGAGTTGATTTTGGCTTGTCAGATAAACATAGAGGTTTATTTCTTCTTTTGAAATAGTTTTCCAAGAGTGCTAAGGATTCATCAAACTCTGAAAAGTCAGTGTCTAATAATTCCTCAGAATCAGAATCTAACTCTGTGATGGTGAGAGTAGATCGCTGAGATGGAATGATCTCTGAAGAGACTAAGGCGATGGGAATGCTTTTGGAGTACTTAGAATCTTTTACAAGATTGTTCTTCAGGAGATTTGATTGCTCATAGTTGAGAAATATTCCATACAAAGTGCTAAGAGAGAGATGATTTAAGTCTTTGGTCAGCTTGAGACACATTGAATAGTTGTCCCAACTTTCAGGAAGACTTTCCTAGATTTTAGTTAGGACCTCAGAATTAGAATAGGTCCTACCAACAGTCCTCAGATCAATGATTAAACAGTTAAATCTTTGGTGAACATCAGATAGAGACTCATTCTTACTAGAGATAAAACTTTCGTATTGTCTTACCAAATTGATCTTTCTAGTTTCTTAGATTTCAGTGGTACCTTCATACTGAACACATATAGTGTCCTACATTTCTTTAGCAGTTTTCAGATGCATGATGGAATGGAAGGCTTCATCAAGCAAGGCCATAGAAATAATGGTTTTTTCCTTAGCATCTAAGCCTAATTTATTTTTATCTTCATCACTCAATTGTCTAATTTCCTTAGGAGCATATCTTTCAGGAATGGAAGGAGTGGTGGAAGTGGTGGGAACTGCAGCTATGATCAGAAAAGCTTCAATCGCTGAATATCTCTTCCTTCACAGAGATAGAAGGAAGTTCAGTAATTGCTGAAGCTTTTCTTCAGGTTTCTTCTCATGTAGGTAGACTCGTCTTGGTTTCACTGATATCCGCATCAGATCATAAGTAGACTTGTCCGTTGTTCAGCATCTTTGTCTTCGACTCAATGATGAACATATTTGTCTCTAAACTTGTCTTCAAGGATTACATCTAACTGTTACAAGAGAGATCATCAGCGATACTAAACATACTCAATATTTAATCGATGATGGTGAAACACTAATACATACATATGTTAAACGTAATTTTCAGTAAGTATTACAGTGGGCCATTATCAAATCACTGAGAGAGTTTGGATCAACATTTGTTACAGAAATTAATCATGTCAAAAGATCTTCCGAGTGTGGCATCTCAGTCTAATCCACCTGTCCTATCTGTTGGAGATTACCCGCAATGGAAGCGGAGGATGATTCAGTTCCTAAATCACAAGAACCGGGAACTCATGGAATCTATCATCAATGGCCTAGTGAATCCTGTCGTAACTGTACCGGGTCAACAATCTACTGCAACATCTCCTAAGATATTAGTGAGATATGTACCAAAACCATATGAGTACCAAAGTGATGCAGAGAAAGCTCAGACCAAAATTGACGAAGAGGCACTCATATTGCTAACTATGGCCATCCCAAACGATGTTTACAACCTTGTAGACAGTCGTGAATCTGCAAAACCAATGTGGGATGAACTTGAGCGACAGTTGCAAGGTACAAACCGGTCAATCAAAGAAAAACCTATTTATACCTCCTAATTACAAGGTTACAAAACTAACCACTTTTACTATTTAAGACTTTGACTAATTTGATATTCTTTGACTTTACACTTTGACAATTACATTGACTATACAACATGGACCCTTTTTAATCTTGAATACAATATTTGACTCAACAATCTCCTCCTTTGGATTCAAGATTAAAAAAATTGACACTAAACTTCAGGTCTTCTCTCTCTTGTAAATCTTCAACTTTATAGCTTTCACAACTTTGAACCTTTGAGTAAATCTCATCCTTTGGAATTCTTTTCAAAAAAGTTACTTCATCTTTCTTTACAAACTTTGTCATTTCAATCTCCCACTTTGATATTATTCTTCAGAAATAATCTTCAGAAACATCTTTGAAATCTTCAAACTTGTTTCAAACTTTGAAATTTCTTCATCAAAACACTTTGTTCGAAGATTTCTCCCCCTTTCGGATAAGAAAAACATAACCCTAACTTTGAAATACTTGAAACTTTCTCTCTTACTTGAACTTTCTTCATAATTAAACTTCGAACTTTCTCCCCCATTTTCTTTCAAAATAGCATAAATTTTGAATTTGCGTTCTTCTGAAATTGAACTTTGAACTGTCTCCCCCTTTTTGATGACTTATGAGATATCAGAATCATCAAAACTTTAACAATTTCAGCACAATCTTTGATATAATCTCCACCTCTAGGATAGGATAACAATCTCCCCTTAAAATGATAATCAACAATCTTTTTTGAAGAATATCTACAACTGGTTTGATTTTAGCATGTATCCGTCAATTCATAAAATGTATTTATCAGAATCTTTTCAAATTCAGACAAATTAAGAATGGTAACCCTAAATCAACAAATGATACAGTTAGTTTGCCTGTAAGTAACATGAAGTCACTTAGTACAACGGATGTATTGTACAAGGAGCTTTAGTGATATTCACTCCCCAGGTCTTCCATGCAAGAGTTGGCATGGGCTAGTGCCTGTTTCAATGAAGGTCACCAAAGAATGTGAACCAACAAATTATGTGGCTGCCCGACTCAGAAAAGATTTGGTGCAGAGTTTTCATTTTTCTTTAACTCTGATCTCGCACCCTCTTTCTTTTGAACATTTAAGCGCATTTCTAACCAAACTCTCTTTTCCATTTTACCTCATTACACACCCACTCTCTGATTTTGACCCCTCTCCCCTCAATCATTCTAGTATAACTTCTTGGATAGGAAACACCGGTTATTGTGAATCCATAGAAGTTCTGATAAGCACTCACACTGATTCCCATGAATTTTGTCCTAAAAGAAATGTGTTGCTCAATAATTTATCTTAATAGATAAGCACAAGATATCGCTGTCAGAAAAGATATGCTCAGCAAAAATAAGAATGAAATCTGAGCACTTTGAACTTTGAAGATCTCTCAAAACAAAGAAATTGAATGAATGAAATGAAATCAAGTTAAGTGTTTTGAGAATCAGACAATGTATCAACTGATCAAATATCATCAAAAATGAATATCTTGGGGTATCAAAGAATTGAAAGTTGTTTATATAAACATATTGACAATAAAAGCACAAAATTTAGAAATGATGTATGATACTCAACAATGTAGAATTCAAACGAGGGTATTACCATCGGAAGATTTGTCATTTAGAGACATGGTAATAACAAAGTCAAACAAAAATATTGAACCGGTGTGTGTGTGTGTGTGTGTGTGTGTGAATACTTGACAATGTATAGAAATGATAATACACAACTATTGATCTTTGGAAACACACGGTCAGTTTAAACATGAAAGTACCAAAATGAAAATCATTTAAAATCACACATCAAAATTCATAAAATATTTTGAGAACACGAAGTGGTTTGAACATTTAGAAAACAATTTTCATACGTGAAAGTTGTTCTTCTTTCAAAGTATGTTGAGATTAAGAATTAGAATGATATACCTTCAGTATAGAATACTTAACTCACTCTGAAATGGATATTTTATCTCCCCCTTCAATTAAGAACAGGAAGACAAAAGTTAAGCAATGAAGCTCCCTTTTGAAAAAACATCAGATATTCTCTTTTCAATACTTGTAAAAAGTTAAGCATATTAGCTCACAAAAAAAAAATCTTGTAAGTTCTCCTCTTTAAACAAACAAATACTTCTTGATTATGATTGATCGTTCAGCTTTCAAAAAAGATCAAAAACTTGGAAGTGCGGGTTCTGAACTGAATTATCCATAAGCCATTGTCACAAATTTTGTAACCTGTAAAATATAAAAACTTTTTGGTAATCATCTGTGTTGATTCCGTCTTCGTCAGTAGTGAGTAGGATATAAATAGATATTCGAACTCCCCCTAGAAATATGAATAACCAAGATAAATTCCCCCTAGATTCATGTGAGAAAATTTAACAGACTTATGATGACATATTGAGCATACCTAACTTACTGATCAGAAATTTGAAACGCTTTTCATCCAAAGGCTTGGTAAAACGTCAGCAAGCTGGTAAACAATTTGTACAAAGAGCATCTCGACATCTCTTTTCTCTACATGATCCCTTATAAAGTGATAACTAACATCGATGTGCTTCGTTTTTTAATGTTGCAGCTGATTAGCCGTGATAGCAATGGCGCTTTTGGAGTCGCATTAAATAGGGACGCGCTTGTAAGTGTAGCCGAAATCTTTAAGTTGGGTCATCACTTTAGATACTTGATTTTCAAAAGAAATCTTTTGCTTTTCAAAAATTGTGATGTCATTGTTTAAAGATTTAATCAACATCTTATTCCCAACAATATCTTTGTTGAGATCAGATATTGTTTAAAGCTTTTTAGCAACAACACCTTTTTCCTTTTTATGTTTAGATTGTAGATCTTGAAGTTATATGTAACAAACTAAATTCTGGAAATAGCAACTAATTTAAATTTCAATATATCGAAAATTGAATCATCTACAAACACGAATTAAGGTTTATCCTCAATACACGCACTTCATTCTATACATACAGTCAAAATACGGACGGGTGCTACTTAAAACCCAATAACTGTTGATACCTCCAACTGCAGAAGACTTCACCAACTACTTACCCTTAGGCAAAGCTAAGCCTCAACTCTTCATTGATCTGCTAGAATCCAAACCCTCAACTGGAACCTAATGCACATGCCGACAAATAAAAAGGTCTGACTTAACGCCTAATGAGCTCAAGAGTTTTCAACATATATAAATAAATCGTTTAAAATGGACGAATGCAATTAAAATCATAATCTTTCAAAATGATATGCTTTGCTTATGAAAACGACTCATTTACCAATAAACATGCATTTTAAACGAAAGAGACGCCAAGTTGATCATCAACCAAACCAAGATACTTTACAGAATAAGATTTCAATATAAAATGTTCTTTCATAAACTTAGATTTAACCCAAAACTTACTCAAAATGAGAATAGAGAGAGAGCTCCCAATTTTTTATAAAACATGGGTAAATGTTATATCTCGAAATACCCAACGCGGGTGGAACAAGTTGCACAACTCATAAACCATAGGTGAAAATCTATATAAATAAACATTGTCGTGAATACGGACAATAGACCCAAAACTCACGCAACCATAAAATGGAAAGAAACCAAATACTAAAAACGTAGAAATGACGCATTCCATTCAAACTTTAATATACGTGGGAAAAACCCAATATTAAAGCCATCATTTATCGTCGACCACATAAAAACTAAATTTGGTAAAATACGACATTACCATTTAAAATACCACGAATCAACGATGAGGATATCCGTAAATACCGAGAATAGAGAAACACACTAGTAGGTCGTTCACGCGACTTCCTTGCATGTCCTCTAAACGTTTACATCTAGGGTGGCGAGAACACGTGAATGGGGCCACTCGTGATGTTATTGGATTTCACCAACGTACTCCGGTCCTAGTTCCCATGCCATAGAAGACATCACAATCCTCGGACCTGTTGCTGCCCCTTGCCGTACTCCGTCGAGTTCCACTCCGAGGTCTTACGAGCCCGGGTGCCTATCCAATCTAGACGAGTTTCAACTCTGCGGTTCGAACCACATATTCCTACTCTCTAGCAAACCCGAGCGGTCACTAAAAGTAACCCAAAACCTCAGGCCTTACACAACCGACATACTTACGTGTCTATGGATCCATTACGACACTGTCTAACATTACATGACTCCAAATGAATGACTAAAGCACCCAGAGCATGTAATTCACCAATGACATAAACGATCGTCATCATACTCAAAACCCACAACGGTTATAAATCCGGACAAATGTATGCACGACTCAATTAGTCAAAACCGAGCCAAAGGCCTAACTCTTTACGTAGATACTCAAATAAAAACCGATATAATTATTGGAACCCGTTTGACCATCTAATACGCAAACACGACCAAAAGTATAAATAAATAAAATCTCATCGTTGGTTGAGACAAACCATTTTCCCAAATGAACTCATACCCTTATGTTTTCAAAATGCCTCATAACACAATAATATGCACTTTCAGAAAAGGTTTATAAAATCAAATACACAAAATGACACTTACGCCAATTGAACTCCAACTATATACGTAAAAATCATCAAATAAACATTTCAACATGATTTATTTACCAAAATACCCAAATATCTCAAAATGGTTATCTCAACATGCTTATAAAACTAAACATTTCAAAATAACTAAAACTTATCAGCACTTAAAAATTTGAGGTAAAACACAAACAGTTTAAAATAAACATTTTGGCATGTACACCGTTTTCACAAATGAACTTGAACTCACCTTGCTAGATTCAGGTTAAATCTAGATTTCACCCAACAAGCTCTATCGAATGCCACTTGAATCCTCAAGCCGAGGACTTCCAAAACCTAGATCCATTCATAGCAAACCAATTAGAAACATTCCTCAAACATTATTTACTAAAATCCCCAACGAGATCAAAACCCTAGTTTCCCCAAAACCACCAAATCCAAGATTTGAGAAATCAAACACTAAGAAACCATCAATGGAGCATCTATAACATTAAATCAAGGAAGCTTACCATTCTAGATGATGAGACTTTCCGAGGACATTCATTCCAACTCTTCAACCCGAGCTCCCACACGTAGAACTTGATGAGGAAGATGAAGATAGAGGTTTTGTGGTTCAAGATCCCACTAGCTAGATGATGAAGAATCATGTGGTTCGAAGGGGAAAAACCCTCAAAATGGGTTAGGGTTCGACTTTGAGATTTGGGAGAGAAGAGGAAAGAAGATAGAAGTGAGAAATGTGAAGAATGGTGAAAATTTCAGGCATTTAGAAGGTCAGACGCCGCACGCGACCTTGCCACGCGATAGTGACAATGTCACTATCGTGCGGATTGTACCGCGAGCTTCGTGGTACTCCAGCGATTGTGCCACACGATAGTGACATTTGTCACTATCGCGAGTCACCATCGCACCAACTGTACCGAAGCCTAAATTGGCCGAAAAATCGCGATTCTCGCATGGGTCGACTCAAGGTTCGAAAGCACAACATTTTCCACCCAAAACGATAGGCGAAAGGCGGAGAGATTACCAACGAAGGACGTAACTTACTTACGAAAAACCGGGTGTTACATTCTACCATCATGGATTCCATTATTTTAAGAAAATCATATTCAGAAAGATTATTTACATCTTCCGATGTGTCGTCATCTGATTCATCATAGGTCACATGTTTACCCATGAGACACATGTGAGCTACCTTGTCTATTTCTCCTTCTGAATTAGTAAGATCAAGCCAGTGATCATGCTCAGCCATTAGTGCTTTACCTGCCTCCTTCTGTTTTGCCAACAATATTTTGTTCTTCTAATAGTCGGAGTTCCGCACCTTTGGATTTTGGCAATCTTTAGCAAAATGCCCGATCTTGCCGCAGTTATAGCATTTTACTGGCTTATCCGCTTTCTTCTCATCATACTTGTTCACATATCTTTTCTCTTCTGGATTTCTCTCTTCATACTTTGTGGCCTCATACCTTATATCCTCATGTATTTTACCTTCAAATCTTTTCTTATGCTTATAGTTGCACAACCTAGACGAATACCTTTGTCTGATGGAACCCGACTTCTTGTAAAACTTCTTCTAAAAAGCTCGGGATAGCAGAATCATAGCTTATTTCAAGATCTCACCGTCATCTGAATCTGAATTTGCACTATTACTTTCATTTGAATCTGATACAACAACCTTCTTCTTCTTTTTCTTATCCTTGTTCTTTTTCTTCTTCTCAACCACTCATGCTATAGGATCAACAACATGTTTCTAACTCTTTTTCTTCTCTTCTCTCTGTTCCCCAATCTCCTCCTCATTATGTCGGAGGGATTCATAAACTTCGTGCAAAGGAATGTCGTTCAAATCTTTCATCTGCTTCATCCTCCTAGTATGCTTTTTCCACTCAGGCTGTAGAACACTCAGAAACTTGACGTTGTTCTCGATTTGCTTCTTCTTTACTTTGTTCTTTGCCAATTAATTAAGTAAAGAAACAAATCTGTCATAAGTGTCCTCCAAGCTTTCACCATCTTTCGCTTTAAACTCTTCGTAGTTGTTAATACAGTTTGCTACCTTCATCTGGTTTCCTATGTTTGACCGCATCGTCATCTTTTCCAACTGATCCCACATCTTCTTTGCAGTAGCTTTGTAATTGTCTATCTTGATGTAGATCTCATTTGGAATACTCTATAATAGTAGGGACCTTCCCTGCTTATCAGCCTTGTATCTTTTTTTTTGTTCAGTTGAATAGTTGGAAATGTCAACAACTGTCTTCTTTGTCTTAGGCACTCGGGGTTCAGTACCATCACCACTGTTAGAAGTATCATCTTCATCATTAGGTACAATTATATTTACTGGTTTTATCACACCCTCATCTATAGACTGCTTTATATATTTCTCGTTGTCGTGTATGTCAATGAAATCAAGGAATCTATCTTTCCATTGCTCATACTCACCTTTAAACAGTACTGGTGGCTTCACATCTGTTCCAATAGCTAGAGCATCTTTGGAAGTCATCTTGAACAAACTTGCACTGATCATTTACAAAAATTAGAAATTTTTCAAAAAGTTAAAAATTAGTCAAAAATTGACTAAATACAGAAGTCGCAAAGCACTGAGTGTCATTTAACACTGGAATCTCACTTTCCGCATATAACCACACCCGAGAAGTAGGAATTCACAGACTGAAGCTTGCGGATTCTCATTTGTCGCAAATCGAAGCTTGCGGATTCTTTACTTTTTGCAGACTGAAGCTTACAAGTTCTTACTTCTCGCAAAGCAAAGGGCACGAATTCTTGACTTAGCCAAAACTCCAAATTCTTAAAGAAACTTGTCGCAAAGAATGACTTGCAAATTCTTGACTTAGAAAAAATATTCCAAAATTCAGAGAAGAACTTGTCGTAAACACACGAGTTCTACACTTAGAAAATATTCTTCAAAGAATCTTCCAAACTTGTCGTGAGCTTGAGAGTTCTAGACATAGGCAAATCAACACTCTGAACTTGTCGTAAGGAACTTGTCGTAAGCTTTGGTATACGAGTTCTTGGACTTCTCGCAAACTATAGCACGTGAACAATAACTTCTCGTAAGTTGTTGCTTGGGAGTTCTGGACTTTGCGTAAGTAAAGCTCTGTCTGCGAGTTCACTTGACGTAAGTTGAATCGTGTGAGTTCCTTCCTTAGAAAAATTCACCAACACAACAATAATCAAATAAGAAGCCTGTGAGTTCTTGAGGATTCGCGAGTTCTTCAGTATGATACTTACGAGTTGTGTAAATGTTGCGAGTTATTGCCTCTGTCGAACTCAAAAACAATCTAGCCTCTGAAACTTTGCAGATTACACCTCGATTTGATTCTAAAAAACAATCTATTACATCATTTCAACAAAAAACAACAATATTACAAGATTCTATCAAAACTCAGACTTATCAAACTTCAACAAAAATTTCAAACAAAATCAAAATTCACACAAAATTGTTGTGAATTTGACTTTACAACTCAAATGAACTTTGTTCTAGTACATATTTCGAATACAAAGCTATCAATTTGCAACCAAAAATACTACTAAATCTGGAATCGATCCTTGGCAGAATACTTTGTTAGTTCTTCACAATACGACCAAATTTTCAAATCTTGGTCCAATTTATGAAAATTATCTGCTCTGATACCAATTGTTATATCCCAGAATTATGCAAGTAATCAAGATAAACAAATCAATTTAGCTCCAAACTCCATATTCATTGATATGAATTTCACAGATTACAATATCTCTTTCTCAAGCAATATTTCTCTCTCTACAATATGATTCTCTATCAAAGTGCTTAATGATTACAAAGTAAGGAAAAAACATTAATACCTAGTAGTTACAAGGAACAAAACTAACTAACACATCTAACTAGTTGACTTGATTTTAACTTTGACTTTCCATTAATAGCTTCTTTGACTTTGACTTTGACTTTGACTTTGCTCTTGAGGCTTTGACTTGGGCTTTGACTTTCAATCTAGATGATCTTGGATACAACAAATATGCTCTAACACTCTAGTTCTTGTTTAAGATTAACAAAGACAAAGAATATTTATACCTACCACTTTTACAAGACAAAAAACAACTGAACTAACTAACAAGGACTTTGACTTTGACTTTGACTTATCCTTTAATAAGTTAATAAGTTAACTTTGACTTTGCTCTTGAGGCTTTGACTTGAGCTTTGGCTTATGATCTTGAAGACAACAAATGTGCACTAACACGTAATCCAGTAAGATAAACTTGATTTAAAGCCAACAATTTCAATAACTCATTTTAATGTTAATAAAGTCACAATACATCTTGCGATAACGGAGAAGACCCGATTTACCATGGATAGTCAGGGAACACAAGATTAAGCCAGTTATCTATGTTATTGAGCCCCCACATACAAATCAATGGTTATCCAATTCAAGCATGAACTATTCATGTTATGACCCTAGTTATGCTCATTCATTAAAAATTACACCGTATGGTCAATAACTAATGTTAAACTCCAAAAGTCCACACCACAATGCCCCCGATGATCCAATGCTTATTTCTAGTTACAAAGAGAGAAAGATTATCCCTTAAAACCAATAAATTGACTAATATGCTTGTATATCAATTGCATTTAGTCTGGTATGTAACATCGTCTAGATATACTCACTCATATCTAACCTCATAAACGTTTATACCAAATTGTGTTAACAAAGGTAATAATCATCTTTTTGTCAATAAACTCAAACATACACTAAAATCCTTGATTTTAGGTTTCCAACACATTTTATAGATTGGATTAATTACTTTCATAAATCATACATGAAACTCACATTTATTCCATAATTGTTAGATCAAATATTGTTGTATACTATAACGATCATGTTTCCAAAAATAATCACAATTACATGAAATCATCCAAAATTACAATTTTCCCAAAATCACCTCAACCACAATGACGGTAAGAATATTTCTAACAACAATAATAAATTATAACCGGAGATTTAGATACTTACCGATCTATGATCACCCAACTAATAACAGAATATAATAACCCAATCAATACTAGCAAACCGGTAATTGGAGACAACCTTCACGATAATAATTACCGCTTACCCTTTTTCGCATGCTAGCAATCCTAATATAAAATTCACCTGAAATGCATATTTTTTAAAGCAAAATGAGGGTTAGACCATACGGTCTAGTGAGTAAATCTCTGTCAGATAAATAATTCAATAAAATTATCTTGACATAATGCCATAAATCATTTAGTCATAAAGTAGGCTCTCAGACACAACGAACCAGTTAATCATAAATTGTCACTCAGGTACAACATCCCTCCCAGGTAACTAACCACAACAGTCGCTTTTCAAAATAACGTACACCCCGATAAGACCAAAGTCAATATCGGTGGTGTCTCACTACACGAAACATATTCGCGAGCATAAACACGCACACTCCGATAAGACCACGATCAATATCGGCAGTGGCTCACCACACGAAACATATCCGCGGGCCAAAAAAAAAAAAAAAATATATATATATATATATATATATATATATATATATATATATATAACCCCCTTACGCAGATCATTACAGTCTCACACGCACACGAGCTTCTGTTGTGAAAGTCCCTTTATCCCAAAAATTATAATCAAGCCACATGTGTTAATAATAAACATGTAATAAAAATCGTATCACAGTTAACGGTAATAATTCAAACATACCAATCTGGTATAACATCGAAATAATAACCATTTTATAATATATGCATTTCAGTTCGAAAATGGTTAAATGAAAACTCACACTGATTCGATATACGACGGAATAAAGTTTAACCGATACGAGTAATTGAAACTGAACATGAATATGATGTTGGAAAAATATTAGTAAAAATATGGTTTTTTACTAACTTTGGACACATTTAAATACATGTATATGTATTATATATATCTAACTCTTCGTGGGTTTGTGTTCTCCTATATGAGAGCTTTGAATCGATATATTATGTGTCCAAAACGAAATATTGTGAATGAGATATTGATGCTCAAAGTTGAGTGTTTGGGATGAAATTGGCAAAATCAAGTGGTGTGGGAATGTGTCCCACATAGGAAGGAGAAGTAAAACTTTTGTGGTTTATAACCAAGAATATGGGAGGGACTTACAAGTCCTTTGATTGGTTTTACTCCAACACCTACCCGCGCACAGGGGGGTGCCGATTGAGACTTTCGTAGGCTAAAATCGGTGAACTTGTGCATGGGCACGACATGCGGACACCAATGCCGCTCCGAAATCTTGTGCTCGCGCACATATCATATGTTGATTGTATTTAGTTTTTACATTCGTTGTAATATCATATGTACTAAAATACATATAGTGGAATACCAACAATCTTAAACAGATTTCAATCGAGTTTGTCTCGATACAATTCGTTTTTCTGTTTTGTGTAAACAGATAGAAACTGTGGTATCGTACTCTGTTTTGTGTAAACAGATTATTTTCGTGGTACTAACTGTACACGTGAATCGAATCGAGTTTAGCTCGATTCAATTGGTTGTTTGTTTTGTGTAAACAGATTTTATATCGAATTTATTTCGATTTGATACGAATCGAGTTTTGTCTCGATTTAAGGGTATAAGGATTTGTTTTTTATAAACGGATAGATAATCAAGTTGTTTCGATTTAATTCGTTTTATGTGAAAAAGAATTTCTATCGACTTTTGTTCGATTTAATTCTTTTTATGTTTTGTGTAAACATATTTTAAATTGTATTTGTCGATTTAAATAATTATTGTTTGTAAACAGTTTGGAAAATCGAGCTTATATCGATTTTGTGGAGAAAGAGTCTAAATCGATATTGTTTCGATTTTGTTGAAAAGAATTTAAAATCGAGTTTGTTTCGATTTTGTAAAGGAAATTTCCAAATCGATTTTGTTTCGATTTCGTGGAAATAAAATATAAATCGAATTTGCTTTGAATTGTGGAAAAAGATTATTAAAATCGAGTTTGTTTCGATTTTGTGGAAAAAGGATACTAAATCAAATTTGTTTCGATTTTGTAAACAAATTATTAAAACCAGTTTGTATTTGATTTAAATCCTTTTATGTTTTGTATAAACAGATAGAGATTGCGTTCACTTGAAATTTGTTTTCCACGATGGTGAACGAGTTTGTGGTAGGAATGATCACGGATGTCACAGCTATGGTCTCGGAGTTGAATGTGACAGTTGCACACTCTAGAGAATGATAGATTGATACCGGAGCGACCCATCATGTGTGTCATGACAAGAGAAACTTCAACACCTACAAGGATGTTGATGATGGGCAAAAGCTCTTTATAGGAAATGCCGCCACCGCCGATGTAAAGGGTATTGGAGACGTCATTTTGAAGATGACCTCCAGGAAAGAGCTCAAGCTTAAGGATGTTTTGTATGTCCCGGACCTTCGAAAGAACCTCGTTTCGGGTTGGTTGTTAAACAAGTTTGGTTTCAGACTAGTGTTTGAGTCAGATGAATTTGTTTTGTCCAAAAATGGTATGCATGTGGGTGAAGGATATGCCTTGAATGGCATGTTCAAGTTGAATGTAATTGTTGTCAATGGAATGGATACAGCAACTTCAAGTTATGTTTATTTGCTTGAATCTCAAAATGTTTGGCATTTCCGTTTAGGACATGTAAATTTTAATTCCATTCGACATTTAATTAAATTAAACTGCATACCATAATTTGATATTGACTCAAATCACAAGTGCCCCACACGTGTAGAATCCAAACTTACTAGAACATCTTTCCAATCGGTTGAAAGGAAAACCGAACCCCTTGATTTAATTCACACTGACGTGTGTGATTTAAAATTGATTCCTACTAGAGGTAGGAATAAATACTTTATCACGTTTATCGATGATAGCACGAAATATTGCTACGTATATTTACTTAAGAGTAAAGATGAAGCAATATACAAGTTTGTCTTGTATAAAAATGAAGTTGAAAATCAACTTAACAAGAAAATCAAGGTTGTTAGAAGCGATAGGGGAGTTGAATATGTTTCACCGTTTGCTAAGTTTTGTTCTAACAATGGAATTCGACATGAATTCACAGCACCCTACTCACCTCAGCAAAACAGTATGGCTGAGAGAAAGATTCGCACCGTGAAAGAGATGGTGAATGCCATGTTGATCAGTTCTGGCCTAAGTCAGAACATGTGGGGGGAAGCTATTTTGTCGGCTAATTATCTTTTAAATAAGATACCCCGCAAGAAACTAGATGAGACACCGTATGAACTTTGGATGGGTAGAAAACCATCTTACAAGTACTTACGAGTGTGGGGGTGCCTAGCTAAAGTAGTTGTACCTCCTCTTAAGGTACAAAAGTTAGGACCTAAAACAGTGGATTGTGTATTCATTGGATATGCACAAAATAGTAGTGCTTATCGGTTTCTTATGTATGAAACTAAAAATCCTGAGATACACAAGAATACAATTATGGAGTCAAGAAATGCTTCATTCTTCAAAGACGTGTTTCCTTGTTTGAACAAGGAAGATCAAACCTCATCTTCTAAAGGTAAAGAAATTGTTCGAGAGGATGAACAAATTCTATCTGATGAAGAAGTGGTGGAACCTAGAAGAAGTAAACGGGCTCAGGTTGAAAAATCGTTCGGTCCCGATTTTCAAACCTACGTGGTGGAAAGTGAACCCAAAACTTATCGTGAGGCAGTTACGTCTTCGGAGGGACTTCAATGGAAAGAGCCATCAAAAGTGAGATATAATCTATCTTACAAAACCATACATCGGAACTAGTGGACCTACCACCAGGTTGTAAGCCACTAGGTTACCGTTGGATCTTTAAAAGAAAGATGAAAGTTGATGGCAGTATTGAAAAATACAAGGCGATATTAGTAATCAAAGGATATAGACAAAAGGAAGGTCTAGATTACTTTGATACTTATTCGCCGGTGACAAGAATAACATCCATTAGATTGGTGTTAGCTATTGCAGCTATTAGAATAATGCAAATTCATCAAATGGATGTGAAAAATGCTTTTCTAAACCGAGATTTAGAAGAAGAAATCTATATGGAGCAGCCTGAGGGATTCTTTGCCCTGGGACAAGAGAACAAGGTTTGTAATATTATTAAATCCTTGTATGGCCTAAAGCAAGCTCCAAAGCAATGGCATCAAAAGTTTGATCATGTCATGTTAGAAAGCGGTTTTAAGATAAATTAGTATGATAAGTGTGTTTATATGAAAGAAACCACTCATGGATGTGTCATCTTGTGTTTATATGTTGATGATATGCTTATCATTGGCAGTGATGATAAAATGATAAGGTCCACGAAGGATATGTTAAAATCTAAGTTTGACATGAAAGATTTGGGTTTAGCGGATGTGATTCTTGGGGTCAAGATCACAAGAACCCAAAATGGTTTGGTGTTAAATCAAACACATTACGTGGACAAGATTCTTGAGAAATTCAATGAAGGAGATACTAGTATATATAGAACTCCGATTGACATTAGTCAACATCTATCTAAGAATATAGGGGAAGGTGTTGCACAAGTGGAATACTCAAGAATAATTGGCAGTCTGATGTATCTTATGAGTTGTACTAGACCTGACTTAGCATATGCTGTGAGCAGGCTAAGTAGGTATACTAGTAATCCTAGTTTAGAACACTGGAAGAGTATTACTAGATTATTAAGATATTTAAGATACACACGTGAATATGGACTGCATTATGGAAAATATCCAATGGTAATCGAAGGTTACAGTGATGCAAATTGGATATCTGATATTAAGGATTCTAGATCGACAAGTGGATATGTGTTTACACTTGGAGGTGCGACTATATCTTGGAAATCGTCCAAGCAAACTGCTATAGCCAGATCAACGATGAAATCTGAATTTATTGCCTTGGATAAATGTGGTGAAGAGGCAGAATGGCTACGTCAGTTCATGGAAGATATTCCCAAATGGCCTAAGCCGGTAATGGCCATATGTATACATTGTGATAGCCAATCGGAGATTGGTAGAGCTCAAAGTAAAATGTATAATGGGAAATCTAGACATATTAGACGTAGACATAATACGATTCGACAATTACTCTCTACTGGAGTTATCACGGTTGACTATGTGAAGTCAAAGGATAACATTGCGGATCCGCTTACGAAAGGCCTAAGTAGAGATTTGGTTTATAATTCGTCGAGAGGAATGGGACTAAAGCCCTTGAATGAGTAATTCATGCAAAGGAAACCTTGCCTAGAAGACTGGAGATCCCAAGATCCGGGTTCAAAAGGACAACCTAGTTGTATGAATAAGGGAGGTCACTGTGGGGGAGTTAATAAACTTCCAATCCCAATTCTGGAATCAGTGATAGTAAGGCTAAGCATATGGCTTTTAATGATTATTGAAGATCACCTATGTGAGAGATAAGTGGGGTCGCTTCGAAGGGAATTGTGGGGGCTCAATTCCTATCATCTCTCGCTGAACCAGGCTAGTGTTCATGACCATAACGAACACAACTATGAGGATATGACCTTGTTAGGAAGAGTTCTGTGTGAAATGTATTGTCGTCTACATAAATGGCAGTTTAGTTCAAGGACATCGAGTCTACTGACAGCTAGGAGACTAAGTGTGTTTTACAAGGGAAGGTTAAAAGGGTAACACCTACCTATCCTATGCAGGATTCGACCATTGAAATGTTGTGGGGAAATTTTCGTATGCAAAGATCGATCTCCATTCATGTGGGGGATTGTTGGAAAAATGTTAGTAAAAATATGGTTTTTTACTAACTTTGGACACATTTAAATACATGTATATGTATTATATATATATATATATATATATATATATATCTAACTCTTCGTGGGTTTGTCTTCTCCTATATGAGAGCTTCGAATCAATATATTATGTGTCCAAAAGGGAATATGTGTGAATGAGATATCGATGCTCAAAGTTGAGTGTTTGGGATGAAATTGGCAAAATCAAGTGGTGTGGGAATGTGTCCCACATAGGAAGGAGAAGTAAAACTTTTGTGGTTTATAACCATGAATGTGGGAGGGACTTACAAGTCCTTTGATTGGTTTTACTCCAACACCTACCCGCGCGCAAGGGGGGTGCCGATTGAGACTTTCGTAGGCTAAAATCGGCGAACTTGTGCGTGGGCGCGACCTGCGGACACAAATGTCTCTCCGAAATCTTGTGCTCGCGCAACTTGGTTTTTGAGAAAATTTTGTTTTGATCCAGTGCATTGGGCGAGTTATGTCGCGGGTTTACCCGCGTGGCAACTCGCGGCGGGCTTACCCGCGCCGTAAGCCGCAATATGCATTGTTTTGAGGACGAGAAACAGTGCACCACACGGGTTGTGCCGCGAGTTTACCCGCGTGGCAAGTCGCGACATGCACTGTTGAAAAAGTCCTTTGTAACTCCCGATTGATACTCATTGATGTATAAGATTAATATGATTAATGATAATTAAAGTTAATTTTAATTACTGATTAATTTCATATTTAATTGTCGGTTTCGAACTCGAGTATAAAATGGGAGTCCGGGTTCATTCCTAGGGATACCGACATATCTCTCAATATACATTGAATACCGAACGATACATATTCTTTGAAATCTCTTCTGCATATGTTTTCTCTCCAGCATTTTCAGGCAAGTGGTTTTATCCAGCAGTACATACTGCTTACGCTGTTGTACCCTGAGAACAGACGGCGAATCTGTTTAAGGGAATCGTGTCACACACGAGCCTCAGCGTCGTTTGATTTCATATTCGGTTTATTTGTATATATTTATCTTTTGTCGTTTTCATTGTATTCGAATTTACTAATCATTCGTTGATTGTATTTAGTTTTTACATTCGTTGTAATATCATATGTACTAAAATACATATAGTGGAATACCAACATATGAATAGGAAATCAAATTTCCATTTGCACCAAAATTGTGAAATACTCCATCTCTGAGTCTTCACCCTCGTTGCACACACAAAGACACCAAAACACACATTGGAAGAAAAATCTTATCCCCCAAACTAGAAGACGGTGGTGGCATTATATATATAGCAAATTTCCGTTCTATACCCCCAACTATAAGTCACTTAACATAATTAACCCCTAAACTTTTAAATCTAGCAAAACTAATAATAATCCAAGGGTGTTACAACATCTCTCCCTTAAAGGAATTTCGTCCCGAAATTCTATCAAGCAACAAGCGAAGGTGACTAATCAACAAAAGTTGGTGTCAAAATCTTACAACACATTACTGTGTTTATGGAACCCTCAACGAACTTTTACACAACCAACCGCTTTACTTCTTAAAATATAACTTTTATTCCTACCTAGAACAATCTTTCAAATCAAAAGACAAACTATAACGGTTTATCATGCTTTCGTTGCGCAACTCTTATCAAACTCACGAATCACTCGATCATCACAATTTAAATTCCCACACAAATATTACTGCACCTTTAATAAAAATACTAACCACCAACACATCGACGCTAATCATGTCATCTTATATTGACAAGCATCATCCACACCTTTAATATCGTTTTACATACATAAACAAATACACTTTTCACAATTTTATTATCCACATAATTTCACCAATCAAAGCCGATCTAACTTTGAAATAAACCGAAATTTTCCATCAAATAAACCAATTACCCATAATTTTTCAAACTAACTCGGAGATTCACTTATTCATAAAAAGAAACAATCCATGCCCACATGGCACTAACCCAAATAACATAACATTGATCATTATAATCATTCTGAACATTTGCCATACTAATATTTATTTAAACCCAAAAACACCAAACACGCCATTCTAGACTTTTATCAATCATTCTCGAACCTATAAACATATACTTTCAATTATAAGACTTGCTTACAGATGCAAGTTTTATTCTTATATTAATATTCAATCGCCTAAAAATTTCTTACTTTCATCATAACCACTTATTACAACATATCATTTTCACTTTCTCGCACTGTAATAACATACCGATGATCACTCATCAATTCTTACTCAAATTTCAATAAGATCAAACACCAAATCCACATATCCACTTGCACGATTAAATGTAACCAAACGGTTCCACCAAAATCTACAATTAAAGTATTCCACGATTCTTACAAGATTGTCTCGAACAATGCTAAACGCTTCAAAATACAACACACTCCTCAATTTTCAAATGGAGTTAACTTAACCAATTGCATTCCTTTACACTTAAGAAATATATCAACATTTTAATTCAAAATCCTTAAAAAAATGTTAAACACTATTAACCAACCAAAGCTTACATTTTCCTAAATGTCCAAACGGAATAAAATAAAATCATTCGTAAATTTAACTCAATCAAAATAAGAACATAAATCTTTCCTTTAAGAAGCCATTAAATACTACTGAAACCTCGCTTCTCAATCCAACATAAACATATAATTGCCTTTAAATTCCGACACTTAATTGATTCTCACTTATCAACCTTGATTACCCACCAAAAATATTCCAACTAAAACTTAGATCATAACACACAAATCACCATGATATCACTTATATATTAACTAGCCAAAGCTTTCTTCACACCAACGAATAAAGCAATATTAAAATAAAATTAAGCCATAACACAACTTAATTTTCTCAAATTTAGATGGAACACAAAACTCAAATACTTCAATTACTTAAATCACGTTTCTATACTAAGAAACACTCACAACCACCAAACTCAAATAATCTTTATTGATAAAATCAACAAATTGCCCCTTAGCTTAAGTCTAGGCTATCAACAACCTAGTTCACTTAAACTAAGGCTCTGATACAATCTGTGATGATCCGGTTTCCAAAAATAATCACAATTACATGAAACCATCCAAAATTACAATCTTCTAGAATCACCTCAACTACAATGACGGTAAGAATATTTCTAACCACAATAATAAATTATAGCCGGAGATTTAGATACTTACCGATCTATGATCACCCAACTGATAACTGAATATAACGACCCGATCAATGCTAGCGAACAGGTAATTAGAGACAACCTTCACCATAATAATTATCGCTTACCCTTTTTCACAGGCTAGCAATCCTAATATAAAATTCACCTGAAATGCATGTTTTTTAAAGCAAAATGAGGATTAGACCATACGGTCTAGTGAGTAAATATCTATCAAATAATTAATTCAATAAAATTATCTTGACATAATGCTCATTTAGTCATAAAGTAGACTCTCAGGCACAATGAACTAGTTAATCATAAATTGTCACTCAGGTACAACATCCCTCCCAGGTAACTAACCATAACCGTCGCTTTTCAAAATAACGCACACCCCAATAAGACCGAAGTCAATATCGGCGGTAGCTCACTACACGAAACATATTCGCGAGCATAAACACGCACACTCCGACTAGACCACGATCAATATCGGAAGTGACTCACCACACGAAACATACCTAAGGGCCAAAAATATATATATAACCCCCCTGTGCGGACCATTACAGTCTCACAAGCACACGAGCTTCGGTTGTGAGAGTCCCTTTATCCCAAAAATTATAATCAAGCCACATGTGTTAATAATAAACAACATGTAATAAAACCGTATCACAGTTAACGATAATAATTCAAACCTACCAATATGGTATAACATCGAAATAATAACCATTTTATAATATATGCATTTCAGTTCAAAAATGGTTAAACGAAAAGTCACCTTGATTCGATATACGATGAATTAAAGTTTAACCGATACGAGTAATTGAAACCGAACATGAATATGAATAGGAAATCAAATTTCCATCTGCACCAAAATTGTGAAATACTCCATCTCTGAGTCTTCACCCTCGTTGCACACACAAGGACACCAAAACACACATTGGAAGCAAAATCTTATCCCCCAAACTAGAAGGCGGTGATGGCTTTATATATAAAGAAAATTTCCATTTAAAACCCCCAACTATAAGTCACTTAACATAATTAACCCCTAAACTTTTAAATTTAGCAAAACTAATAATAATCCAAGGGTGTTACATATACCACTAAACTTTATGCAATTTTTCAGGGTAAGATATTCATATTTTTGTATTATGTTTCTGCTTAATGTATTCAAAGTATGTTAGTTTGCCCCACCTTCGCACTTCAATCATGCACATTGAGTCTGTGGAAAACATGTTGTGTCTCTACAGTTTACACAATTTGAGCCTGGTAAAGCACATATTGCTTAAATTCTTTCATACACAAGCACATACACATATAAAATATGTTCTTCTGTCACAACGTTCAATAGAAATTCCTTGTGTTTTTCAATTATTGGGTGGAAGCCCTGGGGGAGTGAACGTCATTAAAACTCCTTTCCAAAGTACATCTGTTGTTTTAAGTGGCTTCGTGCTACTTACAGACATATTAACTATTTCATTCGTTGATTCAGGGTTACAACTCATTTCAGGATTTCAAAAGATTCGGAATTATTTTTGGAATTGACGGATGGTTCTTATATTCAAAAATGGAGAGATCGATGGTGCTAAGTAGAAATTGAAAGAATCCTTTTTCTTGTGAAGTTTTGATGATCATGATGCTCACAATCATCAAAAAGGGGGAGACACAAAGAAAGAAAAAGGGAGAGACAAGGATAGAAGAGAAGATAATTCTAATTATTTCAATTTCATGTTGTGAGGAGACACAAAGATATGAGAAGACAAAGTTCAAGACTTATGACAAATTTTAAAGATGTCAAAGTAAAAGATTTAGAAAATTTTCCAAAGTGATTTCAAGCATAAGATTTCATTGTTGAAGATGGTGTTTGTTATAAAAGGGGAGACTGTTTTCCGGAAGATTATTTTGGTTGATAAATACCGTTTGACTTCAAGAGAGAAGTTCATAAAAGCTGAAATTTGTTTGAAAGTGTTGGATCATTAATTGTATTCAAGATTAAATTGGTGTCAGGATCGAAATTCAAACAAGAATTTAGTTCACACACACTCAGAATCAATGCTAAAGAAGTTGCGGAAAAACACTTTAACACTAACAATCAATGAAACAGTGTATGCACTTAAATCACAAGTTATATTGATTAAACTTGATGATTACACACAAAACCTCAATCTGTTGAACAGGCTCAACAGACGTTCTATACTTCTCTATAGAAAGGATCTAAACTAGTTTTGAGGTTTATTCTCACTAAAACAAAACTTATGAATGATAATTATTCATACTATCAAAGATTTCTATACTATATAAACAAGACTGATTACAAGATAATTATCAAAATAAAATTGATCTTCATTCCATAATTATCTCCTTTACTTTAGCTTCAATCTATACAGTTGTCTTCATTCTTAAACGGAGTCTTCATCTCATAAGCAGCACTATCTTCATGAGCAGTATTAATTCTGAACTAGCAGTATTAATCTCAACAAGCAGTATTAATTTTGTCTCAGTCGCATTAACTCCTTCAAGCAGTAGTAATTATGATCTGGCAGTACTAACTTCCTCAGGCAGTAGTAATAGTCATGTCTAGCAGTAGTAACCATCCTTAGCACATTTCAGACCCAACAATCTCCCCCTAACTTAACTTTTCAAATTGAGAAGTTAAGTTCTTCAAAAAACTGGTCTTCGTGATGTTTTCAAAACCTAAGTTTACACCCCTAGATTAGGATCCAAACCCAAGCTTTGATTGATGATCCTGCTAACCACAATCCTTGCCATTTCTGAGCCTTGAGGACAGATTAGTTTGGCTTTCAGCATCCCATGTAGCTTGGCTAGGCTATGGTCATATATCTTATCCACCAGGTAATATTCATGGAAACTTTTGTCAATGGTTAAGATATATACCCCAGACCTTTCTACAAGCATCCAGTTGTCCACAGACTTGAAGACATCTTTGATGACATGCTTGACAATATCTGTACTGAACATCATGCATAAATACTCCTTTTCTAGTTTCTTGATGTTCATCCCTGGAGTCTTCAGCACATCCCCATACAGATTCATTCCCACTTTAAACATTTCTTCCAAGTCTGACCTTGAACAACATCTGACTATCTTCCCCCAAGTAGAATAGACTTCAAAGTGATCACCCATTCTTTTGATTCTGAAATATTCTTTGCCTTGATCTTCAAGAATATCCCAGTAGATGATTTCAGGGGCTTGGACTGAAATGGGATCTGCCTTCACTGGATTATTATCTGTTACAGTCATGTAAAGTTCAAAATGCACATCAGATTGAATTGGTTGCTGTACACTTTGACTTAATTGCTCAGCTTGACCTGTAACAGATGGTTTTGTTTCTTTCTCAGCTTCTGCAACCCTTGGCTTCTTAGACAGTTTCTTGGACGCTATTATCTTCAACCTTTTAACATATTTGACTTCTTTAGTAGTAGCTTCCTCTTTCTTTTCTTCAGCCTTAGGGGTGGTCTCCTCACTCTCAGGGAAGGGTTGTTGAATATTAAGATCATGTCTCTCTTTCATTTGTCTTTCAAATTCTATCCTTTGAGTGAAGTCCCCTTGAAGCTTTGCCATTTCCTTCTTGTATAGATCTTCAACTCTTGAGTAGGACATATCATCAAACATTTCTTCCTTAACCCCCACGGAGCCTTTCAGAAAGTTAATCATCTTTCTCCTTTCTTGATTGGCTAGTTAAGTTTTAGAAGGTTGTCTTTTCTGCTTCTTTGCTGACAGTCTTTGTATGGAAGCTTTCACAGTGCTTTTCTTGGCCTCAGCTGCAGCCCTTAAGCTTTCTTGATATTCCTCATTCAATCTAGTGGACAAATCTAGAGCAATCTGCCTTTCTTTGGCCTTCTGAGTTTCTTCTTCTTGTTGTAGCTCAGCCTGCAGCTTCTTAGCCAGTTCCTCATCTAGTTCAATCTGTTTTAGCTTCTTTGGTGGCTTTGCAGATTCATCCACCTTTGCCTTTCCTTTCCTCTTCAGTTCAGCCTCACTAATTTCTTTCCTTTTTATCTCAGGTCCTCCCTCTTTGATTTCCACTCCCTTGGCCTTTTGAGTGGCTTTGGGAGTTTCTGATTTGGCCTTTAGAAGGGTTTCTGCTATCTCTATTTCTTCAACAGAAAGCCCTGTTACTGCTGATGTCTCTGTTACTGCTGCTAAGCCAATTGATGCTGCTTTCTTGAACGTTTCTACTGCTGGCTCTGTTTCTACTGTTGTACTGGTTTCTGCTTCTTTGCCCTTCTCCTCCTCAAAAGTAGAGTCCATTCCAACAGGACTCTGTTTCTCAGATTTAGCTCTATTCTCCCCCTTTTTGGAAGCATCATGAGGGATGCTCCTCTTCTTCAGTATGAATTTGGTCCTCCTCTTCTTTTGCACATGCTTGAGGACCATTTTCTTAAGGTTGGAAATCTGGACTTGTTGGGATAAGATCACTTGTTGCAGCTTCTCAATAAGTTTACCCTGAGATAGGACATCCTCATTGATATTGGCAATAGTTTCCATCAATTCATCATATGTATATCTATCCTCACCACCTTTAGGTGTGTTTACCACCCTTGGAGGATCACTGGAACTTTTAGTAGGGGTCCTCTGCCTAACAGAGGCACCTTCTACCCCCATGGTTTCTTGGCATCGGGGACCTTTGGATGATTGCTCACCCAAAGTTGTCGTGGGGAAGGTCTTAGAGATGTTCACACTGTCCTGTCCTGTACTTTGTGTAGAAACAGTAGTGTGAGCCTTTCTGCCCACATGCTTAACCTTCTCCTTAGTAAGCACCTTCTTGGGGTTGGGAGACACCCCTTTGGTTTCCCTTTGGATATTCTTTAATGAAGAATGCTTCATTAGAGGGCTTGTAGGCTTAGAGGGTGTTGGTACATGAAGGGAAGGATCCTTCTGCACCTTCTTTTTAGTGTATAATTTGGTGATGGGAGGGGTTGGTCTGTTTAGAAGGGACAGAGGAAATGTTTTTATGGTGGAAGGTGTGGGTAGGTCATCACCTGTAGAGTGAGACACAACCATCATTGTTGAGAACAATGGTGTGTCAATACCTGAGAAGACCTTACAAGTCCTCCTCATATTAGAAAACACCTTCCCTTTCGGGACCTTAGGTACATATACCTCATTAAAATGAGGTAATTCCGTCAATTCCTTATTCAATATAGCTTGTACAAACCTGGGATACATATAAAAGGATTTTGACTTGGTATCCAAGTTTGACAGAAAATCATTTAAGACCATTTTCGAAAAATTGAACTTTCTGGAGGTTGCTAAGCAGACCAAAGCATAAGCAATGGTACTGTTGAACTCACTCCAACCAGTTGTTTTCTTTGAAATGCAATGCTGGAGAGTATGAACAAAGAATCTCCACTAAGGTGAGAATTTGTTCTTAAAGAACTTATAAATCTCAGTGGGACCTTCATATCCCATTCTGCTTATATTTTCAAAAAGATCTTCCTTGGGTAGAGATGTTATATCTGCAGCATCATCGAAAAGTAGATGAATGCGAATGGTCTCCTCCGAGATGGTCAGGGGTTTATAACAAACCCTTGACTTGATAACCTGAGTACCTTCTTCATTATGGATGGTGGCATTTGCCCAGAACTTTCTTTGATGCTCCACATAGATTGTGGGATTGACCGTTAAAGCGTGGGCAATATGTGTGGATTTTAGGAAGTCCACAATCTGATGAAATCCTTCGGATTGGTTGGGCTTATTCAGCATTGCCAACTCATTGTGGTCATCGACAAATACAAGACCTGCCATTTGAGAGAGATTTGACTGCGAACTAGGGTTAAGAGCTTGAAAATCAAGAACGTTAGCGAGAACGAGATAGAAAGAAGATAAATAAGCGCAAGAAATTCAAAGAGTCGTTTTGATTTTTGGCGGACTAAGGGGGTATTTATAAAATCAGTGAAACAGTTAAGAGCAGTACTAATTTACATTAGCAGTAGTAACTGACCCCCGCAGTAGTAACTACAGACTAGCAGTAGTAATACATACTAGCAGTATTAACACAGACTAGCAGCATTAACACAGACTGGCAGTAGGAAAACTAACCAGCAGTAGTAACACAGACTAGCAGTGGTAATACAGACTAGCAGTAGTAATACATACTAGCAGTATTAACTATACTTCACTTTTGTTTGGCCTTTCATCCATAGTCCATCATTTGATTCTGAATCCATAGCACTTGTGAGCAGCAGCTTGCAGCAGCTATGTATTCTGCTTCTGTTGTTGAAGTGGACACTGTGGTTTTCTTCTTACACTGCCATGATACTAGTCTTTCACCCAAAAACTGACATCCTCCAGTTGTAGACTTTATGTCCAAGTTAGCTCCACCCAAATCACTATCTGAATATGCAAGTAGGTCAAATGGTGAGTCATGAGGATACCAAAGTCCTAATCTGGGTTGACCTTTGAGATATCTGAATATCCTCTTGACTGCTTGAAAATGTGATTGCTTTGGCCTAACTTGAAATCTTGCACACACACAAACAGGGAACATGATATCTGGTCTAGAAGCTGTGAGATACATGAGAGAGCCAATCATGGATCTGTAATAATGAACATCCACATCCTCCCCCTCAAGATCTGCAGTTATCTGTTTGTGTGTCTCCATGGGTGTGCTTGCAGGCTTGGAATCTGAGAACCCAAACTTGGTTAAAATGTCCTGCACATACTTGGTTTGGCTTATGAAGATTCCATCTTTTTCTGCTTAACCTGTAGCCCAAGGAAGAAAGTAAGTTCACCCATAGAACTCATCTTGAATCTCTTATGCATTAATTCTTCAAAATATCTGCACAATTGATCTTTTGTGGATCCAAAGATGATGTCATCCACATAAATTTGCACTAACAGGATGTCCTTCTTCTTCCTTTGAATGAATAGAGTCTTGTCAATGATTCCTCTCTCAAAAACATTTTCCAAGAGATAGGTAGACAATGTGTCATACCAAGCTCTTGGTGCTTGATGTAGTCCATACAGTGCTTTCTTCAATTTGTGTACTCTGTCAGGGTACTTGGGATTTTCAAATCCTGGGGGCTGACAGACATATACTTCTTCTTCAATTTTGCCATATAGAAAAGCACTTTTCACATCCATTTGGTAGACTTTGAACTTCATGAAAGAAGCATAGGCTAAAAACAGCCTAATTGCCTCAATCCTAGCCACTGGTGCAAAAACCTCTTCATAATCAATTCCTTCTTCTTGAGTGTACCCCTGTGCTACCAATCTAGCCTTGTTCTTGATCACTATCCCTCTCTCATCCTTCTTGTTTCTGAAAATCCATTTTGTCCCTATAGCTCTGTGTCCTTTAGGCAGTTCTACCAAATCCCATACATTTTGCAGTACAAACTGCAGCAGCTCCTCTTACATTGCTTCTATCCAGCTTGGATCTTTCATTGCATCATGCGCCTTTTTGGGCTCAACCTGAGATAGAAAGCAAGATAGTAAGCCTGATTGTATGTCTTTTAATCCTCCCAACTTACTCTGATTCCTTGTGATGATTGTAGAATTGATGTCACCAATCACCAACTGAAGAGGATGATCTTTATGCACTTTTGTTTGATGAATAGCTTCTTCATTAATCTCTGCATCCAGATTAGAGTCATTCCTTTCAGGAGAGCTGCCACCAAACACTGAGGAGTTCTCATCATCAGTATCATCTTCTTCCAATGTAGGCATCTCAGGTTCTAGATGTTCTGAAGTCAAAAGTTGATCCTCCTTTTCACCTCTCTCCTCTTCATTCTGAGCAGTTTCAGTATCCTTTGAATCTGAAGCATCTTTCTTCTCTTGAACACAGAGTTCAATAGGATCTGCTGTAGAGATTGGGAACATCACAAACTCTTGTCTTTTGTCTTGTACTGATTATGTCCCTGTTCCTGCATTATTCTCATAACTCAAACCCAAAGCATTAGTTAGTGAATCAATGTCAAAAAGCCAATCAGGGCCTGTACCAAGTTTATTTGGTGTGCTCTCATTGCATTTGACATTGTCACTTTCCTCAATTATTCTAGAAGAGGTATTAAATACTCTGTAAGCCTTACTTTGGGATGAGTAACCAACCAGAAATTCATCATCTGCTTTGCTATCAAACTTGCCTAAGTGAGTTTTGGTATTAAGAATTGTGCAAGGACACCCAAATGGTTTGAAAAATCCAATAAAAGGTTTCTTCTTATTAAAAAGTTCATATGGTGTCTTGCCTTGAGATTTAACTATTAGAACCCTGTTTTGAACATAACAAGCAGTATTAACTGCTTCTGCCCAAAATGTAACTGGCAGTTTTGAATCTGCCAACAGGGATCTTGCAGCTTCAATCAGTGTCCTATTTCTCCTCTCAGCAACTCCATTCTGTTGATGGGTCCTAGGAGCACTGTATTGTCTCTCAATACCTTTTTCCTCACAGAAGCTGTTTAGATCATGGTTTTTAAATTCAGTTCCATTATCAGACCTGATGATTTTAACTCTTTGATTTGTTTGGTTTTCAACTCTGAGAATAAAGGATTTGATCAGTCCATTTGTCTCATCCTTTGTCCTCAGAAAATAGACCCAAGTGAATTTAGAGAAATCATCAAGAATAACTAAGCAGTAAGATTTCTTGCCAATACTCATCACATTAGTAGGACCAAACAAATCCATATGCAATAATTTGAGAGGTGTAGAGATTGTATTTACCTCTTTGGACTTATGAGAAGATTTGTGATGTTTGCCTTTAAGACAAGCAACATAATGATCATCACATGAAAATACCTTTTGTGGCAAACCTCTTACAAGGTTGTTTTTCACAAGTTTATTCATTGTTTTAAAGTTCATGTGACATATCCTTCTGTGCCAAAGAGATGAATCATCAACAGAAGCTTTTGAAAATAGACAATTAAATGATGAATCATTAGATACATTCTCTAAATCCAAGCAATAAACATTGTCCTTTCTTGGTGTTCCCAGTAGTATCATACTTTCATCAACTACCTTGAACCCTTTAGCAAGGATAATACATTCAGTATCAGTAAACAATATACTATGTTTCTTGTCACAAACCTGTGATACACTTAACAGGTTGTATCTCAATTGCTCAACATAGTAGACATCCTCAAAGGTCATCTTACCCTTTGACACATTACCTTTTCCACTAATCTTTCCTCCAGATGGATTATCACTAAATGCAACATGTCTTCCATCAATTCTTTTGAAGTTTTGTAGGCAGGACTTGTTGCCTGTCATGTGCCTAGAGCAACCACTATCAACATGCCAAATGCTCTTCCCTTTTAGCTGTTGGTTGACCTGCACATAAAGTAGAATATTTAGTTTTTAACAGGAACCCAATCCAAAGTAGTCTTGGGTTTCCCATTCCCATCAACATATTCATAATCAGTTTTGATGAGCTTTTCAGACTAGGGAATCTTATGGCTTGAGTATTTTGTCAGGATAATAGGTCTTGCAGTACTAACATTGGAGGCAGTACTAACTGAATTAGCAGTACTAACTAGGTTAGCAGTACTAACTCCGTTAGCAGCACTATTTCTGTTAGCAGTACTATTTAAGGTAGCAGTACTAACATGTTTAGTGCTTTTTGGGACCCAAACCTGGACAAATTTGTTTGCTTTCTTCTTCATTAAGTTACTCCTTGACTTATTTGGAGTATTTTTCTTTGATTTTGCAAACTTGTTTTGAACATTAGCTTTTAAAGGTGCTCTTTTTACATTTCAGCCATATGATTCCTTCTTTGATTCCTATCACCAACAGGATTTTGTATATGACTTTGAAAATTTATCCTTTGGTTCATAGGATTGAAATAACAATATTTGGCATTATGATTAAGCTTTCCACAAATAAAACAAGGTTTTGGTCTATTGATTTTACTCAGATCAACCCCTTGTTTTTGTGCCCACTGATTATTCCAGTTTCTTTGATTACCCCTTGTTTTATCATGTTTTTGGGGCTGATGTTGTTTACATGTACAGGGATTCACAACTGTGGTCTGCATATAGTGGACTCCCTATACCTTTCCCTTTTCTCTCTTTGATCTATCCACCTTTTCACTCTTGATGAATGGTTTACCCCCCCCCCCCCTTCATTTGTAAGGATATGATTTTCTACAGGAATCTCTTCTGCATTCTTACTCTCAGAATTCTCTTCCTCATTCTCTTCTTCAACGACCACACTATCTATAGGATCTACTTCTGTTGCTCCTATAGGTAAGTCCTCCTTATTTTGGTTCTCTAAAAGATTTGAAGAGGGAGGGATGTAATTATTGTTATAAGGTGGAGGTGTTGCATTGTATCCTATACCACTCTTGATCTTATCATGAACTTGAGCTTTAAGCAAAGAGTCCATTGCTTTGGAAGCATAAGAGAACTTCTCAATGTCAAGCCTAGCTTTCTCATACTCACTCTTTATCTTCTCACACTCCTCTTTAGACTTTTCTATTTGAATCTCTAATTGGTCTTTCTCCCACTTCCAGTAATTTGTGTCATAGTAATGTTGAAGTTCATTGGCCTTGTAAGCCTTGATTTGATCTTCAAACTTCTCAACAATCACTTTATACTCTCTTATATCTCTTTCTAACCTTTAAAGGTCGTCACACATGCTTTGGTTATGATCCCTGTACTTTTGTACAGTCTAATGACACTCTTTAGTGTACAGTTTAGTTTTTACCTCTATTGGAATATATGTGCTTGAAGATTCTGAGACTTCTGCCATCAAGGCTTGATTCTGAACAGCTTCTTCTGCTTGATCACTTTAATCAAATCCCATTCCTTCTTGAGAAACAAGAGCTTGAGTGGAGTTTCTGTTGTTTTGGAAGCCTGAGGAATGTGCTTGCTGGTGGTTGTTGCCATATTGTTGAGGAGTTCCTCCTCTGCATTCTTTTGCAAAGTGTCCCATCTTGTGACACTTGTAGCACTCCACCTTTGACTTGTCAAACCCAGCACCATATTCTCTCCTCTGAGAAAAGTTGTTCCTTTCAGTCCTCTTTATGAATCTCTTGACCCTCATATTTAGCATGGCCATCTGCCACTTTATATCCATCTCCTCAAGGTAATCTGCAATAATTTGTTCAATATCATCATTAATTAAACCAAAATTAGCATTACTAGCAAGAAAAGCATCTAATACAGAGTCATTAGATACATCCTGCTTAGATACATAAGCAGTACTAACTGATTCTGTATTAGCAGCAGAATCAGTAGAAGAAGAAGATGATAAAAGAGCAGCATTATGAGTGTATCCAGATGGTCTTTTCTTGGCTTCAACTTTAGCCTCAAACACCCTTAAGTCATTATAAAGATCGTCTAGTTCTTTGTCCTCCAGCTTGTCATTCTGTCTGAAGGAGACAGTATACATGGTCCATTCATCTCCAAGGGACCATAAGAACTTTCTGTTTACATCATCTTGATCAATCTGCACTCCAACAGTAGCTAGTTCACCAATCAGCTTGCTAAACCTGTCAAAAGTTTGAGTCATGGACTCATTCTTAGTTGACATGAAGTTTTCATATAGTTGCTTCAATATTGCCTTCTGATTTCTCTTGGTACTTTTGGTACCAGAGAATATCTTCTCTAGAGCATTCCAAAGCATCTGGGCATCAGTGCAGTTGCAGAATTGGTGTTGATACTTATTAGGAATAGCCAAGAGCAGTGTGCTCAAGGCTTTCATCTCTGTCTGCCTTATCTTCCTCTCTCCATCCGTCTTTGGTGGGATTCTTTTTCCATCTGCTCCAATCTTTCCTTCATTAGATGGGCCATTCTCAATGATGTCCCACATAGAGTAATCTGTGAGAAGAATGTATTGCCTGATCCTAATCTTCCACATGTCAAACTCATTAGATCTGAGCATTGGAACCTTTGAGACCAGAACGCTATCACTTGAGCCATCCATGATGATTGTTGTTTTTCTGAGTTTAACAAAGCTCTGATACCACTTGTCAGGATCGAAATTCAAACAAAAATTTAATTCACACACACTCAGAATCAATGCTAAAGAAGTTGCGGAAAAACACTTTAACACTAACAATCAATGAAACAGTATATGCACTTAAATCACAATTTATATTGATTAAACGTGATGATTACACACAAAACCTCAATCTGTTGAACAGGCTCAACAGACGTTCTATACTTCTCTATAGAAAGGATCTAAACTAGTCTTGAGGTTTATTCTCACTAAAACAAAACTTATGAATGATAATTATTGATTCTATCAAAGATTTCTATACTATATAAACAAGACTGATTATAAGATAATTATCAAAATAAAATTGATCTTCAGTCCATAATTATCTCCTTTACTTTAGCTTCAATCTATACAGTTGTCTTCATTCTTAAACGGAGTCTTCATCTCATAAGCAACAATATCTTCATGAGCAGTATTAATTCTGAACTAGCAGTATTAATCTCAGCAAGCAGTATTAATTTTGTCTCAGTAGCATTAACTCCTTCAAGCAGTAGTAATCGTGATCTGGCAGTACTAACTTCCTCAGGCAGTAGTAATAGTCATGTCTAGCAGTAGTAACCATCCTTAGCACATTTCAGACCCAACAATTGGGTTTATTATGTAATAGTATTTAATACTTTAGGGGGTGTTTAGTAGATTTCTAGAAATGCCTAGGTCATGTTGACCTACGTATAAAAGGCTTTAGTTTTTTAGATTTCAGTTGTAGGTGAACAGGAAAATAGAGGAGGTCGTATACTCTGTATTTACACGCACACAAGAAGTATTTGTACACCAAGAAGACACACACGTATTCATCTGATTAATCAAGAGATCTATGGTATGTTGATTTGATCTATTCATCTCTTGTTATTATTGTTTTGTGTGATTGATTATCAACTATAATATGGGTTTAACAAGTGGTATCAGATCCAAAGAATCAAGTTTTTTGGATTAAACTGTGTTTTTCGAAAACTTTATTGTGTGAAAATCGATTTCGTGGTTTACTGTATTTTTATGCATAAAACTGATTTGATTAGGTGTGTTTCATGTTATAGAACATCATCAGATTGCCTAATTGCTTTTAAAAACACAAATCGATAGGTATTTTGAAGATTTTTGAAGTTTTGTTCATAAAAAGGCCGAACACTGTTCCATTCAATTTTGTGAACAAAAGTTGTTTTTGGTCAATGATTTCGATTGGAGTTCGTTCATAGTATGTTTGTGGATATATTGCATGATTTTTACATTATGTTTTTAACCTGTTGATGAGTTTCTAGGTTGAAAATCAAGTACAGGAATGAGTTTATGATGAACTCGCAAGTTCTAGGAAGAACTCGCAAAGCACCACAAAAATTCGCAGGGTGCTAAATTAGTCTAAGTATAAGTTTCGCAGGTGCTTGAGTAGCGAAAACCTCAGGATTCGCTAATCTCTAATATACGAAAACTAAGATTCGCAGGATTCTTAATATTTTAAATTTGACTAAGTGTAAGTTTCGCAGTCATCTTGGTTGCGAAAACCAAAGAACTCGCATACCTTTGGCTAGCGAATTCCCTAAGATTCGCGAGTAGTGTTTACGAATCCAAATTTCCTTAGCTTCTAAAATTTTCACCAAGTATAGGATTCGCAGGTTTCTAAAGTTGATCATTCACTCAAGTTGCGAAAGTTGTTTTTACGAAAGTTGAAAAGAAAAGTCCTAAATTTTCTAAGTTCAGGATTCGCAAAGACATAGTCTGCGAATCTCTCTTGAGAAAATCTAAAACTCGCAAGAACCTCAAAGTGTATTTCTTATTATTGTTTGCGAATTCTACTTGTGAAAGTCCGTTTTCTAAATTTTCTCTAAGGGAAGGATTTGCTGGACACTACCTTACGAATTCTTAAGGTTTCGTAGGCTACTAGTTGCGAATTTCTATGTTTCGCAGGAATCTATATTGCGAATTTCACTCATCTGCGAATTCTATCTATTTCTGTTTGTGAAGTCTGAAAGTTTTCTTTTCTTTTGCGAATCCATTTGTGATTTTTACTGTTTGAGAATTCTGCACTTGAGCTTTTTGGAAATATATTTTTCTGAAAATTTTTTAGTGTAGTTATTATCTGATTCTTGATTCTAAGATCTTATAAGTTGATTTAAGTTGTACAGATATCATCATGCCTTACACAGACGAGAAGGGAAATACAGTGCTGACCAAGAGAGATTGTGCTTTAGCATATATGCCAGAGATTCCAACATTAGAAGCTGAGAACAAAGATCTGAAGATTCAGAACTCAACTCTTCTTGAACAAATTAATAAATTGAAAGATGATAAAGATTTAAAGAAAGACTTTGTTTGCTCAGACTGTATCTCTAACTCAAAGATTAATTTTGTAGGAATCATTGAGTCGAAAGAAAAGGTGATCTTAAATCTTCAAGCAAAGCTAAAGAGATCTGAAAGTATTAATTCTAGCTCAAGTTGGTCAAAGAAGGAATCAATGCAAAGAGAGATAGATAAACTGAGAAGAAGAGCAAACATTGCTTGTGAGACATCTGATGGGCTGAGAAAAATGAATTCTCAAATTTTCGCTGAAAGAAACTCTTTGAAAGATAAAGTTTTCAGTCTTGAGGTTGAGATTAATATGATGAAAGAAAAGGCAACCCAAGACAGAAACAACATAAAATCCCAAGATGAGATGATGAAGATTGAGAAAGAAAGAAAAGAATTTGCTAAGAATTTCTCTGATTTCTCAAGAAAAGCCTTTGAAAAGAAGAAATCATTAGAGCTTAAATGTGTTAAGCTTTCTCAACAAGTTTCAGACTTTGAGAAAGTTATCATTCTTGAGAGAGAAAAGGTTGAGAAAGAAAAGAAGATAGCTGAGCAGAAGAATGTAAATAAAGACTTTTCTAAAGAAAAGAAAGTTCTAGAGACTGAGATAGTTAAGCTGACAAGAAAGCTATCTGAGCTGTCAACAAACATTCTGAAGGAAAAGAAGACGAAATCTGAATTGCAAAAGAAGTTTGATCTGACTGCAAAGGAAAGAAACAGTTTGTCGTCAAAGATAAAGGAAGTTGAAGAAATCGTATTCATGGTGAAGCTGACTGAGCACAAAACGCCAGAGTCAATAGCTCAATCACCGAGAGATGATCTAACTTCAACTGCAAGTTCAATTTTTACAAATGTTTCCTATAATCCTTTATTTGATTCAGATGATAGTCTTACGTCTAAATCTAAAGATCATATTCGTCCTTCTGACATTTTCTATGACAAAGATGTTGATGGTTCAGGTAACTTCAAGAAGAATAAGTCTCGGAAGAACAGGTTCTGAGAAGGGATGATGAGAGAGATAGAGGAAATTGGGTCTGGAAAGTTAAAGAGTCTTCAGAAGAAAAGAAGAAAGAAGAATCATTTGAGCATACATCAAATGCTAAATGGAACTATGCCTCAAAAGGTAAAACTTTTGGCAAACCTGATCTGGTTTACACTATCAATCAACTAATCAGGTTAGCTCGAAAGAAAATTAGTTGTTCCTATTGTGGTTCAAATGATTGTGTTAACAAAGATTATGTGAATAACTGTATGGTTCTTATTTTATCTCTCCTACTAGAACTGCAACTAACTCATCAGGACCCAAATACCAGTGGGTACCAAAAGCTAAATCTGTTTTGCAGGCACCCAAGGTATAAGGGGGAGAAAGAATGATGACTTCTGATCACTACAGATCAGGACTCTTACCTCATTGTCAAAATATTGACTTCTAAGTACAACAACTTAGGACTCGATCTTCAATGACAAGAAATTTGGCTTCTGGTCATATCAGATCAGGACCCGCACTTAATTGCCAAAAGCTCAGGACTCGTTCTTTAATGTTAAAGATAAGGATATTTTTGAAAATATCCAGGGGGAGCTTATCAGAATATAAATCATTTTATCATGATTTGAGGGGGAGCTAAATTGTAAGTATCTTCTGATCTAGATCTCTGATTGTTTGAAAGAAGAACAACTTTCAAGCATGAAAAACGCTTTCTTAAATGTTTAAACCACTTCTCTATTCTCAAAAGATTTCATGAATTTGGAAGTGTGACTTTTAAATGTTTTTCATCATGGAGCTTAATTGTTAAACAATTTTAGTTTGAGGGGGAGAATTGTATTGTCAAAAACGAAATGTCTTTGACTTCTCCAAATTTTTATTCTTCATATGTAAATGTGTTCCTTTGTTCTTTCATGAACAAAAGGTCGTTGAACAACACATTCTTTTAGGAAAATACATGAGATTTGGTGTGTGAGCTTAACTGAACTTCCATGGATTCACGATAACTGGTGTTTCCTACCCAGGAAGTATTCCCTGAGTGATAGAGGGGAGAGGGGTCATAAGATTTGAGTGTTGGCGTGTGAAGAGGTAAAATGGACAAGAGAGATTGGTTAGAAGTGAGATTTAATGTTTAAAAGAAAGAGGGTGAAAGATCAGAGTAAAAGAATATTAGACTCTGCACCAAACTTCTTTCTGAGTCGGGCAGCCAAATTATCTGTTGTTTCACATTTTTTCGTGAACGACATTGAAAAAGGAACCTAGCCCATGCCATCTCTTGCATAAAACCTCACTAGCTACTCATTCTTTTCTCAAAAAGAGAATGTTTCACATTTTCTGGGGACGCAGCACATATGCTATTGGTTCTTCACTTGGAAGATACTAATATTGAAAAAGAAGGAAAGTTGCCCCACCTTCGACCCTTTCTCATGCACATTGAGTCCTTGTATAATTTGTTGTTGTCTCAACAAGTTTACATACTTTGAGCCTATACTAAAAAGCAATCATCTGTGCTTAATTTCTTTCATACACATGCACGAGCACACAGAAATTTGTTTTCTGTCAGAACATTCATAGATAACCATGTGTTATTCGATGATTGAATGGAAGTCCTGGGGAGCCAACATCAAAACCAACGCCTTATATAGTAACTTCGTGTTACACAGTAACTGTGTGTTACTGACAGGCATTTCGAACTGAGTCATTTGTTGATTCAGGGTTACCATTTTTTTACTTATTTGAATCTGCAAAGATTGAAATAATCACTCTCTCTATCTGGGGGAGACTGCTCTTATTTCCACAAAAGGATCTATACATGAAGACTGCACTTAACTGTTTATTTGGGGGAGAAAATTTCTAGTTTGTTTTTGAAAATTTTTGATGATGCTGATTCTCAACACTCATCAAAAAGGGGGAGAATACAAAAAGAGGGAGATTGAAGAATGTTGAAGAATTCAAAGATAACAAAGTGTCTGAACATATTTGATTTATCAAAAGCCTGACTGAAGATGATCGTCAGAAGGACAAGTCTGACTGAAGATGATCGTCAGAAGGACAAGTCTGACTGAAGATGATCGTCAGAAGGACACTTCATTTAAAGAAAGAGGAAGATATTTGTTTCCTTAAAGTTACGAAGACTGTGTAAAGCTACAAGCTTTGAAGATTTTAACGTCATATCTACTACAGTTTTCAAGAGGAGTGAAGATCCGAAGATAATTGAAAAAAAATTTTTAATCTTGAATCCAAAGGGGGAGATTCTTGGATCATTAATTGTATTCAAGATTAAATTGGGTTTATTATGTAATAGTATTTAATACCTTAGGGGGTGTTTAGTAGATTTCTAGAAATGCCTAGGTCATGTTGACCTACGTATAAAAGGCTTTAGTTTTCTAGATTTCAGTTGTAGGTGAACAGGAAAATAGAGGAGGTCGTATACTCTGTATTTACACGCTCACAAGAGGTATCTGTACACCAAGAACACACACACGTATTCATCTGATTAATCAAGAGATCTGTGGTATGTTGATTTGATCTATTCATCTCTTGTTATTATTGTTTTGTGTGATTGATTATCAACTATAATATGGGTTTAACATAAGGGTGATCTCGAATACAAATGGTGAGATTGTTAGAGCAAATATTATTGTATCCGAGATCACCGGATGAGGATTCTATATTGAAGTCAAAGTCAAAGCTCAAAGTCAAAGTTTATAAAGAGAAAGTCAAAGTCAAGCACTTAATTGTAAAAGTCAATGTTATTTTAGTTCCCTTGTAATCCTTGTTAGTATAAATAGTTTTTGTTCTTTGTAATTCTTGTAAGAGCCTAATTCACATTCTTGAGAGAGTTCTTGTAGAGAGAGAGTCTTGAGAGAGAAAGTAGATCTTAATCATATTCTTGTATTTTCTCTGTAGCACCCTCAATTCTGGAAAATAGCAACTAATTTAAAATTTTCTAAAAACATCGATAAATGATTCATCTACAATCACAATTTAAGATTTAACCTCAATACACACAATCCATTCCATACATACATACTATATTAAGGACGGGTGCTACTAAAACCCAATAACAGTCGCTATCTCCAAACTGCGGAAGACTTCACCAACTACTTACACTTGTGTAAGGCTAAGGCTCAACTCTTCATAGTATTGCTAGAACCAAAACCCCCAACTGGAACTTGATGCACATGCCGACAAATAAAAAGGGTTAGGCTTAACGCCTAGTGAGCTCAAGAGTTTTCAACATTTATAAATGAATCGTTAAAGAGGAAGAACGCAATTAAAATCATAATATTTCAAAATGATATGCTTCAATCATGAAGACGACTCGTTTACTAATAATTATGCATTTTAAACGAAAGAGGCACCAATATAATCGTTGACCAAACCAAATTATTTTAAAGACTAAGATCCCAATATAAACGTTCTTTCGTAAACTTAGATTTAACCCAAAACTTGCTCAAAATGAGAATAGAGATAGAACTCCCAATTTTATAAAACGCGGGTAAAAATGTTATATCTCGAAATACCCAACACGGGTAGAACATGATACACAACTCATATACCATAGATAAAAATCTATATAAATAAATATCGCCGTGAACACGGACATTAGACCCAAAACTCACACGACCATAAAATGGACGAAATCAAATACCGAAACGTGAAAATGGCGTATGTCATTCAAGCCTTAATATACGCGGGGGAAAACCCAATATTAAGGCCATCATTTACCGGCGACCACACAAAAACCAAAGTTGGCAAAATACGACATTAACATTTAAAATACCACAGATCGACGATGGGGAGATCCGTATACGTTGAGAGTAGAGAAATACATGAGTAGGCCGCCCATACAACGTACTCGCATGTCATCTGAACGTTTCTATCTTGGGTGGCGAGAACACGTGAATGGGGCCACCCATGATGTTATTGTATTTCACCACATATCCTGGACCTAGTTCCCATGCCACCATCGATATCACAATCCTCGGACCGTAATGCCTCTGGCCATACTCCGTCAAGTTCCACCTCAAGGACTTACAGACATGGGTGCCTATCCAATCTAGATGAGTTACAACTCGGAGGCTCGAGCCACCTATTGACTACTCGCTAGCGAACCCAAGCAGTCAACGGTCGTAACTAACCTTACCCGCTTTGTTGGATGTATATTGTATTCAAGTAAAATAGAGGGTCTAAACTTGTAATAGTTTGATAGTTCAAGGTTTTGACTTGTAAAGTCAACTTAGTTTGACTTAGTATAAATAGTGGGTCTTTGTGTTAGATTTGTAGACACGCGCATAGATACGAATTCACAGAGTTGGTAAGAACTCGCACACACTAAGAACACAACGTGAGACTTGTGACTATACGTGAGATCTGTGACTAGTTGTAATCATATGATTTTATCTAATAAAGATTGTGTTCTAAATGTTTGTGTGAAATATATGCTAGTAATCTGGATCACAATTGGTATCAGAGCATAGGATTCATCAATTTGAGAAAAACGAGTTCGTATTCTGTTTCTTGGGTTCTTGATGTGATTTTTGTGCAAAAATGTGTTTTTGGTAAATGTTTTGGTAGATTTGTGGTCGAAAAATGTTATAGAACATTTGTGTGTGCTTTAATTGCAAAGAAAAATCATTTTTGTTAGTCGATTTGTGATTTCTTAAAAAATTTTGTTCGAATGTTTGTCGAGTACTGTTTGATCAAGATGTATGTGATAATGTAAATTTGATTGTGATATTGCATTGGATTGATCATTGTACTAACTTGACTGCTTCTGTGAAGTTACAGCTTCTGATTTGGAGATTTGGATCGATTTCTGGACTAAAATCGAATTTTTAGACTATGAACTCAAGAACTCGCAAGATTTATACTATTCGTACGAAGAACTCGCAGAATTCAGTTTAAGCAGAAAGATTTCGCATAATAGTTAATCTAAATTCATTAAGTAAATAATTCGCATATCAGTAATATACGAAATGTTGTAGAATTCGCATAGAATTTTCTTAAAAATATCTAAGTGTTGTAATTCGTATACCTCATTATCCGAAATGCAAGGATTCGCAGAAGTGTGTTTTGCGAAAAGTTGAATTTTGAAATATAAAGGCAAGAATTCGTAGGGAACATTATACGAATTGTACAAGAATTCGCTTACCTGAGTAATGCGAATTGTGTAGATTTCACATGGTAGAGTGGTGTGAATTGCTATTTTTCGTACAAGTGTTAATACGAATTCTCATAAGTTTTCGCATAGTGTTTCAAAGATTATTTCTAAGTAAAGAATTTGTACCTTCTTGTTATACGAATTCTGTTTGCGAAAAGCTTTTTGTACGAAAAGTTTGGATTTCATATTTTTCTAAGGTTGGAATTTGTATGATAGAGACGTGCGAATTGTGATAGAATTCGCATAAAGCCTTTTACGAATTGTTTGTTTCTGATTCTCTCTTATCTACGAATTCTATACTTGTGCGAATTGTGAAACTTGCTTATACGAATTTCAAGTGTTGTACGAATTCTAATACAAATTTCATGCGAATTGCTACTTGTTTCTAGTGTATGCGAATTCTAGACTTAAGGTTTTTAGAAATTTCAGTTTCTGAAAATTTTTCAAGTCTTGCTCAAATTGTTGAACTAAAAGATCATTACTAGCTTATTTCTTTGTGTGCAGATATAATCATCATATCTAAAGAAATTCTTTCCATGGGTTCCCAATCAAAACCTCCGGTCTTGTCAATCGGAGAGTTCTCACAGTGGAAAAGGAGGATGATTTAGTTCTTGAATCATAAGAACCGTCACTACATGAAATCCATCATTGACGGGCCAGTTCAACCAGTTGTCACTGTACCAGAACAAGAGGCTACAGACACCTCTCCCAAAATTCCCGTTAGATATGTGTCAAAGCCATATCAGTACTACAGCGAGAGGGAGAAGGAACTTCACAAGATAGATGAAGAGGCTCTTATCTATCTCACTATGGCCATTCCAAACGATATCTAAAACAGAGTAGATAGTCGAGAATCAGCTAAATCCATGTGGGATGAGTTGGAAAGGCAGTTTCAAGGTATAGAGAAATCAATTCAAGCAAAGTTAAACCAGAGTATTAATGCATACGAAGGATTTCATGCCAAGGAAGGGAAAGCTCTTTTGGAGACCTATACGAGGTTTAATGTGCTTTTAAATGACTTGAGGCGAAACGGGATGAACAAATTTGTGTCTGAGATCAACTATAAGTTCATCAACAACTTGAATCCCGAATGGAAAAGTTATGCCATCAACATACAGATGACTAAAGATATGGCACAAGAGGATGTTAATGACATCTTCACTACCCTTGCTCAGCATGAGGATGAGGTGAAACTTCTAAATGATGAAAAGAAGATTGTCAAGGACTCCTTAGCTCTACTAGCTGAAAGATCAAAGGGTTCAAGCTCAAAGACTGTTTCCTCATCAAAGTACAAGTCCAAGAGATCCAAAGCCTTCCTTACAAAGCTTAGTCAGTCTAGTTCTGAAGAATCCTCTGATGACACTGATGTACATTCTGATGATGATATACAAAAGTTTGATGAAAACCTGGCCCTCATCACAAAGCAATTTCAAAAAAGCTTTGGAAAGAAAAGGTTCTCAAAGACAAAGTATGATGGGTACAGGAAAGACAGATCAGAAAAGTACAAGTTGAGGTATGGGAAGAAGGAAGGAAAGAGAGAAGCAAAAAGAGATAAGAAAAGAGAAGAAAAGAAAGAAGAGAAATCTGAGCCTAAGTACGGTAGGTGTTACAATTGTGGTAAGCCTGGCCACTTTTCCAAAGACTGCAAGTTCAAAAGGGTAAAGAACTCAGAGTACTATGCCAAGAAATCTTTACTTGCAAAGAAGGCAGAAGAAGGGAAAGAACTGATGGCTGAGGAAGATAATTGGTTCTTCCAAAGCTCAGATGAAGAATCAACATACTTCACACAAGTATGTATGATGGCAAAGATTGATGACGAAGTTGAAACCTCTTCTGACCGATCTGATTGTGAATCTGAGGTAAGTACTATTTACAACTCTGAACTTGTTGAATCTCTTATGGCTCAGATTCAAAATATGGAAAAAGAGTTTGAGGTTTTAAAAGGCAAACTTACCAACGAAAGACAATCAATGATGAGTTTTCGTGATGAAAACGCATTATTGAAGGTTGTAGTTGAGGATAAAGAATCAGAGAAAGATGCCTTAAAGAAAGAAAAAGAAGTTTTGAAATCTAAAATTACTAAGCTTGAAAGAAATCTTGTTAATTTAAATTCTGAAAAAGGAGAATTCAAAATTAAGTTTGAAGCTTGTTTTCAGGAGCGAAATGAGGCTTATTGCAAAATCAAGCAGCTAGAGGATTTGAACTTAAAGAGAGGACAGACTGAGCAAACATTGAATTTATTAACGAACAAACTCCAAGATGTCCGCTTTTATAATGCTAAAACGGATTTAGGTTTTGAAGAAAATGATGTTTTAAAGCGAGCCCCAGAAAACTTGTATAATTTTGATAAATTGGGGTCAAAACCTAAGAAAATCCCGGACATTCATGACACGTTTGTTAAAGCTGACACTCTAAAGTCCGACATCTCTTGTAAAGGTAAAGAAGTAATTGATGATGATACATCAAGTTGTGCTGATTCAATTTCAAGTTTTAAATCTGTTAGTTTTTCTTATAATGAATTGAACAAAAGCTATAAAACCAGAAAACCTGGATTGGTTGAGCTTCAATCATTATTTTCTACATCATCACCAACAGAATCAGCCAATAATGAAACAGATATACCATAAACTCAATGTCAGTATGATGAATATGAATCAGACACTGATGTTGAGAATCAGATTCCAATATCTGAATCAGTCACTTCTGAATCCCCAAAAGAGGTTAAGACTGATGAGTGTTTAAATGTCATGAACCATAGCATTAAAACTGATTTTTCAAAGAAAATGACTGAGGAGATTTTTGAAAACATGATGAATGCTTCAGATCATGTTCCTATCATTGAGAAATTAGAATCAGACTCTATGTTGAATCAAACATCTACTTTTGAGAAACAAATCAAAAATCTTCAAAAGACTATTGAAGAGTTGGAAGATGAGAATTGTGATCTCAAATTCAAACTTGACAAATCTTTTGAGGAAAACAAAGAACTCTCCAAAGAGTTAAATGATTTAAAAGTTGATTTGTTTAAGCAAAATTTGAATGAGAAAAAGATGTTTGAATCTCATAAATGGAATGTTCATTCAAACCCAGAGTTTGAGACTATCACTTCCAAAACCTCTGTTGTTTATACTGAAACTCTTGAATATCCTCCAAGCATTTTTGAGAAAGGTGAATCTTCTGGTACTTTAAAGAAAATTCATCTTTTAAGAAGAAATCTGACAAGGTTTCATTTCTTGTTTTAGATTTAAGAAAGCAAAAAGATGAAGGAGAATGGGTGAAGAAGAAGTGTGAAAAGAAAGTTGTTGATTGTAAAAGTAGTGTTACTGATAGTGATAGTTTGAAATGTACAAGTTCTAACGATTCAAAATGTCAAAAGTGTATGAATGTCTGTACTCAATTTGACAAATCAAAACTATTGACATTTGCTCGTAAGAACTTTATTTGCAAACACTGTCATGACAATGCTTTCACAATTCACACCATTCCTCCTAAGTCTAAAGTTGTTAAAAAGGCATCTCGAGCAAAACCTGTCTCTAAATCCTCAGCACAACATGCTAAAGTCTTTCATGCTAAGAATGCTTATTCCGTTAGAAAACAGAAATTTCATGAGTTGAATGTAAAAATGGTTTGGAAATGGGTACCGAGGCGTCGTTATGAATGGCGAATCAAGGCTAAGGTAGATGATTTAAATAAATTGCACAAGGCTAACCAAGAAGGACCCATTTGGATATGGGTACCTAAGAAGAAGTGACTTGTTCTTTTTGCAGGCCTCACATATGTGGGACATTGATTCAAGATGCTCGCGACACATGACTGGATTTAAACATCTCTTACATAACTATGTTGAGGAACCTGCAGGGACAGTCAGTTTTGCAAATTCTGAGCTTAACGAAATCATTAGAGGACACGGTTCATTGAAAAATGGTACCATGACAATCAAGAAAGTACTATTTGTAGAAGAACTTGATCATAACCTATTTGGAACAAGTCAATTCTACGACAGTAAATTTCAAGTTCGGTTTACTGTTGACAGTTGTTTCATTGAAGATAAGGATGGTTGTGAGAATTTCAAGCAGAATATCATGGTAATCTATATGCATTGAACTTTCCAACACTTTTTGCAATTAGATCTGTGTGTCTAATTGCCAAAGCTTCAAAAGATGAAAGTTGGATTTGGCATCGGCGCTTGTCTCACCAGAATTTTCAAGCAATAGATCAATTGGCGAGACATGGCTTAGTCAAAGGTCTACCAGAATTGAGGTTTGAGAATAATTCACTTTGCCCTGCCTGTGAGATGGGAAAAATGAAATGCAGTTCACATAAAGCAAAGACAGAATTCTCTTGATCAACACCTCTAGAGCTTATTCACATAGACCTTTGCGGCCCAATGAGAACTCAATCTATTAACGGGAAGAAGTATATACTTGTTATGATAGACGAGTACTCCAGATACACTTGGCTGGAATTTCTACGAAACAAATCAGACGCACCAGAACTTATAATTGTCGTCATCAAAAAGATCCAGGTTCGACTTGAACTGTCGGTTAAGACATTGAGAAGTGACAACGGCACATAATTTAAAAATGACACTCTTCAGAGTTATCTCGTATCAGTCGGAATTTCACATATTTTTTCTGATGTCTATACTCCTCAACAGAACGGCGTGGTCGAAAGGAAAAATGGAACCCTGGTTGAAGCGGCAAGAACGATGCTGGCATACTCTGGTCTTCCAATGTATTTGTGTGTTGAAGTTGTAGCTACTGCATGCTTTACTCAGAACCGTACTATCGTGATCAAAAGACATAAGAAAACAACGTATGAGCTTATAAATAATAGAAATTCGAATATTAAATTTCTTCGCGTTTTTGGTTGCAGGTGTTACATCTTAAAGGATCGTGATAATCTTGCCAAGTTCGACAAGAAAGCGGACGAAGGCTACTTTGTAGGATATTCTTTGATGTCAAAAGCCTATTGAGTCTACAACAGACGAACCAAGACTATCATGGAGAGTATGAGCGTGTCGTTTGATGAATCATCTACATTGACTTCTGAACACAGCAGTTCAAAACTCAAGCTGAAACAGAAGGCTTCTATTCAAGACAGAATAAAACCCGAACCTTCAAAGACTAAGTCTTCTGACTCACTTAATGTTACATCTGAGTTAGATTTGTTGTTTCTTGATGCCTTTATGGATATTTGTGCAGATTTCAAAAAATTAGACATATCTACATCAACATCAGAGGTCCAAGCGGTTACAGAAGTTATTTCTGGACCTTCTGAACCTGTCACCACAACAACCTCATTAGGTACATCTACACCTGTTATTTCTAACAATACTAATTCGAATTTTGCATTTGCAGATACAGATTCTAGAAAAGAAGTCTCGAGTACTTCTTCTGTTGCTCCAGAACTACATCAGTCAGAAACAAATGTACAAGATGTCCCGAGTACATCTGAGGTTGCTCCTGCGATATATGATGAATACGATGATGACAACACGGGGATCTCTGTTCAACTACTTCCAAGCAATACAGGATAGACAAGAGATCATCCTTTACATAATATAATCGGTGACGTACACAGTAGAGTTAAAACGCGGGCAGCATCTGCAAATTTATGTCTTTACTCGAGTTTCCTTAGTTCCCTTTAGCCAAAGAAAGCATCAGAAGCCTTGCGCGATCCTGACTGGATTTTAGCTATGCAAGATGAGCTTCTACAATTCGAGAGGAATAAGGTCTGGCGACTTATCCCACTGCCTAAAGGAATATCAACAATTGGCATAAAGTGGGTTTTCAGAAATAAGAGAGATGAAGTTGGAGTTGTGGTTAGAAATGAAGCTCAACTCGTTGCAAAGGGTTATTGCCAATAGGAGGGAATTGATTATGACGAGACATTTGCTCCTGTAGCACGGATTGAAGCTATTCGGATATTTCTATCTTACGCAGCCCACAAGAATTTTACAGTCTATCAGATGGACGTAAAATCTGCATTCTTGAGTGGGATTTTGCATGATTAAGTTTATGTTGCTCAACCCGAAGGCTTCGTCGATCCGAAACACCCAGATTATGTCTATGTACTAGACAAGGCATTATATGGACTAAAACAAGCACAAAGATCTCGGTATGAAACGTTAACCCAACTTCTACTTGCTTCAGGGTTTAAGAAAGGTACTATCGATACAGCTATCTTTCTGAAAAAGCAAGGTAAAGATATGATCCTAATTCAGATCTATGTGGATGACATTATTTTCAGTTCTACAAATCCTAAATTCTGTAAAAACTTTTCAAAAATCATGTAATCTCGATTTGAAATGTCAATGATGGGTGAAATGACATTTTTCCTTGGTCTTCAAGTAAAACAGTTACCCGAAGGAATTTTCATCAATCAGTCAAAATATATTCGAGATATCCTGAAAAAGTTTAACATGTCTGAAAGTTCGGTGATGAAAACACCAATGGCATCGGGTACACTTTTAGATGTTGATCTTTCTAGTAAATCTGTAGATCAAAAAGTGTATCGTAGCATGATTGGTTCATTATTGTACTTAACAGCAAGTAGATCGGATATTATGTTTGCCATGTGTTTCTGTGCTAGGTATCAAGCAAACCCGAAGGAATCTCACCTAGTCGCTGTAAAACGAATTCTTAGGTACCTCAAAGGCACTCCTGAGTTAGGCCTTTGGTATCCTAAGGGTTCGAGTTTTGATCTAACTGCCTACACAGATGCTGACCACGCAGGTTGCAAGCTGGATCGCAAGAGCACATATGGATCATGTCAGTTTTTAGGCGACAAGTTGGTTAGCTGGACGTCAAAGGAGTAAAATTGTGTATCTACATCCACCACCAAGGGTGAATATGTAGCCGCCGCAAGCTGTTGTTCGCAAGTCCTCTAGATGAAGACACAATTAAAGGATTTTGGCTATTCATACCAACGAGTTCCTATTTACTGTGATTCAAAGAGCGCGATAGCAATAACAGCTAATCCATTGCAGCACTCAAAGACTAAACACATTGATGTACAGGACCACTTCATCAAGGATCATGTGGAAAAAGGTGACATAGAGATGCATTTTGTGCAAACAGAACTACCAGTTGGCTGACCTTTTCACCAAACCGTTGGATGAAAATAGGTTTACCTTTCTAATCAGCAAATTAGGTATGTTAAATGTTATTCCGTGATTCGAGGGGGGAGTGTCTCTTGCTTTGTGCTTAAATTGATTGTGTTTTGGAAATTATGAACAGTGTCTATTATTCATCATTTACTGACGAAGGCGGAATCATTTTTAAAATGATTACCAAAATCTTTTATCTTGCAGGTTATTTTTCAAGTGACAATGGTTTCTGGTTACATCAGATCAGGACCCGTTCTTAATTGGTAAAACTGAACATTACTATTCTCACCGGAGAATATGTAATAATGGCTTCTGAATACTCAGTTCAGAACCCGATCTCAAAAAAATTTCTTCTAAAGGATGCTCAATAGATCACATTTTTTCAAGGAGTTTTTATGTTGAGAGGGAGTTTATAGAAATTTAATTGTTATATCTTTTAGGGGGAGAAAATAAATTTCACTGTTACATTTTTCTAATAAATTGACTTTTTACAGATATTTAGGGGGAGGATATCTGATGTTTTGTCGAGGAAACTTAAATGAGGATATTCATTTTAGGGAGAGTTAAGGTTTTATACTGAAGGTACATTTTTCTGAACCTTACACTCTATCACTTGATGAAAGAAGGACAACTTTCATCTGTGAAAAATAATTTTCTTAAATGTTCAAACCACTTCGCGTTCTCAAATGTTTTATGAATTTCGAAGTGTGTTTTTAAATGATTTTTGGATACTTTGATGACTATCTGACCGTGTGTTTCCAATGACAAATACTTGTGTAATTTTCATGTCTATATACTGTCAAGTATTCTTACACACACTGGTTCAGTACATTTCTTGACTTTGACATTACCACGTCTCAAAAGTTTAATCTTTCGATGGTAATACTCCCGCTTGTTATTCTTAATTGTTTGAGATCAGACTTCATTTCTTATATACATGTGCTTTCATTGTTTACATGTTTATATTTCGTTCATATAAACATTTTACGTCTTTGATATCCCTTATTTCTAATTCTTCATGAATTTTGATCTGATTTAAATCATTTTCAGATTCTCAAAACATTTCTATTCTTTCATGATTATTCATTCATTCAAAGTTTTGAGAAATCTTATATGCTTAAAATGCTCAAATTTCATTTTGATTTTTGATGAGCATACATATACTGACAAATGATTTCTTGTGCTTTACTGTCAAGAAAATCATTAAAGCAATACATGCTTTTAGGACAATACATGGGCTTCAATGTGTGAGCTTAACAGAACTTCCACGAATTCATGATAACCAGTGTTTCCTACCCCGGAAGTAATCCTATGAGTGATTTGAGGGGAGAGGGGTCAAAAGAATAGAGTGTTGGTGTGTGAAGAGGTAAAATAGAAATAAGAGTTTGGTTAGAAGTAAGCTTAAAAGATTAAAAGAAATAGGGTGTGAGAACAGAGTAAACGAATATCAGACTCTGCACCAAATCTTTTTGAGTCGGGCAGCCACATCTACTGATTGATTCGCATTCTTTGGTGACCATCATTGAAACAGGCAGTGATCCCATGCCAACTCTTGCATACAACCTCACCAGCTACTCATTCTTTTTTTAAAAAAGAGAATGTTTCACATTTTCTAGGGATGCAGCACGTACACTATTGGTTCTTCACTTGGAAGATACTGATATTGAAAAAGAAGGAAAGTTGCCCCACCTTCGACCCTTTTTCATGCACATTTGAGTCTATGTATAACCTTTGTTGTCTCATTAGTTTACATAATTTTGAGCCTTAACAGTAATCATTGCGCTAATTCTTTCATAATACAAGCACGAGCACACAGAAAATATGTTTTTCTGTCAGAACAATCATAGAAAATACCTTGTGTTTTTCAATAATTGAATGGAAGTCTTGGGGAGTGAACATTATCTCAAGTTCCTTCCATTGTACATTCGTTGTACACAGTAACTTTGTGTTACTAACAGACATTCCTAACTGTTTCATATGTTGATTCAGGGTTACCACTCATATTTTGTCTGAATTTGTAAAGATTCGGATAAATACATTTTATGAATTGATGGCTCATTATCAGATCAATTTGGGAAGTTTGATTGCTTTCCTATATGGGGGATATTGTACATCTATTATCAAAGGAGATCATGAAGATTGTGCTTATATTGTTTCTTTGGGGGAGAAAGTTCAAAGACATCACTGCCTTGAAGTAGTTTTGATGACTCTGATTCTCACATTCATCAAAAAGGGGGAGAAAGTTCAAAGTTCAAGTCAGTTGCAAGTTAAGTGTATCTGAAAGAAGTCAAATTGTTGCAAAAGTTGAGAAAAGAAAGAAAGTTTGAAGTTTCAAAGTCAGATTCCAGAATTGGTTGATTGTATCAGAAAGGGAACGAGTTTTCAAAGATAAATTTTTAAGAAAGAGAAAAGTTCGAGGTTTCAAAGTCTGATTCTTTTGGAAACAAAGGGGGAAATAGAAGATAATGGTGACTATTCAAAGTTGTTTCAAAGATGGAGATTAATCTGAAAACACCATCAATGTCAAATCAAAGACAAAGTTCTTTCAAGTGTCAAAGATTTGAAGTTGTCAAAGCTGAAAAGTTTGTTTGCTAAAGATCATGTTATGAAGATAAGAAGACCTGAAGATAATTGTCAAATTTCTTTTAATCTTGAATTCAAAGGGGGAGATTGTTGGATGTATATTGTATTCAAGATTAAATAGAGGGTCTAAAGTTGTAATAGTTTGATAGTTCAAGGTTTTGAATTGTAAAGTCAACTTAGTTTGACTTAGTATAAAGAGTGGGTCTTTGTGTTAGATTTGTAGACACGCGCATAGATACGAATTCACAGAGTTGGTAAGAACTCGCACACACTAAGAACACAACGTGAGACTTGTGACTATACGTGAGATCTGTGACTAGTTGTAATCATATGATTTGATCTAATAAAGATTGTGTTCTAAATGATTGTGTGAAATATATGCTAGTAATCTGGGTCACACGCTTTACCAAAACAGACAGACTTACGTGCCTGTGGATTTTAATACAACACTGTCTAAATTTACATGACTCCAATTGAATGACCAAAACACCCAAAACATGTAACTCTTAAATGACCCGAAATAAACGCCATCATACTCGAAACTCCCCAACGGTTATTAACTTGGACAAATGTCCTCAAGACTCAATTTAGTCAAAACCGAACCAAAGGCCCAACAATTTACGTAAACCCCAAATGAAAACCAGCAATAAACATTGAAACACGTTTGACCAACTATCATGCAAACACAACGACCAAAAGTATGATTAACTCAAATCTCATTATTGGTTGAGGCAAACCATTTTCCAAATGAAATCATACCCTTAAAATTCCTAAATGCCTCATAACACGATAATATGCATTTTCCAAAAAAGGTTTATAAGATCAAATACACAAAATGACACTTACATCAAATGAACTCCAATTATATATGTAAAATCATCAAAGAAACATTTCAACATCATTTAGTTACCAAAATTCTCAAAGATCCCAAAATGGGAGTTTCACCATGTTTATAAAACTAAAAATTTCAAAATAACCAAGGCTTATCAGGTGATCAGCAGTTAACAACTTCATGTAAAACACAAAACACATTAAAATGAACATTTTGGCATGTACACCGTTTTCACAAATCAACATTAACTCGCCTCGCTAGATTTAGGCTAAATCTAGATTTTCCCCAACTTGTGCCCCTTTTGAAAAAACTTTTATCCTCAAGCCAAATCTTCTGAAAACCTAAATCCACAAGTTTCCAACCATAAATATATTCATTCAACCATTAAGAAGCAATCACCAAACACTTTACATCAAAATCCCCATTTTGGCCAAAAACCCTAATTTGACCTAATTTTACTCAAAATTCTCCAAACCGAAATTGGAGTAATAAAACACTAGGAAACCATCAATGAAGCATTTACAACTCTTACATAAGTTTAGAAATGGAAGGGATAAACTTACCACTTCGGTTTTGACGAAAACCTAGAAAACCCTAAAATGAGCTTAAGGTTGAAGATGACAATGGTGAACTCTTTACCATGGATCCCAAACTACCACTTGATGATGGAATACCTTAAGAACTCAATAAATTGGCTCAAAAATGAATTAGGGTTTGAGGGGGAGAAGGAGAAATGATTTGGGAGAGAATGAAGGAAGTTTGGAGGAGAGAAATGAAGTAAATGGCTGAAAAACCCGACTTAACAGCTCCCTGGGCCTCTAGTGCGACAATGACCAGCAACATTGCCCTGGGAAATGTCGCCTGGCAATGTCTCTAGGTTCCCCCAAGCCACTGTTACTTCTCTGCGACTGTGACAGTGCGACTATGACACTGTCATAGTCGTCGGACATTGTAGCGGGACCTTTCCGGAGCCCCAAAACTCAACTTTTTCAATGGAAACACTCCTGATACGCCAAGGGACTCTAAACAAAGATTTCCCAACAAAAGTCCCGCCGTTCTTAAGATCCAAAAATGTTCGGGTGTCCTTTACTTACCGAAAATTACGGGTGTTACATTCTCTCAACTTCAATAATCAAATACTTGTGTTTTCATTGTTATCTTGATCAATCTTGCAATAACAATAACATACTCAAGTTCCCAAATACCCCAATTTTTGACCTAAATGGTCTAAATATTCACAATGTAATACAATGTATAAAATGAAGGCATTTTAAGTAGCTTAAACATATCATTTTGTCATGTATAAGATTTTAGAAAAGAAGAATGAATTCATTATACTAGGTTTTGATAAAAACCTAGAAATGAGAATAAACCCTTGAGACTTGACCGACACTTGAAGCCACAACCAAAGCCTTTTTAAATGCTTAAAAGAATCACAAACCTAGCCTTAAGAGATGCTCGAGTTGAATTTAATGAAGAGAGGGGAGTAAATGAGGTGAGAGGATTCTTAGATGAGAGGAGAAAGAGGATTTGAATGTAGAGAAATCGACTCGACTGGGTTAAGGATCTGGGCAAGCCGGTGGGCTCTTGGTGCGCCCTAGGTCGCCTCTACCAGCTCGCCCTATCCTCACAAAAGTTGCACAGAGCCCACGCGCCTTACCTGCTCGAGTGACTTCTCCATGCCGCATCAGCCCTTCTCGGGCGGCTTACCCGTGCGCCTAAGGTTGCCCCGAATGGTGCCCAACCCACTGTTTCTCTTCACGCTCGGGATCAATCTCGTGAAACATTCCAGTAGCTCAGACTACATTTCATGCAGTTTAGGTTGCTCGAAAAGTTGCCCGAAAAGCCGCCCGAACCATAGTTTTGCATAAAACCATCCTTAATGCTGCTAGCAATCCCCAAGACACATGCAAATAAATTAAATGCAAAATCTAAATTTTAGAGAAACAATAAATAACATAAAAACATAAAAATCTAACAATCTAACATTTAGATAGAGAAAATCCCAATCATATAAATATCAAATATTGATAAAATCACAGGTTTTACAATCTATATATATTGTTTTTAATCATTTATCGTTTAACATTGTTCTATGTTTGTCAAATGTTGAATAACTTCAGGTAGATGCGCTAAAAGCGAAGCTAGCGACTTACAAGGAGCGGCTAAGAGGAAGAAAAGAGAAAGAGGGGAAACTTGAATCGCGTACAGAAGGAGCAAACAAATGAACTATCTCGTCAGAAGACGTTGATCGCGCAATTTGAGACATCCATGCAGCAGTATCAGGGTAAGAAACCCTCCTCCTCCCCCTCCCTAATCTTATGTTACTTTTGTGTGTCCCTGAAATTCAAGTTCTTATCACAAACAAATCAAAACAAACAAGATCAGTAATCTACCTGTTTGATTCAATTCCACAAATCAAATGTTTACAAATGTGTTAACAACTTTCTCTCTCTAAAACTATCTTTCTCTCTCTAAAAACTCTCTCTCAGGATGCGTATCAATTCCTCTAGTCATCTATCTATTAAACAGCAAAACAAACTATTTATACCTAACAACTAATAACAAGGAAACAAAACAATACAATTGACTTTGACTTTATTAACACAAGACTTTGACTTTCCATGAGAGTTTGACTTTTCATCTTTGACTTCTTGTATTTTTGACCTCTGATCTTCGTGATCTTGTATCCAACATATTTCTGCTCTAACAATCTCCCCCTTTGGATTCAAGATCATCTTTGAAAGATTTAACAGTTCAGTCTTCTCTTTAAGCTGAAAAAGTACAATCTCCTTCTTTGAAACAAATTTCTTCAATAAGCACAAACATTGCAATTTTCTCTTTCTTTGACTGTATTCTTCCCAAGTCTATCTTTGAACAAAATTAACAATCTCCCCCAAATATACCAATTGTGTTATGATATTTGTACACTATTTTGTATGATGATTTAGGATTTCATTGTAAAATCATACACGTTTTATTTTATTTTGAAATTTGGTTATTTTAAATTATTAAAAAAACAATTTAACGACGGATATATTAAATTTTATTATTTTTTTAAAAATTCATCGATAATCCGTCGGTAACTCTGTTTGTTGGGTAAGTCGATAACTTTGTTCGACGGGAATTGTGTTCGTCGGTAATCAATCGGTACTTGGGTTGTCGGTAATCCGTTGGAGATCCATATCCATCTGTAGTCCGTCGAAAAGTAACGTCGTTGGTGATCCGTTGATGATACCATTTCCAACGACTTTTCTTCCGATAGACTTTCACCGACAGATCCAACCTTTACCAACAACTTTTTTCCGTCAATGATTGTCCTTTGTTTTGTAGTGTTGGCCCACAACATAGGTACGCCACATGTCACTCGTGTGTGATTTAGCATCATATGTGATTGACTATAGTAAAAAAGGTGTTCTCGTATTTTCATAAAATGAAAGTGTTTTCATTTGGACAAAAATTGATTATCGGCAACCCCAATTGACCCCACACGGAACCCATAGGGACGGACCTGGTATGGTGCCCACGGTGGCATGTGCCACCGTATTATTTCTCATGCGAAGGGTAAAAGTTTTTAGGTTAATGAAAGGTGCAACCGTATCGTTTTGGAAGGTGTTACCGTATTATTTTGGAAACTTCAAGAAGGTGCAACCGTACCTCGTAGTCAACCAAAAAAAACTCTTGAAATCAACAAAAAAACCGAAAAAAATCCCTCGAAATCGATATAAAAAACTTAAAAATCCATCGAAATCAAGCAAAAAACTTTAAAAATCCCTAGAAATAGTGGAATTAGGCTAAAAACACATCAGGTAATATTGAATCTCGGTAAAAAGATGAAGACACGTCGATAAAAACCGTGTTTTTGTAATTATTTTGTGTCTATATTTTATGGTCCCACCGTATGAAAAAAATATGGGTCCATCCCTTGGAATCCTCCTTCAATGACACCAATATGAGGGGCATTTTTTTAACTCACTTAGCGGCTGAGGTTAGCGGGGGACCTAGGATAAAACCCATGACCTGTTTTGTATTTGGACAAAGTCACCCCACCGTTTTACTAACTGAGCTACACGTCAAAGGTTAAATAAACATTTCCATGACAACTTAAACCATTGTTTTCATTTGAACATTTTCCATACATACAAACATATAAATATATATCGCACCTATAAGTGCCTAAAAATAGTTAAAACTTGTTCATGACAACTTAAACCATTGTAATAAGCATGTCCATGTGGTTTTCCGAATCTTACAAAACTATTAGCTTTGTACATATGATATAAGAAAGATGGAAAGTTTCACATGTTCCGAGGTGACGGTTTTGAAACATTTTTCTCATTTTGTCGGTCGAGAATATTATTAGATTGAGTAATTATTATGAGCATGATGATGCAAATGGTAATGATGACACGAAACAAACCATACCATGAAATATTGGTCGATAGATTCTTACTAAAAATAGACAACAAAAAAAACGGTCTTATTTTGTTTTTTTTGTCGACATCGAATCTTTATTTGTATTTATAAGAAAAGGGAAAAAGTTTAAAAGAAAAGACAACAAATTATTTCATTTTAAATGATTCTTTAACTATTTTTTTTTTTTGATGAAAAAAACCATTAAATTTTTTCATTTTAAATTATTAAGTCCCTAAACTATTTTTTAAATGAAAAATCATTAAACTGTTTTATTTTGAATAACTAAATTACTGAAATCAAGTTTTAAATAAAAAGACCGTCAAACTTTTAGAAATATATAGGTTAATTACCTACATTTTTTTAACAAAAAGAAAACTACTTATAACCAAATAGGAATGTTTTAAAGTAAAAAAGAAACATAAATCAGTTTTATCGTTTTCAAACCTTACATCATTCAAACCCTTTGCAAACATCGCTCCCCCTCACCACTCCCGGTTTTCCCTATCGTTCTCCGTTCTCCAATTAACATATTATATTATTAGAAATTTGTTTTAATTGTATTATTAGAAGTTTGTTTTAATTATATTTATGAAATATTGTAATTGAGATTTTTTTTTTTCAATATGTCCTTTCTGGTTGTTTTACATGTTGATCAGCTAATTTTTACCAAATTTGATTTGTTCATGAACTAGCTTATCAACTATCGGCTATATATATATATAGGGTTGGGTTTTTTGGTGAAAAAGATCCATTTTTGTAAGAATGTGAGAAATGGAGAATGTGCTTCCATATCATATGAATATTTGTCGTGAGACCAGTAAAGATAGTTTATATTGTGTGAAACCTATGTGACCAGAAATACATAATTTTAGATCATGTGAATATTACAATCTTCACATAAAATAAGGAAATATTAAAATAATATAAAAGTAACTTCACATTTTCTCACATCCTCACAAAAATGAAAAATTCTTACATGAATCTTTTATACGTTTACTCATACCAACAGTATAATTTAATCCGAATACGAAAAATGTACAACGATTACCCTTGTATAAAGCCCAAAGGTAAATCGCATGATATTGAAACTTCTCCAAAATAACATATGGGTGACATCTATTAACAAAACCCATAAATTAACGTAATCAATAATGCATGTACACACGTTCCAAAACTTATCTACGCGACGCAAAATTCGTACGATAAGACACCATAAAACCCAACTGAATTTTCATAAAACTTATTAACGCTAAAATCAAGAGGTGTCAAAATTTTCATTTCCCAACATAAAAAGCATATAACGACAATAAGTCTAACAATGTTAAAACTCTAAAACCATAACGTACGATAAAGTGACCCTTTCCAACAAATCTTTCATGAGACACGACGCCCAAAAAGCTCGTAAATTTACAAGAAATAAAATTAAAACCTACGCATCTCAAAGTACACTCACGCGCCCAAAACGTCGCAAAACTACACTTCATGAAATTAAACACGACTCATACAGACCAAAATTCTCCAGAAAATTCTGACTCAAGAACATGGGAACAACTCTTCCTTTAAAACCTTAACATACGTGAAGGAGATCCAATATTAAGGTTAAACATTCTACAGTTACTTGCCCAATACCCCAAATAACATTAAAACACGGATATTACAAGATCCGAAAATAGTGTTAGGCACGAAACGGGGATAAAGAGATTTTCAATAAAACATTTGCAACCACGTGCAACAATAAAACCCCACCGTTTTACTAACTTAAGCTCACGGTTTAAAATCTGATGAGTGCTAAATGTTTTACCAAGACTTCGTAACATAACTCACTTTATACTTTGAAAACATGAGAAACAATTTATTCAAACTTATTTAGAAATAAATTTCGTGCATGAATTTGGTCGGCACTTACATCTTAAGATTACCCTTCTCAATTTCCTGTCATACTATTGTCATCCGGAAGCATCAAACATCTTAAAACAACAATCGCCCTACTTTGATCAACTTACGATTTCTCCTTGAAATAGAGTCAATTCAATAAGCTCATGGTTCTAATTCACCTAATGACTTCAACGCAAATTGGTCAACTAATTGCATCTGGCATGTTTAACCATCACTCCAATATGACAATGCTATAAACATCAATTCTTCTTTAGATCACTCGCTTAGAAACTTTCTCACTACCCTAACGGTCATCATACCAAGGTAGTTCAAGTATACACATGTAGCATGTAGGTTCACCATAACACTGGCCAGGTGCCATTATGAACGTACCGTACATGATCATCCTTGCGACCCTCTACAAGTTTCCCGTTTCTAGTGACTCGATCAACCCCAAAATATCTTATCTTAAGTTACCTAATGTGCAACTTCACTTACAATCACTTATAATAACGCTAGTTTGAGTCTAAGCATCCAAAAATCAATACATAATTCTCTCAAACTTAAGCTCTGATACCAACTTGTAACACCCTCAATTCTGGAAATAGCAACTAATTTTAAATTTTCTAAATATATCGATAATTGATTCATCTACAATCACAATTTAAGATTTAACTTCAATACACACATTTCATTCTATACATACGGTCTATAATAAGGACGGGTGCTACTAAAACCCAATAATAGTTACTATCTCCAAACTGCGGAAGACTTCACCAACTATTTACACTTACACAAAGCCAAGGCTCAACTCATCATAGTTGCTAGAACCAAACCCCAACTGGAACCTGATGAACATGCCGACAAATAAAAAGGTTAGGCTTAACGCCTAGTGAGCTCAAGAGTTTTTCAACATTATAAATGAATCGTTATAAATGAAGAATGCAATTAAAAACATAATCTTTCAAAATGATATGCTTCAATCATGAAGACGGCTCGTTTACCCATAATTACGCATTTTAAACGAAAAGAGGCACCAATATAATCGTTAACCAAACCAAAATGTTTAAAGAGCTAAAATCCCGATATAAAACGTTATTTCGTAAACTTAGATCTAACCCAAAACTTGATCGAAATGAGAATAGAGAAGGAGGACTCCCCATCTTACAAAACGCGGGTAAAATGTTATATCTTGAAATACCTAACACGGGTGGAACATGGTACACAACTCATAAACCATAGATAAAAATCTATATAAATAAATATCGCTGTGAACACGGACATTAGACCCAAAACTCACACGACCATAAAATGGACGAAATCAAATACCGAAACATGGAAATGGAGTATTTCATTCAAACCTTAATATACGTGGGGAAGACCCATTATTAAGGCCATCATTTACCGTCGACCATACAAAAACCAAAGTTGATAAGATACGACATTGACATTTAAAAACACCACGGATCGACGATGGAAAACTCGTATACGTTGAGAGTAGAGGAACACGCAAGTAGGCCGCCTATACAACTTACTTGCATGTCATCTCAATGTTTCCATCTTGGGTGGCGAGAACACGTGAATGGGGCCACCCGTGATGTTATTGGATTTCACCACATATCCCGGTCTTAGTTCCTACGCCATACCAGACATCACAACCTCAGCCAATTTATTGCCTCTAGCCATACTCCGTCGAGTTCCACCTCAAGGACTTACGGACATGGGTGCCTATCCAATCTAGACGAGTTTAAACTCGGAGACTCGTGCCACCTATTCCCTACTCGCTAGCGAACCCAAGCGGTCAACGGTCATAACCAACCTTATTCGCTTTCCCAATATAGACAGACTTATGTACCTATGGATTCATTACAACATTGTCTAACATTACATGACTCCAAATGAAAGACCAAAGCTCCCAAAACATGCAACTATCAAATGCCACAAAAATGCGCCATCATACTCAAAACGCCACAACGGTTATTAATCCGGACAAATGTCCTCAAGACCTAATTTAGTCAAAACCGAGCCAAAGACCCAACAATTTACATAAACCCCCAAATGAAAGCTAGTATAAATCTTGAAACACGTTTGACCAACTATCACACAAACACAACGACCAAAAGTATGATTGACTCAAATCTCATCGTTGGTTGAGGCACACCATTTTCCCAATGAACTCATACCCTTATATTTCCAAAATGCCTCATAACACAATAATATGCATTTTCCGAAAAGGTTTATAAGATCAAATACACAAAATGATTCGTTCGTCAATTGAACTCCAATTATATATGTAAAATCATCAAAGAAACATTTCAACATGATTTATTTACCAAAATTCCCAAAGATTCCAAAATGAGTGTTTCAACATGTTTATAAAACTAAACATTTCAAAATAACCAAGACTTATCAGGTGATCAGCAGTTAACAATTTCATGTAAAACACAAAGCACTTTAATAATGATCATTTTGGCATGTACATCGTTTTCACAAATCAACTTGAACCCACCTTGCTAGATTTAGGCTAAAATCTAGATTTTACCCCACTTTGAGCTCCTTTGAAGAAACTTGAATCTTCAAAGTCGAAACCTCCAAAAACCTAGATACATAAATTTCACCCATAAATAATCACATTCAACCAAGTATAATCGATCCCCAAACACATAACATCAAAATCTCCATTTTGGTCAAAACTCTAATTTTGACCCCAAACCTTCCAAAATCTTATAAACCGAAATTGAAGGAATCAAACACTAGAAGATCATCAATGAAACATTTACATCACCTATTAAGGTTTAGAAAAGGAGGGGATAAATTTACCACTTAGGTTTTGGTGAAAACCTAGAAAACCCTAAAATTTAGCTTGAGGTTGAAGATGAAGATGAAGGAGGTGAATCCTTGACCAAAGCTTCCAATCTTACCACTTGATGGTGTTTTACTTCCATAAAATCCAAGGATTTGAGCCAAAAATGAGTTAGGGTTTGAAGGGGGAAGAAGGAAGACGATTTGGGAGAGAATGAAGTTTGGATATGAGAAAATAAGAAAAAGGCTGAAAACTCGCACTTAACAGCACCCTGGGCCTCTGGTTCGAATGACCAGCGACATTGCCCAGGGCAATGTTGCCAGGCAATGTCGACAGATCCCCCTAGGCCACTGTTCCTTCTCTGCGACTGTGACAGTGCGACTATGACAGGGCATTGTAGCGGGATCTTTTCGGAGCCCCGAAACTCAACTTTTTCAATGCCAACACCCCCGATACTCCAAGAGACTTTAAATAATGATTTCCCAACAAAAATCCCGTCGTTAATAGATCCAAAAATGTCCAGGTGACCTTTACTTACCGAAAATTACGGGTGTTACAATCCTCCTAACCTTAAAAGAGATTTCGTCCTCGAAATCTAGGTTCCCATGAATCGTTGCCTGCAAGCGGTTGCCTCTATTCCACATGCTAGAATTGCCATCATATCCTCATGCTGGTCCTCATGATAAATGTCCCCTTGGGCATAACACACTTATATCTGAATGAACATTTATCTTACTAATCTTAGCCTTTAACCATGAGGCTACGGTTGTCTCCCAACCTTGGGTGATACGTACTACCTCACGGGCAGTTTGGTGATCTCATCTTCTCACCCGCCAATTTACCTCCGATTTCTACATACTTCCGAACCCAAAACCAACGATTGACACCAAACTCCCAGCCTCTAAACATTCCCTTAATAAAATCTTTACCTCCACGGGAACACTTATACCCATCGATACTTAATCATCAACATCTAACCTTCTTTTAAATTCCACCTCAGAGGGGTCAACATTCTCATGACCTAACGGGGATACTTCCAAACATTCCAAGATTCAATGACTTCCAGAAGACAAGTTGACACCTAAAACCAAAATAGCGATATCGATAACGTGGACATCCCGCCCAATATTTCATCTCAGATGCATTGTCGTATTGAGGTTGACACCTAACAGGGTACTAAGATTCCCAATCTTACATTTCTAACCAACGGACCACAATATTTCCCTTGCTTACGCAAGCCCATCAAGGCAATACGCTAGCAACGTATAACATGATATCTAATGGACCATTGACCCGTCAAATCCAATCCAACCATACCCAGAATCATACAAGACCTTATCCCACGGGTTTTGCCAAAGTATAAAGATCACACCTTAGTTAACTGGGAAGGCATGAATCTATTACCTCCACTAATCATGCGTGAACCGATTCATAAACCAAAATCTAAAATTTCCAAAGCTGACCACGAGTCGGATCATCCGACGCTCCAATTCTCAAGGACTCCTTAGTTCCTTAATTACAACTCCTTTCACGACAGGGGTTTAATTCTATGAACCTAATGAGTTCAAGGTTTTCAACTAATATGCCAATTTAAACTTTTATAAAACTTTTAAATACACAAGCTTTATAACAATTAATCTTGCGGTAAAAATCCACTACCGTTCACTCGATAGGTTTTAAAATTGATCACCGATGCTACGCATATAAAACCATTTCCAAAATTCATTTGATCAGTACTTACGTTAATAAGGACAATAACAAAAGATGCGCAACAATTTACACTATATACATGAAAATAATTTCTTGCACCCCATCACCTGCAACAAATGTTTGTACAATTCCAAAAGAGAACTTCACAATTTTAAATCTTTTTTTTTTAACTGCAAGACGTTGTGGCATAAAATTCCAACAAGTCCCATATGCATCAGTTTATTCCCCAAAACTCGGGAAAACGATGGGAACGTAAATAAATTTCAAATCGAGTTTTAAGACCTTGAGCCGCATAGATAAAACACACTTGACCAAAATAGTAGCTACAACGACATGAAAACCGATAACTCATTTAATGCATTACGAAAAATTTCTATCGGTAAAATCAGCAACTGAAACATGTTCTGAGCAAAAGTTCTATCTGAAACAACATAAATCTTATATACGTTTACTCACACCAACATTACAATTTAATCCGAATACGAAAAGTGTACAACGATTACACTTGTATAAAGCCCAAAGGTAAATCGCATTATATTGAAACTTCTCCAAAATAACATATGGGGTGACATCTATTAACAAAACCCATAAATTAACGCACACAATAATGCATGTACACATGTTCCAAAATTTATCTACGCGATGCAAAATTCGTACGATGAGACACCATAAAGTGACCCTTTTCCAATAAAACTTTCATGAGACACGACGCCCAAAAAGCTCGTAAATTTACAATAAATAAAATTAAAACCCACGCATCTCAAAGTACACCCACGCGCCCAAAACGTCGCAAAACTACACTTCATAAAATTAAACACGACTCATACAGATCAAAATTCTCCAGAAAATTCCGACTCAAGAACATGGGAACAACTCTTCCTTCAAAACCTTAACATACGTGGAGGAGATCCAATGTTAAGGTTAAAAATTCTAAAGTTACTTGCCCAATACCCCAAATAACATTAAAACACGAATATTACAAGATCCGAAAATAGTGTTAGGCACGAAACGGGGATAAAGAGATTTTCAATAAAATATTTGCAACCACGTGCAACAATCATGCATGCTTAAGCTCACGGTTTAAAATCTTACGAGTGATAAATGCTTTACCAAGACTTCGTAACATAACTCACTTTATACTTTGAAAACATGAGAAACAATTTATTCAAACTTCTTTAGAAATAAATTTCGTGCATTAATTTGGTCGGCATTCACATCTTAAGTTTACGCTTCTCAATTTCCTGTCATACTATTGTCATCCGGAAGCATCAAACATCTTAAAACAACAATCGCCCTACTTTGGTCAACTTGCGATTTCTCCATGAAATAAAGTCAATTCAATAAGTTCATGGTTCTAATTCACCCAATGACTTCGACCCAAATTGATCAACTAATTGTATCTGGCATGTTTAACCATCACTCCAATATGACAATGCTATAAACATCAACTCTTCTTTAGATCACTCGCTTAGAAACTTTCTCGCTACCCTAACGGTCATCATACCAAGGTAGTTCAAGTATACACATGTAGCATGTAGGTTCACCATAACACTGGCCAGGGGCCATTATGAACATACCGTACATGATCATCCTTGCGACCCTCGACAAGTTTCCCGTTTCTAGCGACTCGATCAACACCAAAATATCTTATCTTAAGGTACCTAATGTGCAACTTCACTTACAATCACTTATAAGAACGCTAGTTTGAGTCTAGACATCCAAAACTCTATACCTAATTCTCTCAAACTTAAGCTCTGATATCAACTTGTAACACCCTCAATTCTGGAAATAGCAACTAATTTTAAATTTTCTAAATATATCGATAATTGATTCATCTACAATCACAATTTAAGATTTAACTTCAATACACACATTTCATTCTATACATATAGTCTATAATAAGGACGGGTGCTACTAAAACCCAATAATAGTTACTATCTCCAAACTGCGGAAGACTTCACCAACTACTTACACTTGCACAAAGCCAAGGCTCAACTCATCATAGTTGCTAGAACCAAACCCCAACTGGAACCTGATGCACATGCCGACAAATAAAAAGGTTAGGCTTAACGCCTAGTGAGCTCAAGAGTTTTTGAACATTATAAATGAATCGTTATAAATGAAGAATGCAATTAAAAACATAATCTTTCAAAATGATATGCTTCAATCATGAAGACGACTCGTTTACCCATAATTATGCATTTTAAACGAAAAGAGGCGCCAATATAATCGTTAACCAAACCAAAATGTTTAAAGAGCTAAAATCCGGATATAAAACGTTATTTCGTAAACTTAGATCTAACCTAAAACTTGCTCGAAATGAGAATAGAGATGGAGGACTCCCCATCTTACAAAACACGGGTAAAATGTTATATCTCGAAATACCCAACACGGGTGGAACATGGTATACAACTCATAAACCATAGATAGAAATCTATATAAATAAATATCGCCATGAACACGGACATTAGACCCAAAACTCACACGACCATAAAATGGACAAAATCAAATACCAAAACGTGGAAATGACGTATTTCATTCAAACCTTAATATACGCGGGGAAGACCCATTATTAAGGCCATCATTTACCGTCGACCACACAAAAACCAAAGTTGATAAGATACGACATTGACATTTAAAAATACCACGGATCGACGACGAAAAACTCGTATACGTTGAGAGTAGAGGAACACGCAAGTAGGCCACCCATACAACTTACTTGCATGTCATCTCAACGTTTTCATCTTGGGTGGCGAGAACACGTGAATGGGGCCACCCGTGATGTTATTAGATTTCACCACATATCCCGGTCATAGTTCCCATGCCATAAGACATCACAACCTCAGACCGTTTATTGCCTATAGCCATACTCCGTCGAGTTCCACCCCAAGGACTTACGGACATGGGTGTCTATCCAATCTAGACGAGTTTCAACTCGGAGGCTCGTGCCACCTCTTGCCTACTCGCTAGCGAACCCAAGCGGTCAACGGTCATAACCAACCTTACCTGTTTTCCCAATACAGACAAACTTACGTGCCTATGGATTCATTACAACACTGTCTAACATTACATGACTCCAAATGAAAGACCAAAGCTCCCAAAACATGCAACTCTCAAATGCCACGAAAATGCGCCATCATACTCAAAACCCCACAACGGTTATTAATCCGGAAAAATGTCCTCAAGACTCAATTTAGTCAAAACCGAGCCAAAGACCCAACAATTTACGTAAACCCCCAAATGAAAGCCAATATAAACCTTGAAACACGTTTGACCAACTATCACGCAAACACAACGACCAAAAGTATGATTGACTCAAATCTCATCGTTGGTTGAGGCACACCATTTTCCAAATGAACTCATACCCTTATATTTCCAAAATGCCTCATAACACAATAATATGCATTTTCCGAAAAGGTTTATAAGATCAAATACACAAAATGACACTTACGTCAATTGAACTCTCATTATATATGTAAAATCATCAAAGAAACATTTCAACATGATATATTTACCAAAATTCCCAAAGATCCCAAAATGGGTGTTTCAACATGTTTGTAAAACTAAACATTTCAAAATAACCAAGACATATCAAGTGATCAGCAGTTAACAATTTCATGTAAAACACTTTAAAAATGAACATTTTGGCATGTACATCGTTTTCACAAATCAACTTGAACTCACATTGCTAGATTTAGGCTAAAATATAGATTTTTACCCCACTTTGAGCTCCTTTGAAGAAACTTGAATCTTCAAAGTCGAAACCTCCAAAAACACCCAGATACATAAATTTCACCCATAAATAATCACATTCAACCAAGTATAATCGTTCCCCAAACACATAACATCAAAATCTCCATTTTGGTCAAAACCCTAATTTTGACCCCAAACCTTCCAAAATCTTACAAACCGAAATTGAAGGAATCAAACACTATAAGATCATCAATGAAACATTTGCATCACCTATTAAGGTTTAGAAAAGGAGGAGATAAACTTACCACTTAGGTTTTGGTGAAAACCTAGAAAACCCTAAAATTTAGCTTGAGTTTGAAGATGAAGATGAAGGTGGTGAATCCTTGACCAAAGCTTCCAATCCTACCACTTGATGGTGTTTTACTTCCATAAAAATCAAGGATTTTAGCCAAAAATGAGTTAGGGTTTGAAGGGGGAAGAAAGAAAACGATTTGGGAGAGAATGGAGGAAGTTTGGATATGAGAAAAGGAGAAAAAGGCTGAAAACTCTCACTTAACAGCACCCTGGGCCTCTGGTGCGACAATGCACCCTAGGGCAATGTCGCCGCCTGGCAATGTCGCCAGATCCCCCCAAGCCACTGTTTTTTCTCTACGACTGTGACAGTGCGACTATGACACTGTCATAGTCGCCGGGCATTGTAGCGGGATCTTTCCGGAGCCCCGAAACTCAACTTTTTCAATGCCAATACCCCCGATACTCCAAGGGACTTTAAATAATGATTTCCCAACAAAAGTCCCGTCGTTAATAGATCCAAAAATGTCCAGGTTACCTTTACTTACCAAAAATTACGGGTATTACGCTATATCATATGTACGCCTCTATAGCCTCTAAAAATTATATTATCCTTCAATGACTCTTCACTCAAGCCCGAGGAATCCCACCGCTAGAATGACTTGTTATACTTGTAATTTTAAGAAAAAGTGATAGGCTAAAGCCTAGTGAGATCAAGCATTTATATTGGGAAAATCAGTAATTTCAAATGAAATAATTTAAGAACGTCGACAGAATCTATATAAATAATTCTCAACTTTAATACCAATACCTCTTGGGTTGACGGGGGAGACCCGCTTACTAACACAAGTGACGGAACACAAAAGTAAGCCACTTGACATGTTAGTAAAACCAAACACATAATAAAGTACCCGCAATGGATGTTAGGCTCAGTAGCTTTAAAAGTACACCCATGGAAAGTCAAATTCAACCACATAGGGTCCTTACGTTGATATCTTCACCCAATATCGCGTACTAGCACGTAGGGCTTATACCTCATCCGATGCCTAAGCGTACCTCGATGTGGAAAACTAGTGTTCCATCATCGGATCAAAGATTATAAATATATATGGGTTCATGACGCCCAAATGCAACCAAATAATCCATTCAATGTCCCCAAAACCAATCAATGACTTCCAAAAATTAAAGTGCCACCATATATACAAAAATTATGAATCCATGTAGTTACTCCCATAAATTCCAAGAGGTTTTGTTCTAATTCGTTAAATGGTACTTGCACACACACCAAAACATTTTACCCAAGTCCACATTCAATAATACATAACCATATTTCATAACCCTAATCTTGAATTCCAAGTAGTTAATCACAAAGTTATAGAAAACATGTTTCTTATGTGCAAAATCCACAATTAAACCAAAATGTAAGATTCTTGACCTTAAAATCATGCCCTTCAACATAAACCCCCATAGTTTCCAAAGTTAGGTTTTTGGTGAGAACTCACCCAAATCAAGTAAATCAAAGATGGAGATGTTTGAAAGGTTAAAATCTACATCTGAACATGTATAAAGTTTATAAAAGAGAATGAACTCACATTGTAGGGTTGTAGCTTAAAACCCTAAAACCCATGAACTTAGAGATACGAGATTGAGATCTTTGAGGAGACTTGGACTAGAACAATACTTGCTCAAAGAGACCTAAATGTCATAAATGGTTAAGGGTTTTGAGTATTTGGGAGACATTAATGGTGGGAGGGTGAAGAGAAGGACTTACCAGGTCTTTCTTGGGAGGAAAATCATAGCTCAAGGTGATTAAAAGAGAATATGGGAGTAAATGAGGAGTTAGGGGTCGATTTATCTATTTATCAGCGCGCGAGTGCTCGCACGGTGAGCCGCGCTGAGCACTGGAGACGTGATTGGGCAGAGTCCGCATGGATGGTTGTGTGGTTTCACCCGTGCGGTGAGCCGCGCCAAGCACTGTTGGAAACTTTTCTCTCTTCATTTAAACTAGCTTGTCTAACAACAAATAATGCATGAATTCTGGGTCAAACCATGAATTAAACTTAAGATTCGGGGTGTTACAATAATTACGTGATTTTGCTGTGATAACAATGTGATAATCGAAAACCAGTAATGATCACGTCCACAATCATCGTTCTGCTTGTTCATCATTTGATTTTATAGTGATAATAATGTGATAATTATTTGGTACAATGTAATAGGTGATTATTTTATTTGTAGGTAATTTTAGGGATAAGAAAACTACTTACTTTATTTTATTTTATAGATAAATACAAAATCACATAATTATCCTTAATTCTTTACTTTATTTTAATTTTGATTTTAATTATGGGTTAAGTAAGTTGAGGGACCAAAACTGTTCTCTCATTTTCGCAAAACAATGGTGTTCTCGTTTGAACCCCCACATAGAGAGAGACGGTTCATGTGAGAATCGCAAAAAAATTGAGAATCAAAGAAGTAATTTTAATATGTATTTAAGTGAGCTTTGTTTAAACTTCCTAAATTATCTCAAATAACCCTGACATAATATGTATACATATACACACACACACACACATATATATATAGGCGAAGGATCGTGTGAGAAGTTGAGTTAACGGTGATAAGCGTGAGAAGTGGATCTGAACCATTGATCTCTTTTAATCTCAAACACTCCCATGAATTACGGCTTAGAAGGGAATTGATTTGATGCATTTCGGTGCATTTTAGTGCATCTCATCCTAATGTGCGTCCATTTCTCATCGAATGGTCGATAACTACTTATCATGCTTCTCACCATTGACTCAACTTCTCATTGGAACCCAACCATATATATATATATATATATATATATATATATATATATAGAGAGAGAGAGAGAGAGAGAGAGAGAGAGAGACTCGTTCATTTGTTAACCACGCCATTGGTACTAACCGTGCTAACTAATCTCAACAGTAGATTGATGAGATCAATGGTCCACAATTAATTGATTTTTAATTAAACTAAAATATTCAAAACGGTTATAAAAAATACATTACATGTATGCACATGGGTACTTTGGTAAAAATACAATACATTTAATTTGGGAAACATGCGCCTACTAAATAAAAAACCCAAATAATTAGGGATTTGATCCCCCAATATCGTTTTATCCAACAAAACACGCACGAACACCTTGTTGTTGAAATCAACTCCAACAATCCTCTCTATCACGACGAATCACAAGGAATCCGAGTAAAATCCTTTCGATATTCACGATCATCGTCAAACTCGGGATCAAGAAATCGATTTGGAGAAAATGATCTGAAGAATCGATCAAGAAAACGATCTGAAGAATCGATCAAGAAACCGATTTGAAGAAATCGATTTTCGGGATTTCAAGAAAACGATTTTCAGGATTTGAAGAAATCGATTTTCAGGATTTCGATCTGAAGAATCGATTTGGAGAAAACGATTTCAAGAAATCGATCTGAAGAAATCGATTTGAAGAAATCGAAATCGATTTCAAGAAATTGTTCTACTCACCTAATGATCTCTTTGATAGTGCATATGTGCACACTTGCATACAATGCATACATGCATATGTTTGCTGAAATATTATATGCATATGTGCACACTGATATCTAATATGCATATGTGCACATTTAGTATTGTGAATATGTACATGTTGTATATGTGTATATGTGCATATCAGCTGATCTATTCTGAATTGGTTGAGATACACACTAACATCTAGACATGCATATATGCACACTCGAAATATGGAAATACATTAAATATTAAATATTGTATTTAGTATTTAGATAATTACCATATTAATAACCCCTTGAAATATAAAAATACATTAAATATTAAATATTATATTTAATATTTATATACCTACCATATTAATAACTGTTTGAAATATGGAAATAAATTAAATAGGCGTGAATTATGAAATGTCCATATTACCCTTTGAGAATTAATAGGATTGAACGCATAACATAAACTCTAGGATGATTCTGATTGGTTGAAAATTGGTTAACACGGTTAGCACCAATGTTGTGGTTAACAAATGAAGGGGACCCTATATATATATATATATATATATATATATATATATATATATATATATATATATATATATATATAGCGAGAGGGGGTTCAATAGAGAACCTCAAATAATTTGAGAATCAGAGAAGTAATTTAAATATGTATCTTAATAAGCTTAAACTTAATTATCTCACATGATCCTGACTATATATATATATATATATATATATATATATATATATATATATATATATATATATATATATATATATATATATATATATATATATATATATATATATATATATATATATATATATATATATATTAGAAGTGTACTCGCGCAATGCAGCTAGATAAATCACGATTTTAATGTTTCATTTTATTTTCTGTTTTTTGTCGATTTACATTACGATTTTGGATGGTTGTGAGAGAGTGATAATGATTTTTTTATATAAATTTGTTTAATTTAGACTTAATAATATAATGTAATTTATTTTGGTTTAATAATATAATTTTTTTTATAAAATATTCTGTAAGATTTTTTAATTATATTTTAGATTTTTTATATCTAAAATATGCTGAGAGTTATTTTAGGGAGTTAAAGTGGGAAATGATTTTAGGGAGTTAAAATGGTTAGAGATAATGATTAAAAATTAATGAATAACATTAAATGTAGTACATACAGCTTTTATGGCTGTTTTTTTAAGTAATTAGCATTAAATAACGGTACATTAAGCTTTAAGACTTGTTTTTAAGAGTTTTTTATGCCATCTTTATAATATAGTATAGATACTCACCTATGAAATTTGATAAAAATTTTGGAACAACTAAAGTTCATACACAAAACAATATTATAAATTTTAAACAAAAATCATTTTTTTCACCTATAAACTTTGTTTAAACTAACTTAATTATCTTATTTACTTTTTTGATTTCACCTATAAAGTTTGATAAATTTTTTAGAACAACTAAAGTTCTTACAATAAAGGAAAGGAAGTTAATTACGAAAATAATTGAATTTAAGGGATAAATGAAATTAAAATTGAATATAAATATATAAAGGAAATGAATTTAATTCCAAAAATAAATCACATTGTGTTCCAATATTTCCCTTTCATTTAATATCACCTTTTCCATAATATATAACCTCCAATTTAATCATAATATTTGATTAAAAAATGAACTGTACAAAATAAGTTTGTAAAGTTAATATAAATTAATTAGTTAACAAATGATTATACATCTCTCTCTCTATATATATATATTCAACATTGAATATATACATAAAAATTGTTCATTTGGTTTCTAAATTAATATATTTGGTTTTTCTAATTTCAATCTCTCTCTCTCTCTCTCTCTCTCTCTCTCTCTTGGTAGTTTAATTTACAACTCATGTAAATGTTACAACTTATGCAATTCACATCTTAACCGTTGAATTCATGATTGACGGTTACAATAGATGTGGACCTAATACTTTTAATTAAAAAAACAAAAAAATTAAAATAAAATAACCGCTTATAATTGATCCAATTGTTAATATATGGATTGCATGTATTGCAAGATTTACATTGATTGCAAATTAACCTTGGCCTATATATATATATATATATATATATATATATGAAAAAGTTTATTTAGAAACTGTAATTATTTTAAAAACCATAGAAACGACAATTCATGAATTATCGATGTTGAATATACCTAAATATATCCATTTAATATTATTCATTAATAGTATTATGCATTTTCATTATTAATAATACTTATCATGAATACCCATCATGATATATGATTAATAATTCACGAATAATTAGTAATTATTTATTATCCTCAAAACATTTACGGCTTATAAACTTGTCCCTATCAGATCCGATCCTGACATTTTTTAGGCCCTGAGCGAGATGTAAAAATGGGTCTTTGATAACTATGAAATTATTTTCAATATATTGCTTATATCATCAAAAATAACATTGAATGCAAAAAATACTAATAATTCATATAAAACTGATTTTCCCGGTATTCCTAGCGCAAGATCAATCAATAATTATTTCTAAATTAATATTATCTACCATAACATTTTTACATAACATCGTCAATCAATTCCATCATCGAAGACATCTTATGATATACCTTTAATATATAGATTGAAATCATTTGACGTCACTATGTTGACCATTCGGAGTAACAATTTAAGTAAATCAATATAAATCAGTAGATATTCCAAATATTGCCTGATGTTAATGTTTTTCATCATTATTTTAAACTTTTAGGTGAAGAAACAAACTTTTTAAAAACCATTAATCTTAGAATCAAAGGTCCATGTTGGTTATAGTTTGAAATATTATTCTTGTTTTAGAGATAAGAGAGTATTTAAGATTCATGCACCCAATATTAGATAATAAATAGTCAATAATGTATGAAAAAAGAAGTATCTTTGAAATCCTAAATATAGATATATGTTGGGTCGTCTCATATAGTTTGGTAATTGTTTTAAAAAATGTAGGAGTTTTCTTAATTAATAACAAGAAATCTACTATATTCTAACACAATAATAAAATTCATGCGGATGGAATAATGAAAAGAGGATGTAGAAGATGAAGAATGGAGTTTATATTAAGGATTATGGGCAAAAATAGTTTTTAGATATTAGTAGTAGATAGAAAAAAAAACTTAGAGAAACAATAAACAATACTATAAAATGAAAGACTAAATAACTTTTTACAGTTTTTTTCTCCAATGTTATTAATTAATACATATTTGGACCCTTAATATAATGTTAATTTTTTTTGGGTCCTTTTATATACTAAGTTTTTTTTCTTTTTATTTACAATTTTTTTAACTACTAATATATAGTATATACTAAAAAATTGGGCCCCTATTTTGTTTGGACCCTGGACGTACGCCCGACCTGCCCTCCCCCAGGGACGACCCTGGTCCCTATGTAAAACAAAAAACTCTAAAATATTGAAAAATGTATAAAACAATATTTGTAAAATATACAATATTATTTTACATTATAAAACAATATATTAAAACTGATTCTTAAAATTTAAATTTGTCATCGTTATATTTAAATTTTTTAATTAAATCTGTGTTAGATATATAGGGGTGGGTTATTATGCAACCTTTTACATGGTGCAACCCTTGTAACCCCTTTATCCATCACACATTTTACTTTTATCTTTTTTTTTAATTACATAAAATATGTGATGGATAGAGGGATTGCATGGGGTTGCACCATGTAAATCGGTTGCATATGAACCACACCCTAGATATATATATATATATATATATAGATAGATAGATAGAAGATATGATTAGGGAGACACGTAATACATGTATAGAAGAAAGTCATGAAATTCTTGCATGTTTGTGAAAATTGACAGTTAAACAGCGCATAGACATACGGTCTTACCCAAGCATCACGTTAATCATGCACCCCCACCCCCATCCTAAGTTCGACTGAATCACGAAACCTTTTTGTCAGGGCACCAAGACAAAGTTTTATCAATGTAGGAAATTTATAATTATCAATCAAATATAAACTTTGATAATTTTTTTAATATATATTTATATTTTTTCATAAATAATTCTTATCTAATTGTAAAATACTAGTTATTTATCCGTACGATATAACGGAGTGTACGTATGGTTTATTTGTAAACTAAGAAGAAATATTAATGTAATTTCTTATTAAAATAGAAAAACTAAAATCTATGTTTAAATAAAACAAAAATTACAAGTGATGGTTAAACATGTCTTGTTAATTTGAAATCCGATAAAAGAGAAAAATATATTGACAATGTGTCAAAATAAAATAAAAATTATAAAATACTCTTGTTTATAATAATATATTTAATTCAATATTTACTACAATTTAGATAAATCTAAAAATATATATGGAATTCAGTTTAGTTTTAAAGATAGAGTAGTTTTTTTTATAAAGATAATAATAAAATGTTCAGTTATTAGTTCTCAATAATTATTTGTATATTTATGGAGTTTAAAAAGTTTGAAATGTTTATAGTTTATGGAGTTTAAAAAGTTATAGTAAATTGTACATATATAATAATTATTTATAAATTTGAAATTCAAGGGATTATACATGTATTATTAAAACGGAAATTAATTAAAATGCCCGTATTTCAATCTCATATTACCTAAATGCCCAAAATCTCTTTTGGTTTGCCAAAATACCCAATTTGTCCGGGATTTCACTATTCATCCCGGGGTTAACCAAATTTATCTTTCGATCTCACCGTTCATTTGTTAATCGTAAGTTCATTGTATTGATCCCGACCCCTATCCCGGGATGAATAGTGAAATCCCGGACAAATTGGGTATTTTGGCAAACTAAAAGAGATTTTGGGCATTTAGGTAATATGAGATTGAAATACGGACATTTTAATTAATTTCCCTTATTAAAAGATACATAATGTTTAATAAGTTATTTTTAGATTATTATCTAAACCTTTTATAAATATAGTACATATTTTATAGAGTGTTGCATTCACGAATTCAAATACAATTTAAAATATGTTAATTTTTGTTTGTACTTTTTCTAATTTAAACTTGTTAAGAAACATTTTAAATATTTAGGGGGTGTTTTGATTAAAGGTATTATTGTGTTATGAATTAGAATGATAATAAGAGAAATTGTTTGGTCTTATATAATATAACGAGTTCATTCTCTAAAAACCCATATTTTCATTCTAGTATAACGGAGGGGAATGTAAACTCATTCCTATATATTTTCATTCCCTATTATATTCATTCATTCCTTCTGAACTAAACAAATGATTTGCTTCATAAACTTTTTTTACCACAACAAAACTTGGTGTTTTGCAATGTTTTGCAATGTTTTCTTTTTACAAAAAGACTAATCAGATAATCTACTTCTTGAATCGCAGTTGTCCTATTTTATCATAATACTTATAAGCTTATGAGTGCCGTTAAATAGAACACACTCTTATATTGTAACTATAAACTTTTAAGTCACATTATATATATATATATATATATATTATTAAGTGACAGTTGTAAAGTTCTTAAGAGACAATCTTTATTGTACCGTCTTTCTTGAATACAAGGATTTGAACTCATTCGTAATTATTGATACAGGGATTAAATAGATAAACTTGATACATAATTCTTAATAAACTATAAATATATTTTATTTGTTTATTTTTAATTAGTTTTTTTACATTGAATGTGTAATGGTGTATAGAATGAATGTAGGCATTTAAAAGCATGGTATTAACATCCTAAAAAGCTAAATGGAAGCTTTATACTTTCCTAATTCATTCATTCTACTTGTTATGCTTTTTCATAGTCCTTTCAAGCCTTCACTTTTTCAGACAATAATATCACACTCCTATTGTCTTTTTTCTTCCTTTCAAAAGAATTTGACTCATTTTTTAATAATTCCATTGAATATAATGAATCATTTCTAAATTATCTTGAAGAACTTTGAATATTTAAACAAACCCAAGCATGGAAACTTTAACTTTCATTCCTTGATCACATCATCATCGGTAGTTCGTTAGATGTGTCCAAAAATTGTATTTAAACTCATGATATGTTAACAAAATCTCGATAATTAATTTACACAAATTCGATTCTTTTTACGGTAAAGATTTTATATGTGATTGACATGAAAAGATTCTCTCTATTATTTAGGTTGCGTTTGGTACACAGACAGGATAGAACAAGACAGGATCGGAAGGACAGAACAGTTATTCAGCGTTTGGTAAAACAGAACTGGACAGAACATAACAGATAACATGACCAATTTACCCCTAATAAGATGTTTATATATTATATATATTTTTTGATTAATTATGTAATTTATTAAATTATGACTAAATAAATATTTTTTATAACAAAATATGGTATTAGAAAATTCTTTTTAAGATAGATTAAAGTGACATAAAAATAAAAGGTTTATATAGTTTCCAATTTTTATTTTTTAACCTTTTCTAAATTTTTTTACTATTAATGTTTAATAATTTAAATAAATTAATCAAAACATAGTAATTACTATATAAAAATAATATTTGAGGACAATAAAATGAAATTTTAAAAAACATAAAATAAAATTTAAGAATTAATAAAATATAAAAAAGAAGGTGTATTTAATGTTTTAGAAGAGAATTAAATTTTATTTTAAGATGATATTAGTAAAACATAAGTCTGTTCCACCTTGTTCCATATTGTTCCAGGGGGTAAGGGTGAAACAAGCTTGTTTCACTCTGTTCCTGTCTGTCCCACCTAACAGTCCTGTCAAACACGGGACAGTGATTCCTGTTCTGTTCTGTCCTGTTTAGTGTACCAACGCACCCTTAGGGTTGAGAAACATGTATGTATACATTTTAACCTCTTCGACCTCTTCTTAAAATGAGATATGGGGGGTGTTTGGAATTGCTCATTTAAACTCCTTATTGACTTATTGTGTTTTGTCACCTCTAATAAACTATTTCTAGGGCTTGGATTGGAAAAAAAAACTTTTTATAGCTTCTTGTCACCGCTAATAACGAGTTTTTAAGAAGTTAATTCATTCTAACTTATCAACTTGTTTGAAACAAATTATGACTTTTTTTGGTTATTTTACATTTATAAGAAATTCCAAACACCCCTAAATATCAACTTATTAGGTTATTACACTTTGGTACCATGATAAGCTAAAACTTTTTTTTATCACCACATAAATTAATAAACACTTTAAAAAAAAAGCACAAGTTGTTTTAAATAAGCAATCCCAAAACAACCCCATAATGAACTCTTGTTTAATTTGGTCTATTTGATTGTGATTGATTGAATGATGGTATGGGGTTGAGGGTGCAATATGGCAGGTGTAGTGGTAGTAAAAGGAAAGAAGATGCTTGGATATTGTTATGTTTCATGAAACTGCTGACATAGAAGACTCATCAACACAGTTTCCAGATTCAGAACTTCTGCACAACTGTCCACAACATAAAAACAAATTCAAAGATATGCTACTGCCTCCCATATATAATTTAATAAAGAAATTTAATTATTAACTAAATATTTTCATAAAAAAATTAAGAAGATCTTCAACCTATTACATTATTTTATTACAAGAAATAGTGCACTTTAGTTTTTCTCTAAATAATTATACAATTTCATATATTAAAATATAATTTATACTATATTATAAAGCACGGATAAAGAACTCTTAAAAACAATTGTTAAAGTTTAATGTATCGTTATTTAATGTTAATTACTTAAAATCTCTTAAAAATAACCATTAAAGCTTTATGTACTACATTTAATGCTATTTATTAACTTTCAATTATTATCTCTAACTAATTTAACTCCCCTAAAATCACTCACCACTTCAATCCCCTAAAATCACTCCCTTGCATAATTAAATAATGATAAAAATCAAATTTTAAACATAAAAAATCTAAAATATAATTAAGAAAATCTAACAGAATATTTAATGTTTAATCTAAAATAAATTACATTATTATTAAACTATCGAATAAACTCTTAAAAACAAATTTTTATGCATTAAGTATTGTTTATTGATACGCATACTTAAAATTCAAGATTACAAGTAATGATGCATGAATACAGTTTTCTAAAGCTATATGTTTGAATTCATAACTAACTAATAAACATAATCAAAACAACATAAACATCTCAATTTAAATATAAAGAATTTAAAATATATAAGATAATTATTGAATTCTAACAAAATACTTAATTTTTTATATAAAAAACATTATATTATTAAGCCTAAATTAAACAAATTTATTAAAAAAAAACATTATCACTCTCTCAAAACCATCCAAAATCGTACCGTAAATCGACAAAAAATAAAATGAAACATTTTGATTCCCATGGATTGCCTTATTATAGCTTTTTTCGAAAAGGCTTTAATTAAAGTGCATTCGGGAATGGGTGCGTCCTCTCAGCTTTAACTTGTCGCTATCTCAATCACTGAATTCAATTTCCATTTTTTTGATTGTACGGGTGTTGAGGGGCTTCTATATAAAGCGAAAGCCCTCCGGACAGAGGGAACGGAACCCGTGCATCTCTGTTGACTTCATAACTACCTTGTTACCTTTCAAGCTTTCCTGAATTATGTCTGTCGCGTATGTAATTGTAGTCTTTGGATGAACTACGACTTCGTGTTGCGGCAAAGATTTCTCTGTATCAGGTACGCATCGCAAGAGCATATGAAACAAAAAAAAAAAGTCAAACTTCTTTTTCCGCCCTCAGTCTGACTAACCTTTCTCTGTTTTGCATGAGAAAAGGTTATCAAAAGGTACTTTCGAAGGATATCGGGACTCAATTCAATTTAGTACCACCCTTCCCGCCAGTCTGCCCTTCCCCGAGTCTTTCTTTTTCTTTTGGAGTGAAAACAGTAATTGAAATGAGTCATTTCACGGATAATGCTTACCGAGGAAAAAGATACTTTAGCATTACTACTACCAGAAAAGAAGAGTTCATCCTTACCCAGTTCTTTCTATTTATCCCTTATTCGGATAGAATCGGAGCTATTTAACAGAGGAACGTAAGCCAACTCCCAACTCTCATTAGCGAAGCGTTAGTAGCAATCTTTCTATCAATTACTTTCCTTGCCATCTTGATTGCCGCTCCGCACCTTACCTTTTTCTTCCCGGAAAAGAATTTCACCCTCACTCATCCCATCTCCCTTTCCTCCAACTGCGCTTACACCGAAAGTGACAAGAGCTTCTTCTTTTTTCACAGCTTCTTCAACTTGAACGGATTCGATTATGAACCTTTTGAGTAACTATAGTGATTCCTTCCCTTTCTCTTCCTTCTTTCCCAGAGCTAATGGCTCATTTCACTCTCTTTAAATAAGACCGGGAGTCACTTGCTTCCTTTCCTCCTAACCAACTCGCTACAGGGTCTATGTAATTGAGCTGGTTCTGTATAAGCAGGGGTGGGGATGACGCTCATATCCCGTAACTTGTCAGTAGAGTCATTCATCCCTATCTTGGTTGCATTCTTTATCCTGGAAAACTAGTCTAGTCTCCGCACCTGCCTCTGGGCAGCCTTTGATCATCTCGGTGAGCCTTCCCCTTATACATGAGAGAGGTCGTGATAAGAGTTTCCGAGTGAGGCGAGGGGCTCCTCTCAATCGACGAAGGCTTGAGTCCCCTACGACCAGTACAATGCGCTAGTCGCATCTTCTATAAGGCTGGCATCTAATATAAAGAAAGTTGTCCTTGTGGACTCTGTCTCATCTTTTTTTATTAACTATATTCATGCTTCATGAAAAAAATGAAGCAATTCGTTTCGCACCTTTCTTTCTTTTTTTGGGGAAAATGCATTCTCACAACTTCCTATTGAATCAAAAAAATGCCTACACCCATGCTCTCTGGAAAAGTCTTCTCCGGAAGTTTTATACTAAGCCCACTTATTCTTATCCTCCTGTGGCTGCCTTTGCTTTTCCCACAATCACAATCCCACTAGGCATAAAGAAAACAGAGGATCCCCGTGCTGAAGCAGGCATCTTTCTTGGCTATCCTTTTGGCCAAATCTTTTCTCTCTTATATATGATTCTTCTTTAAAACCATTTACACTTCCAGGAGTATCAGCGCAGCTTCGATAGGACAAGGTTTGAAGAGCTCTTACGCGGAAAGTCTTTCGCTCTCTCTTATTCAGTTCGAATCCTCAGTTATTTGATAAAGCTAAATTCAAGAATAGAATAAAGAATCGAATCATAGAGTTCAGATCTCTACCGAAAGGGAGAGGAGAACAAATCAAGATCAACTGACTTACAGGAAAGAAGCGAAACTCGACTGCTTGGATAGAGTAGGATAGATCTATTGCCAGAGGTGGAGACAGATAGGTAGCTAGACTTCCAAGTTGCAGCACGAAGTAGCGAAGACTGTTCAGTTTGATTTTTCAGATGTTGGAGTGAGTTCTTGAGAAAGAACAGAGCTAGACTTCAAAGGAGAAGTCGGAATAAGATCAACCGAGAGTCCCCGACTTTCATATGCTCTTTATAAAGTAGTTTGAGGGCCTTAAGAAAGGTAGACCGTTGGGGTAAGGAAAGGGCCGATGTACATTGATTTTTCATATATAGAGGGATTCCCCTGTATATCTAGCCTCCTTCTTCAGCAGATACTCTGCATAGTATACCTAAGGACGGTACATTTAATCAAACAAAACCTCTCGACTTGCTTGTTGGTTCGCGGGTATGCTTCTCTTTTGATCTGCGGTCTGCCACCGATAGGTGGCCGATCGTGTTTCTTGAGAGGGTTGTATCCAAGTTATTCGACCAGGATTTCTCCGAAGCGGTTAGTTTCCTGTTATCTGGTGGTGAATTTGATGTCCCGTGGGTGACGACCCCGGGCTCTACTGTCAGATTTCTGAGTGGGTACCCGTTGGGCTATCTTGGCGCATGGCCTCTTTTCGTGTTGTCCTACCACCTAATTATTTGGTGGTGTGCAGAACTTGTGTACCCGGGAAGGGTGTTTACCAACTACGCCGTCCTCGGGGATGACGTAGTAATCGTGGATGAGAATGTCGCGACCCGTTACAAGGAGTCCCTTGACCTCCTGTAGGTGGTTATTTCGAAAGAGAAATCACTAATATCAAGGAGTGGCTCTGTGGAATTCACGAATAACTTTAGGGTTCTAGATTTGACAGTCGATCTCTCCCCTTACTCCATTAAAGCGTTATTAAACACTTTCCACCCCTACGGGTTGATGGCTGTTGCTTACCGTTATTTGGTGCGTGATTTCCGTCTGCTTTGTAGGTTGGGTGGAGCTGGATATCGTGTTCTTGCAAGGCTAGACCATAGGCGCCCGAGGTGGTATTCCCGTCTTGGGGTTATGGGGCTAAAATTGCGCTTTCCTTCTTACCCGCTTGATTTCTGGTTGGGTAAGGGATGACCACTCAGCCCAGAAGCTCATGGGCGTTTGGTGAGACTCCTTCGAGCCAAACTTAAGCCCCGGGAGCTGGTATTGCCTCCCGATGAGTTGTTCGAGACTGAGGAATCTAGAGATTTCCTGGAGTACTCTCTCCTTTATGGATGGATGCGCCAGTGGTTAAACTACCTTAAATGGTATCACCTTACCGCACTTTCCCCTTGGGTTACCCTCGAGGAACTATTTAGCGGTCCGGTTGTCTCGCACTCCTGGAGGATAGTCACGGTGGGCGAAGACCTCGTTCGCTTCTCTCTAGAAGTTGTTTATAGAAGTGCGCTTTTAAAGTGCATTAATCAGGCTGTGAAGTGAAGGTCACAGGGGCTATGAGACCCGGCGTAGGAATTTGGAAGCCCTAGTAGTAAGCAGAAAATGAAAAGCTTATTCATAAGCTCAAGATAGCCAAGATGGAGTAGGGCTAGTCTAAGACAAGACAAACCGATCTATATTCTCCTGCTCGCCTTTATGAGGTTTCCTACTCACTCTATTGAGCCGGGTTCTGCAAGGAAGCATCTCGACAGGCCCGCAACCAGTGGTTGATGCCCCATCCGAGCTCTCCATACCCGATTTATCAAGGAAAGTTTTACCAACCCTGCCATCCTAGAACGTTAGCGTACAAGAGGGGCATTTATCAATTGAGTTAGTCACACATGGAATCTCATATGTGGAAGTTTTATTCCGATTTATTTGGCGTTTGGTTGGCTTCACTCTAGGTCTCACCTAAGATCCTTAGTCTATTCGAGGCTATCGTTCACTGGGGCACGATAGAAACGATGGTCAGTACCTCTTTACTAGGTAAGGGGTTCCCAGGAGATAGCTCTGGTTCGTGCGCATTAGAAGTAGACATGAGTGGTTGTCTTAGCGCGCATCGAAGCGACATACGTGAAAGACCTTGCCTCAGTGCCTTTGAGGGATTCCTTCTCGCTTGCTTGCTGTCTAAGCTCTTTGATCCTGACCTGCTTTGATTCTTGCGCTTGCTTGTGCCCCCTTCTTTCTTTGGCGCTTGCCTGGATCGCTATCTTACTAGCAGTAGTGTTATTTTCTATTTGAGCTTCCCTTTTTCCTTTTATCGAGCATAATGATTCGAATCGGGCTTTTTGGTAAAATTCTTTGCCGAAAGAGTTCTCCCTTATCGGATGGCATCAGATGCCGGTGGCGGTTAGCGTTCTTTATGGGTATTATTCGGTGCCAGTGGCCTCTTAGCTTTGTGGGCGATATCGGATGGTTGGTATCTCACCGCATAAGTGTCAGGAATGGCGTAGTTCATTAGTGCTTTCCCAAGGATGTTTGTGCGTGCTCTCCCATCTTTAGTCTTTCTCGGCGTCAACCCCAAATACGAAAAAAAGAATTTGAGCATTACCCGCTCTATCAGATAGGACGACCTACTCCTTAGTTGAACCAGACTTTTCCACTCACCTTCATCCGAAAAAGAAAGAGACCGCACGAAAGCAGTTTTTCCTAAACGGTGATACCGCCAGGTTTGAAACTTCAATCTTTTAGCAGCTTGTGGGGCCTGGCCTGAAGGTGATATTAATACCACTCCGGACCCTGCAGCCCCCAAAGTGCTAGATCCATCGAAGTAGAGAGTCCATGGAACCACCTCTGCAAAGGCGAGGGCTTCTTCATCGAGCTCCACTGGTTCGAAAACATTCATGGCATGATTTGCCAAGAAGTCTGCAAATGCCTGTCCTTTGACCGCCTTCATAGGAACGTACCGAAAAGTGAACTCGGATAGCCTTAGGATCCACTTCCCAATTCTCCCCTTCAACACGGGTCTGGTCAACATATACTTAATCAGGTCCGTTCGAGCAATTACCAACACTGTTGTGGAAAGGAAGTAGCGTCAGAGCTTGGTTGCTGCAAAGTAGAGCGATAAGCACATCTTCTCGATCGGTGAATAATTCTTCTTAGGGCCCTGTAAGACTGCTGAGATAATACACGGCCTACTCCTGCCCTGAATCAGATCGAATTGGGGCATAGGGGATGATTGTAGATAGACCATCAGCATAATAAATTCTCGTAAACCAAGAACCATCAAGCAATTTCATGCTTTTGTTCCTAATTGGGTAAACCGGCTCATTCGCCTTTACCACTCCACTCTGTTTGTAGGAAGGTACTTCTGACCCTCCTCAAGGATACCCGCAATGATTGGGTCAAGATTTTTAGGTTTTGATGTAGGAATAACCATTTTCTCTATATCCCCCATCTGTGTATAAGGGTCAGCAAGCTCCGAATCCCGTTCGTTCCTTTCTTGGGTCAAGGAGCAATTTCAAACATTTCCATTTTTATATTGGATTTCCCTTTTCAAGATGTCTCAGAGCAAGCAAAGTCTGACCTTATCTACTTATAAGCGTAGAGGGAAAGTAGCAACTTTATTTGGACCATAGGGGGCTTCCTTCCGAACTACGGATAGGTTACCGGGCTTTGCACTTCGGCCCGTGAGAATACCGTGCTCTATCTCTTCTCTCACCCGACAGAGAACTATCGTCTCGCTTTCGCTATTTATTGCAAAAAAATAAAAGACAGGGGGGGACATAAAGGCCTTACCCCTGAACATCAAAACAAGCTAGGGAGCTCTAAAAAAGAACATGCCTTAGCTATGAACAGGATTTTTAGAATCAAAAGGAAGATACCCTAAGCTATTAAATAAAATGGAGTCTGAATGAGTATGACCATAAGCAACCAAACAATCTGCAGCTTTGTTGCCCCCCCTAAAGACATGAGAGAATTTCGATAAAGAAAAATGTCCTTTCCCAGCAAGCACAACTCACTAGCATGATAAAGAAATCCACTTTGATTATCGACTCTGTTATCTAGAACATCTTTCCCCTTCCCCTTCTTCTGTACCTTAACCCAATCGCCCTCAGAGGTAGCCTTGATACCACCCTCAGGTGGATTAGGGGTCACTTGCTTCTTAGACTTAGGACAGGCTGCCAAGGAGTGACCAAAGACCTTACAGGCATTTCTTTATAGTTCTATACGTGGGAGACCTTCCAGCAAGGGAGTCACATTCATGGACGAGGGACTGAAAGGAAGAGAAAGCTATAATACATAATAGATTCCCACTAGCAGCTAATCCAATAGGCACAATACCCGATCGTAGAACAGATTTGCTCGCTTGGGCGGCTTCCCCGAAAATAAACTTGAGTTTCATAACTTAACCTGAAAGCGCTGCTATGACTGCTGCACAGGTTTTCTCCATAGCTGTGAATTTCTTTTATGCATTATTATCATTGAACAACTTAGCTAAGTTAGTCCAAAGCTCTCTTCTTCTTATCATCATCATGCAGTGCGAGCACGACTCCAACAAAATCCTAAGTTGTAGACATATAGAGGAGGACGACCTACGTTATTAGAGGAGAGTTACTGTAAAGACACAACTTCCACCCTGTTGGCTGTAGTTTTAGCTTGTATATGTGAAGAAGAAAAAAACGATATTTTTTTCATAGAATAACTCTTTCTATTGGGAAATAGAGAGGTGGATCACTAGTCGAATCTTCTACTACGGTATCAGTTGGTTAGCGGAACCTTTTTATTGATTCTCGAATCTGTTCATCCACGAGCTACTCTAAATTCGATCAAAGGAGCTACGGAAAGCATTTAGACAGATGAAAGTACTTCAACTAATGAAAGGGGAATGGTTACTTCAGATGAAAATCATTATTCTGCTTTACGAATCTATTCAATTTTCATTCAAGTTTCATGACTTTCTCGAGATTGAATTCCAATCTCAGGGATTCGCTACTAATGCTCCTCCTATCCTACTTCTTGCCAATTTCTTAAGCTTTCTTCTTAAGAAATTATGAGTTGAGAGTTGACTCAGCAAGACTCGCACCCGACTTTAGAAAAAGTGGTGTCCTAAGGTACTTTTTAAGCTACAGAAGTAGTCTTCTCGGTGACTAAAGACTCAAAAAATGGGAAGATGAGGCCATGGGCAAGCGCATCCTTCAGTTAATGCTTCGCTTTGAAATCGCCTCCCTTCTTCCCTGATAGATAGAGCTAGTACAGAGATTAGGCTCTTCTATCTACATAGAAAGCAACCTTACCTTAGATTATATCCCATCCTGGTAAGTAAGAAATGGATTACCATACCACCCTACTAGAAGAAAGAAAAGAATATCCAAGCATCCAACCCATCCGAATCTTGGGTCCGGGCCATCTCTATTTCATGGGCCGAAGGCTAAGGCTTATTATATATTATTATATAATAGTAAGTAAACTGGTTAGCTTTAGGACTAGACAACCCCGCCGGGAGCCAAGAGAAGTAAGCTTAGGCTGCACATGTTAGATCCGATTCCAATTTGACGAATTACCCTCTTATGTCAAATCTGAAAAGAACCTATTCCTATTCGTCGTAAACAAAAGGCATATTAAATGAAAGGTCTTACGGAGTCTTGTCCTAAAGTCCCACGCATACCTACTCTTCGTATATAGAGACACGATTCTCGGTATCCTGCCTTTAAAGAGGCGCTTCGATAGACGATCAATTATCAGTCTAGTTCGACACCTTGTTCTCAACTGAACAAGTAGACAGACGCTTCTGGGCATTTCTCAAAAGAGTTAGATCCGCCTAATCAATGTAGTAGTTCAACTATTCCTTTGACAGACAGTGAAAGTTTCAGGCAAAGACAGAGGATCCGATCTTGTAGTCAACTACCTGGACTATTCAAACAAAATAGAATAGACTGGATTAGCGAGATCCGTTTTCATCCGAACCCCATCTTGTTAAGCCAAAGAGGCACGAGCTATATCTTACATACTCTATTGTCCGATCATAGCCGTCTGAGAGTCCTGCCCGAGCAGGAGGAGCATACAATCCGTACCTAGGTAGAGGAAGCTGATCTGCCGTATGCACTTCCGACTAACACAATCGACAACTTGAGGAATAAATGTGCTTTAATACTTTCCGAGTTATGCAAGAATAATAATCGTGAACATGAGCCCTTCGTCGACATCATACAAGAACTGACCTTAAAAAACAAGATAAACGAAGGCGATGCACTTTCACATGAGGACTTTATTCACATTTTACGGACTCCTTACGCCTTACATAATTCGGGGATAGTGGGGATAGATGGTCTAGGAAATATGAAGAGCTAACGGGATGCTTACCGACTGAACGAACTTCGGCAAAAGGAAATGAAACGGGTGGGCGAAATGACGTGAGAGAAAGAACCTCTTGGTGGAGTCCAGTCCCTGGGCGGCTCTCGGTTCTTGAGCATGTTGGGGGATTAGGCGGCAGTTGAAAGAGCTGCTCGAAAGCTTGACGAAGAAGCGAAAAAGCCTATATATCTTTATCTATTTTATATATATTTTTTCTTTTTCTATAGTTGAAAATAACCTTCTTTTGAGAGGGAGGACAAGTCTTTCATTTCCCTTCCCGCCGAGTAAGTCAATTTGTGCTTCCTTTGTCTCATGCAGGAAAGCATGAACTCCAGTTAGTCTGATGCGTAGAATCCGCTTCTGAGAATCTTCTTCCGAGAATTGAATATGGAAGAGAGCGAGAGCTCCTTCCTCCTAATCTTTTAGATGTTGTTGACAGAGAGGGTTTGAGGTTTCAATATCCTACTACGAATGAATTGACTTCTTTGCAAGAGCCTAAATCCGGATATTCCGCAATTTCCAACCCTTGCAGCAGGAGGGGATTCCAAACTTTAAGTTCTGTCTTGGCACTTTCTTTATTAGTAAGATTCGGGGGATAAGCTAGGATTCTTGAATAGTCTCCATCAGCTCAACCAAGAAAGTGTGTTGTTTTGAGTAGTCATTTAGGTGGTAAGAGAAGCCAAGTGAGGAGAATGAGTGAGAAAGGGTCCTATCATATTCAATTTATTCCCTAACTGAGGTCATTCAGGCACGGCTAAGTCAAATAAATCCTAACTGCTAAAGTCGAACTGATAGTAGTAGCGCATCAACAAGTGTCTTAGAGTCACATTGAACCTGAGCAGAAAGCTTAGTTCCATTGATTCTTTCAACCTAGAACCTGTACTAGATTGTAAGCTATCAAGGCTGTTTGCCAGAGCTAAAAGCTGCTCAGGGGAAGGGGTCGTTGAATAAGCAAAACAACTAATTAATGTCGTTATAGAAGAATTTCCACCTATGGATGAGAATTCAGAATTAGAAATGGATAATGCTGTTTGGACCCCTACCGAAGCTGGGACTCAAGCCCAAGGCATGGATCTGGTTCGAGAAAGGGTGGACGAAGACTTGGTTGAGCCTGAACCCGGTCCTTTGAGGGATCCCTAAATCCTTAAGTTAAGTCCCAGGATACGGACCCCTCTCCCCTTGAGGATTGGATTGACTTGGTTATTGCGGAACCAGCGTTTTCACTTTGCCAACTTTGAAAAGAGAGATCTATGATCCCGCTATTACCATAAAGGAAAGATAAGAAATATAGAATGTCTATGAGCCCTATGACCTTTCACTCCCGGAATGTGCTTTAATGCAAGGAAGCACTTCCCGGACATCTATATCTAGGGCTTTTGAAACCTGAGATCCTTATTTTTTCTATTCGGGAACTTAATTCTATTAAGTAAAGGCGCCTTATCTTTCTAATAAGGTAGGTTTGAGCAAAGGCCATAGCTATTATAATCATTGCCAGCAGCACAACCGTTGACAAATCCGCCTTAGCCTTAGGTAGTTGATACTTTCAGGGGGAGCAGAGCAGGATCATCATTTCCACTAAAGTCGTGGAACCGGATTCCATCTAAAAAAAAGATGATTAGTTTCATCTATATAAATGGATCATTCTCAATTGGCCGAAGGCAAACGACCTAATGAACCCAACTACGGCAGGGAAGCCTTTATTCTGGGTGTAGGAATGTAAGGTTACCCGGCCAGAAACTTCAATCAATCCTATGGCATTGTGAAATCTCTAATCGGAGGAATTAGCAGTTCAACCTATAGGGACAATGCCAAGCGGAGGATTCGGTTTCAACAACAACCCGTGAAGACGAAGGTCTGCAATAAGACTTTGTAACTATAAATTTATTAAAAGAAAAAAGAAGAAAGATCGTAGCCAAGTCTTGCTTACTATCTCTTAAGAGAGGTGCGAAAGCATTGCAGGCTAGATTCAAGGTATGCCAGTTGATTGATTTCACTCCACTTTCAAGATTGGGTGAGTGTTCAGTGTACTTTATTAATAGTATGAAGGCTGAAGGCTCTAGTGGGCGTACTGTTTTACCTAGTGGGCGTACTGTTCTACCTGTCCAAGCATTGCAAGCAAATGGTTTTTGAAAAGCTCTAGAAATCATGGTCAACATTTTTCCAGTGCTTTAGCGGGGGTTGACGGTATACTGAAACTCATGTCGTACAGCCAAGTAGAAAAGCAGCGAAACATAAATTCTCGTAGCTTTGAAAAGAGAAAAGTGTTTTCTTTATTCGTTTTAGGTTCATGGAAAAGGGGTCAAAAGAAGGGACACATCTTGATATGATAGGGCAACAACCGGGGGGATAGTATATGTAAAGAGATCAACATGTTTTTTCCTTTTTTCATACTCAAGGTGATCAGTGCTATAATAACCATTTATTTTTGGCATTTTCTAGGGGCGGAGGGCCCAGTGTCCACCCGTTCTTTTTTATGTCTTTTGTTTGTTTTAATCACTTTAATCCTTATTTATCGAATAAGAGTTTCGAGGGGTAAAAATTGTTATATTTTTTTCTTCTTGATTATGTTTCTCATTGCGGGGGTGGGTGCTTGGTTTCGATCTTATTTTTTTTATTTGATTCCGACCACTTTCACTTTCTTTTTTAACGGCGCAAACCCTAACGATGGTCAAGAAAGAAGTCTTTCTCTTACGGGCCCTTCTTCCGGCCCATCGGGCCCTGATAATGGGGAGGACTCCTTCGGCCTCGATGTTTTGTTGGAAAGCTGGCCAGCAACAACGAGCAGCGGGTCAGCAGAAACGGGCACGTCGGTGAATCAGCCAGAATCTGGACGTGTGCCGCCTGCTAATACTCCCCGGGGGGACGAAGCTGGTCCATCGAATCAGCCCCCACAAGGGGTTCCCTACCCGTATTCCCCGGAATAAGTGATAGGGGGGGATTCGGTCCTCTCTATCGAGCGTCGTCTTTTAGCCGCCAAAACCGCGCCTTCCCCCCTAGAGATATACCTCGCCCGGATCAACGCCGAAGACCTGTTCGAGGTCAAGGTAGAAATTATCAAACTCATGGCGGGCCTTCACCCAACGGGAGATTGGCTGGGGCGGGGAGCTCGGGCCCTGGATAATCCGAGAACCGCCACGGGGGAAGAGTCCTTAGAAAGGCTACATTCCTTTTTGACCGATTTGAATCAAGGCGGAAAAAGATCTGATACTTTCCTACAATTAAAAGGGAAGGTTTTCCTTAGGGAGGACAACCCCCCCAGAGAACTCTTCCACGTAGTGCGCGCGGTCCACAAACTGACGCATGGGACGTAGCTAGCCGCGTCTAGCCTACCTGCTGAAGACCGTAACGTAAGTAACTCAGTGCTCCATACGTGGGAAATGAAAGCAGAATTCGTTCGGATCCTCCCACATGTTCAATCTTTTTTTAGCGGTTTCCCCAGAGATCTTTATCATTAATGCAACCTTCATTTTGCTCATTCATGGAGTTGTATTTAGTACGTCTAAGAAATTTGATTATCCACCATTAGTCAGTAATGTGGGTTGGCTTGGATTACTTAGTGTTGCGCGCCTAGGAGGGCAGCGCGCTTTGGGATGCGGAAAAGCTATTATCGCCCAGTTCCCTAACCTAATGCGACACCGGATTCGGACCGCAGGGAACCGTAGCATGGGGGGCTTAGAATCCTTTTGCCGCCGCAAGGCTGGCTAATCGTACGCAGCAGGCTCGAAGACCCTGGTTTTGGAAGGCACATGAGTCCGAACGCTATGTTGAATGTGCGACCGACACTAGGTAGGTACCTGTGCAGGTAAGGCGTCGGTCGGTCCTAGAAACGGCGGTAGCGGCGTGAGGAGTTAACGACCAAACGTGCTGCAACCTAGGGATCACCAGGCAGCTCTTTCGCTCTATAGGGATCGGGGGGGGGGGCATAGCACAATTCTTCTTGGAGGAGGGTTGGTTTGCCCGGGTGACTGATCCTGCCATAATGTACTCCTACCTATACTATAGCACCGACACCCGAAGTTGAGCATACATATGACGATCTTCATGCGTGAATAGCGGGGAGGAAAGAAAGGGCGGTAGATGATAATGAGAAAAGGCGTCGCGTCTGGGCGGGCGGAATGGATGAGCGAAAGGTGTCATGCCATGGAGTGGGTAATATCCCGAGTCTCATGTAAGACAACTAAATGCACCTCGAGGTGCTGCCGAGGAACTGAGGGACCTTCTCGAGCACAGGATAGGTAATTGAGAGATAGAGCTATCCTATTCGTTATGGAGAATCAATGCTCCGGGCCGAATAGAGCTTACCTACAGCACCTGGCTTTCTCCGGCGCATATTAGCTTAGTTGCGCTTAATAGGTCGGTTTGCCTTCCTCTCTGGCGGCCTCCTTACCTTACCCCCGCTACACTCTCACTCCAAGCTATGCCTGCTGAGCAAGATGCATTGCGATTTCCTCTTCTGTGGACGCACCTATGACCCGGGACGGGAAGAGAAAAACTTTTTTCTACGGCGAGCTTTCTCTCGTAAAGCCAAAGACGCCCCAAGACAAGTTCCAACTGTTGGGAAGAGGACATGATCAATAGAACCTGGCTGGATCCGGGCTGGGGGAGGGGCGCCCATTCCTAACCACTTTCGTTTCGAAAAGGTTCGCTCATGCTGGAGGGAGCATCCCCACTTAGTGATCGGTCCGCTAGTTCACGCAAATCCGAAGAAGTTATCACGGACGAGCCACATGCAGGGAAACTTGCACGTGTGGTTCTGGCCGGGCTTTCCTGAGGTATCTAATAACCTTGCTTCTGCTCGCCGCTGGCGCACCTCTCCTAACTATTGCCCATTTATTCTGGAATAATCTTTTTAGGAGGGACAATTTTACATATTTCTACCAAATCCTTCTATTATTAAATACGGCTGGTACCATTTCGATTCTTCCGAACAAGAGAGGTTTGATGCTTCTGAATCCATTGTATTAATTCCACTTCCTACTCCCAGTATGCTCTTTATGATCTCGGCTTATGATTCAATTGCCATGTATTTAGCTATTGAGCCTCAATGTTTATGTTTTTATGTGATCGCAGCATCAAAAAGAAAGTCTGAATTTTCCACGGAAGCCGGCTCGAAATATTTGATCTTAGGTGCATTTTTCTCAGGAATCTTATTGTTTGGGTACGACCGGACAACTACCGATATCTATTAATATCTTTTCTTAGAATGTTGTTGTTAAATATATATCTATCTATATCGTAAACTATCGGATCGAGTATTACTTAGATGTGAAACTTGCGGACCTCATTGGTTGTGATATTGATCTTACGGGGGGAACGAAATCAAAGAATATATAGACTGACTTGTAGAGACCCTCTATGTAGTTGTCTATCTAGGGTGATCGATCTACATCTTTCCCCATAGCCCTGGGGCTGTGTCTCGATCTCCTATGTGCGAAATCTAAGGGACTTGTTCCTATGGGGATTCCTCTTGGTCTAATTCCACGCCTTATGACGAAAGGGGAGTCGGCGTGGCGTAAAGTGAAGATTGGGGGGAGTAGAGAAAAATTCTCTTTTGGGGTATTCCGAAGGTGTAACCTAGGCAACAAAAAAGGGGCCCGATACTTCAACTAGAGGAGCGACCTGTTGGTTCACCAAACCGCGACTCAGCGTCACACGTTCTCCAGGCCGAAGGGATCCAGTGCCCAACTACCAACTCCTCCCGGAATTGCGTTATCGGAGCCGAGCCAGGAATGACCGTTAGTGGACACCCACCTTCACCGGTTGGAGAGGCCCGCTTTAATACATTAAGAAAAGATGTTCACAGGGGGCAGAAAGACTCGGTCATAGGAACTTAGACCACCTACGCGCTGGTGAAAACCACCTCGACCGGATGAGAGTAAACAACAATGTCGAATCAGGCCGCCCCTTGAAAGAATTCACACGCGGCCACCAGCTTTCCCGAAATAAGGGGGGATCTGCTGCTTACTGCTCACGGAAACATCCGACCTATACTATAAGTCGTCCGCCTATTTTTCTGATCTCCTTTCCTTCTATTAATCTAATCAGATTTTTGGCTTTGACCCATTCAAGGTGAAAAATGGGGTTGATGGTGTTGGCTAAAAAAGAGGGAGAGAGGAGAGCCTTGGGGTACGCTCACTTCTGCATTTTTGTTTAGGTTCTCAAGATTCTCAATCGCTTTTTTTAGTGGGGAGGAATAATGCGTGAATGACGATTCTCAGACGAGGGAATCGTTCCTCTCTAAATAAAAAGAAGCTAGTTCTATTGATAGAGCTTTCACGTCTGTGCATAGAAGACTTTTTTTCCCTTCCATTCCGTTCTTACCATATCATGGGCAGTTGGGTTGGAATCCGTGTGATGGTTCAAAGGTGCTTTCAAATATTCTTCTCATCCCCAGAGAGATACATTGTTTCCATTGTGACTTGGTCGTAAAAAGGGGCGCGATTGGTCTAGTGTACTTTTCTTTGGAGCACACCTTTCGCTACGAAGGGATCAGTTACGAGTACGAAATGCTTTTCACATACAAATACTAGTGAGGTAGACAACCTCATGTCATGCATGAAAATAGTAAGGACCTTGCCTACGGGCTCATTGGGACACTCAAGTACGAAGGAATTCTCCACTTAATTAATGAAGGTTTCAGAGATAGAGGATCAAAGCAATGGAAAAGAAAGGGAACGAGGCGACCGGAGGGAGGGTTTGGTATGGTAGTGAGACCAATAGGGAAACATAATTAATAGGGAGTATGTGAAAGATACATTGACACACGAAGGTAGAAGTCAGTGTGTATTACATAGCATAGCTACTGAATTCGCAAAGACTCCTTCCTCTTTTAAGTTAAGTGAGGAACTCGCCTGAGGGAAAGGGACTGCGGCCTTCAATTCCCAAGATATATCATATAATATAGCATGTTGCCCTGAAGAAGGATTGGAGTTATTTTCCTTCGGTCCATAAAAGCAAGAATCGCGAGACGGCAGACATCGGCCGATGAGGCTAGTAGGGCCCTAGTCTTGTAACCATTTATAAGGGGCAATGATAATTCCTAACTGAGAAGTCACCACGAGACGAGCATAACAATATTATTGGAACTTGAAAGAGAAGTGAATTTGTGAATGCCTAACTGAACGTTCAAGATTGGATTCAGAAGCTGAGGCGACCGGAAGGGAGGCGAGCGAAGTGAGGCCACTTTCTAGTCCCTCTGCCAAAGAATTTCATAGAGATAAACGGTTCAGCTCCCTTCTAAGCCTTTATAGGATTAGAGGAATCATCGATGAAAGTGTTACTTACTTACTTATGAAGATCTACTGGATAACCTTCTACTAACAGAGTGGTGGGTGCTACTGTCTTATCTTATCCCTTCTTCTTTTACCCCGGCCCGGGGCTGGTCATTCAGTTCAGTCAAGTTCATATGCTTTCCAACGTGGGAGTAAAGGGAGTTGGTAGCATTCCCCTAGCTTTACATTTCCAATAAGTCTGGGAGAAACTAGAAGACTAACTCCTTCCCCTCCTAGGGCTTCAACAAGGTGTCTATTCTGAGGCTTAGGATAATGAAGCAGCCCCGGGTGTGAGTGAACTCCCCTCTACTTCCAGGCAATAGGACTAAACCTAAAGTATCTTCTCTTCTCCGGTTCTAGCTTACGTTTGAGTTTCCTCTGACTACAAGGTAATTTCTCAGCTGGAGCAGAAGTGGACGAACAACACCTCCTTTCCTTGCATTAGCGCCCGCTTTTCCACATCCACTTCAGGGAGAGAGCAAGTATAAATCATAGCTTTAGGCTTTCGAGCCTTTCTTCCTAGGACAGAAGCCTTTACTTGAACTTGAGAGGTTGTCTGGAACTGATGCTACACCTTGGGGTTGTATTCCCTTCTTCTTAGCACGGATGTCCCTCTTCAATCCCCTGCTCCTACCATTAAAACAGCTAGGGGCTAGTAAGTCCTGCCAATATCAGGGAAAGAATAGCTCCCGAAGGGCTTCCTTCTTTATCTAAGAGACCAATAGGCTTGGGTGGCTAGGGCACATGCTATCGAGGTTACACGCCTGGTCCCAAAACCACATCTGGCAGATGCGATTCCTGGATGTAGTTGGATGTGATTATCGGTGAAAGCATAGAAGGATCTCCTGTCAATAGTCATAGGGAATTACACTATAGATTTAGGACCTGACCTGTAATAGGTGGTGTAAATGTCCTTATTATTATAGGATGAAGATGATTCACTCACCAAGAAGACCGTCTACTCGAGCAGTAAGAGTTGATTCAATTGCCAACAGAAGACCGTCTACGACAACAAGACCATCAGCAGCAGATGATTGAACAGCGGATGCGTTGAGGAGATCAACCCTAATTGAAGACCCGATACTCTCAACCAAGAACTTCTATATATAACACCAACCGCGGAACAGGAGCATGCGTTACACACGTCGTCAGCTAGCGGACACAAGCAGAGTGGGACCTTCTCCGATAGTATCTTTCATCATAATATTGAAAGCTTCCCCGCCCGATGCTTTGTTAATGTCAGAGTTGATATCAAGATGAAAGGGAAAGACAATAAGAAAGATTCAAGATAAAGACTAGAAGAAGGGGATTTCTTAGAAGAATTTCCACTTGGACTGGTAGTGAGAACCCGATCTCCAGAAGCTAATTGGCAAGGTTCGACTTGACCAGAGCGGATCGCAACTCAAGCACAACTAGAGTTCACTCACCCACGTGCCCAATACTTGATGTGATGACTCTAGCCCCATGTCGGCTTCATTGACGAGTCATGATGCTGCGATATAGGATCAAAATCGACTTTCATTTCACTTAACTCATCAAAGCAAGGAGTGGCTACTAGATAGACAATTAGTTCCGAGACTAAGAGATTGGGCTATCGGCCGGTATCAGTTGAAGTCAACAAAGAAGGAAAGCCTTCCCCTAATCCAACATTTTCAGGTGAAAAGAAGATAGATGACTGAGAGTCGCGGGATTTTGAAAGCGCCGCATCTAGCTCAGCAGTTTCTTCAAAAGAGATGACGGATACAGAGCGGTTACCACTTGTAGGCTCATTCACCAGCTAGGCCATGAGTTTGCTTTAACGAGTGCACGAGCATAAGCGGAGACAGAGTTATCCCCCGATCTGAGATATTAGAGAGATTAGATACACGCCACTTAACCTAAAGAAAGGTCGACCTGAGAAAGCCCTTTTTAAGCTGATAGGAGAACTTCACTTACTAAATTTCTTGAGTAGCGAGAATCTTTCCTCAGAGGCACGGAAAGGGTCCAAGCCATAGGAAAGACATCAACTTGAGTGCGGAGAAGGGGAATGGGCGCTCGAAGCAAAAGGAACGAAAAGCACACCATATAGGTCAGCGGCATCAGCAGTTGAAGAAGTTGACGGCCGGATTCAAGCAAAAAATGGGATAACCTGAAAAGGAGAGGTCTCCTTTCTATATGAAAGACGAAGATCTGGCTTTGAAGCCTCCTTGAGTCCGGCTTAGCTTCAGGTACGAGTTAAGAACAGAAGAAGGGGATCGCCACAATCAAGAAGCAAGCTAAAAGTTGTTGTTTAGATGACTTTATGTTATGAAAGAACCCAGAAAAAAGTAATTATTGGAGTAGCCCGCCCAGTAGAGGCTTTCTTAGCGAAAAAAGTATATTCATGGATGAATTAGGGGAAAGAGTCTTCACCTTACTTTCAAGTGTCAATCATTTTTATTGAACTTTCTTTCAGCCTAGCTCTGGGCAGGGCGCATACACACGAACCCACTTTGAGTCGGATCTGAGCTCCAGTAGACAGCGAGACAGCCATTGTGGTAAACGGGATCAAAGCAAGGGAAAGAGAGGTGAGTGACGCCAAGGGGAATTCCAGCACGAAAGCAAGTGTTGTTATCACACGTCCGTCCTGTCTGATTGATTCACCTTCGATTATTCAATCAAGGAAGCAGAGTCAACGGCCTTGGAAGAAAGATGACTTATATTTTAAGATATTGAGTTGGACAGTCAAAAAAAAGCCCAAAGGCCAAAAAGAAGAGCAAAATCAGAGGAGATGTCTTCCTCATAGGCCTTTGACTATCTATCCCCGGAGTCTTTCTCTCCGTCAAAGGGACTCTCTCTTTCTTGAACAAGCACGACGCTATCAGGACAAAATCCTAGCAGAAGCAGAAAAAGAGGAAGAGAAAGAGGAGCGAACAACCACTATAACATCGTTATATGAGCTTCTGTTGCGCCCCTTTGTGAACGAGGGGATCGAAAGCCAAAGGAAGTACGACTGAGTTTCAAGACTACGAGACTAAGAGTTGGGACTAGCCGTATGTCATCTTTCTCAGGGTCTGAGCCTGACACCTCTATTATTACATCAAACAACAATTGTATTGGGATCAAAGAATTAAGGGATTGGATTTGTCCCCGTCTGTCTTGTGTTCAACGAAGGAAATCGCCCTTCCTTCTTCAGCTTGAAAGACATCTCAGGAAAGAGCTACTTCAACTGAAGAAATTTCTTTAGTAGCGAGAACCCTTCCTACTCGAGAATAAGGTCAGGAAGTGAAGCGTTTTTTTAGTTTTTCTTTAAAAATCTAGTAAGTGTTATGCGGGGGTGGGGATTCAGACCGATGAGGGACGTAGGAAATGCCCTTAACTGTCCGGAAGGCTGAAATAGCTTTCCCAGGAGCCTCTGGGAGGTCGGGGTATTCAATCCCATGATACTCAAGGAGCAGGGCGTCGTATCCCAGGGGTTCTACTAATACATCGTATAGCGGGTCCAGGCTTGAAGTTATACCAAAAATGGAATGGGACAGTCACTCGAAAATGAGAAAATAAGGGTGTCAAGACATCTATATGACCAAGATGGCCATCTCACGAATTGGATTCGAACCAATATAAAGCTACTTTCCTTTAGTAGATCTGTCATCCCCCTCATTATAGTCCTCCTAGAATCAATAGCATTTCGTCGGAATACATCCTGTCTTTTCACCTTAGTAGTCCTATGCATAGTCAGTACTATAGCCCCAATCATGGCTACTAATAAAATCAGACTAGGAACCAAAAACCAGACGGAATAGTAGGTATAAAGTAAATTGCCCAATGTTTCCAAATTAGTCCAACTTCGTACCTTTCCGGCATAAACCATATATCTCAGAGAGGTCGTATTTATTTGGATTGGTAGTAATGGAATGCTTTCATTATCTAAAATGAAGAACATTTCCCACCAAAAGATCAGTCCAATAATACCACTCACTGGTAAATAGCGCAATACTTCTTCGTGAATCTACGCTATTTGAATATGGAACATCATAACAACGAATAGGAATGAAACGGCTATAGCTCCTATATGAACTACTGGGAAGATCATAGCGAAAAAGTCGAGACCTAACAAAAGAAGTAACCCTGAAGTGTTGTGAAAGACTAGGATGGGAAACAAAACGGAATGTACCGGATTTTTAGCACGTACAACCATCAAACCAGAGACCAAATCAAGGCTCGACAAAACAGAAAGTATCATAGTACGTCGTCCTTCCCTGAAATGGAACTTTCATGCTGGAGCAAGAACTAGCATGAAAGTCGATCTATTATAACCAACGCAGTTGTTCGTATTTCATTTTCTTCTTCCAAGCCCTTATTTCTTAGAAAGGCACTCACTGAGTTACTTACGGAATCTAAAATCTTGAGGCTGATTACGGCCCCTTTGATGAAAGGTAAGCGCTTTAGCTGGCTACCTATAATATAAAGATCCTTCACTGCACACTTTAGATATCTGTTTCCATCCAATCAAAGACGGAGAAGTGCCTATAATCTAAAGTCCAAAGAGTGCTCTTTGCGCTACTACGCATCCTTACTCATAGTATAGTGCAAGTTAGGTTTGGGTATAGTGGGACTTGAACCTGCGACCATTAGGTTAAAAGCCCAATGCTCTACCAACTGAGCTATACACCCCAAAAAAGATGTAGTAGTAAATAAGGATTGGTGTGGAAAATAAAAGAGGGCGGCCCCTCTTCATCATATCATATTAGGCGCGACTTTGTATGAGGCTCGTACTGCAGAGCAAGCGAAGAAAACGTAAGGGCGCGCGCTAGCACTCCTGCAAGAAAACGGCCTAGCTAACGCGCCCCTTATTGAAAAGTCAAGGATATTGAATGATCGATATGAGAAAGAAGCGCTCAAGCATTCGAAGAAAGCCGACCTTACTCAACAAGCACCTTTCTTAGCTTAGTAAGGTTGCTTGTTTCCACTCCTTGAAGATTCTATCTACAAAAAAAGGTCAACGGGGGGTACTAAAATGGCTCTCACTGACATCATCTACGAGAAGGTGAGGTCGTCTTTATTTCCAGCCGCCATACAGTTCGCCTTAAAGCCTTAAAGACGGATAAGGGGAGGAGCAGTTATCTATGTAATTACGGTCTTTGTTGGCCGGGGCGAGCACTCTCTTTTCTTTGTCAAATTCCGTCTTACCAAACAAGACTGACTTCTTACCAACCCGCGAAGGGTTGTGAGGCTGGACCAGGTACGAAGAATGAATCTATATCTGTGCACGGAAGGGCCGGCAGCCGCTCAACTGTTCGAGCTCAATGTAGTGGTATTGGTTCCGATTCGACAAAGGTAGAATGCCTGGTCGAAGGTCCAGTACAGTAGGTAGCAGGCGTGTTCGTTTTGGCTCCCGAGTGAGAACGAGAAATAGGCGATGCACCATCCTTGCTGCTACGTACGTTGACCTTGACTTGACAGATTCATCCAATTGAACCCAAACTCAAAGGAGGACCACAAGCTCGGGGCTCGACGAAAGAGAAAGTCTCGACATTAAGAAAATGGGGTTAGCTGTGAAAGAAAGAGCCCGACATTCATTTTTGAATGAATATTCATAGCTGAGTCTACTAAAAGAGGGACCAGCTCATCGTAGTGATTAGAGGACACCTCTGATTGTTCACCTCTAATGTGACATGTTCCCTCCCAGTTTGATCAACGGGATCAGTCGGCTAGAGAGCGGGGATATTCTTCTTACGAGGAGACAAAGTAGTCTCTTGTACTGACCGAACCCTCAGTTCGGAGGTCTTCGTCAACATGTTACGAAGCTCCAGTCTGGCGGTCAACTTGATGCGGGAGAGGCATGAGTGCAGTTCGATCTTGTGGTGTATTCTTTTGTAGTGAGTAGGGCCTCTTTCTCATTGATCAGTTCGCCTCCGCTCTATTGAAAGGTCTCCATTCCTACGGCGGTTTTGTCAATGAACCCGTGGATAAGTAAGCCTTTCTTGCAGACCGATCTTCTGCCGAGTTCCTTCCTTCGTAGTCAAATCTGATGATACGCTTTGGCGATGTTACCTACCAAATAAAAGGCCTGCTAGGTGATCGAAATCGCTCAGGGAAGCTCGTCCTCTTATTGTTTGTGTCAATACTCAACTTCTTCAGTCTGGTTGAACAGCCTCCCAATGAGAGCGAGCCAAGACTTTGCTTGCTGTTTGTGTTTGTCCGCCACGACTGCTCAACCAACAGCTAAATCATGGGTTCGAATCCCATTTCCTCCGGAAACAACCCTTGGCAACCCGATATTTAAGGAAGCACAGCTAACCTAAGCGGGGGCAGAATCAATGACCCAAGGTTTGGGAGTCAAGGAACTGGAAGACAGACACGCGGTGGACTGACCTCTTTAGGCAAGAGAGGCAGTAGGAAGAGAGCCATTAGAAAGAAATTCAAAATGTTCCTGATGGAGCCATGGGTAGCTAAAGTGTCAGCACTTTGGTTCCCTTCCCTGTAGATATGAGAGATGGACATGGAAGGAAGTAAGAAAGTTTTGAAAGATCTGATCATATAAGGGACTGTCCAAGGGACTGCACCTCCACAGATGCTATCAAAAATGATTTTTTTTCACTCTCCACTGCTACTTTGGAGTAGCCTAATCTGTAACAAAGCATCAGACCAAAAAGGGGAGCTCTGGCTTCTGCAAATGTGTTGGTACCTGGGCCATAAAAGGTAGAAAAAGCAACCAAA